>CM060921.1:781111783-782311783 GCA_030737875.1 Allium sativum
TGTTCCAGGCCCAGATTCGATCATTTATGAGAAACTCCATTTTGTAACCATTATTTGAATAATTAACTATCGAAATTTAAATGAAATATTTAATTGTTCAATTGTTAATAAAGAATTCATTACAATTTGGGTACAATTGAACGGAGACACTATCGTGTATCCAGTGCACTGAGTGAGTGAATGTCAGAATGGATGATTGATGTTATGGTTATTTAATTTTTTATCACCATTTAGTACCTAGGCAACTATCACACCCTCTTTATACGATATTTATCCCGGTATAACATACAGTGATTGCTATTTGATAACTCTATGGATGTAGGGGTAGGTTCGGTTCTCGATACCCTCTGTTCCATATATAATATTATGACTTTTACAGTACTTTGAGATTTTTTATTGATCACCCTGTAACTTGTCTGAACCAAGGTTTTAATTACCTCTTATTATCTTGTGTTCTCATTGACGATGTTGATGAGTAAGATAGGTGACAAGTACAGGTATCATTCGTAGCTGTGTAGACGGATTAGCTGGAGTTAAAATTTTATATATTTATGCTTGTACCCTTATTATTTATTCTGACGTATGACACTACAGTGTAATATATTATTGTTAGAGATAGTTTATCGTTTGGGATTATTTATCTAATGTATAAATTTTATTACTGTTCTATATAACTACATGACTCTATATATGCTGATTATATGGTTCTATAGTTATTACAGTCTCACCTATTTTATATCTATGATCGTTACTATTATATGTTATCTGATGCACTGTGAGATATACGATAAGGTCTGCGATTGAGTTTTATGTTCTCTTCTTTCTTTTCTCTTCTATTTCCTTCTTTTCTTTCACTTTTCTACTATTTCTTTCTCTTGACGATCACTTAACATTGATCAGGTGCTTGTACAATGCATTATTGATTTATATAAGCATCAATGGTGTATAATAGGTTGTCACATTTGGTATCAGGGCATAGGTTGCGTTGTTTAACCTAAGAAGTATTGAATCCATAGTTAATATATATGAGAGAGTACTTATTTGTCTATATTCTGGTTTTCAAATCTATATATTTGTAATTTATGTAGTATGCGTTTGTTTGCACATGAGTGCCATTGTAATAGTTTTCTCTGTTAGCGACTAGTCATCCTAATCACTTGTCTAGAGAAGATCAAGCATGCTTTTAATTACTCTATATTTATAGCTGAGAATCGGGCACAATTGGGGATTACTAGCGTTAATTTATAGTTTATGTTTTCAGTAATGGTATTAACTATTATCTGGGATCTCCAATATCTTTAATTAGTTTGGCACTCAAGGGCAGCGAGTCGATTATGCAATGTTGTACAAACACTTATGTGTCTATGTGGTAGGCTGTTTCTCGAAATGGAGTCGACTGATGTGGTGCAAGAGTTATTTGTGTTCTCGCAAGTATTTCTTTGATGACTTGGAGATGGATGTTGAATAAACTAGGAGTTTACTCCTAAAAGACTCCAGTCTGAATTAGCAAAAGCCTTTATCGTTTCGATTTCTCACTTGAGACTATTTCATAGTTCACTTCGAAGAGATTCGTGTAGACTTCTTAGAAGTCGGTGAGGAGTTCATGGATTTAGGCAATATGTCTGCATTGGAGAGTGTGACCAAATTCGATGTGCTATCAAAGGACCTTTATCGTCACTCTACAGCCAAGAGCTTGTTGCTAGGTTAATGATCAACTAAGGTTGTGATTGACTTCATTTTGCGAGTGAACGATGGATTAGGAGAGTTAATTGGGGAATCTCTCCAATATTCGAGCTTGCGCCCAATATAGAAGGATATCCTACCTTATCAGGATAAATTACGGAGATATGCACCGATAGTCTTTTTTGTTCATCGAGTGCTCCCAAGGAGGAGAACGGAATCGATGTCACCACTCGATATTTGTTTCGATTAACTGGTAACCATAAGTGATTTATTTTGATCTCGAGATTTCATTGTTCCATCTGATCTTGTAGTTCAATGGATGATACAGGATTGAGACTCATGATAATCATTTTGTTTTTCTTGATTGTGACTTACCATTTGGAGGACTAAGTTATATATATATATATATATATCTGTGTGTGTGTGTGTGTGCATGCAACAACCCACACTTATTTGCTAAGAATTAATATTATGGGTGCCTACAACATCCATAAAGATTAATTTTCGGCCTCGAGGTAAGGAAGTGTTATGGCATAACTAGTCTATATTTGGTAGTATAAATGATTTGTCAAAACTCAAATATGATCGAGTCATGTTTGCATGTTTTCAAATTTGTTTACTTGTTATTGATTTTAAGCTTGACTGGGTTTAACACTTAAGTCTCGTAGTTTATTTACTAGGAGGATACAAAACGTCGATGGCAGTAAGAGGCTATTGGTGACGATAATGGGCTAGGACTTTTTGCTATTAAGTAGTAAGTCGTCCTTAATTTGCGATAATGGGTTGAGATTTAGATCTTTAGCAGTACAGGCACCTATGATTAAACTATAAGGCTGAGACAGTTCTTTAGTAGCGAGTCATCACTTAAGTTTGTAGCTTAAGAGTTTCTGGACACATTCGATGAGGTGACCACATTGCCACCATATTTGAGCCAAGTTCGGTATCAATCAGGTTATAATGTTGAACCCATAGTTGTTCCTCTAGGGCATATGATACCTTACTATGAGTGGGAAGTGAGCGAGTATCTATTATTGTTGGTTGGTGTGTGCTCTTACAGCATCTCACATGTTGCTTTGATTTTGATTGGTTGGTTGTGTTCGTTTAGGCTAACCAGTGAGTAGACATATTTTGTTAACTTCTTGGATTGAGATGTCACTTAAAGTTGTGCTTGTGTTTGTGCTATCCAATTGTTGCTACATTTCCCTATGGATGAAAAGAGAGCATAAGACACAATTTGAGACTTGTGTCGCTGGTGTTGAGAAAATAGGATTTACTGGTTGGTTTGTTGAAGTTCCACTTTTTGATAAGAGAAGTGAAGCGCTTGGATAACGTTATCTCAGATAGGAAGCCGTTACAAGTCCTACAACAGTCCCAGTGATATGGAACTTAAAGTCAAACATGAGTGTATTGATTTCTCTTTCTGAGTAGGAACGAGTGTCAAAACATGTGGATGGCTTAACTGCGGTTCATTTCCAAATATAAGGTTTATGTGTTATAGTCGATAACTTAAACTGCGCAAGGAGTATTCGACTCCTGATTTGGAGTCGATAGCATTCTCTTTTGAGGGTAAGAGGCACTATTTATTAGTGAAGGAGTTAAAGTTTCTTAGTGGTGTTGAATCATTAGAGTTCTCTTTTCCATCAGAGATTTTGACCTTCGCCAGTAGCGAAGGTTGGAATCTCGAACCTCCTATGACCTTCCATTTCCAGTATATACATACAGGAAAAAGAAATTGTTTGTTTGTATAGAGTTGGAGATGTACCAGTTTGGAAGCAATATTCGTTAAGCAAACATCGCTTGTGCTTACTACTGATTATGATTCTAAAACTCGAGGTGAGGTAGGATAGACTCGATCGTGATGGTCGGTTATATATGAAAGAGGATTTATTTTCTCTCGGAATCACCAGAAGGGTATGGTTACACATTCATTTCATACTGAATGTGACATCAGCTAGCCACAACTTAATGTGAAGAATCAAATAGTTCTATATGACTATTCGAGCTTCTCAAATGGATGTAGGAATAATTATTGATGGTTTCCATCAATAGGTTGCCGTAGAGTTGGGAATGCTATGAATGAGCTAGATTCATACTAGATTTATTGACGAGAGATTCTATGTAACACCCTACATTTTAAGGATAATAAAATATGAGTAACTTAATTAAACAATGAGAATTTAGTAAAACAGACTGCTCCATTGTGTTCGTCTCGAAATTTTGGTTAAGATAGACACCTGCTTTGCTTAAAACGGATAACATATGAAGAAGTTATGGGCGTTGGAAGTTTGTATACGTATAAGGAACTTATATGTATATGTACTAAATAAATTTATCCAGATATCAAAACATGAAATGGGAAAACAGAGCAGGATTTTTTCTCGTTGGAGGTCGACTCAGGGGTCAACCCATCGACACCCCAGACAGATTCTGGAGCGTGAACGTGGACTGTTTTCTGGTCTATATTCGTTGTTGAACACCTATAAATAAGTCTGTAGAGCCTACCCTAAATCTCACATTTCTGAGACAACGCAGAAGCTCTTCCATTCTTCTTCCTCCTCAAATCTCTTAATAAAATTAAGATTATTAGTTTTTGAAAATTCTGAATCTAGATCTAGAGGAAAATGATGAAAATCAATTAAAAGGCGTTCAGATCTCTTATCGAAGTGAGGTAATTTTCTAGATCTGGTCTATTTCAATTTCAATTCTCCTCTCTTTCTTTCCTTTTTTTTAGTAAAAATTATGAATCCATGGTTGTTAGGTTCTGAATCCAATTAGGAGAAAAACATGGAATGCTAAATCTGGACCAGATCCAGGATTTGGAAAGCATATGAGGTGAGTGGATTTAAGTTATACCATTTAAGATAATGATATATTATCGTTTACCATTCCCTGTTATTGTACAATGCGAATTAGATAGAATAATTAAATGTATTGAAATGTTATTATAATATGTTTAAATATGACATGTTGAATTGTTTAAGCATATGTTAAAAGGATTAAAGTGACGAATATGACATGTGGGAATATTAATATGCTAAGATATTAATATGTTGGAAAATTTGCCAAAATATGCATAGCAATTACTGTTGTTTCAATTCCATGTTAACTTGTGACATTTATATACCTGGACTATTAACGGTAGAAATTAAGGAAAATTTCATGATTTGGCAATCACATGTAATTGTTAAATTTGAACAGTTATCTGATTAATTGATTACATAATGAAATAGAATTGATTATACGTTGGAAAGAACGTATGGCATAAAATAGGCATAATATGATGACATGTAAAATATAAATTAAAGTGGAAATTTGAAAAGACTTGCCTAGATTATATAGAAAATTTATAGCAAATAAGAAACTATAGGTAACGACCCGGGTTTTCGCGATCCTGGATATCGGCATACAACACTATGTCGACTATTCAAGCATTGGAAACATGGATAGTCCATGAAAGAAATTAGAGGGTGAGAATATATATGATAGAAGCTTAGAATAGAAGAAGAAGAACATACAACATCAGAGTAACATGGATCTCACAGCGGAACAAACAACATATAATAGATAACATATCTTTGAAATAAAATCAGTATATGTATACAGTAACATTATCAGACTACAACACTTACAACACAACGGAAATAACAATAGCTATAAAATCCTGAAGCCTCATGCTCCATGCTCTCCAAGTATATCTATAAAATCCTGACTACTTGACTGTCCGTACAAAATTGGGAACCCAAGAGTTTAGGGAAAACAAAACAAAATAAACTCTAGATTAGTCATAAGACTGGTGTGAGTAAAATAGTTTAAAACAGTTGAGCAATTAAATGATATCTCATAAGACCGCGCCGTATAACGGAACAGGTTTTTCCCTTATGAGAATACAAAACATTTGATTTAACTTTCAAAATCGTTTTGAAAGAAATGATATAAACTTTATATCAAAACTCTTTTGATATTATAATAATGTCTACGGACCACAACTAAATAATCATCTAGCAGAAACGCTTTCATCTCACGTTCTACATATATAGTATACAATCAAAACCGCGAGCACTTATTGGATAATGGATTACCAACAATGACAAGGTATGGAACCACCATCCGATAGTGTACCTGTAGAGAGGAATACACTGGGTTCAACAAGTACATCTTGCAACCCGGCCTCACATGACCGACCACTCATTTCGCTTAAGTGTATCGAATGTATACCACCAACGGTTGGGATCAGCAACCGTTTCCCAAATGGGACAACATCGAATAGATTAAATAATGAAATGAATATGTGTAGATAGGTGATAATACACCCTAATGGAAGCAACCCACATAGCCATGATGCCTGCCCGATTTTTGTCATTTCCCGGTTGTAAGGCCACAGGCCACGCTTATCTCTGACAGATTACACAATTATTCACTTTGAATGTCACATCGTCATACCCGCCAAATCACAAATTGATTTCCCCAAAAATACAATGGGTACACAGCTAAGAGAAACAAATTCCTCCGCCACCAAATGTATATACGTTTGAAGAGATCAACTTATGCGATCTATTAAACATACTCTGTCAGACATTCTTCCACACAGGTTGTCCTGGGAGTGGACAAACCGAAGGCACTATTCTGTAAATGGGACAGCCCTTACATAACTTCGTCTTCAATTATCTTCATCATATTTGATCGTAATGCTAACACCCGTACTGAGTGGTTTTTAGATAATGAATCTGATTCCGGTCTCTCCGTATTGACAACGGAAAGGGTCAAAAACTTCGATAGTCGGTGAGTTAACTATCAAAGAAAACACATGTGCAAACAACGATATTATTTCCAAATGGAAATTCTATCGATCAATCGTCAATCATCATTTATCTCTTAAATTTATTTGTCGTTTAATTATCCCTTTCCCTATTCTCATATCCATATATTCAAAAAAAAATATTTCCTAAATTTAGAAAATATATTTTACTTATTTATTGGAAAACATGTCTAAAACTCCTTCATTGGATTTGAACAGATGTTTAAATAAAACATCGCTATGCCAACTCAAACCATTACCTTCAACAACTAAATTCACTTAACCAACCTTTACTACTGAATCTTAACAATTCCTTAGTTAAAAATGGAGTCAATCAAGTTGGGGTATAACTTCCTCTCAGACCTTAACTGAACAACATTTCTAACTTCGAAATCGACAAGACTCACCCTTCAAATCTTTAAAAAAACTTCCTTACATAACTCTCAGATTCAATTTACGAATCCACTTCTTATTTGAAAACATTGATTATAACAATAGCGTTATAATCCCTACTTCTGAAATACCTAACTTCAAAATATAACTTTTATTCCATAATTAAACTAAATAAATAAACAACTAATTTATTAATAAATAAGTAAATCATGATTAAAAACAAAAAGTAAATAGTACTTTCCCGAATTCGATAAAATCGAATTCCAACGTATAATTCTTTTTCGAAAAATCTCTATTCGATAACTCCTTTTTGAATAAACTGTATTCGATTATCACCTTTCGAATAAACTATGTTTGATAACTCCTTTCGAATAAACTATATTTGATAACTCCTTTCGAATAAACTATATTTGATAACTCCTTTCCGAATAAACTATATTCGATTAACTCCTATCGAATAAACTATATTCGATTAACTCCTACCGAATAAACTATATTCGATTAACTCCTATCGAATAAACTATATTCGATTAAGTCTTTTCCGAATAAACTATATTCGATTATCTCTCCTCAATTAACTCTATTCGATTAACTCTAATTAATTAACTCTATTTGATTAATTCTAATCGATTAATTCTATTTGATTAACTCTATTGGATTAACTCCTTTTGATTAACTCTAATCGATTAACTATTTTCAATTAACTTCTTTCGAGTAAACTATATTCGATAATCTATTTTCGAATAAACTATATTCGATTTAACTCCTTTCGAATAAACTATATTCGATAATCTCTCCTTTCGAATAAACTATATTCGAATAACTCTAATCGATTAACTCTAACTCAATTAACTCTTTCAATTAACTCTAACTCGATTAACTCTAATCGATTAATTCTAATTCGATTAACTCCATTAAGTTTGACTTCGTATTTCAAAATAGTATCCCATTCTTGAATTCTATTTATATTTCTATTTATAGAATTATTCATACGAAATCTCCTTTTTATTTCTAACACTTAAATCTGATTTAAAATTCCCTTTTATAACTCTATTTATTTCGTAGATAAATATTTCCATTTATAACTCTATTTATTTTCTAAATAAATATTTCCTTTTACCTTTCTATTTAGTTTTCCAGTATATATTCCTTTTATCTTGCCCAAGTAAATATTCCTTTTCAATTCTATTTGTTCAACAAATATTTCCTTTTCAATTCTATTTATTTAACAAATAAATATTCCTTTTACATTTCTATTTGTTTTACAAATATTCCTTTTTCTTTCTGTTTTACAAATAAATATTTCCTTTCTATCTTCTATTTGTTCCATAAATAAATATTTCCTTTTATAACTCTATTTATTTCATAGATAAATATTTCCTTTTATAACTCTATTTATTTTCTAAATAAATATTTCCTTTTATAACTCTATTTATTTTCTATAAATGTTTCCTTTTATAACTCTATTTATTTTCTAAATAAATATTTCCTTTTATATATAAAATCCATTGATTTTATATAAATAATTTATTATCAAAATACACTTTGAAAATCCCCTTTTCTACATCCCAGTATTTCTTACGGTATTTAAAATACCAAATAACAATGATCGATATCATTCAAACACACATAATCAACAACAGATTATATATCACATCAAATATTACAATATATGAAAAGAACAGAATTATAAATATTGAGGAATCCAGTTGGATCTCTCCAACCTATTTCCTGCATCCACATATGTTAAACAATATAATAACATCGATTTCATTTCGATATGAAATATTCTGATAAACAGAATCAACATTTGATTAACGATTTATATATATATATCGTTATCTATAATTTCGACCAATACATCAGCAATTCAACCAACCAATCAACACACAGCAATCAATTATCAATACTAGATTATATTTAAAAATAATATAAACTGATAGAGTTGGTGAGTTTCACTCACATGGACGGTTATCGTTAAATAATGATTAACTATCTTTGATTCAGACGGACGAATTATTTTGCAATACAGTGTAACTAGCTCCAATTCACTCCCGGTCAGTTTCATTGCGTAGCCGCCATCCATACAATCCCAACGGATCCTGTTTTGTCAAATTCTGATACTGTATACAGAAGTTATTAATATTACAAGTTTCAATACATTTTTAAATTAATTAAACACTTAAAATAAAATTACTTTCGGCCTCACCCCTTAGCTTGACCCATTTGAATATCTGCACCTACAACCCATATCTACAGTACATCTTCTCCTCCGTCTTACTCTCGTATACCCTGCTCCTTCATCCGCAAATACACGCACCATTTCCTGTATCATCACTCAATTCAAACTCCTCCACTACACCACCGAATCACAAACAAAAACCCTATTTGAAACCCTCGTCCATTTCCCCATCACCTGATACCCTCAAACCTCATCTCGGCTTCCCCCCTTCCGTCGCGATGAACTGTTCATCTCGAGCATACTGTACATTTGGTGTGTCACTTTTAATTACAATGCCTCCTAAAAAATCACCAAACCGGGTGCATCTCCCATACAATCAACACTCCATCCTCAAATTCGCACATTGAAGCCTCTGTGACCCCCAAATGCTTGAACCCTAGCTGCTGTTGCTCTTCGACCGGTCCAAATCGGCGTCGCACTCAGTGAAAACTATATGGGGATGAAGAGAAAGATGACAGGAGTTCGAATATACGTGTATTACATTTTACATGATTTTGTGTGAGTTTATTTCATTTTGAGAAATCACAAAAATGTTTTGCTGTGATGGTTAGTGGCGGTGGATTGTTTTGACTAGTGGGAAAACATTGTTTTAGGGTTAAGGTGTGTAACACCCCACCTCCGCCAGGGTGACTCTTGCAAGCACTCTGACTTTGGAGGGGCGTTTGAATCAGGTAAACATGCATAATGATATATCAAGGCAGAACAAGAACATATGTATATATGTAAGCAGAGTAAATAAGATAAGTAAAACAGCGGAAGATTTCAAACCATTTCAAAACAAGTCTGGTACAACATAACTTTCCAAATAAACAAGTCTAGATAAAAACAACACTACTGAAAAACTGAAATACATAAGTGCTATCCCCAAAATAAGTGATAACCATAGCTAGCTTCATGTCAAGACCGTACATGAGCTAAAATCCCACAAGCAAGCGATCAGAAATCCAGCTAAGCTCCAATATTCCCTCCCTGAGAACCTGGGGGGGAAACGGAAGAAAAGAGGCGAAAGAAAACAGGTCAGTCAAAAAGACTGAGTAAGCCCTACTACAATCAATGTAAACTGATAAAGTTAACTGGCATAAGAAGCAGGTATGATCATAAGGATAACAACATACTAGCGTGATGATTAACCAACAAGGTAGATAAAGGTGTCATCGCATAATCAGGTTTAAGGTTTTGCACCACAGGTGTACTAGCAAACTAACATGACTTGAATAAACAAGTATTGATCCCTTGGCCCAAGCTTTGGCCCAATTACATGAAGTGACCCTCAAACGAGGTCCAACCAAATGGTCTAGTCGATCGGCTCCATAAGCCTAACTCGTCACGTGTTGGTGTCAATACGGCCCAAACATAATTGTAGTCGAACTGTGCCGGGTCCACCCTTCGGGTGTATCAAGCCCTAGGGTGTCAACCCCTGGACACCATAAACATGAGTGCACAGTCTCAATCTACTGGTACCCGTGCATGTTTTCCCCGGCTACGGACTATGTGCACGACCAGAGTCCTCCCGGAACTACACCGGCGTACCACCCTGCCGTCGTTTTTGGTCGATTACCTCCAGCCCAGTAATCGTGCCCCCTCACTAGCCTAGTCCCTAGGGTCTTAATGATACAAACTTGGGATTACTGCTGGAGTGGGCCCCCATTGCTAGGATTTTTCTAGTGGGTTAAGTACGGTTTAACCCTCTTGCTAATCATGGATTGACTTGGTTAAGTGTAACTATGAGTTCACGACTTAACCCTGATTAATCTACCAAGCCCAAATTGGTTAAGTATTAAGTGGACCATGACTTAACCCTAATCATGAGGCATTAATTAATTAATGCGCCTTAACGTCTCGAATTAGACTTTGTTGCGGTTACTAGTTAAGCCGGTCGGTTCCGGGTAGCTTTACACCACAACTTGGTCTAACCTCGGGTCCAAGGTACCACATGACCAACTTCTCACATTGGGTCCTATTGTTTGTAGCAACTAGTTAAGCCGGTCGGTTCCGGGTAGGTTTACGCTACAAACTCAACCCAACCTCGAGTTGGTCACACTTATATTTTCTAAGTGTCATGTCCATCGTGTTTCCAAAACACATTACAAGTTTTCAAGCAATTGGGTAGACCTAACTTAATAGGTAAATTCCCAATGGGTAGACCTAACTTAATAGGTAAATTTCCAAGCTTATGTTTTTATGTCTTTTAAGTTTACCCAACCCCAAACGCAATCCCATCGCTTACATATCGCAATAGCGCATAAAGGATAGAAAGAGGGAACTTGGCATAATCATGACATAAAGGTGTTGAAGCCACGAGTTTAACATGGTGGCATATGAAATGTTCATGTGTTCATACCCTTGCATATTACATTTTTAGGCCCCAAAAGCATGCATAAAACCAAACTTGGCATATTGGTGATACATGGTGCTAAATGACATGTAGAAATGGCCATAAGTTCGCATTTAGCCTCACATGCAAGTTATCATAAGAGATATGATAACTTACATGTTGCCAAAATGCAATCTTTAGCATAAAGCTTGAAGCTTTATGTTCACATACTCAAAATAAGCTTGCATAACATGATAACATGAACAAGATGATCATCCCAAACTTGCATAACATACTTGCATATCATATGATAAACTTTGCATATCTTAACATGGCAAACTTGCATAGCATAACATGGTAAACTTGCATATCATAACATGGCATACATGCATAACATAACATGATAGACTTGCATAACACATCATAGTAAACTTGCATATCATGGCAAACTTGCATATCATACATTTAACTTTAGAGTTTAAGTATGAAAGCAGAATAGGGATTACAATGCTTATGAGGACTCAAATGAGTATAGCAAATATAAGAAAGCCCTTATGCAACCAATTAAACCCCAAAATGCAAGCTTTAATAGAAAAACCCTTAAGCCAAAGTGATCAAAACCCTTGCTTTATGATGCAAATATAGAAACTTGACTTGAATGCAAGCTAATGATGCTCATACAAGCTTGAAAACACTTGTATGCATGGAAAATCTCATAAAAATTTATTTAGGAATTTATGAAGAGAGTGGAGGCCATGAGAGGATTGATTTTGCCATAGTTTAGTTGTATGAATGAATAATGATGATTTAGGGTTAGGTTAGGGCCTTATTTATAGAGATTAGGACTAGTTTCAACCCTAGGATTAAACCCTAGTTCCAATCTCAGCCCTCAAAACCGAATCTGGCCCCCAAGCTCAACACAATCTCTAAATGGTGCACCAGGCTAAACAGCCTGGCTGGACCAAGTCGACAGCCAAGTCGACAGGGCTGTCGACTTGGGTCCAACCAAGTCGACTCCCAAGTCGACAGGGCTGTCGACTTGGGTGCTCTGGCGGGAATTTTCCCGCCTAGCCCTATCTGACCTAATTTTTCAAATTCAAACCTGAATTTGAAATCTGTTTTTACTTTGAAATTTTCTGAAAACTTCGTTGGGCCTTAATCGGGTCATACGGACTCCGATTTTCGAAAACTCGGACTCTATTTCGCGTATTTTTCCGAGACGAACGCAATGGCATAGCCCGTTTTCCTTGATTCAGATTTATAAATTAAATTATGCCTCGATTTACGTTATAACAGGTTATTGAAAATACGGGTTGTTACATTCTCCCCTCCTTAAAGGATTTCGTCCCCGAAATCTTCAAGTTAGGAAGAACGTATCCTACCATCCAATCATCCATCTACTCAAAACATCATCCACGAGCAATCATTGTCCTTACAAAATTCTAAATGTTGTATAAACATATGCAAAGGTGTGTGTATATGTCCTTATCTAATGCAAATATCATCAATGCAAATTATGTTAGTGAAATGAATCCATATGTATGCAATTCCTAACATAATGTATAACATCTATATGTGTGCACATAACATACATCCATATGCAACATCCATGTGATAACGCAAAAATTTTCATCCATGAATAAGCGTAAACACTCATGCATATGCAATATGAGGAGTGTGTGAGCCGATCTAGTGCCTAACGTGTATAATGCATCCACGAGTAACCACTTGCAAACACTTGCAACCATCAAGCATAACATGTTTCAAACACATGTTTCATCCAAAGGGTTTCTACCTAAGGTTCTCATGACAAGATTAACACGATAAACTAGATAAACATGGATAGCAAAGAGAAAGATATGCTAACAAAGAAAAGAGATTGAGAGTGTACCCTCAAAAAGGAATGGATAAAGCCCACGCATCTTCTCCTCGGTTTCCCAAGTTGCGTCTTCTTCGGCTTCACCCCATTGAACCTTCACCAACTTGACCTCTCGATTCCTTAGCTTCTTGGTCTCCGTCCACAAGATACGAATCGGAGCTCTCCTCAAGGTAGCCTCTTTCTCCACTTCCACATCTTTCAGAACACTTGGCTCAACAACCTCTATTGATTCATGTAAACACTTCCGGAGATGCGAGACATGAAAAACATCGTGTACTCCGGCAAGCTTCTCGGGCAACTTCACTCTATAAGCCATCTGCCCGATCCTCTCTATAATAGGGAATGGTCCAACAAACCTCGGTGCTAACTTCCCAACGGCTCCAAATCGGACCACATTCCGCAAAGGAGAAACCTTCACGAAAACCATATCCCCAACATCAAACTCCAAATCAGTTCTTCGCTTATCAGCATAGGATTTCTGTCGGTCTTGGGCCGCTTTCATCCGTCTCTGAATCAACTCGATCTTCTCGGATGTATCTCTGATCATATCAGGCCCAAGTATAAGCTCATCTGTAGTCTCCCACCAACATGTAGGCGACTTGCACGGCCTCCCATATAAAGCTTCGAATGGTGCCATCCCTATGCTTGCCTGATAACTGTTATTATATGCAAACTCAACAAGAGGAAGATGGTCTTCCCAAGTACCACCAAAATCCAGAATACAAAGCCTCAACAGATCCTCGAGTACCCTATTCAACCTTTCGGTTTGACCGTCCGTCTGTGGGTGATAAGCAGTACTTAAATTCAACCTCGTGCCCATGGCTTCTT
Source organism: Allium sativum (assembly GCA_030737875.1). Taxonomy (NCBI): domain Eukaryota; kingdom Viridiplantae; phylum Streptophyta; class Magnoliopsida; order Asparagales; family Amaryllidaceae; genus Allium; species Allium sativum. The sequence continues at coordinate 781,125,918 of CM060921.1, forward strand.
GCAAGCTATTCCAGAACTGACCTGTAAAGATTGGATCACGGTCACTGGCTATACTAGAAGGGACTCCATGTAGTCTCACAATCTCACAAAGATATACAGACGCTAGCCAAGATGCGGTCCTCTTGCTCTTCACCGGGATGAAATGAGCACTCTTCGTAAGTCTATCCACAATAACCCAAATGCTTGTATTCCCTTTCCTTGACCTTGGTAGCCCATCAATAAAATCCATGGAAATACTCTCCCACTTCCATAGTGGAACGTCTAGAGGATGCAATAGCCCACCGGGCTTCTTCGACTCGGCCTTAACTTGCTGGCAAATGATACATCTAGAGACAAACTCTGCCACATCCTTTTTCATCCCAGGCCAAAAGAAAATACGCTTCATATCTTTATACATCTTATCTCCGCCTGGATGTATAGTCAACTTAGAGCGATGCGCTTCCTCAAGAACTTTTCTTACTAAATCTTCTACCATTGGAACACGTAACCTTCCGTCTCTCCTCAGCCAACCCTTGTCATCAATAGAATATCGATCGAGATGACTAGACGCCTCTCCTCGAACCAGCTTATCCATAATCTCAACTATCTGAGGGTCTTCACTTTGCGAAGCCCCAACTTGATCAAGAAGGGTAGGTCTGAGTTCCAGAGATGCTAAAGAACCGGTCATCGACTCAATTGCCAAAGAGAAATCAAAGGTTGCCACATACTCTAAATTCTTCATCTCAACGAATAGAGGACTCAGAGTCAACCTTTTTCTACTCAATGCATCTGCTACCACATTCCCCTTGCCAGGGGTATAGGCTATCTCAAAATCATAGGACGCCAAGAATTCCATCCATCTTTGTTGCCTCAGATTCAGATCCTTCTGAGAAAAGAGATGCTTCAATGACTTGTGATCGGTATAAAGCTCAAATCTTTCCCCCAGAAGATAATGGCGCCAAGCCTTGAGTGCATATACTATTGCTGCCAACTCTAAGTCATGAGTAGGATAATTCTTCTCATGCACTTTGAGTTGTCTACCGCCAAAGCATATCACTCTTCCTTCTTGCATCAGAACAGCTCCTAACCCCGTGCCACATGCATCGGTGTATACTGTAAATAACTTCCCTCCATCAGGCAAAGCTAGAACAGGTGCTGATGTGAGAGCTCTCTTGAGCTTCTGAAAAGCAAGCTCGCATTCTATGCTCCAAGCAAAAACTAAATTCTTCTTCATCAATTTAGTAAGAGGAGCGGAAATCTTCGTGAAGTCCTTGATGAACTTCCGGTAAAAGCCTGCAAGACCTAGAAAACTTCTCACTTCGGTTGCATTCCTTGGAGTCTTCCAATCCTGAACTGCAACCACCTTAGCGGGATCCACCGCTAAGCCTTGCTTAGATACTATATGCCCAAGGAATCTAACTTCCCTTCTCCAAAAGTGACACTTGGAGAACTTGGCCTTCAACTGATGCGCTCTAAGCGTATCCATCACCTCCACGAGATGCCTTGCGTGCTCTTCCTCATCCTTAGAGAAGATCAGAATATCATCTATGAAGACCACGACAAACTTGTTCAAGAACTCTCTGAACAACCTACTCATCAAGTCCACGAAATATGCGGGTGCATTCGTCAAGCCGAACGGCATGACAAGCCATTCGAAGAATCCATCTGGAGTCCTGAACGCAGTCTTGTCTATACTATCCTCAGCTACCCTGAGCTGATGGAATCCAGTAGCAAGATCAAGCTGAGAGAAAACAGAAGCACCGACAAGCTGGTCAAAGAGATCATCAATCCTCAGTAACGGGTGTCTGTTCTTCTTAGTCAGCTTATTCAACTCTCGATAGTCAACACAAAGTCGGAGAGAACCATCTGCCTTGGTAGCAAATACCACAAGCGCTCCCCATTCAGATATACTTCGTCTAATGAAGTTCTTCTCAAGCAACTCCTTTACTTGCTTACTTAGCTCCCGCCTTTCACGCGGAGCCATGTGCCGAATGGGCAAAGAAACCGGCTTTGCATTATCCACCAGATAAATGCGGAAATCAATCTCTCGCTTAGGGGGCAACCCCCTAACTTCATCGAAAACATCCGGATACTCTCGAACCACTCTCACAGACTGAAGAGTTTCCATTGACGAGTCGAGTGATTCAAGATAGCACAGCATGACGGGACCTCTCGGATTACAAGAAATTTCTAGGGTGTTTCCGAGACGAGTCACGAGCCTCACAACCCTATGCTCACAATCAAGAATGGCTCCATATCTGGACAGCCAATCCATGCCCAATATCAATCCGTATCCCCTAAAACCAAGAACATAAGCACTGCACAAGAACTCTACACTCAGTATAGAGATCCTCAAATCCCCACATATCATAGACAAATGGGCGGAACCCCCAATAGGATTTGAGACACAGACGGGAAGGTGCAAACTATCAACAAGATCAGATGAGATAAAGCTATGCGATGCACCAGAATCAAACAAGGTACGAACTGGAAAATCAGAAATATATACAAGGCTCTCAACAGAAATACTACCTCGATCGGGAACTGGAGCGGTATTGAGAGCATGAACTTGCCCTCCTGAAGGTCCAGCACGCTGAGTCTGACCCTGGCCTTGCCCTTGCTTCTTCGGGCAATCCTTACTGAAATGTCCAGTCTTACCGCAGAAAAAGCATTCACCATTCTTCCTTTTCCTCTTCTTACAATCCTTAATAAGATGCCCAACTGAACCGCAGTAATGGCACTTCTCCTTGTTGTTCTTGCCTTTGTTGTTGTTCCCCTTGTTGCCTTGACTCTTGTTCTTGTTCTGATTGCCTTGACTGCTTTGACCACTTGGATTACCCTGATTTCCTTTTCCCTGGGAATCAGTCTTCTTGGCTTGAGTATCATTCATCTTGGTCTCTTTCTTGACATCTCCCTGAAGTAACGCCATATCAACCAAACTCTCAAACGTGGCCCCATGGGGAATATGTGACATAGCCAATCCCTGCAACGGCTCATTCAATCCTCTAGCAAAACGAAGAGCCTTCTTCTGAGGAGTATTCACCATATCCAAGCCAAAACGAGCTAACTGATTGAACTTGTTCACATATTCTTTGACAGACATATCTCCTTGTTTCAAAGTTATGAACCTCTCCATTTGCAGATTCTCCTCAGCAGAAGATAGAAACTTAAGCATGAACCTTGCCCTGAAATCGGCCCAAGTCTCAACAGGCCTAGTACCATTGGTGACTTCCCACCAATAAGCGGCTTCATCCTTCATAAGCCAAACCGCCAACAAGATCTTCCTCTGATCGTCTAACCCAAAGATAGAAAATAAATCCTCGGTCTCTTTCAACCAATTTCTGGCCTCTACAAAAGTCTCAGTGCCTTGAAAATTCTTGCCACCCATTGCTTTGAAATCTTTGCAAGTCTTTGTGAAGTCATCTTGAGGATGCTGAGGGGGAGGAGGAAGAGGAACCTCAGCGACAGGAGGAGGAGGAACATTAACTACTGGAGGAGGAGGAGGAGGAACATCTGCGGGGCCGGCTTCGGTCACCCTAGCATCCAAAAGTCTCCTATACCAAACAGGTATGTGTACTCCCTCCGGAATAGCAAAGTTATCGGCCATACTGGAAACGAAGAAAAAGACAGATTCAGAATGGAGAAAAAAACGAAGGAATTTTGCTAATGGCTTTTTGGGGAATAGCCTTTAAAATAAACTAGACTTTTCTTTGGAAAATACTTTATACTTGGTTTTGAAAATAGTTTTCCAAAAGTTTTCTAAAAACCTTTTTGTTCCTTCTAGTAAACCATATGCTCTGATACCAAACGTAACACCCCACCTCCGCCAGGGTGACTCTTGCAAGCACTCTGACTTTGGAGGGGCGTTTGAATCAGGTAAACATGCATAATGATATATCAAGGCAGAACAAGAACATATGTATATATGTAAGCAGAGTAAATAAGATAAGTAAAACAGCGGAAGATTTCAAACCATTTCAAAACAAGTCTGGTACAACATAACTTTCCAAATAAACAAGTCTAGACAAAAACAACACTACTGAAAAACTGAAATACATAAGTGCTATCCCCAAAATAAGTGATAACCATAGCTAGCTTCATGTCAAGACCGTACATGAGCTAAAATCCCACAAGCAAGCGATCAGAAATCCAGCTAAGCTCCAATATTCCCTCCCTGAGAACCTTGGGGGGGGGGAACGGAAGAAAAGAGGCGAAAGAAAACAGGTCAGTCAAAAAGACTGAGTAAGCCCTACTACAATCAATGTAAACTGGTAAAGTTAACTGGCATGAGAAGCAGGTATGATCATAAGGATAACAACATACTAGCGTGATGATTAACCAACAAGGTAGATAAAGGTGTCATCGCATAATCAGGTTTAAGGTTTTGCACCACAGGTGTACTAGCAAACTAACATGACTTGAATAAACAAGTATTGATCCCTTGGCCCAAGCTTTGGCCCAATTACATGAAGTGACCCTCATACGAGGTCCAACCAAACGGTCTAGTCGATCGGCTCCCTAAGCCTAACTCGTCACGTGTTGGTGTCAATACGGCCCAAACATAATTGTAGTCGAACTGTGCCGGGTCCACCCTTCGGGTGTATCAAGCCCTAGGGTGTCAACCCCTGGACACCATAAACATGAGTGCACAGTCTCGATCTACAGGTACCCGTGCATGTTATCTTCGGCTACGGACTATGTGCACGACCAGAGTCCGCCCGGAACTACACCGGCGTACCACCCTGCCGTCGTTTTTGATCGCTTACCTCCAGCCCAGTAATCGTGCCCTCTCCCTAGCCTAGTCCCTAGGGTCTTAATGATACAAACTTGGGATTACTGCTGGAGTGGGCCCCCATTGCTAGGATTTTTCTAGTGGGTTAAGTACGGTTTAACCCTCATGCTAATCATGGATTAACTTGGTTAAGTGTAACTATGAGTTCACGACTTAACCCTGATTAATCTACCAAGCCCAAATTGGTTAAGTATTAAGTGGACCATGACTTAACCCTAATCATGAGGCATTAATTAATTAATGCGCCTTAACCTCTCACATTAGACTTTGTTGCGGTTACTAGTTAAGCCGGTCGGTTCCGGGTAGCTTTGCACCACAACTTGGTCTAACCTCGGGTCCAAGGTACCACATGACCAACTTCTCACATTGGGTCCTATTGTTTGTAGCAACTAGTTAAGCCGGTCGGTTCCGGGTAGGTTTACGCTACAAACTCAACCCAACCTCGAGTTGTTCACACTTATATTTTCTAAGTGTCATGTCCATCGTGTTTCCAAAACACATTATAAGTTTTCAAGCAATTGGGTAGACCTAACTTAATAGGTAAATTCCCAATGGGTAGACCTAACTTAATAGGTAAATTCCCAAGCTTATGTTTTTATGTCTTTTAAGTTTACCCAACCCCAAACGCAATCCCGTCGCTTACATATCGCAATAGCGCATAAAGGATAGAAAGAGGGAACTTGGCATAATCATGACATAAAGGTGTTGAAGCCACGAGTTTAACATGGTGGCATATGAAATGTTCATGTGTTCATACCCTTGCATATTACATTTTTAGGCCCCAAAAGCATGCATAAAACCAAACTTGGCATATTGGTGATACATGATGCTAAATGACATGTAGAAATGGCCATAAGTTCGCATTTAGCCTCACATGCAAGTTATCATAAGAGATATGATAACTTTCATGTTGCCAAAATGCAACCTTTAGCATAAAGCTTGAAGCTTTATGTTCACATACTCAAAATAAGCTTGCATAACATGATAACATGAACAAGATGATCATCCCAAACTTGCATAACATACTTGCATATCATATGATAAACTTTGCATATCTTAACATGGCAAACTTGCATAGCATAACATGGTAAACTTGCATATCATAACATGGCATACTTGCATAACGTAACATGATAGACTTGCATAACACATCATAGTAAACTTGCATATCATGGCAAACTTGCATATCATACATTTAACTTTAGAGTTTAAGTATGAAAGTAGAATAGGGCTTACAATGCTTATGAGGACTCAAATGAGTATAGCAAATATAAGAAAGCCCTTATGCAACCAATTAAACCCCAAAATGCAAGCTTTAATAGAAAAACCCTTAAGCCAAAGTGATCAAAACCCTTGCTTTATGATGCAAATATAGAAACTTGACTTGAATGCAAGCTAATGATGCTCATACAAGCTTGAAAACACTTGTATGCATGGAAAATCTCATAAAAATTTATTTAGGAATTTATGAAGAGAGTGGAGGACATGAGAGGATTGATTTTGCCATAGTTTAGTTGTATGAATGAATAATGATGATTTAGGGTTAGGTTAGGGCCTTATTTATAGAGATTAGGACTAGTTTCAACCCTAGGATTAAACCCTAGTTCCAATCTCAGCCCTCAAAACCGAATCTGGCCCCCAAGCTCAACACAATCTCTAAATGGTGCACCAGGCTAAACAGCCCGGCTGGACCAAGTCGACAGCCAAGTCGACAGGGCTGTCGACTTGGGTCCAACCAAGTCGACTCCCAAGTCGACAGGGCTGTCGACTTGGGTGCTCTGGCGGGAATTTTCCCGCCTAGCCCTATCTGACCTAATTTTTCAAATTCAAACCTGAATTTGAAATCTGTTTTTACTTTGAAATTTTCTGAAAACTTCGTTGGGCCTTAATCGGGTCATACGGACTCCGATTTTCGAAAACTCGGACTCTATTTCGCGTATTTTTCCGAGACGAACGCAATGGCATACCGTTTCCCTTGATTCAGATTTATAAATTAAATTCTGCCTCGATTTACGTTATAACAGGTTATTGAAAATACGGGTTGTTACAAGGTGAATGGGGTGTATTTATAGGATATGGTGGCTTGCTTAAGAAGCTTCATCTATTTTTTATTTTTTATTTTTTATTTTTCAACTCTATTTATCATTCTAAAAATTCCTATGATCACCTACAATACCCAAAAATCATGAAATGTAGCTATAGTTCGACATTACGGACCCAGCGAAATTAGTTTCAACGAAAACGGAGTTCGTTTGCAAAAAATGGCTATTTTTAAAGCTCTAAATTAGTCTGTTTAAATATTTATATATTTAAAAATAATTAAATTAAATATTAATAAATTTATATTATTGTATATATTCACACTAGAATAACATACAGCTCCAGAATATTCCTATATGAATTTCTAACTCGATATTTCAATTCCCGATTAAATCGGTATTCGATTTATAATGAAATTCCTTATATATATCATTATAAATTATAAAGGAATTTCATAGTGACTATTTGAAAATTTGATTTGGACATAAATAAAAATCTGCACGATGAAATCCTGATTTTTCTCTTCCATTAGAAAAATATACTTTACCAGCTCTGAACGTTTCTCGTTTCATAGAAATCCAATTTAAAACGAATTTTGTATACTCAATTGAAGTTCGAATCACCAAATTACGAACTGCAGCGCCATTTCGAGCTCGATTTCAATTATAATATAATTATACGTTCAACTGTCATTTATATAATATATTCGTTATTATAATTCAACTCTAAACTGAATAAATATTATAAATGGTCCACTTCACACAGTATTGTGAATTCAGTTATTCCCGACTATTTCAGCGTTATAATATATTATTATATTATAAATATTCATTATTATTTAATTAAATAACCATTCAAATCACTAAATCATTATTGAAATAATTAAATAAATTAATTATTATACCGTTAAAATATGGGACGTTACATTCTTCCCCCCTTAAAAATAATTTCGTCCTCGAAATTGCTAAGGTAGAAAACAAACGTTATTAACTAGGTAAAATTTATTTATTCACTTCTTTAGCTTCAGTTTCAACAGAACCAATTTAATTTTAATTAAATATTTATTCATTCCTACTAACGAAATTTTTCAGAAATCCTGAAAATTTTCTAACCCCTTAACTTTTCGAAAAATTTCATTAGCACCTCCTTTGTACTGGTCACTAGCTCAAACTCCAACTCGCCTCTCTAGGCCTTCTTCAACCCAACAGACAATCAAACAGCCAAGCGGCTTGCCAATTCGGCTCATCACAAATCTCAAACCCATATATAGTATAAACTGGTACCTTTTTGTCGGGCATATCGATATATCCTTTCCATGTGTCACCAATTCTGCATATACCAATGTCATCCCAATCTTTCATCCTCAACAAAAATTATCTGCTTATACACAAGCCAAATTCCATTTCAAACTAAAGTTTCGTTCTTGATCCCGAACTCTTAACTTACCAACCAAATATCATTTCAAATCCCTATGTCACACATCCAATTCTACTTGATATATTATATCCCAATTCAATCTCTAGTTAATTGGTATTCAATTCATATTTGCTTTCACAAATTTCTACTTTAATTTGTTCTAATTCAAATAATCTGTTTCTAGGAGTTTTTAAACAGCTTAGCCTTTTCCAAAAATCAAAATATTCATTTGGAATATCAAAACTACTTGTCTTCTCAAAACAATTCAAAAACAAAATCTTTGGTAGTAATCCGTCATTTAGCAACTTGAAAATGAACAACGATGATGCAGCTGTCATCATCGGAACCTATTTTCCAATGATCGAAGTGAGTTCAATACTATATCACTTTCAAAACCATTTCTAAACACTTACATTTTGAAATACATTTCAAAATCCCATTCACACTGCTTTTAAAACAAATTTAAAATCTCCCAGGATTTTAAAATTCTCATATATCTAATCCAATTCCATTTACAAACACCTTTCATGTTTTTGGAATTTTAATTCCAATTCTGATTTAAATTCAGATTTAATTCATCTGATTTCACAAATTACCCTTATATGAATTCCAACTGGTTATTTACATAACAATTTAATTTATAATCTTACTCGATTATAATAACAACCAATATATTCAATATATTATAATCATTTCAATATAATTTTTTTTCTTTTATATAAAAATATAATTTGGGTAAAATTATTTCATTTACCCTATTTTCAAAACATACCATGTCGGTTCATCGTACTCGAGTGTTTATAAACCCCTACCGATATAGTGGATCAAACTGATCAACCAAAATTCATAAATTACTCAACGAATGAATCTACATAATATAAAATCATTTTTATAAAATCAAAAAATATGTTCACTCGTATATATACACTCAACCCAATCTAGGGTATTACTAACCCCATCTCTACCGAGTCACGCTACAGAGCCAAGGTAATTACTTAGCCTTTAGCTCTGATACCACGGTAACGACCCGGGTTTTCGAGTAGGCTTTTCAACCATCCTCTCACCCCCAAGTAGCAGGCTAACATCCCACCGTGGCTTACAGAGGTACCCCAACACCATGTTTTACGGCCAACCTCGCGACTCGACCAACCCCCATTTTTGGGACATGTAGGAGTAAGAGTCTCCCGTTCGCGACCTAACGCGAAGCAAGAACCCTCTGTCATGCATACCAACTAAGCAACATGGACTGGTGTGAGTAAAACTGTTTAAAATAGTCCGAGCAATTAAACAATATCTCATAAGACCATGCCGTATAACAGAACGGGTTTTACCCTTTGAGAATCCAAAACATTTGATTTAACTTTCAAAATCCTTTTGAAAGAAATGATAAACTTTATATCAAAACTCTTTTGATACTATAATAATGTCTACCAACCACAACTAAATAATCATCTAGCAGAAACGCTTTCATCTCACGTTCTCCATATATAGTATACAATCAAAACCGCGAGCACTTATTGGATAATGGATTACCAACTATGACAAGGTATGGAACCACCTTCCGATAGTGTACCCCTAGAGAGGAATACACTGGGTTCAACAAGAATATCTTGCAACCCAGCCACACATGAATGACCACTCAATTTGCTTGAGTATATCGAATGTATATCACAACGGTTGGGATCAGCAACCGTTTCCCGAATGGGACAGCATCGAATAGATTAAAGAATGAAATGAATATCTCTAGAAAGGTGATAATACACCCTAATGGAAGCAACCCACATAGCCATGCTGCCTGCCCGATTTTTTTCATTTCCCGGTTGTAAGGCTAGAGGCCATGCTTATCTTTGACTGACCACACAATTATTCACTTTGAATGTCACATCGTCATACCCGCCAAATCACAAATTGATTTCCCCAATAATACAACTTGTATACAGCGAAGAGAAACGAATTCCTCCGCCACCAAATGTACATACGTTTGAAAAGATCAACTTACACGATCTATTAAATATACTCTGGCAGACATTCTTCCATGCAGGTTGTCCTAGGGCTGTACAAACCGAAGGCACTATTCTGTAAACGGGACAGCCCTTGCATAACTCCATCTTCAATTATCTTCATCATATTATTGCTACGCTAACGCCCATACTGAGTGGTTTTCAGATAATGAATCTGATTCTGGTCTCTCCGTATTGACAACGGAAAGGGTCAAAAACTTCGATAGTCGGTGAGTTAACTATCAAAGAAAACACATGTGCAAACAACGATATTATTACCAGATGGAAATTCTATCGATCAATCATCAATCATCATTTATCTCTTAAATTTATTTGTCATTCAGTTATCCCTTTCCCTATTCTCGTTTCCATATATTCAAAAATTCTTATTTCCTAAATTTAGAAAATATATGTTATTTATTTATTGGATAACATTTCCAAAACTACTTCATTGGATTTAAACAGATGTTTAAATAAAACATCGCTATGCCAACTCAAACCATTACCTTCATCAACTAAATTCACTTAACCAACCTTTACTATCGAATCTTAACCATTCCTTAGTTAAAAATGGAGTCAATCAAGTTGGGGTATATCTACCTATCAGACCTTAAATGGACAACATTTCAAACTTCGAAATAAACAAGATTCACCCTTCAAATCCTTAACAAATTTCCTTATGTAACTCTCAGATTCAATTTACGAATCCACTTCTTATTTGAAAACATTGATTATAACTATAGCGTTATAATCCCTACTTCTGAAATACCTAACTTCAAAATATAACTTTTATTCCATAATTTAACTAAATAACTAAACAACTAATTTATTAATAAATAAGGAAATATTGATTAAAACGGAAAATAAATAGTACTTTCCCGAATTCGATAAAATTGAATTCCAACGTATAATTCTCTTTCGAAAAATCTCTATTCGATAGCGCCTTTTTGAATAAACTATATTCGATTATCTCCTTTCGAATAAACTATATTCGTTAACTCCTTTCGAATAAACTATATTCGATAACTCCTTTTGAATAAACTATATTCGATTAACAGCTATCGAATAAACTATATTCGATTAATCCTATCAAATAAACTATATTCGATTAATCCTATCAAATAAACTATATTCGATTAACTTGTCTCTGAATAAACTATATTTGATTATCTCTCTTCAATTAACTCTATTTGATTAACTCTAATCAATTAACTCTATTTGATTAACTCTAATCAATTAATTCTATTTGATTAACTCTATTTGATTAACTCTATTGGATTAACTCTAATTGATTAACTCTAATCGATTAACTCTTTTCAATTAACTTCTTTCGAATAAACTATATTCGATTATCACTTTTCGAATAAACTATATTCGATTTAACTCCTTTCGAATAAACTATATTCGTTAATCTCTCCTTTCGAATAAACTATATTCGAATAACTCTAATAGATTAACTTTAACTTGATTAACTCCTTTCAATTAACTCTAACTCGATTAACTCTAATAGACTAATTCTAATTCGATTAACTCTAATCGATTAACTACAACTCGATTAACTCTAATCGATTAATTCTAATTCGATTAACTCCATTAAATTTTTACTTCGTATTTCAAAACCGTATCCCATTCCCAAATTCTATTTATTCTTCTATTTATAGAATTATTCGTACGAAATCTTCTTTTTATTTCTAACACTTAAAATCTCATTTAAAATTCCCTTTTATAACTCTATTTATTTCATAGACAAATGTTTCCTTTTAAAACTCTATTTATTTTCTAAATAAATATTTCCTTTTATCTTTCTGTCTATTTTCCCAATATATATTCCTTTTATCTTTCCCAAATAAATATTCCTTTTCAATTCTATTTGTTCAACAAATATTTCCTTTTCAATTCTATTTATTTAACAAATAAATATTCGTTTTACATTTCTATTTGTTTTACAAATATTCCCTTTTCTATTTGTTTTACAAATAAATATTTCCATTCTATCTTCTATTTATTCCATAAATAAATATTTCCATTTATAATTCTATTTATTTCATAGATAAATATTTCCTTTTATAACTCTATTTATTTCCTAAATAAATATTTCCTTTTATAACTCTATTTATTTTCTAAATAAATATTTCCTTTTATAACTCTATTTATTTTCTAAATAAATATTTCCTTTTATAACTCTATTTATTTTCTAAATAAATAGTTCCTTTCATATATAAAATCCATTGATTTTATATAAATAATTTATTTTCAAAATACACTTTGAAAATCCCCTTTTCTACATCCCAGTATTTCTTTTGGTATATAAAATACCAAATAAAAATGATCGATATCATTCAAACGCACATAATCAACAATAGATTATATATCACATCATATATTACAATATATGAAAGAACAGAATTATTGTAAGGACCCGTAACTTCCCCGTGAAGGAAAGAGCGGATACTTTGAGAACAACACACAAATGAACGCAGACGGGAGAACATTTCATTGCTATTACAACAATTCCATCAGATACAAGAATATACAGAGTATAAATGAATAAATTACATTCGATAAATATCAGAGATTACAATAAATTACATAGCAGCGGAAAATAATACAAAGCACAACTGAAGGTGATATACGGATACAGAGCTTTCCGGATATCATTCCAGCTGTAGACCAGGATCCTGTGAATATAAATCTGCAAAACCAAAACTACTAGCTGCCCGTGCGGAAATAGGGGCACTCAGAGTTTAGGTTAAAACAATAAACTCCAGGTCAGTCATGTGACTGGTGTGAGAACTAAAACGGTTATTATCTTTATTTTCAAAGTTAGGTAAATCAAGGGACCACGCCGTATAACACGGAACGGATTTCCTCCCAAGAATACCAGTGCATAGAATAAACAACGCAATGCTTTTTCGAAAAATGAAGCTATTATAAGACCCAGGTCCCATCACACAATGCAACGCAAGCCGGATGTTAGACCCAAATGTGGTTCTAACACCCAAATTGATCTAAAACAAGATAAAATGAGATAAAAATAGAAATGAACACGCAGGATTTATAGTGGTTCGGCGAACAAATGCCTACGTCCACTTATCTTTCACTATATTCAATAATTCAGTTGCAAATACAAAGTAATTCTCTCTCACAATTCACTTTTGTTCACTCAATTGACTAAAACAAGAAATGAAAGATGGTTTGGATTTTGCGGGAGTAATGGAGTTCGGATGATGGAGGTGATTGAATTCTCTAAGTGCCGAAAAAAGATCCTTTTCTTTGTCTCCAGTCGGGGTATTTATAGGTGTGAATTTGCCTGAGATTCAATCCGGGTCGGACAACGTGTTATCCATCGCACTCTCTTCGGGTTCGGATGAACTATCAAGCTGACAACACATCAAAGAGATGAACGTTAGGGGTAGGAATTAGTCACAGCCGGTCCGGTTCTCCAGGCGATTTTGCAGGAGATTAATCATGGATCATGGGTGCGGGTCGGAGACATGCAGGTAAGGGGTTCGGATCGGGATATCCGATCCGAACCGGATTGGTTTGGGCGTCTTTCCTTCTCTGACCTATTCCGCTCCGCTCCAGTGTTGTGGCAAGCAGATGGCCTTCCGATCTGTTCGAGATTTAGTTGCCTTCCGATCCGATTGGATATGCCTCACCAATCTATCTAGTAAGAGATCACCGATCCGATCAGGGAATTCTATCCGATCCGAACAGGATTCAACCCGATCCGAACAGCTGCAGCTCTCAATCTGAATTGTAGTGTTTTCCTTCAATCCGAACCGAAGCCTTATAATTAAAAATATCATTCAATGTTTGGTTTCTTGACTTTGTGTTGCCTAGTTCACAAAGTAGGCTAACATTCTGCCCCCTCAAAGGATGCTTCTGTTGTATACGAAGCGTGCTTTGACGTCATTCGAGATGCTAGTCCTTGAATCGGAACGGTCAGGAGAAATGCACAGACTTCTATTCGTTTCGGTGTCTGACTCGAGCACATTTTCTTCATTTCTGAACAAGTTTAGGAATTTTTATCGACACATAGTGCTTCTCTCGGGTATGCTCTTCCTTTATCCTTCTTCTTTTCAATTCGAGTCGGATGATAAAATAACGTGCGAAATTTGCTCGGTTCGGATTCCGATCCGAAGCGCTTTCGTGGGTTTGGCTCTTTGACATTGGGCCTTCAGGCAGAGTTGTGCTTCTGGGCCTTCACTCCGGTCTGAGCGGGTGAGAAAGAATAGGAATACGAGGAGTCAACATTACCCCTTATATAAACTCACCACCGTCTTCTTTCTTTTCTTCTTCTTTTCCATCGCCGCTTCCAAACTTGATTTCAATTTGCGGTCGATCGGGACGGTTTAGCCACGGGGCTTTGCTTGAACTCCACGTCGTTACTGTGGTGGATCCACCATCGCTTCGAGACGTTGCGAGGTTGGAGCGGGCAAATATTTGTCCTCAACGGTAGCCTTGGCGATAGAACAAATTTGTTTGCGAGTAGAGGGGAAAGAGGAAGAAGATGAGGAGCGTGATGACAAATTGGAGCTGGTTCGGGTAGAAGACGAAGGAGCAAAAAGGAAGGAGAATGAAAGGGGATCGGTTCGGGTTTCATACTTTAGAAAGACGGGAAGGAAAGAAAATGTCGGTTCGGGTCGGAGAAGTGAATGGGATAAGAGGTTGAAATAAATGGACCGGTTGAGTGGTGTTGGTTCGGTTCGGATCAGGTCACCCGATCCGATCAGATCAGTCCTGCTTCCGAACCCATTGTTTCCCTTGTCTTGAACTGACCTTGCTTTAATGAAGCATCCGAACCGATCCTATATCTGTATTTGCATTGAGCCAATTATCACATGCATATCCGAACCGAACCGAACGTATCAAATTTGGCACACAAAGACTACCCAACTAATTCAACTAACATTCACTCTAAACTATAATTTCGTGGACAGTTAGGATAGTGCCTTGCGAACATAAACGAGAACTGAGAACAACTCCGACTATCACCTTCTCTTCAAAGCTTCGTCTTACATTGCTGTACTTTTATTTTGCATTTCCTATATTTTCTGCACACACTTTAGTTCACTCACATACACAAAAAGGGGGTCACGGGATAATTTACTCTAATACGTGCTATTGCTTCTTCAATAGTTCCATGACAATGAGGCCCAGACGTTCTTCCCGTCTAGCTGAGAGGAAAGAAGCCCCGGAAACTTCCAACAAAACCACTCTTGAGGATATATCTTCTTCATCTGATCCAGAATGGGACAGTGAGGGTCCGGATTATGGAGTTGGTCATCGGGAAAGCGACGAAATATCTTCAGAGAAAGAAGTTTCCCTGGGCTTTGAGGAGGAAGGAGGGATTGGTGACAATCGAGCACCCGATGAATTTGACTCAGCCATTATATTGGAGTCACCTCCAAATTCCGTAGAGTCGACAATCGACAACGACCGACTTGTTCAAATTTGCTTGAAGTATGGAATAATGAAAAGGGACACCCTAGTGCCCTCACGCTCTGACCGTCCCCACAACCCTCCGGAAGGATATATGACGGTCACTCGACTGATGTGCATGGTCGGCGCCATTCCTCCATTCTCGCCTTTCATCGTTGATTTCTTAAGACAAATGCGGATTGCCCCCATGCAATTGCATCCCAATTCATATGCCTATCTGCATACCTTATTCATAGCATATCGTGAAATTCTAGGCGTAGAGCTCACGTTTGATGATGTTCATTTCTTCTATAATTTCAAACATCGGACTAGAGAAACTCCATCTTTCTGTAACTTTGAATCGGTCCCAAAAAGGAAGATAATCTCTACGCCATTTAGCAGTAAAGCTGGAGATTCCAGACTAGAGTGGTTCTATATAAAGCAACAGTCTGGATGCACCAGGAGATGGACAAAATCAAGTAAAGCAATGATTTTCTGAACCCGGACTCCATACACTTGAATCATCACTCTGACCTGTTTTCCTTTTTTGTTTGCAGTCGACAATCCCAAACAGATATCAGACCAGGTGTTCTTTGATCGGATGCACCGTCTTCTTAATGGCGATCAAAAATTCTTGACAATCGACGAGGTCCTTAAAGATGAATACCTTCACTTTCATGGGCTGCTATCTGTTTTTCGCAGCATTGGACATGGGACGGTTCCATACGCGTACATTCCTCCAGTGGAGGTGGTCCCAGAGATAGGAGAGGGCTCAGGAATTCCTACCGCTTCTCTTCACACTTCACCTTCTCCATCTTCTACGCAAGATGATGAATTGGCTAATCTGTCCAAAAAGCATCGTGAAGGGTATATTGCCCCCGAGGAAACTACTTCTCTAGATAAGTCAAAATCTTCCCAAGAGTCGCCACTTCACGCTTCCGAAGGGGATGTTCCTAGCACTGATGAGCACATATTTCAGGGTTTGGGGGATCTCCCCTTACCTGAAACTATATATACTTCAGAGGATTTCAGGAAGGATCCTTTAGTCTTCACTTCTTCTGAAGAAACTACTCCCGCTAAGGCCAAAGAGCCTGCCCGCACCAGTCTAGCTTCAGACTCGGGTTGGTTGGGGGGACACACACCACTTAGGATGCACTTTACACCACAGCATTAGAATTCATTGCACTTCTTTCTCCATGAATCCATTGATTCTAAATTTCGCTTATCTTATCGTGCAGGTACAATGTCTCGATCCTATTATGATATAAGAAAGCTTCGTCGCAGCATGTCCAATCCTCCTCAAGATGCCGAGTATGATCGCCGGGATGACCGTGGTAGGGAGGAAAGAAGACCTTATGATCCCTATCGATCTCGGCCCTCACGCTCTCGCTCACCAGTTCGACCGGAACAAGAAAAATACAAGAGCTATCAAGGTCGTAGGGAGGAGGATAGACCACCATCCAAGGATTCCACTTCCTCCCATGAAAAACGGAGTAGAGAGAAAACTCCTCCAAAGGAAACCGGGTCTCGAAGTAAGCAAAAGGTCCCTGCTACTAAACGACCTAGGACAGACAAGGGTTCTACAGAATCTTCTTCAGGAAGGGACACTGAATTAACAATCCTCGCTCCTCCTCCTCCAGATGCGGGTACTGCAGTAAGGCTGGCATATTTAAAGGAGCAATTTCCTGAGCACTACTTCGAGACTCTGACCTTTCTACCTACCCTTGAACCTATTTCTTCTAATTGGGCAGATGAGGCCAAGGCAAAAATTGATTTGGTAGAAAAACAATATTCCGAGATGTTCAAGTATTCACGCAATCTTTCTAGAATCGTCCGCACTCTAATGACAAATGCTGACTCAATGCAAAAGACCGCGGAGGAGGATGCTAAGGCCTTAAAGACCTTAGGAAAAGACTTAGAAGACACTCAAGCTCAACTAGCTGTTGCTCAAAAGAACGCTTCTAATTTCAAACAACAGTTTGAGGACATGCAAAAGCGTTATCATGACTTGCTTGAGTCCCATACTCAGGAGCGCTCTGAACTAAAAAAGCAAGCTGACGAGGCCAAATCAGAGGCTGCTAAGACACGCCTCGCTTATGTTGAGCTTGAACGGAAAAACGCCGAGTTAGCAAAAAGGAGTGCTGAATTAGAAAAGAAGAATGCTGACTTGGCTTCGAAGCTGTTGGAGGCAGAAAACAGGGCTGCTCTGGCTGAGGGCAATGTGGAATGTGCTATTAAATCTGCGGAGGAAGCCCGCAAGCAATTATCTGAGGCGGAGGTTGAGATTCAAAGTTTCGGCGAATTAATGATTGAATTCTTCGCACATATTATTCGTCGTCGAAACATTTCTTGGATCGAGGACTATCCATCCACTCTGGTTCAAGTATGGAATCAAATCGTTGAGTGGGAAAAAGAAGAACTTAAGGTCGATTCCCTCGATGAAGATAAGCTGATGGAGAAATACTTGAGAGACGATGAACCAGAGCGCCTAGCTGAAGGGCGCCGCCTAATTGCTGAGACCATGGAAGAAGAGAGGCGGAAATCTAAACAGAAAACTATTCCCGAAGCTGGCTCCTCTTCTTCTGCTCCTACAACTCCCGAAGATGAAGGGTACGATCCCGAAAACCCGGGAATTTCCCAGACAACTTTGCTATCTCCCATTCCTGAAATAACTCCAGAGGTAGTAATCACCCCCGCTGAAAAGTCTTCAGAAGGTATTCCAATCTTTTCTCCTCAATTCGTCAAGGCTATTACTACCTTTGGCTACGTGATTGAACGTTCGATGAGAAATCCTTTACTTTCGCCTGAGTTGATAACCGATGTTTCTCATTCTGTAGGTGTTGAATCATCCGCAAAAACAGATGTAGCTCAAGGAGCTACCGCTGGGACAAAGCCCGCAGATGGGGCCAAAAAAGGGGAAGACAAGGCTGTTTTCATAGACTTGGGAGAAGGAAATGAACCAACTAAGGTCACCACTCCCCATGATGAAGAAATGATCGCAGCTTTAAAAGGCGACGGAGGAGGCGAGGGGCATGATGAGGAACCGGAGGTTGCAATAACTGGGGAGTCGAAAAGCGCCGATGACGTTACCTTGGCGGCCATGAAGGCTGATCAAGACAAGCGCTTGCAATTAAAGGCCGAAGAACTAGACCCTGAGGCCCTTAAGCCCCTCGCAGTTGTGGATGCAGGTTCAAGGTTAGTTGTTAAGCTCTCAACTAGATCTATTACCGAAGAACTTGCTAAAAAATCTTCTCCTGATTCCAGTGTCCCGCCCTCCGGGAAGAAGTCAACTGGCTCCAGCACCGCATCTTCAGGAAAAAAGAAATCGAAACGAATCTTGACTGAAGCCGAGAAGGAAGCAAAGGATGCGGAAAAAGCTGCCAAGAAATCGAAGGCTCATTCCAAACCCAAATAGTGGGTTCCCCTGCATCTTTTTAGCATTTTTGTGAACCAATAACTGCTGCTACACAAGCAGCTCCTGCACTTTCTTCTTTAGTTATTTCCCTGTACAAATTCATTCATTTGTAAATAAAAATAATTCACTTTTTGCCATGTTTATTTGTTAGCAATTCTGCACTTATGTAAAAATGCATGTCTATAGTTATGAAACAAAGTTGTGGAGGGGGGAAACATGTGTATGCATATGTGTCCCCGGTCAATTTTCCATAAGTTATTCAATGCTTAACCATGCAATCTGAATGCTCCCAATTCTCTAATGGGATAGCATTTCCTGTGTCGTCAATACCTGTTGTTTTTCCTGGCATTTCTTTTATACTCTCTCTCTTTCTCTTGAGAGTTAGAGTTCGAGCTTAGTCATCTATTCATTCCCCGGTCTCTCAACGGGAAAAGATTTCTTTCTCGGCGCTCGGTCGGAGACGCCTTTATACTCTCTTTCTCTCTGGAAAGTTAGAGTTCGGAGTAGAATCTCTTTTTCAGCGCTCAGTCGGAGACGCTTTTATACTCTCTCTCTTTCTCTGGAGAGTTAGAGTTAAGAATAGAATTTCTTTTTCAGCGCTCAGTCGGAGACGCTTTTATACTCTCTCTCTTTCTCTGGAGAGTTAGAGTTAAGAATAGAATTTCTTTTTCAGCGCTCAGTCGGAGACGCTTTTATACTCTCTCTCTTTCTCTGGAGAGTTAGAGTTAAGAATGTCGTTTTCTCATTCTTTTACGTCTTATTGCACAAATAATCATTGTGCTTCTTTTTATGTCCAAACTGTTTTCAACCTTTTTTAAGGCTCTGAGTTACCCTGTATTTTATAATCACAACAGAACAACTAATGAATGTAAATGCATAAAAGTAAATAACACACAATATTTTTATAGTGGTTCAGCTAAGTCGTAGCCTACATCCACTTTATAGTCCTTTATTCATATCATCAGATTTTCCCAAGACAAGGCATGTCTTGTTACGGAATTCACAGAAAAAATAACAAAGAGTATAGCATTTCTAATCCAAATATCGCATTAAGTGTTGGGCATTCCATGCTCGAGGAACTTCTTCGCCATCTACGGTCGTTAACTTGAAGGTTCCTTTTTCAAGTTTCCGTTGGATGACAAAGGGTCCTTCCCATTTTGGGCCGAGGTGAGGAAGGGATGGAAAAACTCTCTTTAGCACCAAATCTCCTGGTTCAAAAGTTCTGAGGCGAACTTTTTTGTCATAATAGCGTGCCATCTGACGCCGATGTCTTGCTGCACGCAAGTCTGCTTCGTCCCTTTTCTCTTCGACTTCATCAAGAGACTCAAGTAAAAGCGCCCGATTCGTCATCGGGTCATAATACGTCACCCTATGGGAAGGAACTTCCAGTTCAACTGGAATTACTGCTTCTGAGCCAAAGGAGAGAGAGAAAGGGGTATGACCGGTAGCCGTTTTAAACGTTGTTCGATATGCCCACAAAGCTAGGGGCAATTCATCAACCCATTTTGCTTTTGCACGCTCTAATCGCTTCTTGAGGATGGATTTTATTACCTTGTTTATTGCCTCTACTTGCCCATTCGATTGTGGATATGCAACTGCAGTATATCGTTTGTCTATCTTGTATTTTTGGCAAAAATTTCTGAATTCAGTGCTATCAAATTGGGTCCCGTTGTCAGTAATAATCGTCCTTGGGATCCCGAATCGGCATATAATATTTCTGACCACAAAACTTATCACCTTTCTTGTGGTGATCTTAGTCAAGGGCTCAGCTTCCACCCACTTTGTGAAATAATCCACGGCTACTATGGCATACTTAGCTCCTCCTTTAGCAATCGGTAAAACTCCAATGATATCGATTCCCCATGTGGCAAATGGCCAAGGACTCACCATCGATTTAAGCTGGGTTGACGGTGCCCTGGGGATTTTGGCGAATCTCTGGCACTTATCGCAGCGTCGTGAATAATCAGCCGCATCTTTGTTGATCGTAGGCCAGAAGTATCCGTACCGCAATATTTTCTTTGCTAAAGTTTGACCTCCTGTATGATCTCCACACTCACCTTCGTGCACTTCTCTTAGTACACGCTTGATGTCGTCGTGTGCGATACATCGTAACAGGGGCATAGAAAATCCTTGTCTATAGAGAGTATCGTCTTGTATAACATATCTGGTTGCTTTGCGAACTACAGCTCTTTTCTCACTCTTCTTTGATGGGAGTGTCCCATTCTTAAGAAAATTCTTAATTGGAGTCATCCATGACTCCTTCTCTGGTTCCGCTTCAAGAGCGAATTCAATTTCCATGGACTCAAAGCTTGGCGACTCCAACGTTTCAATTGGAATTACCTCAGTCCCTTCTGGATTGTCAGAACTAGCCAGTTTTGCCAGTCTATCCGCTTTCGGGTTTTCAACTCTGGGAATATGTGTTATGTTGTACCGCTCTAAGCTATTCAATAGCTCTTTCACTTTCTTGAGGTAGGCGATAAGTCGAGGTCCTCGAGCCGCGAACTCCTCTCGCACTTGACAAACTACAATCTTAGAGTCACAAAATATGTCCATCATTTTTACTCCGAGGTCTTTAGCAAGTTTCAGCCCGGCAATCAGGGCTTCATACTCAGAGTCATTGTTAGTTGCCGAAAATTCTAATCGCAGGGCGTAATATAACGACCGTCCCTCGGGAGTGACTAAGACAATTCTAGCTCCGGACCTTTGGTCATTTTTAGCTCCGTCGGTATATAATTTCCACGGATTCATCTCTAGTTCTTCCTTAGATTTGACCATTCGGTCATTGACTATTTCCTCCTCTGGAATAGTGAACTCCGCAATAAAGTCTGCTAGAGCTTGCCCCCTGATTGACTTTCGTGGTTGAAAATTCAAATCAAACTGGCTTAGTTCTATGTTCCATTTGATCAACCTTCCCGATGCTTCGGGTCTCTGTAACACCTGTCTTAACGGCTGGTCGGTGTATATGGTTATTGGATGGGCTTGGAAGTAGTGACGAAGTTTTCGGGATGCGATCAGGAGGCTGTAAGCAAGCTTCTCAATCTTTGGGTAGTTGCGCTCTGCCGCTGCTAATTTCTTACTCACATAGTACACTGGCCTTTGTACTTTGTCTTCTTCTCGAACCAGGGCTGTGCTGACAGCGTGAGCCGAGACT
The DNA here is from genome assembly GCA_030737875.1 of Allium sativum. Taxonomy (NCBI): domain Eukaryota; kingdom Viridiplantae; phylum Streptophyta; class Magnoliopsida; order Asparagales; family Amaryllidaceae; genus Allium; species Allium sativum. Next base: position 781,148,135 of record CM060921.1, read on the forward strand.
GCTAGATAAACAAATAATTCTTCGTGATCTACGGGCTTTGATAAGATTGGCGGTTTCTCTAACAGCTCTAACAGATTTTGAAAAGCCTCAACACAATCGGGAGTCCACTGGAAGTTCTTCTTTCCCCTTTTTATCAAATCAAAAAACGGAACACACTTATCTGTGTCTTTGGAGATGAATCTACTCAATGCCGCTACTTTCCCTGCCAGACTTTGGACGTCTTTAATTCTCCTCGGTTCTTCGATGTTTCTACTCGCTGCTATCTGGCTAGGGTTGATTTCAATTCCTCGGGAACTCACAATGAATCCAAGGAACTTCCCCGATGCCACTCCAAACGAACATTTTAAAGGGTTCAGTTTCATACGGTATTTCCGCAAGATACCAAACATTTCCGCTAAGTCTTGCGTATGGCTGGAAGACTGTTTTGATTTAACAAGCATATCATCCACATAAACTTCCATAGTTTTTCCTATTTGATCATAAAACATTCTATTTACCAAGCGCTGATAAGTAGCTCAAGCGTTTTTTAACCCGAATGGCATTACAACATAACAATATAGCCCCAAATTCGTAATGAAACTCGTATGTTCTTGGTCTGGTACATGCATAGGAATTTGGTTGTATCCAGAGTATGCGTCCATGAAAGAAAGAAGTTCATGACCTGCTGTCGAGTCTACAAGCTGGTCAATCCTGGGAAGTGGGAAACTATCTTTTGGGCAAGCTTTATTTAAATATGAAAAGTCAATACAAGTTCGCCACTTTCCGTTTGGCTTCTTTACCAAAACGGGATTCGATATCCAGTCGGGATAAGTCGAATCTCGAATAAATCCATTTTGCTTCAATTTCTCTACTTCCTCTTTGAGAGCAGCCGACCTCTCTGGGCCCAGCATGCGTCTCTTTTGCTTCACAGGCGGATGCTTCGGATTTACATTCAATTTGTGACTGATAATGGAAGGTGATATCCCACACATGTCAGCATGGGTCCAGGCGAACACATCTAAGTTTGCCTTCAAGAAGTCCGTCAGTTCTTCTGCACGACGTGGATCCAGTTGAGAACCAATCTTCAAAACTTTCGTCGGATCAGCTTTATCAATGGGAATTTCCACTGTCGCTTCATTAGGAGTTGCATTCCTAGCCCCTGGTTCCTCGTCTTTTCTAGGATCCAGGTCTTCAGGTGTTCCTTTGGGCAACTCCTTTGGGGTCAATTTCTTTAATTGCTATGTCGAGTCCCCCTTTGAGGGAGACGAGGCATCCTTACTTTCAGCATTAACTCCTTTCATCAACATCTTCAGTTCGGCCACATAGCAGGCCCGTCCAGAAACCTGATCCCCTCTTATTACTCCAGTCCCGGCTTCGGTTGGGAACTTTAGTAACAAGCACCAAGGGGCGATACAAACTCTAAATTCAGCGAGGGCAGGTCTCCCTAAAAATGCGTTATATGGCGAATCTATGTCCAATACTACGAACTGAAGCATTCTCACTCTTCTACGTTCTCCTTGCCCTAGGGTCACGGGCAACTCTATATATCCCATGGGAGCTGTCGTCGCTCCGTTGAAGCCTCTAATCCATCCTTCACAAGGTTTCAGATCTTCGGGCTCAAGCTTCATCTGATCAAATGACTTCTTGAACAAAATATTAATGGAACTTCCGTTGTCTACTAATACCTTATGGACCAAGGCCGGCCCAATGGTGGTAGTAATAACCAACGGATCATTGGTGGGAGATTGTATCCCCGTGTTGTCTCGGCTGCGAAATACCACGTCGTCGAACATGGTTTTTTGTTGTTTTACAGGGGTGACATCTTCCAAATCGTCACCTTTATTCACATCTAGATGCTTGGCAGCATTCACATATTGGTCCATTGACCTAAAACTTCGGATTACCGGGTGAGGTCCGCCTACTATGGAGTTGATGACAATCCCTTTACCTTTCTGCTGCGCGGTAGGCTTAGGAGCAGGTAGGATCTGTTTTGGAGCCTGCTCTCCTTGCCCCCTGTCCCTCGGGGCAACCTTGTACTCATCCAACTTTCCTTCACGCAGCAGCTTTTCAATTACATCCCTCAAATGCCGACATTCATTGGTCGAATGTCCATGTGTTCCGTGAAACAAGCAAAATTTCCCTGTCGCCATTTCTTTCTCGGTCGAATCACGAGGTGGCGGTCTTTTGTACTGCAACACATTGTACGTATCCAGATAAATATTTTCCAGGGTGTCATTCAATGGTGTATAGTTCTCGTAGTTCTGGAATCGGGGCCTTTTGTTAGGGTCACTTCCCCTATTTCTGTTTCTTCTGTTACCGTTCGAATTACGGTTACTGTTGTTTCCCCCATTTCCAGTATTGCTGTTTCCACCCTTGTTTCCTACATTTACATCAACCTTGCCAGAACTTTCCCCAGACTGCTTCACGGCAATATTACTCTGCACATTCTCCTTTGAAGCTGTCTCAGACTTTCTCTTTCGGTTTGCCCTGGCCTCCTCTCGTCTTAGATAAATATCGGCTTTTTCATAGAATATCGCCCTTGTGGGGGGTGTTTTCCCAGAAAGGTAGTCTCCAAACTCGGATTCAGGATCGACTCCTTCCTTCAATGCCATCAGAATAGTGGGTTCGTGCGGGTCACTGACCTCAGTTACGGCTTGGTTAAAACGATCAAGATATGCCCTTAAAGATTCTCCTGGTGCCTGTTTGATTCTTGACAATTCAATAACACTCTTGGACTTTCGGGCATGTAGTCGGAACTGGTTCATGAAACGCTCGCTTAGTTCTTTGTAATTAGAAATCGAGCGAGGAGGAAGTCGGGTAAACCAGAACAATGCCACATCTTCTAGGTAGATTGGGAAGGCTTTGCACTTCACTTCATCAGGGGCAGCAGCGGCGTTCATAAGCCACGAATACCGCATCAAATGCTGTCCCGGATCAATCCTTCCGTTATATTTGTCCATCTGTGGCAAGTTAAAGCGTCGGGGAAACTGGAAGTCGAGGATATCGTCGGTGAACGGAGTATGGCTTCGTTCAATGCCATAGTCTTCATTTGTATAATTCCGACTCTCGGACATAATTCGGCGAACCATTGCCTGTACATCAGCACTAGTTAGGGGCTGCTCAGGTTCTCTGGCCCCAGTATCCAAGTCCCTTCTGCGCACTTGCTCAGGAGATGCCCTTCTTCTTCGAGCTGCCTCTGCTCGATTCCGTTCCCTGTGTTCCCGGTCGATCTCGGGAAGAGGGGACTGGAGTCTTTGCCCCCGAGTGGGGTCATCGTTTCCTAATGCTCGTGCGATATCCTCGCGAGATCCCAAAGATCCAAATGTCTGCTGCTCCACGTTCTGAGGTCGTTCGAGTGGCCTTCGTTCACGGGGCCTCTCTTCTTCGGAAGATGAAGATTGATCTACGGGTGTGTGACGAACCGGTGATGGAGTTCTCTGTCGACGAAGCTCATTGATCTCCCGACTTATGAGCCTCATATTTTCCTGCATCATGAGATTAGTGCGCTCATGAACTCTCATAGCTTCCCTTGTGCTCTCAAGCATGTCAAGCAAGCGCGAAAAATCTCCTTGAGTGATGGGCGCAGATGGATTGACCTGATCTCCAACCCTGGCAGCTGGAATTGGAGCATTCGTAGGGACTCGAGTAGAGGTTCCAGCTTCACCAAGCATCGGGTCGGATCGGAGGTAGGAAGTCGGGTCGGATCGGAGCTGGGGTGCCTGGTCGGATCGGAGCGCAGCGGGCAGTTCAGATCGGTTCAAATTGGGGGAATGCACTGCTTCAGAGTCTCCCACCCGGATCGGATCGGAGCTCTCCCCCTGCTGGCGGCTCGGATTTCCTGCATTGATTCTTCCTGCTGCTGAACTCTGCCCCCGAGACCTTGTTACAACAGCGCGTTGCTGATCTTCGCCAGCTCCATTTCCTTGAGCAGACTGAACTTCCTTGCCTTTTCCTTTGGCCATGAGTCTTTGACAATTACTTCAACAAATGTAAGAAAACGGAGAAACTTAAGGATTCACTTCTTTGAACTCTACGGTCCAAAAAGTAGAAAGAGATCCCGGAAAATAAAGAATTTAGATGAGGATTCTCAGTGAAAGCACCAAAATGTTAGACCCAAATGTGGTTCTAACACCCAAATTGATCTAAAACAAGATAAAATGAGATAAAAATAGAAATGAACACGCAGGATTTATAGTGGTTCGGCGAACAAATGCCTACGTCCACTTATCTTTCACTATATTCAATAATTCAGTTGCAAATACAAAGTAATTCTCTCTCACAATTCACTTTTGTTCACTCAATTGACTAAAACAAGAAATGAAAGATGGTTTGGATTTTGCGGGAGTAATGGAGTTCGGATGATGGAGGTGATTGAATTCTCTAAGTGCCGAAAAAAGATCCTTTTCTTTGTCTCCAGTCGGGGTATTTATAGGTGTGAATTTGCCTGAGATTCAATCCGGGTCGGACCACGTGTTATCCATCGCACTCTCTTCGGGTTCGGATGAACTATCAAGCTGACAACACATCAAAGAGATGAACGTTAGGGGTAGGAATTAGTCACAGCCGGTCCGGTTCTCCAGGCGATTTTACAGGAGATTAATCATGGATCATGGGTGCGGGTCGGAGACATGCAGGTAAGGGGTTCGGATCGGGATATCCGATCCGAACCGGATTGGTTTGGGCGTCTTTCCTTCTCTGACCTATTCCGCTCCGCTCCAGTGTTGTGGCAAGCAGATGGCCTTCCGATCCGTTCGAGATTTAGTTGCCTTCCGATCCGATTGGATATGCCTCACCAATCTATCTAGTAAGAGATCACCGATCCGATCAGGGAATTCTATCCGATCCGAACAGGATTCAACCCGATCCGAACAGCTGCAGCTCTCAATCTGAATTGTAGTGTTTTCCTTCAATCCGAACCGAAGCCTTATAATTAAAAATATCATTCAATGTTTGATTTCTTGACTTTGTGTTGCCTAGTTCACAAAGTAGGCTAACACCGGAGGATAGGGTTTTCCCTTATAATAGCCAAACATGCTTGATATGTTTAAAACAAATCATTTGATACTATAATAAGTGTATAGTGTCAAAACAATTTCAATCATAAGTATAAATCATAGACGGCATAGCATCCCATGCTACTATGTCGCCATACTAAGCTCTACAAATAAAGCCGAAACATCTCGTATTGGAAATTGGATTCCGTCTTGAGTCGAGGCAAGGGGCAAGCTCCTCTCCGCGCTCGAGACACTCTAGCAAATGCCTCAGGACTACACACTCTGGGCAATCCTGGATCGGTTGGGCCGGTCCTCACTTACGTTAGAGGATTATTTATGCCTGAACACACGTTTCCCGGTCCTTACAGACCTATAATCGAGGCTCCTCATTCCAACAACCACAAAGGTGAAAAGTATATAAATGTCAGGGCTGGTAAGTCACTGACACCACCAAAGCTAGAAAGAAACATCGTGTTCTCCCAACGGTCCGTATCCCGTTTTTAACTCATACCGAAGTGTGAGGCTCGCGAATTCACGTTATACACAAAGCTTCCACATAGGACGTGCTTTGATCATCAACCACAAGACTTTGCTTTTCAACAGAAGCCTTGATCATTGCATCTTAGCGTGCCACACAGGCAATTCATGCCATGCGACTGATGTCCATCGATATACAACCTCTGAGCTCGTACGTCTCAGAGAAGGGCGTTGAGCAAAAGAATAAATTCTCTACCGCCAAACAGATGTATATTTAATAGAAATCAATCAACAAAGAATAAAACCCAATGTCAGACACACAATCCATTTACAAGTCCGTTCTGGGTCTGAACGAAACCGGAGGCACTTTCCTCGCATATCCATCCATCTCCAAGTACGTCTGGACGACCACCAACTATTTCCATCCTCTTGGGTGTACAGCCCAATCAGGATCGTCAGTAATTATCCAAACGATGTGAAGACTTCCGGTCTTCGACCACCGTCTTCATCTTCGACTTATCGTCGAATCGGTTATTCAGAATGGGTATAAACCCGGCCTTTCCGAACAACCCGCGTATATTAAAAACAAATGTTACACAAACACAACATACGCCTCATTCCAATTCAGAATATTCTTTTATTCACAAAATCACATTTTTAGGGAAAGGTTCCCATTAATTTTATCCAAGATAAATTCTTTCAAATTTATCCTTTAATCTTCCTTTGGATGACATTTCAAACCAGATTATGGTTTTCTAAACTAGTCGAGATTAGCGAACCACAACGAAGTAATTATTTATTTTATTTCCCAATCCCAACCTATTTATCCCATGAAGCAAAACTGGTAATACTCCATATCTAACACCACGGTGTTATCGGTAAAATTAATTACCATTTCACGTTCAAATCTAATTAAAGATTTAACTATCGCTTGGGAGCAAAACTGGCGATACCCCATTCTCGCTCATTTCTAAATTGGATAATTTAGATTATAGATTTACATTTCAATCTAATTGCAGATTCGTTAAAACTCCTTTTACTGGGTTAAAGAACTAGTGTTATTTAAAACACAGTTCACGACAAACCCAAATCACATTCTATTTATCATCGGGTTAAAGAACTAGTGTTGTTTAAAACACAGTTCACGATAAACCCGCAAATCAATTCTAGTTCAATTCAAATCAAATATATTAGGAATTTCGATTATTTAAAACCCCTTTTTAAATCTAATTTATTTATTTAAAAATAAAAACCCGGGTTTTAAACTGAGTTTAAACTAGTTCATTTCGATAAAATCCATTTTTATCTTTTCAAATATGGAGTTTTTCACCCCAATTTTTACTAAATCATTTCTTATGATTTTACACAAATTATTGATATTTTTAATAATTTTATCAAGGCAAGTACAGTCGGTTTCCATCAACGGCCATCGAACTGCACTTACAACGACCTTTTCCAAATTTGATTTGGACGTATCTCCAAATCCAACCGTTAGATTTCAAATTTCTAATATTCGTTAGAAAGCTCTTTTCGATACGAACCCAACAGTTCCTGTTTTAGGAGAATCCGACGGTCGGATCTCCCGTAATGTCCGTTTGAAATAAATGGTCGAAATTTACGAACTGCCGCGGCGCGGCGCGTTCTATTCAGGCCATTATATTATATATATATAATATATATAATATATATTTCGTCGATTTCTATTTAAAACGAATTTAATAAATAGTTTTGAATTTGTTTCAACTTCCATTTCAATTCAAATCAAAATTGAATTTTTCCTTATAAATTCGTTTTAAAATTCATTCTTATTCAAATTCAATTCAATTTGAATTCATTTCAATTTGTTTTCAATTCAGTTTGAATTCATTTCCAATTCAATTTCAAAGTCGTTTTCTATTCGATTCAATTCAAATTGGTTTTCTATTCAAATCAAATTCGTTTTGTTTTCTATTTGAATCAAATTCGTTTTGTTTTCTATTTGAATCAAATTTGTTTTGTTTTCTATTTGAATCAAATTCATTATATATTCAATTCGAATTCAATTCGGTTTCAATTTAATTCGAATTCGATTCGTTATATATTCAATTCATTTCGAAATCGTTTCAAAATATTCGATTCATTCCGAAATCGTTTTATATTCAATTCATTTCGAAATCGTTTCAAAATATTCGATTCATTTCGAAATCACTTTTCAATATTCATTTTAAAATGAATAAAATTGATATAAATATCGTTTACGTCAAAATGGCGTCAATCTAACCAACACGGTTTCATATATTCCTTTATTCTATTCAACAAATGAATATTTATTTTTGTCAACACACGACTAATCTCAACGAATGAGTACTGTCCACGTGTGACTATTTTTGTTAAATTATTTCGTTCAACACATGACTAATCTCAACGGATGAGTACAGTCAACACATGAACCTTTATTTTATGGTGATAAAGATATAAAATTTATTGTTAAAATATTACGTTCAACACATGACTAATCTCACGAATGAGTACAGTCAACACATGAACCTTTGTTTTAAAATATTCTTTATCTTCTAAATTGGAATGAGGCCCAATCAATCACCATATAAAATTAATTATATGGATTTTCATACAACACATGTATATAACAGCATTGAAAAATAACCAACCATCAACCAAAGTGCACTACACTGTATAAGCATCAACTATAGATATCTAACGCTTATAACAGCCTGTCAATCAATCGATCGACATATTTAATAAATCAGGATGAGTGAACTTCATATTTCATCCCAACACCCGTGTGGGGTTTCAAATCAACAAACACAGATTTTTATTTGTGCAGTTGGGCGATGTGTAAAATTTATCGTCCCAATCAATGTCATTCAAATAGGTGTACATAAACAAACCGTCCGGTTTGTAAATGAATATTTTATTTTATTCACTTCACGTTAAAAAAATATATTTTTAACGATAAAACATTTTATTTTAACATACGAATTTTTATTCGGTTCATTTACACAATGAAAATGATATTTTTATTTTTCTAACATATTTTAGAAAATTTCGGCGGCATAACGGCACGATACTAGAAACGGGACAAGGCCTAGCCTTATCCCCGGTCTAGTGAAGGCCCACGCCATTCACACATCAATCAAATCCATTCATTTCACCAAACAATTCAGTTTTAATCAAATAATCTAACTAATTTTTGCAATCAAACAAACAAGTCCATGGTCTGTGGACGATTGTGTCGGGTGCTACTAAACACCATCTGCATCCTAGTATATATATAACTAGAAAAGGAAATTTTGAGTGAGAAATTCTCACCGAAAGCTATCCAATCATCTTGACTCTTCTTTGATAGAAATCTTCATCGTTCTCGCCTTTTTATCACCTTCGTTGCCCGTATTCACTACATATATAAAAATCACACATTTTTATATTTTGATGTCTTTAAAATAAAAATCACATTTTTATTTGTTCACTTTCAATTTTAAAAATCATATTTTTATTATCCCTTCATATATTTAAAAATCGAATTTTCACTTCGCTATTCAATATATAAAAATCCTATTTTTATAACTATGTTATTCAATATATAAAAATCGAATTTTTACTATGCTGTTCAATATATAAAAATCGAATTTTTACTATGCTGTTCAATATATAAAAATCGAATTTTTACTATGTTGTTCAATATATAAAAATCGAATTTTTACTTTGTTGTCATATAGATAAAAATTCCATTTCAAAAATATAGATTTCGCTTTTTTAAAAATAAAGATTTCGCCTTTATTAAAATAAAGATTTCGCCTTTATAAATATATCATTATAAAAATCACATTTTTATTTTTCTACACATATAAAGATGATATCTCTAATATTCCTATCATGTAAAGATTATATTTTTAATTCACTACATAAACAAAAATCGTATTTTTACATCTTCTACATAATAAAGATTATATTTTTTATATTTTAAAAATATAAAAATCATATTTTCAATACTTTAAAAATATAAAAATCATATTTTTAACTCTCCGATTGAATAAAAATTCTATTTCTAATTTTCCTATCTAATAAATTCAGTTTTAGAATCAAATAAAATGGTAATTGAAAATAGAAAAATAAAATAAAGACTTACATAAGAAATAGAAGGAGGAAAAGCAACATTCACTGCCGGAGAGGGGGCGTGGGGTGTTGCTACGACTTGCTGGTGGTCGGAAGGGGGTTCAGAGGGGCGGTGCTATGGGTGGTGGCGGCTATGGGTCCCGGAGGTGTCGGATGGGGTCTCGCGAGGTGGTTAGCGGGGTTTTGGGGGTGCGGTCGATTGGCTGAGGGAGAAGAAGAGAGGCGGGGAGCGGAGGAAGAAGAGGAGGAGGGGAAGGAGAACGGAGGACGACGGCTCGGAGGTGGGTGGCGCGGCGCCCTAGGCGGCGATGGGTTCGATTCGTTTTCATTTTTTTTTTCTGCTGAAACGAAATGAAAAGGGGAGGGGCTAACGTGATTTAAGGAGGAGGGAGAGAGAATATTTTTTTTTTTTTTTAGTTTCAAAAAGTTGACTTTCACAAACGACCTCTAAACGAGGCCCACCGCCTGTCGTCCATAGCGTTTTACCCTCATTCCGAACACAATAGGATAGGTATCGCAAGCTGATTTGATCGTTTCGATCAGTTTCCGTTGAATTTACATTTAAATCGCTATATTGAATTTTAAACGTATCAAGCATGTTTGGCTATTATAAGGGAAACCCTATCCTCCGGCTTGCGTTGCATTGTGTGATGGGACCTGGGTCTTATAATAGCTTCATTTTTCGAAAAAGCATTGCGTTGTTTATTCTATGCACTGGTATTCTTGGGAGGAAACCCGTTCCGTGTTATACGGCGTGGTCCCTTGATTTACCTAACTTTGAAAATAAAGATTAATAACCGTTTATGTTCTCACACCAGTCACATGACTGACCTGGAGTTTATTGTTTTAACCTAAACTCTGGGTGCCCCTATTTCCGCACGGGCAGCTAGTAGTTTTGGTTTTGCAGATTTATATTCACAGGATCCTGGTCTACAGCTGGAATGATATCCGGAAAGCTCTGTATCCGTATATCACCTTCAGTTGTGCTTTGTATTATTTTCCGCTGCTATGTAATTTATTGTAATCTCTGATATTTATCGAATGTAATTTATTCATTTATACTCTGTATATTCTTGTATCTGATGGAATTGTTGTAATAGCAATGAAATGTTCTCCCGTCTGCGTTCATTTGTGTGTTGTTCTCAAAGTATCCGCTCTTTCCTTCACGGGGAAGTTACGGGTCCTTACAGTGGTATCAGAGCTTTGGTTCATACAAAGCTTGGCTTATCTGGTTTAAGGTAGAATAGACACTAGAATCAGCGGATTTTGAAGAGTAAATATTTTTGAAAGGATTTTCGAAAATAAAGTATAAAAAAAAAATCAGCATAACCCAGAATTAAAATAATAGGCACTCACATGTTCGTATATACTAGGATTTTGGGAAATTTCCACTACTGTATACGTTTTCTAGTTGACAAAGTAGAAAGGCTTGATACTTATATATTGCTGCGTGTTTGAAGTTGTTGTCCGAGCTACCCCACCGTTATGAACCCCTTTGGACCCTCTATGTATGTTATAATCGTGCGCCTCCTTGCTGCCGTATCCACTGCAGTTTGACTTGTAGCATAGACCTTGTTTGCGGCTTCCATTTTTGATATTTAGCCATAAATGTTTACTGAAATGTGTGTTACCTATGCTTGGTTATGTCCATTTTATTTTCAGCAGTCCAATGATTGTCATACTCGATTTATTCATGGGGATTAAACTAAATATACTTAGTGTTTATCGAAGTTTGCTAATTTGAGATAAGTTTAATCCTGACTCGGGTGTTTTGTGTATTTTGCATGGGGCACTCGGGTCAGGCCCTAAGTGTTCCAGGTTATAGATATTTCAGCTTGCAACGAACTGGAGAGGACGTGAAGGCGGGGAACGCATGCACGCGCTAAGCTCGGAAAATAAAAGAGTAAATTTGTTTTAAAAAGATTATGTGTAATATTTCATTCTTTTTCTTCCGCTGTGCAAAATACTGTACACAACTCTGATATTATATGAAATTTTATTCCGCTGCAATTTATTGTACTCTGTGATTCTGCGTCTGTTCTGTTTTAAACCGTGTAAGCCAACAACAATCTTTCGTTTTGGACGTTTCGAATCGGTTCAAATACCGACTTGAGGCGAGCAAAAAGCCAGGTCGTTACAATTATAAATATTGAGGAATCCAGTTGGATCCCTCGAACCTATTTCCTGCATCCACAGATGTTAAGCAATATAATAACATCAATTTCATTTCGATATGAAATATTCCAATAAATAGAATCAACATTTGATTAACGATTTATATATATATCGTTATCTATAATTTCAACCAATACATCAGCAATTCAACCAACCAATCAACACACAGAAATCAATTATCATTTATCAATACTAGACTATATTTAAAAATAATATAAACTGATAGAGTTGGTGAGTTTTACTCACATTGGACAGTTACCTTTAAATAAGGATTAACTATCTTTGATTCAGACGGATGATTTATTTTGCAATAAATTGTAACTAGCTCCAATTCACTCCCGCCGTCCATACGATCCCAACGGATCCTTTTTTGTCAAATTATGATATTGTATGTAGAAGTTATTAATATTATAAGTTTCAATACATTTTTAAATTAATTAAACACTTAAAATAAAATTAGTTTGGGCCTCACCCCTTAACTTGGCCCATTTGAATATCCGCACCCACAACCCATATCTATAGTACCTCTTCTCCTCTGTCTTACTCTCGTATACCCTTCTCCTTCATCCGCAAATACACACACCATTTCCTGTATCATCACTCCACTCAAACTCCTCCACTACACCATCGAATCACAAACAAAAACCCTATTTGAAACCCTCGTCTATTTCTCAATCACCTGATACCCTCAAACCTCATCTCGGCTCCCCCCTTCCATCGCGATGAACTGTTCATCTCGAGCATACTGTACATTTGGTGCATCACTTTTAATTACCATTCCTCCCCAAAAATCACCAAACCGAGCGCATCTCCCATACGATCAACACTCCATCCTCAAATTCGCACATTGATGCCTCCGTGACCCCCAAATGCTTGAACCTTAGCTGTTGTTGCTCTTCGACCAGTCCAAATCCGGCGTCATGCTTAGTGAAAACTATATGGGGATGAAGAGAAAGATGACAGGAGTTCGAATATACGTGTATTACATTTTACAGGATTTTGTATAAGTTTATTTCAATTTGAGAAATCTCGAAAATGTTTTGTTGTGAAGGTTAGTGGCGGCAGATTTTTTTGACTAGTGGAAAAACATTGTTTTAGGGTTAAGGTGAATGGGGTGTATTTATAGGATATGGTGGCTTTCTTAAGAAGCTTCATCTATATTTTATTTTTTATTTTTAAACTCAATTTATCATTCTAAAAATTCCTATGATCACCCACGATACCCAAAAATCATGAAAATTGGCATGTAACTATAGTTTGACATTACGGACCCAACGAAATTAGATTCATCGAAAATGGAGTTCTTTGGCAAAACATGTCTATGTTTAAAGCTCTAAATAAATCCTTTTAAATATTTATATATTTAAAAATAATTAAATTAAATATAAACAAATTTATATTATTGTATATATTCACACTAGAATATCATACAGCTCCAGAAAATTCCTATATGAATTTTTAACTCGATATTTCAAATCCCGATTAAATCGATAATCGATTTGTCATGAAATTCCTTTTATATATTGTTATAAATTATAAAGGAATTCCATTGCGAGTATTTGAAAATTTGATTGGACATAAATCAAAATCTACATTACGAAATCCTGGTTTTTCTCTTCCATTAGAAAAATATACTTTACCAGCTCCGAACGTTTCTTATTTCATAGAAATTCGATTTAAAACGGATTCTGTATATTCAATTGAAGTTCGAATCGCCAAATTACGAACTGCAGCGCCATTTCGAGCTCGATTTCAATTATAATAAAATTATACGTTCAACTGTCGTTTATATAATGTATTCGTTATTATAATTCAACTCTAAACATAATTAAATATTATAAATGGTCCAATTCACATAGTATTGTGAATTCAGTTATTCCCGACTATTTCGGCATTATAATATATTATTATATTATAAATATTAATTAAATATTCATTATTATTTAATTAAATAACCATTTAAATCACTAAATCATTGTTGAAATAATTAAATAAATAAATTATTATACCGTAAGAATACGGGACGTTACACTATAAGTGCGCTTAGACACGAGGTTAGATTACATTTGTGGTAGAAGTCTGCCCGGAACCGCCCGACATATCCAGCATCCACAAGTGGTAAATCTAATGTGAGGGGCCTAAGTGTGTATGTAACGTCCCGTATTTTTAATGGATAATATATAATTATTTAATTATTTAAATAACGATTTGTAATATAAAATGGTAGTTAATTAAATAGTATTGAATATTTAATTAATATAAATAATTAAATAATATATTTAATTCTGAAATAACCAAAAATAGCTGAAATGACAATATTGTGCGAATTGGATCATTTAAAATATATAATTTATTTTAGAATTTGATTTATAATAATGAATTTATTACTTAAATAAAGTTTGAATGTGTAATTATATTATAATTATAATCGAGCTCGAAATGACGTGGTAGTTGATAATTTGGCGATTCGAATTTTAAACGAATATACAGAATCCGTTTTAAATCAGATTTCTATGAAACAAGAAACGTTCAGACCTCGTGAACTATATATTTCTAATGAAGGAGAAAATTCGAGATTTCATCGTGTAGATTGAGAGTTATGTCTAAATCAAATTTTCGAATAGTTGTTATAAGATCATTTATAAACCATAACGATAATTTATTTATTATAAATTATTTATTTTGAATTTGGACAAATCCTTTTAGACATAGATAGAGTTTAATTTTTAGAATTTTACCATAATTTTTAAATTGGAAAATAAGCACTTTTTATTTTGAAGTGTTTTGCACCCTGAATCAGCATTTTTAGACTTCACAGAATAAGATAACTTATCTATTTTATTATGCTTTTGGAATCATGACGCATTGCTAAACACAATAATATTTTTATTTTTACTGGTAGGGGTTCGTAAACGAATGTAATTTTATGCAACGGTACACCCTTAATATATGAACATATGAAAATATTTCCTTCTTGGTTAAGTAATAGGACTGCCATGATTTGCCCCCTAGTCTAGGCAAATTAATAAGCCTCCTGTATGGTCAAATCGCAACAAATGTCAGATGGATTTTCTTCATAGCTAAGTAATATATATTTGCACTTCATGACTTGGCAAGCACAGTTTCAAAAATATATAAATATACCCGCGTTCATTTCGTTTTGACTCTTCACGAAAACTGCTGTTTCTCTCCATCTTGCTTCTAAATCCATGCCGGGTTTCCTCGGAAATTTATATAAAATGCAAACCACCACTTTAAGGGAAATATATAAATACAAGATAATCACTGATCTGCAATTTTTGAAAACGATGGAATGTGAGCTCGCCTGTGTTTCCTTTACCCACTCGTGCACCTTTTAAGTGACTCGCAATGCAAGTTTTTGGAATTTGAAAGTAACACAGCAAATCTAGGGTTGAAAGCGGCGAAGAATGGTGCATCAAGTAGTGGAATGGAGTGTATATTTTTGTTTCTGGGATCAGATGGCACTCGGTGGAGAAGTTTTAAGAGTATCGGAGAACAAAAGTATGGTTGGTCTAAAGACGCTAGGCGTTGAGGAAGATGAGAGCTGCGTCGTGGGGTATGGTTGATGAACGCATACTGTGTCCACGTACGTGAGTTGAAGATCATTAACAAGAGGAGTTCGGGAGATCAAACCGTGTTCAATGCTTGGAGAAATTCTATACCATTTTTGTCGTAGGCTTCCGTAGTGGGAAAAAGCACGGTGTGACACAGTGAGAAGATGGAGGGGTTCGAAGTTGTTTAAGGAGTGTAGCACGCTAGAAATGCTGAGCATGACTGGATTTCGCGAGGCGCGGTGATCAGGAAGTGGGGTGTTTGAGCTTTTGGGATGAGCAAGGGGAGTGAATGATAATATTTGCATGAAGTTTCTGGAGGAATACTAAGAATAAATAAGGGGAGAAGTGTCTACTGTGGCTGTAGCATCCAAAGAAAGGAGGATCAGGTTCTGTAGCTTAAGTTTTTAATTAAACTCGGAGAGAGGAACATTCAAACCTGGAGTAGAAGAAATAAATGCGAGAAGGAGGATTATTTTTTAAACGTGGTCTAGGCTTGGAGATAAAATTGGAGATGGGCCGACGGCAAGCCCAAATTAGCAATGTGATGTTATAAAATTAAAAAGCAAGGATTGTATGGATGTGGGTTGCGTGGATCGATTATGGGAAGATGGTGTACTGTTTAAACACGGGTATGGGTTTCCAAAGAGGAGTTGGGCCGAAGTTACGAGGGTTTCACGAATGGTCTGATCCGTTGGGATAATATGGACGAGCGCTACATAATGGAATTGATTTGGAGTGAATTGGAGCTCGTTGGAATTTATGGCAAAATAAAATGCCTGAATGGAACCATTGAACGTATATCGTTATTTAACGATAAACCACCAATGTGATTAAATCTCACTAACTATACCAAGTTATATTTTTATAACGTATTTTGAGAATTGATAAATGATGGTTGATTGCTATGTGTTGTTTGTTTGGTTGAATTGCTGATTTAATGGTTGAAATTATAGATAACGATACATACATATATATACATACATATATATATATATACACACATATGTATATCATTAATCAAATATTGATTCTGCTCATCAGAATATTTCATATTGAAATGAAATTTGATGTTAATTATATTGTTTAACGTCGGTGGATGCAGGGAAACAGGTTGGAGGCATCCAACTAGATTCTTCAATATTTATAATACTATTTGTTTTCATATTTTGTGATATATGATGTGATATAAAACCTGTGATTGATTATGATGACACTGGTCTGTGTAATTGGTATTTTAAATACCATAAGAAATACAGGAATGTAAAAAGGGAATTTTCAAAGTGTATTTTGAAAATGAAATATTTATAGGAAATAAATATGATATTATAAATGAAATATTTATAGGAAAAAAATATGATATTGTAAATGAAATATTTATAGGAAATAAATAGGATATTGTACATGAAATATTTATAGGAAAATAAATATAATTACAAAAGGGATATTTATTTGGAAAGTAAATAAAATTATAAAAGGAAATATTTGGAACTGAATAGAATTTTATAAAAAGAGAATTTTACATTAGGAAGGTTTAGACCCGTGCTTCGCACACGGGTGTAACATGATATTGATTTAAAGTAAATATTTAATAGAAATCTATTTTAGCAGATAAATTGAGGGGAATAATTTATAAACGATGTTTATAAATTAAGAAAATATTTATCATTTGATAAACTGAATATATAAATTTGAATTTATATAGAGAAGTAAAATCGGTTTTAACACCGACAATTGAAATGGAATGTGAACGTAGTAGTTAAAATGGAAATTTACAACGAGATTATAAATGTTGGAAATGAAATAAGATTTGTATGAATAATTATGCAAATAAAAATATAAATAGAATTTAGGTTTGAGATATTGTTTTTAAATTCGAAATCGAACTTTTTGATTATATAAAGTAACATTATTCACATTCTATGTGAAAAATTAGATTAAAGTAAATATTTTGCAAATAAAATATTATTAAGGAATTTGGGGTTTGAATTACAAATTTAAATAGAATTACTGAAATTAGAAACTGACTAGAAATTAGTTGAGTTGATGGCTCTCTGGGTATCAATCTGATGTTGGTTTCGGCCTTCGGGGTTTATACTTGGTGAGTTGTTCTCTTACTAGTTTACAGTTAGAGACTGATAGAGGTGGGAAGATATTGATGCACGAATCAGAAATGGAAACATTTTCCAAAGTTAATAAAGTATATTTTCTAATTTTAGAAAATGAGGAAATTATGAATATATAGAAACGATAAATGGGAAATTGGGAAATGAAATGATGATTGATCAGTAAGATTTCCATCTGGGAATACGACCGTGGTTTGCACACATGTTTTCCTTTGATAGTTAAATAATCGACGATCAAAGTTTTGACCATTTCCGTTGTCAATGCGGAAAGACCGGGATCAGATTTGTTATCTGAAAAACACTCTGTATGGGCATTATCGTTTTGAATCAAATATATCGAAGACAATTGAAGTCGTAGTTTATGCAAGGTTTATTCTGGTGATCTTAGGTAGAAATTGCCTAAGATGGATTTACAGAATAATTCCTTTGGGTTGTCCAGTTCCAGGACAACTTAAATGGACGAATGTCTGACAGGGTATCTCTGGTAGATCACGTAAGTTGATCGTTTCAAACGTATTTACGTTGGTGGCAGAGGAATTCGTTTCTCTTAGCTTATATCCGTGGTATTTTTGGGGAAAACAATTTGTGATTTGGCGGGTATGACGATGTAGCATTCAAAGTAAATAAGGAGTGATCTTTTAAAAGATACGTTATGACCTCAAGCCTCATCAACTGAGAAATGATAGAAATTGGGAAGGCAGCATGACTAAGTGGTCGCACCCAATTAGGGTATATTGTCACCATCTAGAGAATATTCAATCTGTTACTTCTTTCAATTTTGTATCTCCCGAGAACGGTTATGTTGGTATACCAACCGTAAGATGATAATATATTCGGAACATTCAAGCGTAATGAATGGCCAGTCATGTGTGGCCGAGTTACAAGATGTTCTTGTTGTACTCCAGTGTATCGCTTCTAGAGTACACTGATCGAAAGGTGGTTCCATACCTTGTCATAGTTGGAAACCCATTACCCAATAAGAGTCTGCGGCTTTTGATTGTATATTATATATGTAGATCGTCAGATGAAAGTGTTCGACTAGATTGTTATTTACTTGATTTAAACATTATTATAATACTAGAAGAGTTGTGATATAAAGAATATTTTGAGTAGTTGTAAGGTAAAAACCATTCATGTTTATGTGTTGATCGGTCTTACGATTATCCTTTCTTTTAAAGGTATTTTAAAAGTTAAACAAATGGTTGGAGTTTACTCACACCAGTCACATGACTGACCCAGAGTTATTTGGTTTTGTTTTCCCTAAACTCTTGGGTGCCCAATTTTGTACGGGCAATCAAGTAGTCGGGATTTTACACATACTTGGAAATACGGAGCAGGAGGCTTCAGGAGTATTTAGCTATTGTTTATTTCCGTTGTGATGTAAGTGTTATACTCTAATGATGACAAATGATAGATTTGTATTTTTAAATTATGTTGTATATCATATTTTATTCGTTCTCTTCTGAGATTCATATTACTCTGATTCTGTTGTTATGTTCTTCTCCTTCTTCTATTCTAATTTTCTATCTTATCTATTCTCACTCTCTAACTTCTTTCTATTAACTATCTGGTATTTCCGATGCTTGGATAGTCGACATTGAGTTTATGTCGATAACCAAGGTCGCAAATTTCCTAGGTCGTTACAGCATAAATAAAACATGTAATGGTGTTAAGACATGAGGTTAAATCAACTTGTGGAAGAAGTCTTCCCAGAACCGCCCTGCAAATCCAGCATCCACAAGTGTAGGCTTAATGTGAGAGGTCTAGTGCATATATATATATATATATATATATATATATATATATATATATATATATATATATATATATGTAAATAGCAGGGCTGATAAACATCATTAATTGAAATTAATGGAAATAAATGGAATTGAAAGAAAGTTGCAACAGTAAAATGGAATGGAATGAACGAGGAATGATAACAACCTATTATGTAA
The DNA here is from genome assembly GCA_030737875.1 of Allium sativum. NCBI lineage: Eukaryota > Viridiplantae > Streptophyta > Magnoliopsida > Asparagales > Amaryllidaceae > Allium > Allium sativum. The sequence continues at coordinate 781,167,523 of CM060921.1, forward strand.
TTGTTAGACCAAAAAATGGTCCTAACACCCAAATCGTCGTATTGTGAGCATAGGATATGAAGAAATAACTGAAAAATGTAGAAAAAGCGAGACAACAAGATTTTTATAGTGGTTCGGCGTTAACGAGCCTACGTCCACTTCATATTTTCTCATTTTATTCATGGATTATAATTACAACGAGTATTGTCTCTCTCTCCTTCGAATTCAATGAATAATTCCCTCTGAATTCATTGATTTTATTGAGGAAGATTGTGGTTGTTCATGGATTAGTGTCGGCCATGGCTGCCATGGATGTTGAGATGCCAAAGTCCCTTGAAAATTCTCTCTAGAGGTGTATTTATAGCTGTAGGAAAGCCCATATGGTGACCAGGTCATGGTAGGACACGTGGCACCCGATCTGGGAAAGTAGGAGCGGTCATAGCCTCAAGAATAGGTCAACATTCATGCATAGAAGTAGGTTCGGTCCAGGCGGTTCGTGGCCATACTGTGCACCACGAATCGGGTCGTGGTCATGAGGGCTCCACGAGTCGGATCATGGATTATGGGTGTGTCACGAACGGATCGTGATGAGGGCGAGCCGAGGGGGGAGATCCGATGAGGGGCGAGCCGGTCCAGGAGGTGATGCTTCGTCACTTCATCCAAATGATTGCCAGATTACACCTATTCACGGAAACGAGCGTAACTTTCAAACCGTAAGGCCGATTGGGCCAAACGAAAGCTCTACTTGAAGCTAATTCAGAGGGCTACAAGTATTTGATGTGTTTAGATCCAAATGAGGTAGTTTAATAGGAGTTTCGAGCCAGTTTATACTGATGTTGCGATCTTGACCAAACCGCCCTATGTCTTCTAATGATGCGTTCAATGCCGGAGAGTGATGTTATTCCACCATTTCAACCGAGCGATTGTTGATCAATTCATGTTCGTATTCAAATCCTTTGCTTTGGGTAGCCTGGTCACAAAGCAGGCTAACATTTTGCCCCCCAAAGTACATCTTATCGCAGGTGAGATGTGCTTTGAATATGTTGAGCTAAATCTCTCTGAAACGTCATTTATCCTTGAAAAGGTTTTATCCAATTGTTGCATTGCTTCCTCGGGAGCTAGTCAGGCCAAGTCCGATGGGAGGAGTATTCATGATGATCAAGAAACTGTCTAAACCTTGTCGAATCAAAAGGTCTAGTTTATTCGTTAAAAGTCATGCTAAATCGTTGGCTCTCGAGCGTGATTCTACACGCACAGGTCGTTGCCAAACAATTTTATCATTTTCCGCAAGTCGAGTGCATCATCGGGCCAGATTTTCTTTTACATATGGGTCAGTATACGAAGTAGCCATCCAAATCATTGGGTTATTCAAGAATCCTCGAGCTTTGAGTCAGTATTTGGATCTCCGGGACCGAGCACATTAGAATCAACATACGAATTTTTCATTTATACTCAAGTTTGGACTAGCTTGATTTCTTGATATTGATCCAGGATCTTAAAATTGCGTTGAATTGTAAAAGTAAGGAATCAAAAAGCCATGATCACTCTTGATCATGGTCAAAGAAATCCATAATCGCTCTGGATGGTTTCATTATCTAATAATCACATATGAAGTAGTCAATAAGGGATGTTGTTAAAATCATGTGCACCAGCGCCTATATGATCGTTTCCATCGTAAGGTAATAGATAGGTTTGTCACACCTTCCATCCGGTGTTGTTTGAGTCTTTAAGTTAACATCTGATCAACAAGCTTGCTCGCTTGGTCGGGAAGATGAGTAAGGTCGTACTTCGGAGGCATGACGTACATGCTTTGAATCCGTTCCATGCCGGGATTGTCTTCAAGGTTAGTCTATGAATCGACACTTGTGCTCTTAGTGCTCTCGGAGCACAAGCAAAGTCAGTACTCATACCCCCAGCATCAGTGGGGTTGAGCTAAGTTAATGGGGCATACGGTCTTTAAGCTCTTATACTCTCTGTAGTTGATTCAGGCCGTAGCTGAGTTGCAAGTTCAGCAATTCTAGTTGACCCAAGTTTTCCTATGCTCTTCTTGAGTCAGCAAGAGTTCGAGTGTACATGCGAATGGTCGAATCACATTTTCTTTGATATCATCCCTTCCGTTTAGTCAGAAGGAGGGAATTTACTCATTTGGTGTTAGCTAACATTAGCACACTTATCGGATCAATCACGGGGATAAATAGGCTCGTCAAAGATGTAAGCGGATTAGTCGAGCCCCTCCGTTGACACTTCAAGATAATCCAAAATGGTCTTCATAGTCTTGTTGAATCTCTTTGTCATGATCGGTTCAATTGAGCTTGACAAACAATATTGTGGTCCCGATAAGTGATATAGATTCTCTTTAGAACTGCTCATTCTAATCATTCATTTCCAAGGTTTTTTCTTTATCCTTATCAGTTCGGGAGTCGGATGGTGCTCCATCATTTATCATAAAAGCATTGAGATTTTCTATCTCGACATTAACACCTTATTGTCATAGAAGTATGTCCACCTCAGGGTTGAATTCATCAAAGCTTCTAAGCAACTCTTGTTAGAGAGAAAATTTAAAGTCTGGGGGAATAACAGGGGATCCGGACGTCCCACGTGTAAGGGCTGACTGTCGTTATCCATATCATCTTGAGAAGTGCCGCCTCTCGAGAGGCGCTGAATCAAACTGGCAAGCAGGTTGCCATCAAAGAATTGCTGCATATCGTCAATATCATGACTGGTGCCCCCAGCATTGAATCTGAGGTTACAAAGGGGGTCTTTGTTGATTTCTTACTTCTGCTTCGATATTGCCCCCGGGTAGTGGTTCGAGTCATTTGACCCGACTGGGTTCCTATTCTTCGAATTATTGCGTTCTTGCTTGGAGCTGAGTATGGAATATCGTTCGAATATCCATTTGAGTTGGAGCTAAATCTGGTCGTGCATAACCTGAGTTTGTTACAATTCTTGCATTCTCATCTAGGATGTTGCAGGTAGCTGTTCCATTGTCCGTGTTTCCATCCATGATGTTCTGAATAGAAGCCGCCTGTCGCACGCCTACTGATTGGTTCATGTTCATCCCGAGTTGATGGTGGCTATCTGACTGTGCCAAGTTCGTCACTACTTGAACTTCGATTTTATCATTTCCAGCGAATTGATGATTGTTGCTTAGCCTTTAAATTGTCATTGATGCCCCCAGCGTAAAGTCTTGAAATAAGTGAAGATCGGGCTCGGGCTTCTTAAATCCACATGTACAGTAGCCATCAATCAGGCTTCTGTCACTCGACTGGGAACGGAGGCATCGAGTAATTGAACTATGCTGCTCAAGGCTCATATCATGTGCCCCCTATTCACAGGGGGTTTTGTTGAGCAGTACACTTCGAATTCATGTCTTCTCTGGATTCATGTTCACTTCTCGTATCAAGAGCCGGAGTTGAGTGCAAAAATGAATTGTTGGTATTCAGCCCATGCTAAGCCCTAGTCTCCCATCCAAGCTCCGAGGACAGAAATCAAGCGGTGAAGGGTCAGACTTTAGTCGCCTCGAGTGCTCCCGTTTGCTCTTTGCATCAAGGGAAAGGTCGGGGACGAAATGGTTGCATCACGTTCAATTATTACATAGGATATATCCAGCCTTATCTGAGCTTCCCATTCTGGAAGTAAGTTGAGATCAGCAGATGGACGTTCTCTTTGCATCTGCTTTCTGGTCTTCAAGGGGCCTGCATCATCCTTCTGGACGCGACCCTTTGTTCGTTTTCCATTAGGATGTTGCCATTGTTGCGAGTGAGGCCCTCGCATTCTTGACTAGTTATCTTTTGTAAACCTGCATTTAGTAATTAAAATTTTGTTTCTTTCGCATTGTCTTGTACCTGCGAACATTCCATAATTAGTTATGCATTTAAACATTTGAAAGGCAAATGGGCAAATAAGTCATGAAGCATTATAAGTAGTCAATGCAATTATAAATGAAAACGCACTAAAGTAGTACGTGTACAGGTATTCCCCCAATCAATCATTAACTTAGTGCCTCGCCCGGACTTTGTTGAGGATTGATTAGGATCTTAACTGTTTTGCCTCCATGTCCGGACATGGGGGATCCGGGCTCAGCTTTCAGTCTGGCCCCCGACACTCCGGCGGGATAAGAGCCCTTGATTGGCATTTCAATCTATGCCTTTATACTCTCTCTGGAGTTCGAACTTAGCTTTCAGTCTGCTCCCCAATCCTTCAGCAGGGTAGGAGTTCTTGTGGCGCTAAGTCTCTAGCGCCTTTATACTCTCCCAATCCTTCAGCGGGTTAGAGTTCGAGTGGCACTAAGTCTTTAGCGCCTTTATACTCTCCCGATCCTTCAGCGGGTTAGAATTCGAGCTTGGTTTTCATTCTGCTCCCCGATCCTTCAGCGGGGAGGGAGTTTTGAAGGCGCTGAGTCTCCAGCACCTTTCTCAGCGCTTAATCCTAGACACTTTTATACTCTCCTAGCGATCGCCAAGGTTAGATTTCGAGCTCAGCTGTTCCGTCGCTCCCCGATCCTTCAGCGGGGTAAGATCTCTTTCTCAGCGCTTAATCATAGATGCTTTTATACGCTTCTGGCGGTCGCCAAGGTTAGAGTTCGAGCTCAGCTGTTCTGTCGCTCCCCGATCCTTCAGCGGGGTATGAGCTCTTTCTCAGCGCTTAATCATAGACGCTTTTATACTCTCCTGGCGGTCGCCAAGGTTAGACTGTTGTCAAGGCGGTTCTTATCATGGTGCATCGTCACGCCTTGTGGACGTCATCTTCACGTCCTTTATACTCTCTCTCGAATCTTGAGAGTTAGAGTTACGGATCGAGTGGCCTTGAATCATGGCGTGCCCATCACACTCGTCCTAGATTTATACTCCTATCCAAGCTCCGAGGATTAGAGTTTATTGGAAAATATTCGCCAAGGCTTTGGGTTCCTACAATCCATCTGTGGGAGGATTGGTTGGCACCCAACTTTGGGTACCTGCATCATTCATATTGCTTGAGTTAGTCATGTCATTGACTCAGGAAACATGTAAAAGAAAATTGCATTATTGAGGAATATGCATATCAAGGGGCAATGCTGCCTCCTTTAATTGAATTCATGTAATCTGGTGGCATCGAGAATAGTATCGAGCCATATAGATGGTCACACCGCGTCCATCTGGAGTAGGACTCTGACTTAACAACTCAATGATTTATGTATAATTGCCTTGTGGTCTGCCATGTGTGAGCCAAGGATTGGACGGTCATCTCGGATCCATCTTGAGCTATGCAGCTTTCTTTAGATGGAGGGCATGGCTTTGTAGACGAGCAGTTCGGTCGAGCTCGTTATAGTTCTGTTCCATAATTCCATATGTGGGTGTTAGAAATTTGATCGGCATAAAATTCAGGGTACCTATATCATCCACATATTAATTCATCTGAGTTAATTACATCAATAACTCATAAAGCATGCAAATATAAGAGTCATGGTTAGATAATAATCCTGTTAAAGGAATGAGTATCATTCAGAGCGGAAATCGAATTGCATGCTCTTTGCTCGTTAATTCTACCTTATCCTGGCTCTGCCAGTGAAGGGCTGCCAAAACCTTTTAGCCGATGAAGGATATCTTTTCAAACTATCATAGGGGCGGCAGTCCCAAAAAAATGAATAGACCTTGATCGGGGTCTTGAGATGGCAAAGGCGGCTATGTAGGTACTATAAGCGACTGATGAGGTCGCATCTCCTTCAAATCGCCGTTTTGCCCCCATGCTGAGGGTAAGGATAGAGTGTCAGGAAGTCACGACTGGATTGCTAATGGTAGCATATCTTTGCATTGGTGTTAGGTTGTAAATTAGCATGAGAACAATGGATTCATTCTTATAGAAATTTTTGCACTTTCCATGCTAGGAAATAGGATATTACTGCTGGTGAGATAATCATATCACATAAATTTGCTGATATACCCTCGATCCCATATCGGGGACAAGGGTTGGTGCGCCGACAATCAACCAGTATTCATGCGTAAGCGTTCTAGATCTTCAACTCGCTAACTTTCAGGCAAGACTAAGTCAATTGGCCAGGCAAATTCTTGATGTATCAGCTCTGAATTAGATGATGTAATCTCGAGCAATTTATGCTCAAATCTGTAGTTGCCCCCAGCCTTAGGGGAGTGAGAGATAATCGATGAAAAGAGTGGAAGTATGAGTCTTCACTTTCTAACTTCAGAATGCCGTTCACCAGAAGTTTCATTCATGTACATCTCCCATCTAATAGGTGGCTGATTGGTGATTTGGTCGAATCATTCCGGGCGGTGAATTCGGCAATTGCACTCATTGGTGTTCGTTTTGGGACAACCTTCCAAGAAAAATAGGCAATGTCGAATTGCATGTCATATCTCTAGGCATAAAGAACGATTACATGCCTTTCACTTCACCTTGTTAGATGTATTCAGTGCTGTAGGAAGTTTATCATGGAGTTAACCATGACTCTCTTCCGTGTTTGGTCTCCAACGTTGGATCAACTTCCATCTGATCAATGGTTGTATTTTGTAGTATCTTGATGGGGATCATCTCTATCTTTTCTAGATTGTCGGATCCTTCTAACTTGGTCAGATTATCCGCCTTCTGATCTTCTGCTCGCAGGACATGAGATATGTTATAATGTTCTAATACATCCAACAACCCTTCTTCCGGTTCTAGGTAAGCTGCGAGTGGTGGTTCCTTCGTCTGGAATTCCTTTCGAGCCTGGCGAAAAACAATGTGAAAGTCAGAAAATATGTCCAATGCCACTATTCCCAACTCCTTAGCGAGTTTCAATTCGAAAATCAGGGTGTCGTCTTTGGAGCCGTTGTTAGTAGCGGAGAATTTCAACCACAAGGCATAGTAAATTGATCGCACTTTAGGGGTTATCTGCAAAACTCCGGCGTTGGATTGCTGATCATTTCTTGCACCATCTGTATACAGCTTCCAGGTGCTTCTTCTACATCTGCCACATCCTCTTCGGGAGTTGTACATTTAGCGATGAAGTTGGCTAATGCTTGTCCTCGTATGGATTTCTTTAGGATGAAATTGAGATCAAACTGGTTCAGCTCTATGTCCCATTCGAGCTGTCTTCCAAAAGCCTCAGGTTGCTGTAGGACCTGTCGTAGTATCTAATCAATGTGTATCATAATCAGGTGAATGTCAATAGTGGCGGAGTTTTGTCGAAACAATGAATGAGCTTTAAGCAAGCTTTTCCATCTTTGGGTAGTTGATTCACTAGATGTCTACTTCTTGCATCCCGAACTTTCATCCTCTCTGGGATCCCATCGTCGGGTAAATCTTCGAGCAATTCTTCCTGCAACATCTTCCTTACTTGCTGAGCCCGTGCTTCCTTCACACTCCATCTCATCGGGAGGGAAAGTGTTGTTAGGTTACACGCCATCTCTATTGTGTACCATATTTCATCCGGCCAAATAGCAAGTTTAGACAGTAACTTGGTTGTTCAAACCTTTCCCACTTCAACTTCGGTTGGGATATTTAGCGGTAAACACCAAGATGCTATGTAAGCTCTGAATTACGCTGGAGCTTGTTGGTTGAGACCATGATCAGATAAGCTTGAATGCAATAGCATGGCTTGCAGGGCTTCAAGTAATGTTCATGTTTCTGTCACAACGGAAGGAAGAAGTAGAGAGCTAATGGTTGATTCATATTTACTTTGATCTCGAACTCTCATCTCTTGACCAAGGTCATACGATGGCTGGTGAATAGTCAAGTTGCTATCATCGGGGCAAGGATCCATATGCCCAATCATGGCCTACGGTGGTTCAATTGGTGCCTAACTTTGGGCACCAAAGTACATTGATCTACCCTTTATTCTATGGAAATCAGTCTTCCTTGATGCGGTTGACGACAAATAGGCATTGCAAATGTTAGCTAAGCTTTTCAAGGAGTGAACTGCTGGACACATGTCTTACACCATGCCATTCAGGTGGAGGGTAATATTTGTAGTGCTAGGATCCTTACTTGCCATCGGGTATCCCACCATTGAGAATTTTGGTCATTGGGATCTTCTGAGTCATCTGCAGAATAGTGTCCGGATTGTTCTATGTCAATGTCATCTAGGATTTCGCCTGTAGGACAGGTTTAAGTCACGTAAACTAGGTGATCACTACCCGTTCATGAAAAACATCAGTTGCATTGGCCAAATTAATACACCATCGGAACTCTAGAAGAGGAGGCTGTTATGAGACCGTCATTATTTTGTATACTGTCATAGCCAGCGTGTTGAATCTTTTCAACAACTCCTCACATTCAATAACACCGGTAGATAGAGGTCATGGCTTCTGGAGGAATTCCAGTCGTTGCCATTCCGTTGTCAAATTCTTTGACAATCCGTTTATTCTTCATTGACAAGCTTTGATGAATGCTGTTGGCGAACATATATGTTGAGCTGAAGATGAGCCATGCTCTGAGCCGAAGGCGAGGCCGTGCTCCGAGCCGAAGGCGAGGCCGTGCTCCGAGCCGAAGGCGAGGCCGTCAGCGGGTCCGGGCGCAACGCCGGCGGGGGTCCAGGGCCCCGCAGTCCCGCACAATTTTTTCGATTGTGGAACATGGAACATTTTCTGAAATGATCTGAAAATTGTATTTTTTCCAAAAAATGTCACTTTTTTGGGTCGGGTCGCGACCCTTATTCGTCACCACTTTTCTGGGTCGCGGTTCGCTACTTTCGTCTGGTTCGTGGCTCGGATCGTCAATTAATCAACGTTTTCAGATCGGGTCGCGGATCCTGCACCAGGTCGGGTCGTGAAGGTCCCTCCGGGCGGTTCGTGATAGCTCTTCGGGCTCGGGTCGTGGAGGTTGTTCTGCGAGTCGCGAATCAGTTCGTGACGCCCCCAGCGAGCAGCGAACCGCGAACCGACCACCTGCTCCAACCTGCTCCTGCGCACCTTCTTCACCAGCCTCGTTTGCTTATGAGGTTTGTGTATCCTTAGCTTCTTTCGGTGGCATGTAGTTCTAATTTGAGAAAATCAACGAAGTCTTCAAAAGTGGTCGGAATGCGGACTGTTTTCTTCAAACTCTCAAATCCAAATAGTAGAATAGCAATCCGATAGGCTAAGAATTCAATTCTCAGTGAAAGCACCAAAATGTTAGACCAAAAAATGGTCCTAACACCCAAATCGTCGTATTTTGAGCATAGGATATGAAGAAATATCTGAAAAATATAGAAAAAGCGAGACAACAAGATTTTTATAGTGGTTCGGGCGTTAACGAGCCTACGTCCACTTCATATTTTCTCATTTTATTCATGGATTACAATTACAACGAGTATTGTCTCTCTCTCCCTCAAATTCAATGAATAATTCTCTCTGAATTCATTGATTTTATTGAGGAAGATTGTGGTTGTTCATGGATTAGTGTCGGCCATGGCTGCCATGGATGTTGAGATGCCAAAAGTCCCTTGAAAATTCTCTCTGGAGGTGTATTTATAGTTGTAGGAAAGCCCATATGGTGATCAGGTCGTGGTAGGACATGTGGCACCTAATCCGGGAAAGTAGGAGCGGTCATAGCCTCAAGAATAGGTCAACATTCATGCATAGAAGTAGGTTGCCGAGGGGGGCTATCCGGTGAGGGGCGAGCCGGTCCAGGAGGTGATGCTTCGTCACTTCATCCAAACGATTGCCAGATTACACCCATTCACGGAAACGAGCGTAACTTTCAAACCGTAAGGCCGATTGGGCCAAAGGAAAGCTCTACTTGAAGATAATTCAGAGGGCTACAAGTATTTGACGTGTTTAGATCCAAATGCAGTAGTTTGATAGGAGTTTCGGGCCAGTTTATACTGATGTTGCGATTTTGACCAAACCGCCCTATGTCTTCTAATGATGCGCTCAATGCCGGAGAGTGATGCTATTCCACCATTTCAACCGAGCGATTGCTGATCAATTCATGTTAATATTCATATCATTTGCTTTGGGTAGCCTGGTCACAAAGCAGGCTAACAGTAACGACTCACCTTTTTGACTGCTCCAAGGAGGTATTTAAACCAACTCAGAACGTTCAAAATGACAGCTCGTTACTAGCTTACAGGGTTTAAATAGGATATCACATAGAATCACAAACACAGAAAGACAACAGTAGCTCACAGCGGAATTTTTATACATAAATATCAGAGTTTACAAAAATTGGAACAGCGGAAAAACTTATAAAATATATACATGAATTATAAAAATAATGTCTTACACTTTTAGTCGGGATTGCGCGCTTATGCGTCTTCACGTGCCTCTCTTCTTTGCGAGCTGGATATCTTTAAATCTATAACACTTAGGCCTAACCTGAGCATTCCATGCAAAAAAAAACACCCGAGTCAGGATTAAACTTATTTCAAGTCAGCAAACATCGAAATAAACACGTAAAATATGATTGTTAATCCCGACAACATATTAAAGGTTTGAGCGTAAAAACCCACTTTCCCCACTGTTTATCATAATGAGTGGAAATATTTGCATGCATTAATAGCACATGCTATAGTAAAAGAAGGCATGTTGCATTATTTCTAGATGCAGCATAAAGGATATATATATATATGTATGTATATATATATATATATATATATATATATATATATATATATATATATATATATATATATATATAAATAATGGACATACGTTTTGGACCAGTTGAAGCACATAACCCCATGCGTTAAGAGCAACATACATTGGCAGCATACATGTGGGGGCATGTACCTAATCCCCAAGAATGAAAGTGCTGGTAAGAGGATTCTACTATAACCATGCATGAAAAAGGTAAAAGGCTAAAGCTTATGCAATATTGAGTTACACATATTGCAGGTTATGCATGGCGCATATTTTTGAATCATGGCCCAAGTTCAGCGCATGCATCGTGCATGAAGGAATAAAACAGTTTGATCTTGTTTAGTTAACAAAGGAAAGGACAAGTATGATATATGGATATACATGCATATAAAAATATTAGTCAAATTACAACTCCTAAGTTCAAGTCACATGCTGTAAGTTATGGTCAAGATAAAAGTGCGGTATGCATTTAAAATCAGACACTGTATACTAACAGTTCATATTTACCATAAGAAAAAATATAAAACAACTATCCCATATCATACCAATCGTGCCAATAATGAAAAAAGCAAATAGCAAAGCTACTTGAATGTGAAAAAAATAGTAAACAAATTTAAATAACATTGCACGACTTCTTGTTACGTTCTTATAAATCTTTACTTAGTCATTTCTCAAAAGCAGCAAAAATATTTTTTTTCTTCAAATTACCTTAAATGAAAAACATTTCAGACATAAACATTATCAAAGTAGCAAGATACTATTTGAAACATTCAATATCCGAACAATACTAACATGCGGTGTAAAACACATATATATACTGTGAATAGCATATTGGTTCGGTTTCCTTCCCATGAGTTCAATAACAACTATTTTCACTTTGTTGGGATGATTGACACTTGTTAAGACAATATGAATTATTTCAATAAAACATAATTGGAGATTTCTAAAAGAAAATGCATCCATGTCCATACCCCTTTAGACCCTTATACTGTCAAAATAGTGCAACACTTATGCATAGTTATATGTAATATGCTCAATGAAACTATAAATGTACGGTTGCTTGACTCATGAGCATAAACACTACTTATACAAAATGGGAACACAAACTTCAATAGATTCATGGCAGCTAACCCTAAAGACGGAGGAATAGTAGAAGGAAGTAATGATAACAGGAATACCCAATCCGAACGGTCAACACAAAAACAATTTTACCCACAGAAATGCATGCACAGTAGCGAATTGAAATAAGTTTAATCATAAGCGAACTTACAGTTGGTCATGGCAATAGCGAGAAGGCTAGGCGTTTTGGTCACTAGTGCCATGACAGTCAAGTCTTCGGTGTTTGCTCTGAGGTGTGGATGCAACGGTGGTTTCAGTCAGGTAGTGGCGGACCCAGGCAAAACGGTAGTTGCGGTGGGGCAATGGACGATGAAGATCGATTGGTGGTGAAGTCGGCACGCTCTAGGTTGAAGCCAGAGATGGTCGCGATGGGCTTCAGCCTATGTTGGGTGGCCATCGATTTTTGGTCTTGGAGATTTTGGTCCGCCATTTTTTTTGGGAGAGGAAGCGAATTTATTTTGGGGATTTTAATTTTTGGGAATGAGGAACAGTTGTTTATTTAATCTTGACGAACCATTTACATTCTAAAACTATGGCTTTGGAACCGTTCTTTGGCTATTTGAAGATGTGGCATTTAAATTTTAAATGGATGGGTTGTACGTTAGAGCGATGTATGCAATGAACAGGCAAGAAGACTTGGAGAGCACGTAGAAAAAGAAAATGGGGAAAAGGATGGTAGCAGGTAAGGAATTTAAATGGCACATTTAATTCGCATTATGCATGCACTTGAAAGGTGAATTGCAATTGAAAATTGGAAGTGAAAGTCATGCATGCATGAATACTAAGGACCACTTGGAAAGGAATGCAAGGCTTGGGAAAATGTAAAGGGTGTATGGCTTGGAAAAGACGAAAGAATGAATGGCTTTTGGGAATAAAAGGTTGGACGTGAATTACTAAACATGCATGCATAAATTTGGAAGAAACAAAGACATAAAAGTGTCCATTTAGAAAAATAAAAATTTATTCGGTGGTTTAATGAAATAAAAAGACAGGTTTTGTAGATCCAAAATGTTTAGAAAAACATAAGGGATCTGAAAAGGGACACATCGAATTCAAATGGCTCTGTTTCAAAAATGAACTATGCAAGCCTTTTAGCAATTTCAGCGCGAATCGGGCACCGAAACTGATAAATGAATATATTGTGCTAATTAGCTCAACGAGACGGACACAAGGTATATAGTTACTAGTGTCAAGATGCTCCGTTCAAAACGGCATTACGGACCGCTTTTAAAAGAAAAAATGGCACGAGAAAACAATTAAAAGGAAGTCAAAACATCCAAATTTCACGAAACGAATTTCACCGTTGGATTACTGACAATGAATATAATATTTTTCATGTTTGTCCGAACTGGATTCGGAGAGATTACAGAATCGTTAAAATTTGAACTGATATGCGCAGTTTTGCACTGAAAATTGCGTGATCGACAAACATTTAAATTTTCCGGCGAAATTAATTTCTACACTATGTCTGGATAGACGCATCTCAAATATATTTTTTCAGATTTTTTTTTATATTACATTTTCATTTTTATTTGAGATATATCGGTTGCCGCTACCGCAAATAATCGCCTAAAACTGATTCAAACGAAATGAATAAAATTTGTCGTTTTCAATATAAAATTATTTAAATTACTTCTAAATGAAAATAACAAAATATTAAAGATAAACGTTTCATTATAAATCAATTTCATGTTTTAATTTCCTAAGTAAATTCAAATTCAACTAAATAAACTCGATTTTATTTATATACAAAATAATATTGAAATTGAAAATTATATTCATGTCAAATCAAATTCATTCGTTATATAAAACCAAAAATAAATCTACTTTTAAATTCAAAATCAAATAGTTATAAAAATACAAACAATTGAGTTCTAAACAAATAAAATAAAATCAAATTTTAAAATTAAATATACTTAAAATTCCTGGTTGTTACATATTATAAATAAATTACATTAACAAGAATGTTGTATAATAGGTAGACTTGTCCTAGGGACAAGTGAAGATTATAACATAGGTTATAATAAACTAGTAAGGACATGAGATAACTGGTGAAATGAGATAAGTGTCACTTAATTATAAATTAAGTAATCTGTAAACTTGGAAGTATGAAATATGTTGATAAGAATACCATGTTTAGGCTTGTCCTAGGGGCAAGTGAAAATTATAACTTAGGTTGTAATAAATGATAACAGGAATAGAATAACATATGTAAGGGGATAAGTTGTACCTAATTGTAAATTAAGTTATTTACAAGAGCAAGAATATGAAATCTACGGATGAGGACAACGTAAGTTATATTTATGGGAACAGAAACTTATTAGTGGACCTTAGTTAAGAGAACTAAGTTAATAAGTAAACATTGATAAGTCGTAGTGACAATGTAAGATGGAATTATGAATAAATAGGAAAGAGTGAGGCAAACTTATGAAATGAAATAAGTTATATTTAATTATAGATGCTAATTGACATGTTAGACAGAAAACATATAAATTGAGATATATTTAATTACGCATTAAGTAGAACATGTTATTGTAACCTTGAATCAAACAAGAATATAAAGGGATTGTGGATTACAGACCTTGGATCACAATCTAGAAAATAACATGTTGTGGGCTTATTAATAAATTTAAATGCGTTAAGTTATATGGTTCAAATTAATAAGCGAGGGGGCCCATTCCTTAGAGATATAAGGGGCTAGAAAAAACTTGGTAACCTAAATAAAAAGCAAAGATGATAACCAAGTTAAATGGAAACCCGACGAGATAAAGCAAGTGTATAAAAGAATGTTTAGACGTAGGGTCTAATAACATATTAAAATAAGGCGCTTGGACCAGTCCACACGTTTGAAGGTGAATAACCCAACATGGTAGATCATCGTAGTGTCATAGGGCACGAGGAGAGCGCACACTCATCTGATTATTCTGTCGGCTCAAAAGGACTGGAAGGGGAAGCATGCGGCTTCCTGAGGTACGTAAGGTGCTCCTGGTAGTCCTCTGTGCGGTGGCAGATGTTTAGCTGCGCTCTAAGAGGTTGGGTCCGCGCGTAACTACCAAGTTGGTGGGCCTTGACTGCAAAAGTAGCTTTGTAGTCAGAATGCTATGACGAGGTGACACTAGGGTGATTCGGCAGTTGCCTCAACGGGAAGGCAGAGGGTCACGACCAACAAGGATAGTAGATCATCTGATGTCCGTCATCGATAGCCAGTGGGATGCGAGAAAACTAGAGCTAAAACTAATAGACCGTTCACCTTTCACTATCGAGGTACGGTGGTTGCGGGGAGACGCCAACTGGATGTTTAGAATGTTTTTTGTTAGGGGCATGTCCCTTAGCTCTTGTAGTCTTTACTAGTTGAGGAAGGGGCCGAGGTGGGGCCATAGCCACCATGAAAAACAGACCCTAGGAATATCTGTATTTTGAGGCTCTTAAAGGCGAGCCTGTACAGATATGGAAAAGCTCCTGACCGAGTTCCATGTTTTCTTGTATTAGAGGACGTTCTATTAAGGCGTTGAGCTACAATTAATGATACGTTCGTGGGAAAGTCTAGATACATGCATCTCTGCTCTGGGCAATGTATCGTAGACCTGAGGGCTTTACTCTGGTATGGAATCTGATTCGATCGAAAGTGATAGTCCTTACGCTTACGTAGCATAGAATTGACACACACACACACACATATATATATATATATATATATATATATATATATATATATATGTGGACCTAACATTGTTATATAGAGATTTGTACGTCACTCAAGCATAGGATGAGGGACTGCGTATATTTCGGTGGTATTACAGTGCAGACTGTGCGAGTGGGGTACCATGGGGTGTACCTAAATATTGGGGTAGTTACATATATATTGTATTAGGTTAATCCACTGGGAAGTAAATGGGTACGACGTGTGTGTAAGCCTGGAGTGGTGTTAACCCAAGTAACCTAATAAATAGGAAAATGTGATTGAACAGTATATGTAGGATTATCCGAAGTGTATAGTTTAAATTCAATCACTAGAACTTGTGTTCTGACCTCCTCCTCGTCACATACTCGTAGGTTAGATTTATGGCAGAGACTTGATAACTTTAGATACTGGTTAGACAGTATTGTTACTATGGTAAGGGCTATATTTTGATAACATTATATTTTATCCATTCCGCTATAAGATATTTTCTGATCTCTGACATATTTTATGTCTCTGTCTTTTCTGTAAGATACCAAAGCAAACCAATACGAGTTTCGACAGACTAGAATTTTGAAAAAAATTCTGTCTGTTGGAATTCAGGTTGTTACATCTGGTATCAGAGCTTAGGTTTAGGATTCCTGTATAGATAGTTAGTGAACGTATTTGTATTTTTAAAACTATAAATATTTTGTGTGTATATATATATATATATACCCAGACCCATAGAGGAACCCACTAAATAGGAAGAGTATAATGCGATAAGAAATGGAATGTTTATTTTGTACACTAAAGGAATGAATATGGAAATCTGAGACCCTTAGGTAATTTGGGTGGAAAGTGTACAATGTCCTTTGTATGGAAGGAAAGTGAATCCCATATGATTAGTATTTTGGGTTACTGGGCTTGAAAACCTTATAGAATGGAAAAGGTTAAAAAGAGAAAAATGGATTAAGAATATATATAGTTGAGAGAACTGACCTTAGGGAGTGTCTACGAAAGCCTAGAAAAATTAGAAACCTGCTTTGAGTCTAACCCCATTGTTAACTTTTAAGGACTTGAAATTGTAAAAGTTCTGGGAAAATGGTTTATGGTATTTTCAAGTTTTAATTTTAAAAGTTATAGTTTTAAATATGTAAAGTATACATATTGAGTTTTAAATAAAATGGGGTATATTTTGCAAATAGCGATTTCTTGCGAAAACTTTGTCTAAATTAAAATTCTCTCAGTAAAAGGTGCACATTATGGAGCATGTATAACTCGCTAGTTTTCTTGTTATATTACATGTAAGGATTTAAAAGCAAAACTTAGGAAGTATTGCATTTTGTTCTCAATAAAGAAAAAATTGAAATCTCTATTCTTATGACAATCCTTTTTGATAAATTATTTTGACAAGATAATTTTGTTGGGTGGACAAAGTAAGTTGTAGAAATTAAGAATAGAGTAGATGGTTGCACCTTATAGTAAGAGACTGAACTGACCCAATTGACAAGAACTTGTCGTAAACCTGATTGAGAACTAGTTGTCCTTGTCTACTCCAGTTTTTGTGATTTGAAAAAAACATGATTTTTTTTTTTAAAATGACTTGTTTTTGGGTTTGGCAAAAGTAAGTTTTGATGAGGAAAATAAAGTTTTGATATTTTTAACTTTTGAAAGAAAAGTGAAATGAAAATGGCCAAACCATGTTCTAAAAGTATATAGTAGGAAAGGATTAGTGCCTAGAAAAGATGGGAAAGTTTTGAGGCTATGAAGTAGATAGCTAGAATTATCTTGGAATAATGGTAAGTTCCCATGGAATGCGTAAGCATTAAAAAGCCTATGATGTTGCTTGAAATGACTGTTGGTACACAGCTAGAATTAGTAGTGACTACTAGATAGAAAAAGGGCAAGTAGGTGTTTAGATCTTGTTGCTAATTTTCATGCTAGGGGTCAAGCCGTTATTACACTTCTATTGGGATTGTTCCGATATTTTGTTCTTGTTGGGTAGTTAGCGTAACACCTAAACCTTTCGTGGATCCCATGGTTTGGACTTTTCCGTCTGAGGGGCACATAGTCCCGAGATTCTTGGCCCTCAGTAGTAGCAGTGTAGAGTGTTCGTTTTTCTGTTTTAGTTGAAAGACTAGAAGGCTTATTTGGAAACTAAACCTAGATCTGATGATTAAATAAGCTAAGAAAAGAGAAATGGTACAACTAAAAAGGAAGCAACAAATTCAACAAAGCAACAAACATAATAAGTTATGAGAAAAGATGGATAAAGACAAAAAAATTCCAAGATAAGATGAAAAAGAAAATCAGTAACCAAAGAAAATTTTCTTATGTGGGCTGTTTTTGGATAGGAAAATAGGGAATCTTTATAATTAGTTACATAATTCAAAGTACGGTTGGAAAAAGGTACATAAAAAAATTGGAAGATGTGAAAATTTCCGTTTTCCACCTTTTTGTAATGTAAGAAATCGAATTTAGAAAATTAGATTTTTCAGAAATTCGAAAAATAAAGTTGGTTGGTAGGATTATGGATGCAACTTTTGGATGAACTACGCTCTTACTCAGTAAGAGTGTGGTAAAATTTGGATGAAAAAACATTTTGATTTTCAAAATATTGCATTCTGTTGAATAATGAGATTTTGATCGATGTCAATGAATAAAGCTACCATGAGAATTGAATCATAATGATAAGGCTTATATATATATATATATATATATATATATATATATATATGCATATGTATATGTATATGTATATGTATATGTATATGTATATGTATGTATGTATGTATGTATGTGTGTCCTTTGAGTCGTTTAGAATTATGTTAAAATCTATCCTCAAGTACACACGAATGTGCTAATCATAGTTACATACATATATATATATATATATATATATATATATATATATATATAACCATTAAAAAGCCAGAAATATACCAAAACTGGCCTACCAGTCGACTGGTAGGAAATATACCAATCGACTGGTCGACCGATTTTGGTATATAACGGCTAGTTTTAAATTTTATATATATACGTTTTAATTCTACCAGTCAACTGATGATTTTTAACCAGTCGACTGATTCGACCCAGATTTTATTTTCTGAAGAGCTGCTTCCATTCATGAAGAGATTCCTCTTCATTAATCAAAGGAAATGGACGTATCTTTTTATGGAAACTATTCATGAATGTTTGCTACTCTTAGACCATTATATAAACAACTTCAACCTGGTTTTATAATCACCAATTTTCATTCTATTTTCACTACTTTTTGAAAGTATATTTCTATATTATTTGCAAACAAAAAGCTCTCCAATTCAAATACTTGTTGAATCCTTGATTTGATTTTAATATCACTTGATCGACAAGCCATTCTACTAACTTAAATCTACGCATTCAAATTATATACTCGTGGACCAGATTATAGGAAGGTTGTACTTAAGCTATTGGCTAATCAGCGTTGAAAGTACACATCCAGAAGTAAAATTCTTTGTAATTATTGAATACCTGTGTAGTTGCTCAAGCGAGAGGCATCCTTATTGGGGTTCGGGTGTACTGACCTATTCCTCCAGGTTAAGAGAGATCATTGTTAGTGAATTCCGAAGAGGAGCTTCGGGACGGGACGTAGGGCGGGAAGTTCAAACCAATATAAAAACTCCTGGTGTCTCTTTTACTTTATTTACCGCTTATATTTACTTGATATATATCTCGATAACTTAGACTTTATTTGCATAAAGTATTACATTTTAGCTAGTATATCACATATATTTCCGCATTATCCATATAGATCCTTTAAGTCGAACATAACAACCTTTTTCAATTGGTATCAGAGCAAGGCTATCATATAACCATAAAACCGTTATTTGATACATAAACATTATGGAGAGTAACACTAGCATTAGCAATAACACCGGATATGCCAAAGGCCAATCCATTGCTAGAACACCTTTCTTTAATGGCATGAATTATAGTTACTGGGCTACTAGAATGATAATATATATGCAAGTTAATAGCTATGATGCATGGAATATTACTCAAAAAGAATATACATCACCTACTACTGCATACACTGAATGGTCAAATACTGGGAAAAATGAAGCTACTGCAAATTCTAAGGCCATGAATATGCTACGTTGTGCACTTGATAGAAATGAGTTTAATCGGATTTGTATGTGCAACACTGCATACGAAATCTGGAGAACACTTAAGATTACTCATGAAGGCACTAACAAAGTTAAACAAAGTAAAATTTCTATGCTCAAAAATCAATTTCAAAATTTTAAAATGAATGAGAACGAATCCATTAATGATATGTATTCATGTTTTCAAAATATTTATCATTCATTATTAGGACTAGGAGAAAAATATTCCGACTTTGACATAGTTTCAAAAATTGTAAGTTCTTTAACCGATGAATGGGAGAGAAAAGTATTAGCGATCGAAGAAGCCAATGATCTCTCTTCCATGAAACCAGAAGAATTGATCGGTAATCTAATGTCATATGAAGTGAACTTGCAGGCAAAGAAAGCACATGTACGAGATAAGATGAATTTAGCCTTCCATGTAGAAAAAGAAGATTCCGATTCAGATGAAGAAGATATAGCATTTATTTCCAAAAAAATTAGAAAATTTCTAAAATGCCAGAAGAGTCAAAGCAAAAATATAAAGAGGAATTAATCAAAAGAACCAGATCCAGCTTCAGTAGAATATTTCAACTATCACAAGACCGGACACTATCAAAAGAACGGTCCAAAGCTAAAAAGAAATCGCAAAAGTGAAAAAACAAAGAAATTAGCTTTCTTAGTCACTTGGGACAATTCGGACTCATCTTCTGAAAATGATAGCGACAGCGATAGTGAGCAAGCAAATGTGTGCTTTGTGGTAAAAGACAATGATGTAAGTGATTTTACTTTTGATGAATTAGTAGAAATAAATACGGAAATTTTAGAATCTAGAAAAAAGTTTAAAAGAAAATTTAAACACGCTAACGAAGACAAAAAAACCGAATTTGAGAGAGACCTTTTGAAAGATGAAAAAGAAATCTTAGAAGATGAATTAGAAGATTACAAGATTCTCTTTCAAATGCAAATTCTTAAATTTCTTTGTTAAGTCAAGAATTAGAAATTAAAAAGAATAAAAATGATTTATTAGTTTCTGAAAATCATGATTTAAATAATAAAGTTAAAATTATAGAGTTAGAGACCTCTAGTTTAAAAACTAAGTTAGAAAGCATTTCTAAAAATGTAAATAAATTTAACAAGGAAAGAGCGAATTTATCTAGAATTTCAGAAAATTCTCAACAAACATTTAGTAAAAAAGGACTTGGTTATAAAAGAAAATATTTCAAAAAGGAAATCGAATTTTAATACTAAACCAAAAATTTCTAGTAGTAACATTTCTACTAAAAAAATATTCAGGTAATACTAGTATATGGATTCCTAAGACAAATAATACTCTTATTAGGGATAAATATATTAAATATTTCTTAGATTCGGTTCATTATAATAGTAATTATTTTTTCAAAAGGAACCTAAGCTCTCTTGGGTTTGGCTTCCAAAGATTTAACCCTTAGGACCCTAACAGAGGAAGTGGGTACCAATGAAATTCTTAATTTATTTTTTGCAGGTCCCACTCAATAAAAATAGAGGAAAATGGATACTAGACAGTGGTTGCTCAAAACATATGACAGGAGATAAAGAAACGCTATCAAACATCACTTACTCAAAAGAAGGTACTGTCACATTTGGAGATAATTCCAAAAGATACATCATCGGGATAGGCGATGTGAGCAATTACGGTATATCTAATTCACCTCTTATTTCAGATGTATTATTAGTTAAGAATTTAAAATACAATTTATTAAGTATAAGTCAATTGTGTGATAAAGACTTTAAAATAACATTTTCTGAAAATAAATGTAGTATTTTTGACTCAAATCAAAATCTGATTTTTGAAGGAAATCGAGACAAAAATATTTATATTTTAAATATGACAGTTAATAATAATCCAAGCATGAGCTTATTAGCCAAAGACAATGATCCTTGGTTATGGCACAAACGATTTTTTCATATTAATTTTAAAACAATAAACAAGTTATCTAAAAATGACCTTGTAAGAGGGTTTCCAAAAATAAAATTCAAAGCTGAAAATTTATGCGATGCTTGTCAACTGGGAAAGTTAACTAAATCCTATTTTAAATCTAGAAAGGTTATATCAACATTACAACCACTTGAGCCACTACACATGGATTTATTTGGACCAACTCAGGTTCAATCCATAAATCATAGTAGATATGTGTTTGTAATCATTGATGATTTTTCAAGATGCACTTGGACTATGTTTTTAAAGAATAAAAGTGATACTTTTGATGTGTTTAAGAATTTTAACAAACAAATTCAAAATTTAACTGATTTAAAGATAAAGAATATACGAAGTGATTATGGAGGAGAATTTGAGAATGAAAAATTGATTTGTTTTGTCAAAAGAAAGGAATTTTTCATAATTTCTCTTTTCCTGGAACTCCACAAAAATATGGGATTGTAGAACGTAAGAATAGAACTTTACAAGAATGTGCGAGAACATTATTAAATGGAAGTACATTACCTAAACATTTTTGGGCTGAAGTAGTTGCAACATCTTGTTATGTTTTGAATCATGTTTCCATTCAACCTCTTACTAAAAACACTTCATACGAAGTTTTTACTGGTATAAAACCAAATATATCTTATTTCAAAGTTTGTGGTTCAAAATGCTTCATTTTAAATACAAAAGACCAGCTTGGAAAATCTGATTCAAAATCTGACGAAGGAATATTCTTAGGATATTCTGAGCATAGCAAGGCGTATCGTAATTTCAATAAAAGAACTGGTAAAATTGAAGAATCACTTCATGTGTCATTTGATGAAAATATTATTCAAAATTCACTTAATTTAGGTATTTCGAAAAATATTTCATTACATGACGATGATATTGATATATATAAAGAAGATGAAAACGTTATTCATAATAACATAGAGAATAATACTAAAGAAATTCAAGATAATATCGATAATTAAAATGAAGTTCGCACTCCACCAAGAATATTATGAGATCATCCTACGCAAAATATTACTGGAGAAATAACTTCTACTGTAAGAACTAGAAATCAACTTAATATAGTTAGTAATGTAGCCTTCTTGTCAAATATCGAACCCAAAAACCCTAAAGAAGCATCTACAGATGAAAATTGGATAATAGCTATGCAAGAAGAATTAAATCAATTTGAACATAACGAAGTATGGGAATTAGTTCCAAGACCAACTGATCAAACAGTTATTGGAACAAAATGGGTTTACAAAAAATAAAGCAGATGAATTGGGTAATATCGCTAGAAATAAAGCTAGACTTGTTGTACAAGATTACAATCAAGAAGAAGGCATAGATTATGAAGAAACTTTTGCTCCAGTCGCACCACTAGAAGCAATTCGAATTTTATTAGCATACGCTTGTCATCATAACTTTAAACTTTATCAGATGGACGTAAAGAGCGCTTTGCTAAATGGATACATTAAAGAACGAGTATACGTAGAACAACCTTCACTATCCCCTGAAAAATTTCCTGATCATGTTTTCAAACTAAAAAAAGGCGTTATATGGATTAGAACAAGCACCCCGTGCTTGGTATGAACATCTTAAAACATATTTATTGGATTCAGGATGTAACAACCCGTATTTTCAATAACCTATTATAACGTAAATCGAGGCAGAATTTAATTTATAAATCTGAATCAAGGGAAACGGGCTATGCCATTGCGTTCGTCTCGGAAAAATACGCGAAATAGAGTCCGAGTTTTCGAAAATCGGAGTCCGTACGACCCGATTAAGGCCCAATGAAGTTTTCAGAAAATTTCAAGTTCAAAACAGATTTCGAATTTCGGGTTCAAAATTCGAAAAACGGTCAGATTGGGCTAGGCGGGAAAATTCCCGCCAGAGAACCCAAGTCGACAGCCCTGTCGACTTGGGAGTCGACTTGGTTGGACCCAAGTCGACAGCCCTGTCGACTTGGCTGTCGACTTGGTTCAGCCGGGCAGTTTTGCCTGGTGCACCATTTTGGGGTTTTGGTTAGGTTTTGGGGCCAGATTCGGTTTTAAGGGCTGAGATTGGAATTAGGGTTTAATCCTAAGATTGAAACTAATCCTAATCTCTATAAATAAGCCCCTAACCTAACCCTAAATCATCATTATTCATTCAAGTAACTAAACTATGGCAAAATCATTCCTCTCATGGCCTCCACACTCTTCATAAAATTCCTAAGTTATTTCTGTGAGAGATTTTCAATGCATACAAGTGTTTTCAAGCTTGTATGAGCATCATTAGCTTGCATTCAAGTCAAGTTTCCATATTTACATCATAAAGCAAGAGTTTTGAATCATTTTGGCTCAAGGGTTTTTCTATTGGAGCTTGCATTTTGGGTTTATTTGATTGCATAAGGGCTTTGTCTCAATCTATATATATTTTTGTGTCTTCATAAGCATTGTAAGCCCTTTTCTACTTTCATATTTAAACTCTAAAGTTAAATGAATGATGCAAGTTGTGTTTGATCATTATGATATGCAAGTTTATCATGTTATGATTGCAAGTATGCCATGTTATGATATGCAAGTTTACCATGTTATGCTATGCAAGTTTGCCATGTTATGATTTGCAAGTTTATCATGTTATGTTATGCAAGTTTGCCATGTTATGATATGCAAGTTTATCATGTTATGTTATGCAAGTTTGCTATGTTATGATATGCAAGTTTGTCATATGATATGCAAGTTATGTTATGCAAGTTTGGGTTGATCATTTTGCTCATGTTATCATGTTATGCAAGCTTATCTTGGGTTTATGAGCTTAAAGCTTCAAGCTTTATGCTAAAGGTTGCATTTTGGCAACATGTAAGTTATCATATCTCTTATGATAACTTGCATGTGAGGCTAAATGCGAACTTATGGCAACTTCTACATGTCATTTATCACCATGTATCAATTATATGCTAAGTTTGGTTTTATGCATACTTTTGCGGCCTAATGATGCAATATGCAAGTATATGAACATATGTACATTTCATATGCCACCATGTTAAACGTGTGGCTTCAACACCATTTGTCATCTTTATGCCAAGTTCCCTCTTTCTATCCTTTATGCGCTATTGCGATTATGTAAGCGATGGGATTGCGTTTGGGGTTGGGTAAACTTAAAAGACATAAAAACATAAGATTGGGAATTTACCTATTAAGTTAGGTCTACCCATTGGGAATTTACCTATTAAGTTAGGTCTACCCAAATTCTTGAAAACTTGTAATATGTTTTGGAAACATGATGGACATGACACTTAGAAAATATAAGTGTGACCAACTCGAGGTTGGGTTGAGTTTGTAGCGTAAACCTACCCGGAACCGACCGGCTTAACTAGTTGCTACAAACAATAGGACCCAATGTGAGAAGTTGGTCATGTTGTACCTTGATCCCGAGGTTAGACCAAGTTGTGGTGTAAAGCTACCCGGACCCGCCCGGCTTAACTAGTAACCACAACAAGGTCTAATGTGAGAGGTTAAGGCACATTAAATTAATTAATGCCTCATGATTAGGGTTAAGTCATGGTCCACTTAATACTTAACCAATTTGGGCTTGGTGGATTAATCGGGGTTAAGTCGTGAACCCATCGTTACACTTAACCAAGTTAATCCATGATTAGTAAAAGGGTTAAACCGCACTTAACCCACTAGAAAATCCTAGCAATGGGGGTCCACTCCAGCAGTAATCCCAAGTTTGTATCATTAAGACCCTAGGGACTAGGCTAGGGAGGGGGCACGATTACTGGACTGGTATAAGTGACCAAAACGACGGTCGAATGGTACGCCGATGTAGTTCCGGACGGACTATGGTCGTGCACGTAGTCCGTATTTGGAGAAGTCAAGCATGGGTACCAGTAGATCGAGACTGTGCACTTATGTTTATGGTGTCCAGGGGTTTACACCCTAGGGCTTGATACACCCGAAGGGTGGACCCGGCACAGTCCGACTACAATTATGTTTGGGCCGTATTGACACCAACACGTGACGAGTTAGGCTTAGGGAGCCGATCGATTAGACCGTTTGGTTGGACCTCGTATTAGGGTCATTTCATGTTATTGGGCCAAAGCTTGGGCCAAGGGATAAATACTTGTTTATTCATGTCATGTTAGCTTGCTAGTACACCTGTGGTGCAAAAACCTTAAACCTGAGTATGCGATGACACCTTTATCTACCTTGTTAGTTAATCATCATGCTAGTATGTTGTTATCCTTATGTTCATCCCTTCTTCTCATGCCAGTTAACTTTATCAGTTTACATTGATTGTAGTAGGGCTTACTCAGTCTTTTTGACTGACCTGTTTTTCTTTCGCCTCTTTTCTTCCGTTTCCCCCCCCCCCCCCCCAGGTTCTCAGGGTGGGAATATTGGAGCATAGCTTAGATTTCTGATCGCTTGCTTGTGGGATTTTAGCTCATGTACGGTCTTGACATGAAGCTAGCTATGGTTATCACTTATTTTGGGGATAGTACTTATGTATTTCAGTTTTTCAGTGATGTTGTTTTTATCTAGACTTGTGTATTTGGAAAGTTGACATTATGTTGTATCAGACTTGTTTTGAAATAGTTTGAAATCTTCCGCTGTTTTACTTATCTTATTTACTCTGTTTACATATATACATATGTTCTTGTTCTGCCTTGATATATCATTATGCATGTTTACCTGATTCAAACGCCCCTCCAAAGTCAGAGTGCTTGCAAGAGCCACCCTGGCGAAGGTGGGGTGTTACATTTGGTATCAGAGCATATGGTTTACGAGAAGGAACAAAAAGGTTTTTAAAACTTTTGGAAAACTATTTTCAAAACCAAGTATAAAGTATTTTCCAAAGAAAAGTCTAGCTTATTTTAAAGGCTATTCCCCAAAAAGCCATTAGCAAAAATTCCTTTGTTTTTCTCCATTCTGAATCTATCTTTTTTCTTCGTTTTCAGTATGGCCGATAACTTTGCTATTCCGGAGGGAGTACACGTACCTGTTTGGTATAGGAGACTTTTGGAGGCTAGGGCGACCGAAGCCGGCCCCGCCGACGTTCCTCCTCCTCCGGTAGTTAATGTTCCTCCTCCTCCTGTCGCTGATATTCCTCCTCCTCCTGTCGCTGAGGTTCCTCTTCCTCCTCCCCCTCAGCATCCTCAAGCTGACTTCGCAAAGACTTGCAAAGATTTCAAAGCAATGGGTGGCAAGAACTTTCAAGGCACTTAGACTTATGTAGAGGCAAGGAATTGGTTGAAAGAAACCAAAGATCTTTTTGCCTTCTTTGATATAGATGACCGTAGGAAGGTTTTATTGGCAGTGTGGTTGCTAAAGGAAGAAGCTGCACGTTGGTGGGTGGTCACCACCGCTACTAGGCCAATTGAGACTTGGGATGACTTTCGGGGAAAGTTTGGACTAAGGTTCCTATCACTGAAGCAAGGGGACATGACTATTAGGGAATACATAGATAAGTTTAATCAACTGGCTCGGGTCGGTTTAGACTTGGTTAACACAGCTCAGAAGAAGGCCCTATACTTTGCTCTAGGATTAAACAAGCCATTACATGGTTTAGCCATGACTCATATACCCTTGGGGGCAACTTTCGAAAGTTTGGTGAATATGGCCCTACTCAATGAAGAGAATAGGAGTAACAAGAAGGAGGTCAAGATGAATGAGTCTCAAAACAAGGAAACGGAGCCCAAAAAGGAAATGAAAAAGAAGGAGGAGAAGTCTGAAGATAAGAAGGAAAAGAAGTGCTTTACTTGTGGAAGCTTGACTCATCTAAACAAGGATTGCAGAAAGAGGAAGGGCATTTGCTTTGACTGTGGAGAAATGGGACACTTCACTAGGGACTGCCCGAAGAAGGGAGGGCCTACGTCGGAAGGAACGGTGAATTCCGGGAAGCAAGGCAAGAACTCCAAAAACCGCAAGAACAAGAACAAGAGTCAAGGCAACAAGGGGAACAATAGCAAGGGCAATAACGACAAGAGGAAGTGCCATTATTGCGGTTCAGTTGGGCATCTTATTAAGGATTGTAGGAAGAGAAAAAGGAAGAGTGGTGAATGCTTTCATTGTGGTGAGTTTGGACATTTCAGCAAAGATTGCCCGAAGAAGCAAGGGCAAGGTCAGACTCAGTGTGCAAGACCATCTGGAGGGCGAGTTCATCCCCTCAACATCGTTCTTTCAGCTCATGATCGAGGTAGTGTTTCTGTTAAAAGTCCTGTTTACATTTTTGATTTTCCTGTTTGTACTTTGTTTGATTCTGGCACATCGCATAATTCATCTGATCTAGTTGAAAGTTTGCACCTAAGTACAAGTCTAGTTAATGATCCCGTGTGTGTTTCAAATCCAATTGGGGTTTCCGCCCATTTGTCTATTATCTACGTGGATTTGAAAATCTCTATCTTTAGTGTAGAGTTCTCGTGTGATGCTTATATTCTCGGTTTCATGGGGTATGGGTTGATTTTGGGCATGGATCGATTGTCCAGTTTTGGAGCCATCCTTGATTTTTGAGCATAGGGTTGTGAGGCTCATGACTCGCCTCGGTAATACCCTAAAAATTTCTTGTAACCCTATGGGTCCCGTCACGTTGTGTTATCTTGAATCCCTCAACTCGTCTATCGATAGTTTGCAATCTATGAGGGTGGTCCGAGAATATCCTGATATCTTGGGTGAAGAAAAGGGGTTACCCCTAAGCGAGAGATTTATTTCCGCATTTATCTGGTTGATAATGCCAAGCCAGTTACGTGGCCGGTTAGGCACATGGTCCCGCGAGATGAGAGTTAAGAAAGCAAGTCAAGGAGTTGCTTGAGAAGAACTTCATACGATGAAGCATTTCCGAAGAGGGTGCTCTAGTAGTATTCGCTACTAATGTGGACAGTTCGCTTCGCCCGTGTGTTGATTATCGTGAGTAGAACAAGAAGAATAGACAACCATTACCAAGGATCGATGATTTGTTTGATCAGCTTGTAGGAACATCTGTTTTCTCTTGATCTTGCTACTGGATTCCATCAGCTCAGAGTAGCTGAGGATAGTATAGACAAAACTGCGTTCAGAACTCCAGATGGATTCTTAGAATGGCTGGTCATGCCATTCGGTTTGACTAATGCACCCGCCTACTTCGTGGACTTGATGAGTAGGGTGCCTAGGGAGTTCCTGAACAAGTTTGTGGTAGTCTTTGTAGACGATATCCTGACTTTCTTAAAGAACGAGGAAGAACATGCTAGACATCTCAAGGAGGTGATGGATACGCTTAGAGCCCATCAGTTGAAAGCCAAGTCCTCCAAATGTCATTTTGGAGAAAAGAAGTTAGATTTCTTGGGCACATAGTTACTAAGCAAGGCTTAGCGGTGGATCCCGCTAAAGTGGTCGCGGTTCAAGACCGGAAAGCTCCGACGAGGACAATTGAAGTAAGAAGCTTTCTCAGTTTAATTAGTCAGTTAGCGTCCCTTGAGTTTAGACCTACCCTTCTGGATCAAGTAGGGACTTCACAGAAGGAAGACCCGTAGTTAGCCGAGATGATGGACAAGTTGATTCGAGGCGAGATGTTAAGTCACCTCGCTATAGATGACAAGGGATGGCTAGGACGCGATGAGAGAAAGAAAGTTCTTGAGGAAGCGCATCGCTCTAAGTTGACTATACATCCGGGCAGAGATAAGATGTATAAAGATATGAAGCGCATTTTCTTTTGGACTGGGATAAAGAAGGATGTGGCGGAGTTTGTCTCTAGATGTATCATTTGCCAGCAAGTTAAGGCCGAGTCGAAGAAGCCCGGTGGGCTATTGCATCCTCTAGACGTTCCACTATGGAAGTGGAAGAGTATTCCCATGGATTTTATCGATGGATAACCAAGGTCAAGGAAAGAGAATACGAGCATGTGGGTCATAGTAGGTAGACTCACGAAGAGTGCTCATTTCACTCCGGTAAAGAGCGAAAGGACTGCGTCATAGCTAGCGACAGTTTACTTTCAAGAAATAAAGCGGTTGCACGAGGTTCCCTAAAGTATAGTTAGTAACCATGACTCAATCTTCACTAGCCAGTTTTGGGATAGTCTACGGGAAGTCATGGGCAAACAATTGAATCTAAGTACGGCCTATCATTCGCAGGCGGATGGTTCATTTCGTTCAAGCATGAGTTATAGAAAATCACGTTAGTAAGAGCAATTGGCAACGTGGATTGGTATTTCCAAGAAAGGTTCAGCTGCGTGGAATACTTTATAGTAAGTAAACGAGATCCAGGATTCACTGGTGAATTTTGGGGAGCTTGCATGAAACCATGAGGTCATAGTTATGTTTAAGCCAAGAATGATAGAAGAGTAAGTGAAAGAGGAAGACGAGAGGCGACAATGAAATGGGTTCCAACTCATATTTGGAAATAAGAGTTAAGAAGCCAAGAAATCATGAAGTAAAAGACGGTCAAAGCACAGTGGAGTTAAGCTCAAGGAAACGTGACTTGGAAGATTGAAGGCTAGATACGCGCATCATATCTCTTTTTAAGAGTATATTCTTGATCCTTGTTTTCCTGTGGAACTTACTTGCATGTTATCTTTTACATATATCCTCTCGGTCCCATTCTCGATCCCGTTTCTGTTGTAAACTCCATAAGGGGGTATGACTCATCGGTTAGTAATACATGTCAAGGTTTGAAGGGGTCCGTTAGGTTGACTAAACCTTTTGGGCTTTTATAGGATTGGGGTTGGGTTAGGAAGGGATTTCTTGTAATCCAAAAGGAGTATATCTTTCTTATCTTCCCGATCTCTTTGTAGCATATCTTTCTTTTGCTATCTATATCGTGTTAATCTTGTCATGAGAACCTTAGGTAGAAACCCTTTGGATGAAACATGTGTTTGAAACATGTTATGCTTGATGTTTGCAAGTGGTTGCAAGTGTTTGCAAGTGGTTACTCGTGGATGCATTATACACATTAGGCACTAGATCGGCTCACACACTCCTCATATAGCATATGCATGAGTGTTTACGCTTATTCATGGATGAAAATTTTTGTGTTATCACATGGATGTTGCATATGGATGTATGTTATGTGCACACATATAGATGTTATACATTATGTTAGGAATTGCATACATATGGATTCATTTCACTAACATAATTTGCATTGATAATATTTGCATTAGATAAGTACATATACACACACCTTTGCATATGTTCATACAACATTTAGAATCTTGTAAGGACAATGATTGCTCGTGGATGATGTTTTGAGTAGATGGATGTTGGATGGTAGGATACGTTCTTCCTAACTTGAAGATTTCGGGGACGAAATCCTTTAAGGAGGGAAGAATGTAACAACCCGTATTTTCAATAACCTATTATAACGTAAATCGAGGCAGAATTTAATTTATAAATCTGAATCAAGGGAAACGGGCTATGCCATTGCGTTCGTCTCGGAAAAATACGCGAAATAGAGACCGAGTTTTCGAAAATCGGAGTCCGTATGACCCGATTAAGGCCCAATGAAGTTTTCAGAAAATTTCAAGTTCAAAACAGATTTCAAATTTCGGGTTCAAAATTCGAAAAACGGTCAGATTGGGCTAGGCGGGAAAATTCCCGCCAGAGCACCCAAGTCGACAGCCCTGTCGACTTGGTTCAGCCGGGCAGTTTTGCCTGGTGCACCATTTTGGGGTTTTGATTAGGTTTTGGGGCCAGATTCGGTTTTAAGGGCTGAGATTGAAATTAGGGTTTAATCCTAAGGTTGAAACTAATCCTAATCTCTATAAATAAGCCCCTAACCTAACCCTAAATCATCATTATTCATTCAAGTAACTAAACTATGGCAAAATCATTCGTCTCATGGCCTCCACTCTCTTCATAAAATTCCTAAGTTATTTCTATGAGAGACTTTCAATGCATACAAGTGTTTTCAAGCTTGTATGAGCGTCATTAGCTTGCATTCAAGTCAAGTTTCCATATTTACATCATAAAGCAAGAGTTTTGAATCATTTTGGCTCAAGGGTTTTTCTATTGGAGCTTGCATTTTGGGTTTATTTGATTGCATAAGGGCTTTGTCTCAATCTATATATATTTTTGTGTCTTCATAAGCATTGTAAGCCCTTTTCTACTTTCATATTTAAACTCTAAAGTTAAATGAATGATGCAAGTTGTGTTTGATCATTATGATATGCAAGTTTATCATGTTATGATTGCAAGTATGCCATGTTATGATATGCAAGTTTACCATGTTATGCTATGCAAGTTTGCCATGTTATGATTTGCAAGTTTATCATGTTATGTTATGCAAGTTTGCCATGTTATGATATGCAAGTTTATCATGTTATGTTATGCAAGTTTGCTATGTTATGATATGCAAGTTTGTCATATGATATGCAAGTTATGTTATGCAAGTTTGGGTTGATCATTTTGCTCATGTTATCATGTTATGCAAGCTTATCTTGGGTTTATGAGCTTAAAGCTTCAAGCTTTATGCTAAAGGTTGCATTTTGGCAACATGTAAGTTATCATATCTCTTATGATAACTTGCATGTGAGGCTAAATGCGAACTTATGGCAACTTCTACATGTCATTTATCATCATGTATCAATTATATGCTAAGTTTGGTTTTATGCATACTTTTGCGGCCTAATGATGCAATATGCAAGTATATGAACATATGTACATTTCATATGCCACCATGTTAAACGTGTGGCTTCAACACCATTTGTCATCTTTATGCCAAGTTCCCTCTTTCTATCCTTTATGCGCTATTGCGATTATGTAAGCGATGGGATTGCGTTTGGGGTTGGGTAAACTTAAAAGACATAAAAACATAAGATTGGGAATTTACCTATTAAGTTAGGTCTACCCATTGGGAATTTACCTATTAAGTTAGGTCTACCCAAATTCTTGAAAACTTGTAATATGTTTTGGAAACATGATGGACATGACACTTAGAAAATATAAGTGTGACCAACCTCGAGGTTGGGTTGAGTTTGTAGCGTAAACCTACCCGGAACCGACCGACTTAACTAGTTGCTACAAATAATAGGACCCAATGTGAGAAGTTGGTCATGTTGTACCTTGAACCCGAGGTTAGACCAAGTTGTGGTGTAAAGCTACCCGGACCCGCCAGGCTTAACTAGTAACCACAACAAGGTCTAATGTGAGAGGTTAAGGCACATTAAATTAATTAATGCCTCATGACTAGGGTTAAGTCATGGTCCACTTAATACTTAACCAATTTGGGCTTGGTGGATTAATCGGGGTTAAGTCGTGAACCCATCGTTACACTTAACCAAGTTAATCCATGATTAGTAAAAGGGTTAAACCGCACTTAACCCACTAGAAAATCCTAGCAATGGGGGTCCACTCCAGCAGTAATCCCAAGTTTGTATCATTAAGACCCTAGGGACTAGGCTAGGGAGGGGGCACGATTACTGGACTGGTACAAGTGACCAAAACGATGGTCGAATGGTACGCCGATGTAGTTCCGGACGGACTATGGTCGTGCACGTAGTCCGTGTTTAGAGAAGTCAAGCATGGGTACCAGTAGATCGAGACTGTGCACTTATGTTTATGGTGTCCAGGGGTTTACACCCTAGGGCTTGATACACCCGAAGGGTGGACCCGGCACAGTCCGACTACAATTATGTTTGGGCCGTATTGACACCAACACGTGACGAGTTAGGCTTTGGGAGCCGATCGATTAGACCGTTTGGTTGGACCTCGTATTAGGGTCATTTCATGTTATTGGGCCAAAGCTTGGGCCAAGGGATCAATACTTGTTTATTCATGTCATGTTAGCTTGCTAGTACACCTGTGGTGCAAAAACCTTAAACCTGAGTATGCGATGACACCTTTATCTACCTTGTTAGTTAATCATCATGCTAGTATGTTGTTATCCTTATGTTCATCCCTGCTTCTCATGCCAGTTAACTTTATCAGTTTACATTGATTGTAGTAGGGCTTACTCAGTCTTTTTGACTGACCTGTTTTTCTTTCGCCTCTTTTCTTCCGTTCCCCCCCCCCCCAGGTTATCAGGGTGGGAATATTGGAGCTTAGCTTGGATTTCTGATCGCTTGCTTGTGGGATTTTAGCTCATGTACGGTCTTGACATGAAGCTAGCTATGGTTATCACTTATTTTAGGGATAGTACTTATGTATTTCAGTTTTTCAGTGATGTTGTTTTTATCTAGACTTGTGTATTTGGAAAGTTGACATTATGTTGTATCAGACTTGTTTTGAAATAGTTTGAAATCTTCCGCTGTTTTACTTATCTTATTTACTCTGTTTACATATATACATATGTTCTTGTTCTGCCTTGATATATCATTATGCATGTTTACCTGATTCAAACGCCCCTCCAAAGTCAGAGTTCTTGCAAGAGCCACCCTGGCGGAGGTGGGGTGTTACACAGGATTTAATATTGGAAAGGTTGATCAAACACTTTTTATTAAAAAGGATAATAAAGATATTTTAATAGTTCACATATATGTTGATGACATTATTTTTGGATCAACAAATGATAAATTATGCCAAGAATTTTAAAAATTAATGACAAATGAATTTGAAATGTCACATGTGGGAGAACATCGACACATTTAGATAAAGATGAGAATGGTATTTGAGCTGTCTGATGGAATTTTCATAAATCAAGAAAAATATTGTAAAATTTAGTAAAATGTTTTAGAATGGAAAGTGCTTCAAGTAAACCTACACCAATGAGTACATCGAAACATTTAGATAAAGATGAGAATGGTAAAAATGTCAATCAAAAGCTATACCGAAGTATGATAGGTTCACTTCTGTATTTAACTGCCAGTAGACCAGATATTATGATGAGTGTTTACTTATATGCTCGCTTTCAAGCTAATCCAAAAGAATCACACTTAAGAGTTGTTAAATGTATACTATGATATCTAAATGGCAATAAAGACTTTGGACTCTAATACCCAAAAGATTGGTCTTTCGAATTAGTCTCATATAGTGATGCTGATTTTGGAGGATCACGAACAGACCGTAAGAGTACAATCTGAACATGTCACTTTGTCGGTAAATCACTCATATCTTGGATCAGCAAGAAACAAAATTGTGTTTCATTATCAACATGTAAAGCTGAATACATATCTACTGCACTAGCATGCGCTCAAGTATTATATGCAGGAAACACTAAAAGATTTCAGCATAAATTTATCTAATTCCACAATCTATTATGGCAATACAAGCGTAATAAATATGTCTAAGAATCCGGTAAACCACTCCAGAACTAAACACATTGATATCAAACATCATTTCTTTAGAGATAATATTGAAAAACAAATGATCAACTTCGAGTTTGTAAACTCAGAAAATCAAATCGTTGATATCTTCACTAAACCCCTTTTAGAGAACTCCTTATTCAGACCCAGACGAGAGTTAGGGATTGTATCTTTCAAAGATCTCTAAAGAATATTATTTGGTTATCATATGCTTATAATATTTTATTTCTTTTTAATCGATGACAAAAGGGGAGAAATATCGCTATTACTATTATTGGTTTCCATGCTATTATATTTTCCACATTATTGGAAATTGTGCTAACATTTGAGAATGCAGGAATCAAATGGTAAGAGTATATAATTATGAACTAACAAGTTTATGTAGAAATTCAGGGGGGGCTATACATTCAGGGGGAGAAAATCCAAAAGTGCAAAAATTCAAGGAGAGCTATACATTCGAAGGGAGAAAATCCAAAAATGTTATCATCAATCAAAAAGGGGGAGAATGTTGAATAACGAGATTTTGATCGATGTCGACGAATAAAGCTACCATGAGAATCGAATCATAAAGATAAGGTTTTATATATATATATATATGTACTTTGAGTCGTGTTAGGATTATGTTAAAATCTATCCTCAAGTATACACAAATGTGCTAATCAAAGTTATACATATGTATATATATTTATGAAACCATTAAAAAGCCAGAAATATACCAAAACTGGCCTACCAATCGACTGGTAGGAAATATACTGGTCGACCTATTTTGGTATATAACGGTTAGTTTTAAATTTTATATATATATATTTTAATTCTACCAGTCAGCTGATGATTTTTAACCAGTCGACTAATTCGACTCCGATTTTATTTTCTGAAGAGTTGCTTCCATTCATGAAGAGATTCCTCTTCATTAATCAAAGGAAATGGACATATCTTTTTATGTAAACTATTCATGAGTGTTTGCTACTCTTAGGCCATTTTATAAACAACTTCAATCTTGTTTTACAATCACCAATTTTCATTCTATTTTCTCTACTTTTTGAAAGTATATTTCTATATTCTTTGCAAACAAAAAGCTCTCCAATTCAGATACTTGTTGAATCCTTTATTTGATTTTATTATCATTTGATTCAATAAGCCATTCTACTTCCTTAAATATATGCATTCAAAGTATATACTCGTGGATCAGATTATAGGAAGGTTGTACTTAATCTATTAGCTAATCAATGTTGAAAGAAGAACACATCCAGAAGTCAAACTCTTTGTAATCATTGAAGACCTGTGTAGTTGCTCAGGCGAGAGGCATCCTTCTTGGGGCTTGGGTGTACTGACTTATTCCTTCGGGTTAAGAGGGGGCGTTGTTAGTGAATTCCGAAGAGGAGCTTCGGGACTGGACGTAGGGCAGCAAGTCCGAACCAGTATAAAAACTCATGGTGTCTCTTTTACTTTATTTACCGCTTATATTTACTTGATATATGTCTCGATAACTTAGACTTTATTTGCTTAAACTATAACACACTATAGCTAGTATATCACATATATTTCCGCATTATCCATATAAATCCTTTAAATTGAACATACCGACCTTTTTCACATTCATGTAGAACTGCCAGTATATTTAGGATGTGACCATCATATTTTAAAAGGATTTTTAAAAAATTTGCATACACATAGTAGGTACTGCTTAGTTATACATGCACTATTACATTGTATTTCACTTTACACAAATGCATAATGGTTCCAAAAATTGTATGCACACATAATGGATGGATATTATGCGAGTGGTTTTTGATTTTACCCTTATCAAATTTCGGGGATGAAATTTCCTAAGGGTAGGAGAAAGTAACACCCCACATTTTTAAGATAATAAAATATGAGTAACTTAATTAAACAATGACAATTTAATAAAATGGACTGCGCTATTACGTTCGTCTCGGAATTCTGGTCAAAATAGACACTTGGTTTGCGTAAAACGGATAATGTATGAAGAAGTTATGGGCATTGGAAGTTTGTATACATATAAGGAACTTATATGTATATATATTAAAAATATTTATCCAGAAAATCAAAACACAAAGCGGGAAAATAGAGTGGGAATTTAGCCCGTTGGGGGTCCACCCGAAGTCGACCCATTAATAGGGGGTCGACCCATGGGTCGACCCACCTAAAGGGGGGTCGACCCCGGGATCGACCCCACCACAGATCTGGGCAGATTTTGAAGCATGAACGTGGACTGTTTTCTAGTCTAAATTCGTTGTTGAACACCTATGTATAAGTCTGTAGAGCCTACCCAAAATTTCACATTTCTGAGAAAACGCAATGCTCTACCATTCTTCTTCCTCATCAAATCTCTTTAGAAAATTAAGATTATTAGTTTAGGAAAATTCTGAATCTAGATCTGGAGGTAAAGGATGAAAATCAATTAGAAGGTGTTCAGATCTCTTATCAAAGTGAGGTAATTTTCTAGATCTGGTCTATTTCAATTATCCTCTCCTTCTTTCCTTTTTTTAGCAAAAATTATGAATCCATGGTTGTTAGGTTCTGAATCAAATTAGGAGAAAAACCATGGAATGCTAGATCTGGACCAGATCCAGGATTTGGAAAGCATATGAGGTGAGTGGATTTAAGTTATACCATTTTAGATAATGATATATTATCGTTTTGCATTCCCTGTTATTGTACAATGTGAATTGGATAGAATAATTAAATGTATTGAAATGTTATTATAACATGTTCAAATATGATATGTTGAAATGTTTAAGCATATGTTAAAAGGATTAAAGTGACGAATATGACATGTTGGAATATTAATATGCTTAGATATTAATATGTTGCAAATTTTTCTAAAATATGCATAGCAATTACTATTGTTTCAATTCCATGTTAACTTGTGACATTTATGTACCTGGACCATTAACGAAAGAAATTGAGGAAATTTTCATGATTTGGCAATCACATGTTATTGTTGAATTTGAACAATTATCTGGTTAATTGATTACATGATGAAATAGAATTGATTATACGTTGGAAAGAACGTATGACATAAAATAGGCATAATATAGTGACATGTAAAATATAAATTACAGTGGAAATTTGAAAAGATACGCTTAGAATATATGGAAAATTTGCAGTAAATAAGAAACTGTAATCGCACTTAGACACGAGGATAGATTACACTTATGGTAGAAGTCTGCCTGGAAGCACCCGGCATATCCAGCGTACACAAGTGGTAAATCTAATGTGAGTGGCCTAAGTGCATAAATAAAACGTGTAATGGTGCTAAGACACGAGGTTAAGTCAACTTGTAGAAGAAATCTACCCGGAACCGCCCGACAAATCCATCATCCATAAGTGTAGGCTTAATGTGAGAGATCTAGTGCATAAATATATACATATATATATATATGTATATACATATATATATATATATGTGTGTGTGTGTGTGTACGCGCGCGCGTGTGTGTGTGTGTGTAAATAGCAGGACTGATAAATATCATTAATTGTAATTAATGGAAATAAATGGAATTGAAAGAAAGTTACAACAGTAAAAAGGAATGGAATAAATGGGGAATGATAATAACCTGTTATAAATAAATTACATTAACAAGAATGTTGTATAATAGGTAGACTTGTCCTAAGGACAAGTGAAGATTATAACTTAGGTTATAATAAACTAGTAAGGACATGAGATAACTGGTGAAATGAGATAAGTGCCACTTAATTATAAATCTAGTAATCTGTAAACTTGGAAATATGAAATCTGCTGATAAGAATAACATGTTTAGGCTTGTCCTAGGGACAAGTGAAAATTATAACTTAGGTTATAATAAACGATAAAGGGAATAGAATAAAAGGGGATAAGTTGTACCTAGTTGTGAATTAGGTTATTTACAAGAACAAGAATATGAAATCTACGGATGAGGAAAACATAAGTTATATTTATGGGAAGAGAAACTTATTATTGGACCTTAGTTAAGAGAACTAAGTTAATAAGTAAACAACGATAAGTTGTAGTGACAATGTAAGATGGAATTATGATTAAACAGGAAAGAGTGAGGCAAACTTATGAAATGAAATAAGTTATATTTAATCATAAATGAAAATTGACATGTTAGACAGAAAACATGTAAATTGAGATATACTTAATTACGCATTAACTAGAACGTGTTATTGTAACCTTGAATCAAACAATAATATAAAAGAATTGTGGATTACAGACCTTGGATCACAATCTAGAGAATAACATGTTGTGGGCTTATTAATAAACTTAAATGGATTAAGTTATATGGTTGAAATTAATAAGAGAGGGGGGCCATTCCTTAGAGATATAATGGGCTAGAAAGAACTTGGTAACCTGATTAAAAAGTTAAGATGATAACCAAGTTAAATGGAAACCCTGTGAGATAAAGCAAGCACATAAAATAATGTTTAGACATAGGATCTAATAACATATTAAAGTAAGGCGCTTGGACCAGTCCACACGTTTGAGGGTGAATAACCCAACAGGGTAGATCATCGTGGTGTCGTAAGGCACGAGGGGAGCGCACGTTCATCTAATTATTCTGTCGGCTCCGAAGGACTAGAAGGGGAAGCACGTGACTTCTTGAGGTACGTAAGGTGCTTCTTGTAGTCCTCTGTGTGGCGGCAGATGTTTAGGTTGTGCTCTTAGAGGTTGGGTCTGCGCGTAACTGCCAGGTGGGTGGGCCTTGACTGCAAAAGTAGCTTTGCAGTTAGAATGTTGTGACGAGGTGACACTAGGGTTATTCGGCGGTCGCCTCAACGGGGAGGCGGAGGGTCACGACCAACAAGGATAGTAGATCATCGGATGCCTATCATCGACAGCCAGTGGGATGCGAAAAGACTAGAGCTAAACCCAATAGACCATTCACCTTTCACTACCGTGGTACGGTGGCTGAGGGGAGACACCAATTGGATGCTTAGATTGTTTGTTGTTAGGGGCGTGTCGGTAAGCTCTTGTAGTCTTTACTAGTTGAGGGAGGGGCCGAGGTGGGGCCATAGCCACAATGAAAAACAGACCCTAGGAATATCTGTATTTTGAGGCTCTTAATGGCGGGCCTGTACAGATGTGGAAAAGCTCCCGACCGAGTTCCATGTTTTTTGTATCACCTTGCCACGGAACTCAGTGCACATTAGAGGACATGTGTTAAGGCATCGAGCTATAATTAATGATACAGACATGGGAAAGTCTTGATACATGCATGTTTTCTCTGGGTGGTGTATCGTAGACCTGAGGGTATTACTCTGGTATGGGATCTGATTCGATCGAAGGTGACAGTCCATACGCTTTCTAGCATAGAATTAACAGATATATGTGGAGCGTAACATTGTTATATAGAGATCTGTACGTCACTATGGCATAGGATGAGGGACTGCGTATATTTCAGTGGTATTAAGGTGGAGACCG
The DNA here is from genome assembly GCA_030737875.1 of Allium sativum. Lineage (NCBI taxonomy): Eukaryota > Viridiplantae > Streptophyta > Magnoliopsida > Asparagales > Amaryllidaceae > Allium > Allium sativum. The sequence goes on from CM060921.1 coordinate 781,207,511, forward strand.
TGCGTGTGGGGTACCATGGGGTGTACCTTAATATTGGGGGTAGCTACATATATACTGTATTAGGTTAATCCACTGGAAAGTAAATGGGTACGACGTATGTGTAAGCCTGAAGGGATGTTAATCCGAGTAACCTAATAAATAAGAAAATGTGATTGAACGGTATATGTAGGATTATCCAAAGTGTATAGTTTAAATCCAGTCACCAGAACTTGTGTTCTGACCCCCTTCTCATCACATACTCGCAGGTTAGATTTGTGGCAGAGTCATGATAGCTCTGGATACTGGTTAGACAATATTATTACTACGGTAAGGGCTATATTTTGATTACATTATGTTTTATCCATTCCGCTGTGAGATATTTTCTGAGCTCTGACATATTTTATGTCTATGTCTTTTTTGCAGGATACCAGAGCAAACCAACACGAGTTTCAATAGACTAGAATTTTGAAAAAAAATTGGTTTGTTGGAATTCAGGTTGTTACAAGCCAGATTAACTTTCCAAATTTTCGAAATGGAGACTAAGTTGTCGAGTCATATATGGATTGAATTTAATATTTTATCTGTTATATTGGTTAGATTAGTATAGAGAATGTTAGGGTAAACATAGAAGTTATTTTTATGGATTCTATTTTTTTCCATTTATGTTTGATTATTGATTCTTGACATGACTATTCATTCTTAAATTGTTATTAGGCATGTAAAATAACTGTATTGTTATATAGGTCATTTATTTCAGATGAAATCCATACATGACTCGACATGCTTATGTTAGATACTATTCATTTATCATAATTCCCTTGTTGTTTTTACTATTGAGTCTAATCTTCTTTGTTGAGTTCATGCCTACGTACATAAAAAAAGATTTCATTTTTTGATGCTAACTCACATTAGTTTGAATATGAATGCTAAGCTTTCTTTAACAGAGATATGTAGTTTGACACAGAATTATGGTTTTTTCCCATTTGGTGTGTTTTGGTGATTTTATTCCCTATGTATAGGTAGTAACTTTTAGGTTTTTGTTTTCATTTGTTGGGATAATCATAAGCTGTGAGCTATAGCTTCTTGGAATTGAGCTGCGCAAGTAGGCAATGCTGAACTTTTCCTTCGATTTTGCGAAATTTGGGAAGAAATTCAATATGCGTTGTCAGATAGAATTTTCTTTCAATATTGAGTTTCTTCCTTTATTTTCTATTATCCATTCGTATGGAAAAAAGCGTATCATTTTGATTTTTGGTCCAATTAAATTGATCTCGATTTCTGATAAGGGTTATATTTAGGAATGGGAATTTCGGCTTCATGTCAAATTCTGAGTATATTTCCTTTGTTATGATCGCTTTAATAGTTATTGTTTTTTGTGACGGCCAGCCCCGCACCAGTCGACATTTCCCCGAAAATGTGTTGTGCCGATGCCCAACTAGCACGGGACGGTCATCAAAAGAAAGGAAAGGGAAGGAATTTGAAACTATGTATCATCAAAGAACCTGTAGTATATCTCACAGCGCATGGAACGAAATATAATAATAACATAATTTGATATAAAAATAGGCGAGACAGTGCATAAGCTGAAACTAAACCATCATAGCAGCGGAAAATACAAAATACAGCTTATAATCTAAACCATCATTATTACCTCTTTTAAAACTGTCTCTAAAGCAAAATAGGAAGGTACACTAATAATGCCTAAAGTAGTGACCAACAACAATGCATGGAGAATATATGGGAACAATACGTGTAAGCCTCCTGCTCATCTCCGGACAGCTACTCGTGCATAACCAGCTAACCTGTCTCTAGTCTGCTCGTTTAGGAGCACCCAGAGTAATAAGAAGAGACATAAAACTCTAGGTCAGACTAAAGTTCTGTATGAGCGATAAGCAGCAAAAATTGAACAATAATAGGTATACATAACCATACCTGAACCAGGACCTACAACCAAAGAGTTAGCACAACAGGATGTACAATACTCTAAGGTGACACTAACACATGGTGTAAAAATAATGAGGAGGAGGTGTGCATGACAGGGTGATAACAAACATCAAACATAGCAATCATCCTCACATCTCGTACTTAGTGCGTAAAGTATACGATATCTACCACTTTGATCACCCAATTTTTTGTTACGGTCACTCTGCCCTATGGAGTCATGACAGCTCCACTGCAGGGATCTGTAACCACTAATACTTTGCTATGTCCACTTTGCCCCATGGAGTTATGACAACTCCACTGCACTGGCTCATACCCCTGCTACGATCACTTTGCCCTATGTAGTCAAAGCTATAGACATCGATAACCCATTTGCACACGTCCCATAGCAAAGTCCAATCATGAAGTTAGCTCGTTGGTTCCCATCTGGATCTTGAGCAACAACTTCCCATTCAGACTACCTTTGCATCTCGGGTTCTGGTCATCATCCCTGTTCGTTTCATAGCTCCAAGCTTCCATTCATGTTCATACTTCAGTTCGGATATGTGCGGTTTGTGATTCTCCAGTACGGGTCATGATCCCCCTTTCCTCCATTGCTGGTGATCCACTTGTGGATCCCTGTTTGGGTCATGATACATGTTCGGTTCGGAGGAGTGGCTCATGACCAATTTCCTGTAACTTTTCCAACAAGCTATTGATGCCATGCGACGGCGCTTTCGACCATTATAACCCAACTATTCGATCACAAAGCATTCCAAACAATAATAACAACATGTTTAATCAACCATAAACACCAAACAACAATTTAACATGTTTATATGGATCAAACATACCTAAAACCCATGTTTTCCCCTTAATCATGTTTATCCATAACTAATGACATAACTAATGATAGGATTAGCAAAACATATCCAAATTAACCCAAATTTTTATCAGAGTCCTAAAATAATATTTAAGAATTTTACAAATTTTTCTAGATTTTTCTAAACCAAAATTTCGCTAATTATCACTAATCACCCCTAATTAGCTGTAATTAGTGAAAAACAAAGCAAATCACTCACCTTAGCCACAAATGAATTATAGATCTGAACTTCTCTACTGTTTTGGGTCAAATTTCTATGCAACACAGTAGCTCCAACTCTGATTTGGTGTTGATTTGCCTTGATTTGATGTAGATCTTCTTAATTAGTGATTAGAAGGTGATTTGGGAGTGATTTAGACGATGGAGGCCATTGCTAGGGTTAGAAAAATGTTTTAGGCGGTTGAGAAAATGAAATAAAATAAAATCATTTCCTAACTGATTTCAGCCTCCCCATAACCCTAATTCCGAAATGGTTTATGGGCCTAGCTGCTAATCACCCTAATTAGGGCCGGTTAAGCTGTTTTTCACCTTCCAAACCTTGTTTCAGCCATATCTCCCAAACGGTAAGTCCATTTGATCAATGTAACCACTTGACGGAAAGGTAAACCATCATCCGAATCCAATGGAAGTGGTTCTAGGTAAAAACTCCTTAACAATAAAAAGATATAGGCGAAACAAGATTCGCCAAGGGTAAAACAGTCATTTAAAAATCGGCAAAAATCGTGAACGTGGGAAATGACCCCAATAGTCGATCCCAAAAGCTACACGACCGTACGACTTCAAATGAAAATGAAATAAATATTCTATGATCCTTCGATACGTAGAATGTGGGTCGTTACACTCTCCTCCCCCCTTAAGAAATTTCACCCCCGAAATTCCTTAACCAAAAACATAAGAAGGTGTTCCGCATGCCTATCAGTCATATACAAATAATCAAACATACACAACAAACATAACAAGCCTACCCTAGCATGCGGTTTACAAATAAGGGAAGGAACTAAATGGTCATTAAAATCTTACCAGACAAAGAGTTCTAGATACGTCTTCCTTATGCTTTCCTCTGTTTCCCAAGTACAATGATTCTCATTCTCACCTCACTGAACCTTGACCAGTTTCACCGCCTTCCTTCGAAGCTGCTTCGTGTCATACTCGACAATACGGATCAGCCTGCTGTTCCTAACCGCCTCGAGTTCAACTTCGATGTCATCCAACTGACCCGGTAAAATGGTCGTATCGGGGTTGTGCATGAACTTCCTTAACTGGAAAACATGAAATACGTTGTGAACTCCTGCCATCTTGCTAGGTAATTCAACTTTATATGCTAAATTCCCAACTTATTCGAGAACTGGGAATGGACTAACAAATCTTGGTGCTAACTTGCCTCTCCTACCAAATCGAATCACGCTCTTTAACGGGGAAATCTTGACAAACACCAAGTCGCTAGCGGAGAATTTCAAATCTATTCTCCTCTTATCAGCATAGCTCTTCTGCCTATCTTGAGCAGCCATCATTCGTTGTTGGATAATCTTGATCTTGTCTGAAGTTTTTCTTATTACATCTGGACCAAGCACAAACTTCTCACCGGTTTCCAGCCAACATGATGGTGAGTTGCACGGTCTTCCGTACAAAGTTTCAAATGGAGCCATACCGATACTGGACTGATAACTATTATTATACGCGAACTCAACCAAATGCAAATGATCATCCCATGATCCTCCAAAATCCAATATACACGCTCTCAAGAGAACCTCTAATACACGATTCACCCTCTCTGTTTGACCTTCGGTTTGAGGATGATATGCAGTACTGAGATGTAATTCTGATCCTAAAGCTTCTTGTAAGCTCTTCCAAAACCCACTAGTAAATAATGGATCTCGGTCTCTCACAATGCCTTTGGGTACTCCATGAAATCTCACCACCCACTTCATATACAGTTCTGCTAACTTAGCCGTCGTTCTATTTGAGTTGACTGATATGAACCTTCCATTCTTAGTTAATCGATCTACAATCACCTAAATACTATCATGACCTGATCTAGTCCTTGGTAAACCGCCAACGAAATCCATTGAGACTTGTTCCCATTTCCATTTGGGAATTTCCAATGGTTGTAACAAACCACTAGGCTTCTTTTGCTCAGCTTTAACTAACTGGCAATTCATGCACTTGGATATAAACTTCCCAACGTCTCTCTTCATCCCTTCCCAGTAGTAGGTCTGCTTCATGTCTCGATACATTTTGTTACCACCAGGATGTATAGTCAGTTTTGAGTGATGACATTCTCTAAGCACTTCATCTCCCAATCCATTAACATTAGGAACAACTAGTCTCGCATTCTTTCTAAGCCATCCATCTCGGTCAAGCTCATAATTGTTCATCTCCTCGTTGATTCCCATTTCTGACTTCGAGATGATTTCTAATAGATTAGGATCGTCCCTCTGACCGGAACAAATCTGCACAATCGAAGTGGGTTTGATCGTCAAACTTGCTAGCATTTCTTGATCCAATTCACACTCTAGTCTGAAATCATACCCAGCGATATACTCTAGTTGCTTCCATTCTAGAAACATAGCCCCTAAACTGGCATGTTTCCTACTCAATGCATCGGCTACCGCATTGCCTTTTCTTGGTGTATATGCAATATCAAAATCATAAGAAGCCAAGAATTCTAACCATCTTTGTTGTCGGAGATTTGGATCCTTCTGAGAGAAGAGATACTTTAATGACTTATGATCGGTAAACAACTTGAATCTTTCTCCCAAGAGTTAATGTCTCCACATCTTCAACGCGAATACGATCGCTGCAATTTCCAAATCATGGGTAGGATATCTTTTCTCATGCGGTTTCAGCTATTGACTAGCATAAGCTACAACTCTTCCTCCTTGCATCAATATAGCACCTAGTCCGGTACCACATGCATCCGTGTATACTGTCATCTCTTCACTCCCTTTAGGAATGACTAACACTGGCACATGCGTCAGCTTTTCGTTTAGACTCTTGAATGCATTTTCACACCTTCCGTCCCATATGAAAGCTTGATTCATCTTGGTCAACTGAGTTAACGGTGTCTCTATCTTAGAGAAGTCTTGGATAAACTTACGATAATATCCAGCTAATCCCAAGAAAATTCTTACGTCTGCTGCATTCTTGGGCGTAGAAAAATCTTGTATCGTAGCCACCTTCGCAGGGTCCACGGCAATACCATTCTCTAAAACAACATGGCCCCAGAATCTCACTTTCCTCCTCTAGAAGTGACACTTAGAAAACTTCGCTTTCAATTGGTGTTTTCTCAACACCTCCATCACTACTCTCAAATGTTCCTTGTGTTCTTCCCTTGTCCTCGAATAAAAAAGTATATCATCTACGAACACAAGAACAAACTTATTCAATTGATCTCGGAATACTCTATTCATAAGATCCACAAAATATGTTGGTGCATTGGTCAACCCGAATGGCATGACCGACCACTCATAAAATCCAAACGGTGTCCGAAATACCATTTTAGGGATACTCTCAGCTGCTGCTCGGAGCTGATGAAATCCTGTCGCGAGGTCCAATTGGGAGAACATTCTTGCTACCTCCAGTTGATCAGGCAAATCATCTATCTACGGAAGAGGATACTTATTCTTCCTAGTCACTCTATTCAACTCGCGATAGTCCACACATAAATGAAGGGAACCGTCTGCCTTGGTTCCCCACTCTGAGACACTCCTTCGGATAAATACCTTCTTCAAAAGATCGCTTACTTACACCCCGAGCTCTCACTGCTCCCTTGGCGCCATACGACGAAGTGGCACTACTATAGGTCTGGCATCTTTCACTAAATCAATACAAAACTCAATCTCTCGGTGTGGTGGAAGTCCGGTCACTTCCTCGAAGATATCCAGATACTGGCCAGCAATCGGAACCCCTGATAACTCGTCCTACGGAATGTTGAGAGATTTAGAAAACTAGCTGTAACACCCCACGTCCGTTAGTGTCACTCACAAAGGGAATGCACTAAGTTCTGTGGAGCATTTTGATTAAAAGATGCAGATAAATTACAAGACAGACAAATTATTAAACAGTGGAAAATAGAACTTTGCTTTATTGATAATTTAGTCTATACAAGATTCTTTTACAATATCAGAGTATCATCTGTCTTTATAAAATAAAGAAGCATGAAAATACATTTATATATATTCCCCAATGTAGCAAGAGCCAGCCATAGCATCTGGAAGAGAATCCAAAGACAACTTCGTCAAATCTTCAAGCTGGGAAAGAGCAACGGTCCAGTCTAATCCTGAGTTATACTATTCCCTCCTCAACTACCTGGGGGGGGGGAAACGGAAGAAAAGAAGACGAAAGAAAAACAGAGTCAGACATAAAGCCTGAGTAAGTTCAGTAACTTCTAGCATGTGAATATGGAAAAACAAAACGACATGAATTAACTGAATACAAGATTACACCATGACGATAAGGTCAACAAGATTAGACAAGGTAGTCACAAGATATGCTAAGATGACTGGATACGCTCTAATACTTTCGCAGCTTCGCTATTTCCTTGTTATACTGGTTTCTATATCTCTGCACCACCTAACTAGTGTTCAACTAGTAACGATAACGTGATCCCAACCCCTGTAGTTTCCATTGTCTTCAGGCATACATTTATTATTTATTACCTAGATCTAGTCTAGGGTTTTCTATCAAGTGCTTCTTAGATTTAACTATAGTTTTACGCTATCTGCTGAACGCTTTTCGAGTTCAGGGTTTATGCCACCTAGTCCAACTAGGGATTACGCTACCTGTCGAACAATGCCCCCAAGTCTAGGACACACTACCTAGAGTGGTATATGCTCCTAGGCTTCCCTACGCATGTATCGCGAATCGTTATCGCTTGTCTAGATGCACATGTCCTGTAATGTGCGATCCGAGTCCTGTGACAGGGCAAATCAAGGAATACAGAACTCGGTCGGGAGCTTTCGGATATCTGCCGATGCAGATGCTAAGGTCTGTTTTTATTCCAGTGGCTATGGTCCCACTTGACCCCTCCCTCAACTAATGAAAGGCACACCTTGTAAAATGAGAACTATACGCCGGCCCCCGGTGCCCCACTATCCTATGGCCATTCGCAACCATAACTAGATAGCAAGTATATGGTCTTTTGGAGTTCTCCGCCTTTCCGCTTCACGTATCTCGATTGACTCAAGATGGATGGTAGACGACGAGTTGTTATCACAGGGCTACCGTCTTCTCGCCGAATCACGCTGGTCCATCCTAGTCTTTAGGTTGCCACATATATATATTGCAACCAAGGCATACCCTCGGTTCTTCTAACGCAGACCTTAACCTCTGTGAGCCCAGGATGATCATCTGAAGCCTCACAGAGGGATACCAAGGGTACCCTCACGTCCCCTCGAAGCCTCGGGCTTCGTAACCCAATTCGTTGGAGCCTTCTTAAAACCAGATGGATGTCCGCTCCTTCGTGTTATACTAAGAATTACTACTTAGTTCTACTAACTAAGGTTTACCACTTAGTTTCCAAATTCCTTGTTTTCTTAACTAAGTTTTACTACTTAGTCCCTTTTTCAACTGAGGTTTACTATTTAGTTTTCTTTCTCGCCAGGTTGGGTTGGTTAAGTGTCTTTAGTCGATTGAAGCTATCTTAACCCTCTTCCCTTATCCTATTACACTGGTTAAGTGTTATCCCTTTATGCTTTTTACTTAGCCCTATTCATTTATCATATTCTGATGGTTAAGCATTCAAGTTTACTTAACCCTATGGTCTAGTCCAGCTAACATATTAATTTGGCTAAGTTTATTACTTAACCCCAACCTCTAGTCTAATTAACATGTTAAATTGGCTAAGTGTATTAACTTTACTTAACCCCACCTTCTAGTCTAGTCAACATGTTAATTTGGCTAAGTATTCCCATGGACTTAACCCTCCCATTCTAGCTTTAACTGTGCTAAGTTGGTTAAGTGTTCCTTAACCTTCCCATTCTAGCTTTAATTAATAAATTAAAGCCGCAACCTCTCACATTAGACAGATATTGCTGCGGTTACTGGATGTGCCGGTCGGTTCCGGGCAGGTTTTCACCGCAACTCAGTCTAACCTCGGGTTAGGCATATTCATGTTTTCTAAGTTCAAAGGGTTTTTGATTAATTTCCAAATCTGGTTTTGAAAACAACCATCCCGTCCTTTGGATCAGTTAGGGATAGCCAGGGAGGGCAGGAAACTTGTATTTTCCAAACCCAAGCCTAGACACTATCCTCTCTGTCACCCTAGAACCTTCTGGTCTATGTGTTATAAAAAGGGGTGTTATCAAAATACTTTTCTTTTGTTTATAAATTGTTAACAATTTATTTCAAAAGCCCATTTCCCCTTTTTAGACAAATTTGACCTATATTTATTTGTCAAGCCTACTAGTATACTTATATTCTAGGCCCAAGTCCTAACCCAACATGCAGTTTAGGCCATTTCCTATTTCATTGCCGAAACTAGATTAAATATCCTAGTTTATAATTTATGGCCAAAATTTAACCAAGTTACATATTTTGTGGTAAATGAACAATTTAACATTTATGACGAATTCTATAAGTAAATTACTCCTAATTTACTGATTTCATTACTACTCTTTTAATGTACATTGTCACATTTATTATTATGGCCCATTCTCTCTTATTTATCATATTTATACTTTTTGGTATGTAAATTATACCAAGTTTAGTGTCGCTAACCATAATTTATTCTAAACATGACAATTGCTCACAATTATGAATAAATTCAAAATTGTGCTAATATACTTATTCCAAATCAACCTTAATTAACCCAATCTTGGTTTAACATCCTAATTCACAATTTATGGCAAAACTAGAATTATTTTTCTAGTTTACATTTTATGCCTAAAATTTAGCTTACTTACTAACGCTAAATTTAATATGTCAAAATCACATATTCCCTAATCCATGTCAAATTTCCCCGTTTTCATTTTAATATGCATGTCATAATACATATTCCAAATTATGCCAATTTCCCAGTTTACAATTACGTTCATATTCATTTCCATGTTTTTCCCCAAATCGCATTCCCACCGTTCGAATAATCGTGATTCAACCTAGATTATAAATAAATCTAGATTCGTAGATAAAAAGGGAATGAATCAAAATGACAAGAAGGAATAATTGGCATAAAAAGGTTTGGATAACAATGTAGGTTCAAGAATATGGGTAGACCTAACTAAATAGGTAAATTCCCACTGTCTTAAAACCAAAGAATGGGCAAAATAGGTTCAAGAACGTGGGTAGACCTAACTTAATAGGTAAATTCCCACTGTCTTAAAACCAAAGAAAAAAAACCAAGGAACAGGTAGAATAAATAATTGGGTTTAGACCCAATTTCACAATCACCAAACTAAAGCAATATTTTCCTAATCATGAATCATGGGTGTCAAAATCACAATTGTCCTCATTATGTCATAAGCAATAGTTTATGTCCAATTCAAAGGCTTATGTTCTTAGTCATAAGTAATGTCCATGGTCATAGGCAATATAGGCGATGTTCATAGTCCAAAAGGGAAAATAATTCCCATAGTCCTAAGTCATTGTCATAGGCAATGTTTATATGTCCCAAAATCAAAGGCTTATGTCATAGTCCAAAGGCATATGCTTCCAAAGGCCACAGTTCTATAGTCATAGTCACGGTTACAGTCTTATTTGTCCTCGAATCATAACAGTTCTTAATTCAGTCCAAGAGTATAAACACAGATTCGAAGAGAGAGAGAGAGATTTGGCATATTCCTTTATTCCTTTAATTTCATGTCACAAATAAAACAAAATATTCAGATCTAGAAATAACCAACTTACAGAAAATAGATCTAGAAAAGAAGGAAAGCGTGGCTATGATTCGTGCGTCGTTGCTTGAAACTTGTTTGAGCTAGCCTTTGAATTCTTCACTTGAAACTTTGATTTGAATCCCTCCTTAAAAGTCTTTTAGCAGCATCTCCTCGTCTTGAATCATATTTTATTTTATTTATTTAAGAAAATTTAGAGGAGGGGAAGAAGCCATGAATCTTAGCAGCATAAGGATAGAAGAGAATTGGTGCAAAGAGAATGAAGACTAGGGCTGTTTATATAGCTGCTCAAGACCTTATCGTACACACAGCGCTGAGTCAGCATTGAACCTAGTTAAGAAAATAGTCCAGGTACGTAGATGAATCTAGCCAAACCTTATCATACACGCAGTGCTGAGTCAGCATTGGGTCCCACAAGCTATTTTGGCGTAAAAGTTTGATTTTCAAACTTTTGAATTTCTGGAATTTATTTAACTGTTTTATTCACATGAAATATTCTTATATGTATACAATTCCTCTAACGACCATTTTACGCGTATATATATACGCACAACTTTCATTTTATTTTCAAAATTCAAATGATGTTGCCATATTTCATTGACTGTAGCCTTATCTTGAATTTTATCTTTCGTATACATATATTTTTGTATATATATATATATATATATTTATATTTCTCATATGTATATATATATATTCTTTATTTCCTTATATGTACGTTCTTATCCTTTCAAATTTTGAATTTGTATACGTACATATATTTGCATGTTCAGTTGGCCCTCTCTAAAACAAAGATAAAAAATTATGCCGCCGCCGGGGTTCGAACCCCCGACCTCCATGCTACAAATCCAATGCCTTAACCAACTGAGCTACAGAGGCTTTTGTTAATAAGTCTTAGAACAATAATAATTATTGTTCTCTCCTTACTTCTCTTTTTCATGTTAGTTACAATACTTAAATTAAACAACTGCATGGATCTTTTTCTTTTAATTTTTCTTTTAAAAATTAATTATACTTTAATTTGAGAATCTTAATGTCGCAGAATTACGGGGTGTTACACTAGCCATCACCTCATCACTAGGTAGGGCACCAAACATTACCCTCTGCCCATCACCCACCTTAATAGTCACCGAAAATCCCTCATAGTCTACCACCACCCCATATCTTTGGAGCCAATCGACTCCCAAAATAATGCCAAACCCAGTAAAGCCCAAAACAAAGCAATCACATGCAAACATACATACATGACTCGATAAGACCAAATTTTGACAAATATTACTAAGGTTAGTCGAACCACCAATTGGGTTCATCACCACTAAAGGTCTATCGACTATCTCGGGTTCCAATCCCAACCTATCTACCAGGTCACTAAATATGAAGGAACGGGAAGCCCCCGTATCAAACAATACTCGAGCAGGAACATCATAAACAGAAAATATCTTGAATGACGACATTCTTTCCTTTCTCCACTGCATTTGGGGCATTTGACGAAGAAAGAACAACATTAATAGCATATGCTTTCACAACCTACTTCTCTTTAGGGGGTTGCGGACATTTATCCTTGTGATGTCCCACTTGGCTGCAGTTGAAGCACTTCTTGTCCGCTGGCTTTGCTCGACATTCTTTGGCATAGTGGCCCTTCTTGCCACAACTAAAGCACTCTACATCTTTCCGGTCTTTCTTTTTTTACCAACCTTGGTCTCACTCTGCTTCCTTTTGTTCTGATAATTATTCTTCCCTCCACCGCTTGCCCGCGGCTTTGGCCCCTCTGCAGATGCAACAGCGACTTCAGTCCTGGGCTTGGGATAAAGGCTCTTTGATCTCATTGCTTTCCCAACAATCGATTCAAAAGTTTCATCAATATGGTTTATAAGCCTTTCCCCCAAGTACTGATCTAAGCCTGTTATGAGCTTCTCATTCTTCTTCTCGAGAGTGTCAATAAGGGATAACCCATATTTCGATAAAGTATCGAACTCAACAATATATTCCGAGACTGTCGTACCATTCTGTTTAAGCTTCAAAAACATACTAAACAACTCTAACTTCTGGGCAGCTAGGATAAACTTATACTGAATCGGGCCTTGAACTAATCCCAAGTAACTTGATTCTCAGGGGTAGATTCCTTAATAGGGTTTCACCAATTCATAGCCCATCCTTACAGCTGGCGGGATGTTAGCTTTCTCTTCATTGCATCTTCGATTCCTAGATCCTCGAAGATACGCTCATAACTATCAAGCCAATCATGAACTTCCGTAGCCGATTCCGTTCCATGGAACGGCTTCCTACCAAGACTAGTGTAGTCCTTACAGAGCTTGGCGAAATCGGCCCAAGGCGCCTGCACCGCTGCACCACCAACATTTGTAGCATTAGGAGCTTCCCTCTGAACATCCCTAAGCATCTCTCTCATGAAGTCAGCGAACATTGTCCTCATATCAGGAGCATTCCTATTATTGGCTCCTAAACCTGTATTCCTTGTATATCGTCTCATTGTTTAATCTGTAAGGAGAAAACAATTAACTGTCTCTTCAGTGGTGCCAGTGTTGTGCGACTCAATCCTTAGATATACTAATAGTATATATATATATATATAGCTTTTGAAAACCAAAATATCACAAATACGCACTCTCGTATACGTACTATCTCTCCCTGGTGTCTTTTCCTAGGTTAACTGCGCAACCTAAAGCTCTGATACAAGTGCGACGGCCAGCCCCGCACCAGCCGACATTTCCCTGAAAATGCGTTGTGCCGCTAGCACGGGACGGTCATCAAAAGAATGGAAAGGGAAGGAATTTGAAACTATGTATCATCAAAGAACCTGTAGTACATTTCACAGCGCATGGAACAAAATATAATAATAACATAATTTGATATAAAACAGGCGAGACAATGCATAAGCTGAAACTAAACCATCATAGCAGCGGAAAAACCAAAATACAGCTTATGATCTAAACCAGCCTTATTACATCTTTTCAAACTGTCTCTAAAGCAAAATAGGAAGGTACACTACTAATGCCCAAAGTAGTGACCGGCAACAAAGCATGGAGAATATATAGGAACAATACGTGTAAGCTTCCGGCTCATCTCCGGACAGCTACTCGTGCATAACCAGCTAACCTGTCTCTAGTATGCTCGTTTAGGAGCACCCGGAGTAATAAGAAGAGACATAAAACTCTGGGTCAGACAAAAGTTCTGTATGAGCGATAAGCAGCAAAAACTAAACAATAATAGGTATACATAACCATACCTGAACCAGGACCTGCAACCAAAGAGTTAGCACAACAGGATGTACAATACTCTAAGGTGACACTAACACATGGTGTGAAAATAATGGGGAGCGGGTGTGCATGACAGGGTGATAGCAAACATCAAACATAGCAATCATCCTCACATCTCTCACTCAGTGCGTAAAGTATACGATATATACCACTTTGATCACCCAATTCTTTGTTACAATCACTCTGCCCCATGGAGTCATGACAGCTCCACTACACTGATCTGTAACCACTAATACATTGATATGTCCACTCTGCCCCATGGAGTCATGACAACTCCACTGCACTGGCTCATAGCCCTGCTACGATCACTTGGCCCCATGGAGTCAAAGCTATAGACATCGATAACCCCTTTGCACACGTCTCGCATCAAAGTCCAATCATGAAGTTATCTCGTTGGTTCCCATATGGATCATGAGTAACAACTTCCCATTTCGACTACCTTCGCATCTCGGGTTCTGGTCATCATCCCTGTTGTTTCATAGCTCCAGGCTCCTATTCATGTTCATACTTCAGTTCAGATATGTGCGGTTCATGATTCTCCAGTCCGGGTCGTGATCCCCCTTTCCTCCGTTGCTCGTGATCCACTCACGGACCCCTGTTTGGGTTGTGATACATTCTCGGTTCTGAGGAGTGGCTCGTGGACGAGGCACCGGCTCGTGGATCCCTCCAGGTGATTGGCTCGTTGCGTCGTTGGCTCGCTCATGGTTTGCGGCTTGCTAAAGCTCCGGTTCGTGAACACGGTCATGCTAATGATCCGGTTCGTGACTCATGGAGGGTGGTTGGCTCGTGAGGTGGGCTCACGACTGGGGTGGCTCGTGATGATAGTGTCACGATTGGGTCGAGGTGGTGCCTCACGAACGGGGCATGACCAATTTCCTATAACTTTTCTAGCAAGTTATTTAAGCCAGACGATGGTGTTTTTGACCATTCTAACCCAACTATTCGATCACAAAGCATTCCAAACAGTAATAATAACATGTATAATCAACCATAAACACCAAAACAACAATTTAACATGTTTATATGGATCAAACATAGCTAAAACCCATGTTTTCCCCTTAATCATGTTTATCCATAACTAATGATAGGATTAGCAAAACATATCCAAATTAACCCAGATTTTTATCAGAGCCCTATAATAAGATTTAAGAATTTTACAAAAAATTTCAGATTTTTCTGAGTCAAAATTTCGCTAATTATCACTAATCACCCCTAATTAGCCGTAATTAGTGAACACAATGCAAATCACTCACCTTAGCCACATATGAATTATAGATATGAACTCTATTGTTTTGGGTCGAATTCCTATGCAACACAGCAGCTCCAACTCTGATTTGATGTTGATTTGCCTTGATTTGATGTTGATCTTCTTAATTAGTGATTGGAAGGTGATTTTGGAGTGATTTAGAGGATGAAGGCCGTTGCTAGAGTTAGAGAAATGTTTTAGGAGGCTGAGAAAATGAAATAAAATCGTTTCCTAACTGATTTCAGCCTCCAATAACCCTAATCCCGAAATGGGTTATGGGTCTAGCTGCTAATCACCCTAATTAGGCCCGGTTAAGCTGTTTTTTCACCTTCCAAACATTGTTTCAGCCATATATCCCAAACGGTAAGTACATTCGATCAATGTGACCACTCTACGGAAAGGTAAATCAACATCCGAATCCAATGAAAGTGGTTTCATGTCAAAACTCCTTACCGATCAAAAGTTATAGGTGAACAAGATTCTCCAAGGGCAAAACAATCATTTAAAAATCGGCAAAAAATCGTGAACGTGGGAAATGACCCTAATAGTCGATCCCTAAAGTTACACAACCGTACGACTTAATATGAAAAAGAATAAATATTCTACGATCCTTCGATACGTAGAATGTCGTTCATTACATTACTTGATAACGTTAAATGGTAGTTTGTTTCATTTTGTCACTTGTTCGAGAGTGTTCGATTGTGTTGTTCTATTCTTTGGGATCTCAAGGTTAAAATCAAGAAGAATGTAATGACCTATATTATAACGATTGAGTATTTAAATATTTTATTTAAATATTGGTTGTTAATTATTTAATTAATAGTTTCAAAATAAGATTTTCACAAACAATCAAATCATGACTCGATACCAGTTCCATTAATACCAGATTGTTCGTTATATAAGGAATAAGTACACGGATCGCTATATTTCGATTTCAGACCAATGATGGATCAAATCATTTTGGAACATGTGTAAATTGTCATCTCGAAAGCATGGAGTTGGACTATGGCGAAACTTATAACTTTAAAATCGTAGTTGCGAGTTATTGTAAGTCATCAGGTTTTGTGGTGACAGGAGTTATCGTTTGATCATGTGTAAATAATACATGTATCAATTCGGTAAGAAACTATAATTGTATAATCTGAGTATTAGAGCCTAGTTTCTGTATACAATCGAATTTGGTCTCAAAACTAGTTCCACTATTTTCAGAAGGTTTCTTTACATGGAAGACGACGGGCGATGCATCTCGATTGAAGTACGCGGGTTTTTGGGCCTTATTTGTGAATATAATATTATAATTATCCAAAATGGAAGATTACTATTGGCCTACCGACTATTTACCTACTTTAGCCCTTTGTTCACTATAAAATTCAAAAATGGCTGCTATGCTTTAGGAATACGTTCTTATTTTCTTGAAATTTAGGCAACGAGAAGAGAAATGAAAACTTCCGATGAACTTTTCTATGCGATCTCCACCTCCCCATTTCCTTGTTCACATGTGCGCACCTCCCTCGAAGGTTCGGTGTTTCAACAGCAGCTACAGTTCTAGAGGATACGATTTAATGGGTAGGGTCGAGCTCTTCCATTTCGATTTAGGTGCAATGAGCTAAGTAGAATAACGTGTTGGTGAAGTACATTCTTCGATTCGTGGACCGTGGGAAGCTTAAGAGGAGAGATAATGTTGAACAAGTGGGTTTGTGCATAGCCTAGACATTGAATTGGGGAAGAAGAATTAAGGCAAGTAATTGACTTGCTAATGGTTTTTAGTTTAGTCATTAGATTTTTAATTATCCTCGAACTTATATCTTATGTAACTTCTACGTATGAGGTCGGATTTGAACACATGTCTTCCATTGGACTTTTATTAGTGAGCTCAACATTTTGAAGATGGTTTGGGCTAATATGATGGACATGAGGGATACTATATCTCACTAAACTGTGTTGTTTGCATAGTATAAATTTCATGTTTTGAAGTGATTTCTAGTTTTAAAATGTAATTATTAGGATAATTAGACCTAACAAATAGGCAATGAAAATATTAATAAAGGATTTAAGTAGTTTAACCATGGTTATCACATTTTACCTAGTTGCATGCTATTAAGGGTATTATTTAATGGTTTACGTGCTATTGCATATTATTTTCACCATATTGCTAGTTTAGGTTGTATGGATATTTATTTCGTTTTGATTGCAATTAATAGGCTCAATTTAATTCATTAATGTTGTTATGGATGTTTATATGCTAGTTTAGGCATTTGTATGATTATTGTTTGTAAGCCTGAATTGTTTGCTTAGCTTAGTTTAAAATGTCTTTCATTGACGATATAGTATTTGACAATGTCATTCGTTATAGTTTGGGTGCTTATCAATCAAATGCATATGTCGATGTATATTTATTAATTGCACAAAGATGATATACTTAAACAAATAAGATAAATTCTCGAAGGCGCTTTAGAGCGCATGGTAGGATTCGACGATGGAGTAGCGTTGGAATTCAATGAAAGATCTGAAGACAGAGAAACAATTGAGCTTGGTGGCCGATCTGAAGATAGAGGATGGACATGATGACAAGTTGTATTTTTCAAGGAAAGCCATACATTTTCCCATGACTCGTATTTAACCAATTTTGGTTAAATTGATGATTCAAGGAGTCATTGCCGATTGCCATGAAGAGGTCGATATCGATTACTATTGGTTATTTTGGTTAATTTAACATGAACGACGATGCAATTTCGAGGAGCGAGATATGATATTTGGTTTATAATGGATTCAACATGGTGATTTTTTGATCAAAGGCTTCGCATGAGATAAGAATTTAGTGCTTCGATGCATCGATTCATTATCTAAAGAGGGTGATTCCATGATGGGAAGTGGTGACTTCAACAATGGATAACGATATTCCAGGATGTAAAGCAGTGATGATGGATCAAGAGGGAGCTACTAAAGGGGATTCATGGCAATAGCCACAGGATACACACTGCTACAGATTACAAAGTGAAGGGATCATCTATACACAAGTTCGATGGGGATTTAGAAAGAAAGGATGACGAGTGTGTGGTATATTTGGACTAGTGCAGGGCCCTTTTCTCCGTTTGCAATGAGATCGTTCCCAGGTGCGAGGAAACTAGTGACACACACTTGGACCCGGTAAGGGGTATTGGTCTTGAGTTTTACATTAGTACAGCTCATTTTTAGGCCAACTGAGTGACATGGGTTCCAATGCCAAGGAATAGAGGCGTTATCGTGTATCTAGTGCACTGAGTGAGTGAATGTGAGGATGAATGATGGATGTTATGGTTGTTTACTAATCTATCACCATATATTACCTAGACATCTACCACGTCCACTTTATATGATATTTGTCATATTATAACATATATTGATTGTTATGTACTAACCCCATGGATGCAGGGGAAGATATGTATGATTCTACATACCCTCTATGTCATGTATACTATTACGGCCTTTATAGTACTTTGAGATTTTTTATCACTCACACTAGACCGTTGTTTGGCCCAAGGTTTTATATCCCTCTTATAACCTTAGGTGCTCATCGACGATGCTGATGAACAGGCTAGGTGACAGGTACATGTATCATTTGAAACTATGCAAGTGAATTAGCCAGAGACAACGTTTTACATATTTATACATGTCTATTGTTGTTTATTCCACTGTGTGACACTGTGGAGCCTTGACTGTGTTATATATTCTTATTAAAGATATTTTACCAGTTGTGTTTATTCATCTTACGTATAAAATCTATTATTGCTTTATATTATTGTACAAGCCTGTATATTACAATTATATGGTTTATGTAGTATTTACTATCTTGTCTGTTTTATCTATGACTGTCACTATTATATATTATATGATGTGCTACAAGTTATACAACAGGTTCTATGTTTGGGTTTTATGTTCTCTTCTATTTCCTTCTTTTATTGCGCTTTTATCTTATTTTCTACAATTTTTTTTCTTGATAATCGCTTAACATTGATCAGGTTCTTGTGTAGTGCATTATTGTGTTATATTAGCATCAGTGGTGTATAGTAAGTTGTCACATTTGGGTCGATATATGATCCAAAATTAATTCTTATGCCTAGTGTATGTGTAGTGTACTGTTTAAATTGAAGGAGAAACGAATAGTCTTCCAGTACATGGTATAAAAACGGGCCAACTAACTTCTCTTTCTTCACTTACCTCACCTTACCCTACAACAACTTAGCCTCCTCCATTGTCAAATTCAAACCCATATACCCAAGATTCATGCTTCCTCTACCCATCCACTCCTTCGTAGTGTTTCCCATCAGCTTTAAAAATTATCTCCAATTTATAAGGTGAGTTTAGATTTTAATTGTTCAAATATTAAATGTTGAGATCTTTGACTAGATCTTATGTGATTAACCCTAACAGTGACAGGTTTCGAGGACGGCAATTACAAGTGACACGATAAGAAAGATGGCTTATGGCATACGATAGCTCCTTGTAAAATAAAGGAGAGAAGGAGAAGTAGATCAGTCAGTGTATAGAAAGGAAACAGAGAGGAGATGTTAGACAAATGGAAGGGAAGGAAGAAAAGGAAGGAGAAGAGAATGTGATGAAGAATAGTTAGAAAAATATGGAAAAAGTGGGCGTGGTAGATCCATACTTAGGTGATCCAAATCAATGAGGGACTTAGCCAATTAGGATAGGTTTATCCGGATGGTGAGTGACTTAGCCGATCTGGATGGGCCAACGAGACAATCCAGATCAGTATGGGATTTAGCCGATCCAAATGGCTCAATCTGGATTGGTGCTCCAAGCTAATCACGAGCTATGGTCCAGACTTTGCAATTCTACGAGGGACGACGATGCATATACGCATAAGGACCATGGACCTACGATTAGAGTGTAACAACACGAGCAGTAATTAATTAAAAAATTAATTAATCTAAAGAATAAGTTAAAAATATATGGGAGTTTGGCAACGAGGATTGCACCATAAGTCCTTTACGATTTTGTAGTTCAAATACATATTTTGTTTACCAGAAAAAAACTTAAAACGAAGGAGTTATGGAAAATAAAATTTTGAATTCAAAATCATAATTTAAATAAGAAAACGAAAAAAGTATAACCGTTGCACGGGACAACCCAGATACTGGCCGAGTCGACCCATGGGTCGACCCGGGCTATAAGTGGGTCGACCCATGCGTCGACCAAAATGGGGTCTGGGTCGACCCAATACGTGTCTGGCATGCATAATTGTCAAGCATGAAATCAATTAAACAGATGTGATTTTTGGGATTTTTTGATTTGACATGTCTTCCTCTGATTGGATGACGTGGCTATTTTGGATTGACCTAAGGATATTGTAGGTTCAGAATTAAAACCTAAATCCAACGATTGAGGGTCTTTTGCCCCATCTATAAATAAACTCTGAACCCCCTCCCCATTTCCACACAACACATCTCTTCCTCTGCCTAGGCCAGTCTCCTTTTTGAGTGACATGGTGATCCTTAAATTAAATTTTAGGGGGAATTAAATTATATTTTATTTTCTTCTATGGGTGGATTCTGCCGGAGCCACGAGGGAGACTTTCTGGTGGGTTTTTATGATTATTCAGATTTTTTATTAAGTTTAAGGTAATTAGGAATAATAGTAGTTGAAGTTTTGTTAACAATTCTTTTAATTATAGCTTATGTTTATCATGTTTTCTTTAATTTCTTTCTGTAAGTAGTTTCTCTATTTTTTGTCTTTTTTAATTAATATTCAAATTATTGTAAGTTATATTCTCAGTCTTTTTCCCCATTCTTTGTTGGATTTTTACAGTTTCTTGTGGTTATGCCTAAACATGCCTAAAAGGCATATGTATACAATTGATTTAGGCATAGATTTATATGCCTAATTGCCTACGACTGATTATTATCCTTATTCTGTGCACGTTTAGGAAATATGGTTAAATTGGGATAATTGGATATATGTTGTAAAACTGTAACAAAAGGGCACATTGTACTGATAATATGCAAACTTGGTTAAGTTCATAAAATGGCTATGGTACAGGTTATAATACAAAAATGAACCGTAACGTATATTTGCATAAATATGATAAATTGGGGAATCATAATAAACAAACATGGTTTATTTACAAATATGAATATGATAGAAAATTGTTAAAAGTACAATTATGCTTAATATGAAAATATTGACTTAAAATGGTGTTAAGTTACGAGCCAAAAATTCTATAGTGGACTTGTGATTAGGCAAATATTTTGTCATCTTGTCATTAGAAAAATTCAATGGTAGACTTATGATTAGGCAATTCTGTGGTGGCCTTGTGATTTGGCAATCTTATGGTCGCCTTATGATTAAGCAATTCTATGGTGGTCTTGTGACTAGACAAATTCTATGGTGACCTTGTGACTAGGTAGTTTTGTGGCTATGGTATACTTGGTAAATGAACGAATAGTTAGGCTTAATAAATATTAAACTTAAAATTGACATTAAATTATAAGCCTAAATTATATGTGTGATAACCTACGTCCCGTAATGTCACCATATGAGGATGCATTAAGTTCTGTGAAGTACAATGATAGTACAGAGACTAATTTTAACAAGACATAATATAAAAATTCCAGCGGAAAAACTTCAAACTTTTATTTCAAACCAAATTCAACAATACATTTTCAAATGAACTATCACTATCATAAAGTCATGAACATTTGTCTCATAAACCGTTAGATTACAAAACCATAAAATAATATCCCTTACATGTCATAACAATAAACATAAAAGAAACTGAAGTAATACATGGAAAGAGAAGTAATCCAAGTCCAAGCTGAAAAGAGCCACAGTCAAGACTGCTATCCACCGCCCTGAGAACCCGATGGGGGAAGGGAGAGAGAAGGAAAAATAAAATAGGTTAGACATAAAGTCTGGCGAGTTCCAGTGAGTTTTAACAAGCATAAAATAAGAAGCATTAAGACAGATAAATGGTACTGGATATGAAAATATAGTAAAATATACAAGTACGAAGTAAACGAGATAACAAGGCAAAGTAACGATCAAGTAAGCTTCTCATTCATATCCCACGAACAAGTTTCTTCACCAACTACTAGAATATCAGGAATAGGTTTTACCCTAATTACTACCCATGTGATCAGCTCCTTACAAACACAAATAGCATGTGCCAACAACGACATTAGGGGATATCAGTCCCTAACCCATCAACTTATAAGACACAACCCTATTCGTTGGTGTTACATTGTCTCAGTTTCCCCCATCGGACTCATGCATGCTTATGCCTCCACCTTAACGCCCCCGTACCCACCTTCCAACCTTTGAATCTTGTACAATCAAGATCAATAAAGCGTGCCCTGTCCCCTACCTAATGCGAGACCCCTCTATGATACCAGCAGAGATACTGACTAATACGGGTTCTACACGGCAAGATTGACATAAGTCACCCTCTAAGCTCATGCCCCCAAATAATAGGATTTTAAGAGTCCCAAAACTAGATATAAACAGTATGACGTGGGACCTCTTAGCGTATTAATTAACAGAATTAACTTAGCAGGTTTAAGTTCATTGATAAGCATGGTTGTAAATGACATTTCTTATAGATGTTATTCTGTGTACAACCCCTTCCCCCAAAACTGACAAGCACCTGCTCAAATGTGTACGTATATATATACATACATACATACATACATATATATATTAAGTTACATGTTTACTTAACTAATAATTTTATACGGCTTAAAACCATATCAAATTAATACGCTGGCACTGTCCCCTTCATAGATCAATATGGTTTTAACCCGTATCAATTTAGTAGATTGATACGGCTTAAAATCGTATCAAACTGCTATACTGATACAACTTAAAACCGTATTTAATACCTCGTTTATACAATGCTATCAACGAATTAGATATGGCTTTTAACCATATCAAAATCGGTATATCATATATGCAATAAACAGAAACACTGTACCCATTGATATATATATATATGCATAATAAAGAAGATACGCTGCACCCATATAACAGTATATAAAGAAGATACACAAAGCATAATTCGATTAATACATAAACCATAACTTCAGTTAATACAAACCACATAACACAATATATACAAAGCATAATGTTCACACTTCTTTCTTTAAAAAAAATAGACAACAAAACTGCAGTTGTTGAGCCCATGCAACTCATGCTTGCTCCAAAGCCAGAAAAAGAAATTAAAATGACAATAATCAGTTTAGTTTCGTCTCCACAACAACAACAAGAAGACAACATTGATCCAGTTCGCAACTGAGTTGCAAACGGGAATCAGTTCGCAACTGAGTTGCAAACGGGAATCTGTTTGCAACTCGCAAACTGGACTCAGTTTGCGACTGAGTCACAAACTGAGTCCAGTTTGCGACTCATTTGAAAACCAAGTCCAGTTTGCGAGTTGCAAACTGGTTGAACTAGTTCCAGTTTGCAACCGAGTCGCAAATTGGACTCAGTTGCAAGCTGGAATCAGTTTGCAACTGAGTTGCAAACTAGACTCAGTTGCGAACTGGAATCAGTTTGCAATTCAGTTTTAAATCTATTCCAAAATAAATTTGCTTCATTTATTTGTGCAGTTTATTGTATATAAAAACAATGCTAAATTTTGATTGTTTTAATGGTCATTGAACATCAATGCTCCAATTTTGGTTTGAACCTCCTTTCTTGTGGAATATTAAAGAATAAATTTAATATTTAATTGGATCAATGAATTATCACTAACCAGATTCGATTGTTGCATCAAGCAAAGTTTTTACACAATTGTTAATTGAATTTAAAAATAAGAAAATATTGACCATTGAACTTTATGATCCAAATCCATTTTTGATTATCCATGTTAAAGGTTGAATCGCTTTGTCGATGCCAGGTCATATTCATGCCATGTTAAAGGTTGAAAAAAAAGAGATGAGTGAGGCTTAAAAGTGTAGGGATTATCTTTTTCAAAACTTCAAGTTAAGGCCAATTATCCAACTCCACTAGAAAAATAAAGGTGCAATAGACTGTGCAGAGAATCTGACAAACACACTAATTCACAGAGTGGAAGGGAGAGCATAGCAGCAGACTCTGCATCTATACTAAGTTTCACCACTTTAAAAATCCGTAAAATGAATATATGAACATAGGATGAATCACATGTTCATAAAACGTAAAAGATTACATAGCATAACAGTCATCACCCAACCAAAAAGATTACATGCAATATATATAGTTTGCATGAGCATTTCCAAAATCCAACATAAAAAGCCATAGTTAACTAACCTTCTCCGTTTTAAAGATCTATTTTTCCTGGTCGTCCTTTTGATTCCTCATGACCAACCTGGAAAATTACATCAAGATACCATGAAACGAAACCATATAATTATATATTAGCTTTAACTCTATACCAATACAAGTTCTAATAACATGTCAACAAATTTTTAATTTGAAATCAAACTAAAAATCTAACGAAATCCAGGAAGATGGAGTAAATCCAAAGGATGATTCAATATTACCAAATTTAAGATCCATGCTACCTTGTTCCAATAGTATCAAACACTAAATTGATTACATTTTCAGCTCGATGGTTTGCATATTTGTAACATAGTCTGTTGAACAAACGTCCAAGACTCGACAGCCTGTTGAATAGAAGCCTAGCATGAGGCATATGTTTTATAGGCATTTGGGCTCCTTATTCCTCTATTTTAAAATTTAATGAAGAGAAATTAAAGTTTGGATGCATGGATTTGTTTCATTATGCTGACTAATCATAGCAGTGGCCAGCGGATTTATTGGAAATAGTTAACTAAGCACCAAACCAAAATTATTATCAAGGTCTAATGTACAACTAAACACCAGTGAAGTGGAGGTTAGAACCTAATAAAAGTATCCTAGAAAACAAAACGAACTTGAAAAAAAAAACAATGTTCGCCTTTGGTGCACCAGTCAATACAAACTTGGCATAAACCATAAGTAGAGAGCCTTTTCAACATTTACCATGGATAACCAGAAATGGATTTGGATCCTAAAAGCATAACACCATTTATCACTGTAAAACAACATACTCATCATGTGAAAAAATATTGATTACCTCTTTTAAAGAAAATATCCGTTATCGACTAGAATAAGCAATGCAATACCTGAAATAAGCAATGCAAGCAATGTATAAGTGAATCAAGATAAACTGTAATAGCAATGAAGTTTGTGTTTACAAGAACAACTAAATCCGTAATAGAAATATACTCATATGTAATACTCATGACTTCAGATTAGTCTACGTGAACTCATTTGACTTGATAGCATATAGTGATACACATTAACTTGATAGCATATAGTGTAAAATTATATATGCCTACTCCAATGTCTAAAGATATCGAATTAGGCTCTTCGGATGACACACAAACCCACCTACTCTGACTTCATCAAAGGTCTCTGCAAATTGATGATTTATTTTGGTGGTTTTCTCATCCGACATCAGTATATTGTCCAAAACCAATTTTTCATGTGTAGACGGTACTTTTTTCCATGAATTCTAGACGATGCAGAATTTCGACATACAGTACCTGTTGCAATAAAGTTGTCTAAATCTATCGAACAAAATAACTGCATCGAAATCAACTAATAGTAAAAAGCTGGTAATAACTACCTATAGCTACTATGCGAAATCAGAGAGAATTTCACATTTTTGATTGTTCGAAATATTGGTTGTATCTTGAGAAGCAATGAATTTAGAAGAATTGAGTTGTCCGTTGCATGCTCCATCAGCGGTATCTAACGGTACGATGTTTCCCACCATTTGAATCAGAACCTCCATTCGCCCCACCATATTTCCCACTGTACCCTCCAAATTTCCCACCCTCGTTTTCAAGTCATCGTTGTCTTGACTAACACATTTGTATTGTTTCTATGCAATATCACAAGCCTTAACATTAGTCGTTGGTATGACGGTCCCAACTCCGTGGCTCCTACCCTTTGTATCCTTACCAAACACTTGTGATAAGATATCTTCATCCACTGCCAATTTTGCTTCATCTCTATCGGTGATCTTTTCCTTCATCTTCGCATTTTTATCCTGGAATAATGAAATTTCAAATAATACGCAAGTTAGTATTTGTTTAGCTTACGAAGTACACAGAAGCGGCTTCTGAAATGCTACCATCTTTTTTTGTGTGCGCCTTCTCCCATACTTGACGATGGTTGATATTTGCAGATGGATCTGCAACGGTCTGCAATATATTCCATTTTGTGTATATTTTCTATCATAATTAGGGTTTTTTTACTTTTTTTTTTTATTTTTTTTTGGGAAAGAAAATGAATATAAATTACCTATTCCTGTTGTATTATAACGTGACTTTTGCATCCTACGTGGTGAACATAATTGAGCAATAATCTATTTCTTTTGCCTGACTTCCTTATTCCGCTCGCTTAAGGCGTTGCTTCATTTTTTATGAACTCACTCCAATCTTCTTGAGCAATTGTAGGTGGAAAATTTTTATACCGTTCTTCGTCATTATCGAAAATGTCATAAAAACTTACTCTTAAGTTTTTCTTATGTCTCCTAAAATCCTTGGCCATTCTTTTTATAAAGGTTTCCTTTGAAAGCGGCTCAAGCGCATACATTTTCTATAAAAAATAAGAGTCAGACTGTAGACATTTAAGTGCTATGTTACCAAATTGCTCAAGTAAAAACTTACCAACAACTTGTTCCAAATGTCGTCCTTATATGTTTTGGGTATTTCTTCCAACTTATGTATGATATCGGCATATAAGCTCTTACTAGTTTACCAAGCATAGTAGCGATTTTTTGAAGCATTTCCTGAGATTGGAATATCAAGTATGTTTTGATCAACTTTCTGCTCTTTTGAACATTATGCATGTGATAATATTGGATTTTGTGACATAATTTCCTGATAAATATAATATAATTAATACATGCGATCGTCACTACCATGCTCAATAGGTTATCCACAATTCACAAGTTAACATATGGTTTTGGCTAAAAAAAAATCATTCAACAATTCATGACATTCCAAATACATGTGATTTCCATGAGGAAAAAAAGCACTCAACAATTCATTACATTCCAAATACATGTGATTCCAAATACATGTGATTCCAAAAAACATTCAAAAATTCATTACATTCATTAGTTAACATAGGTTTTGGTAAAAAAAAAGCAGTAAAAAATTCATGACTTTCCAAATACATTTTCTAATTTCTCATTGTCTTCAAAAGCGGATTGGTAGACGGTTGGAAACTCAATGTCATCCACATTTGTAGTCAACTATTTTGGTGTATGCAAAACAATAGACCATCCCTTTTTTTTTTAAATCTTTTGAGTAGAACACTTGACTTGCTTCTGATGCACGAATAAATGGCTCATCATTTATGCTGTCTTTGTTCTTTAATTTTCCTAAATTGACCATGATTAAGTTTGAAACGGGTTCTATTTTGCAACCATTGATCTTATCCTCGACCTTTACCCAATCACAATAAAAAACCGTTTGTTTGAAATCAATGTAATCCAGCTTAAGTATCTACTGAGTAACTCCGTAATACATTGTTTCTGCTTCCTTATAATTTTTATCTTTACCACTCACTCTAAATTTTGTAATTGCTTTCATGCATACACTACTACCCTGTGTGACCATACTATCTTCGTACATTTTCATGGAAAATAAAAACCCATTTACTTGGTACTTCCTATAACTAAGCGCCATGAATTGCGGTCCATATGCCAGCTGCTAAAAGAGTTGGATCGACATCACTGCAATTCACCAACTACATAAAACACAATCAATAAATAAAAGCATGGTCTGTATTGCCAACTTAAAAACACGTGAAATACTTATGATGATGTAATACCTTATTACGTAACCATAGAGTAAAATTTTTATTGACTTCGACAATTGTACCTCTTCCTCGTGGTTTAAATCTAGTGCTTTTCGCATAGGAGTTATACCTTCTATGGAAAACACATATCGAAATGAATATATAAATTGAATTAAAAAAATAAAATTTGAAACAAATTCATGAACTTACTTCTTCCATTCATCCAATCCATCATACTTATTAAGGACCCATCTATACACTTGTTCAAACTGCACTTGGGTTAACGTTATATTTTTACCATTATCTAAAGGTATCTCACTAGCAAACTCATCATCCTCATCTAAAAATGCTTCGTGGGTATTTTTAGGTTTCTATAACTTCCATTTGGCATATATTCCATGCTGTAAAGGCTAGCTTCTTGTACGATATATCCTTTTGCAATACACCCTTCAATGTATCTTCTGTTGCGTACATATCCATTATATGTTTTCATCAATCTGTGAATGTGATCAATATATTATACACGATAGCTATTTACACCGAATAATAATGTACATAATTGAAATTGGTAATTTACCGTTCAAAAGGATACATCCATCTATATCCGACTGGGCCACAAATCAATGTTTGATCGTCTAAATGAATCATAAGATAGATACAAATATCAAAAAATGTAGGCGGAAAATGTTATTCAAAAACACACATTGCTTCTATCAAACTAGCATTTGCTTTTATAAGGTGTTCCCTATTGATCACCTTTGAGCACAAGATGTTAAAGAATAAATTAATACGATGAACGACATTTTACAGATCCTTATGTTGTGCATAATAATAACGAAGCAATACCGGAAGCAAATGTTGCATTATGACGTGGTAATCATGTGACTTCATAATTCTTAGTTCAGGAGGATAGATGCTCACATTATGGTGGAAGTTAGAAGAGAATTTATTAGGTACTTTCAAGTTTCTCAATACAGTGAAAAACCATATCTTTTCTTCTTTGCTCAAAGTAAAAGTTGCCTTCGGTATGATTATTTTTATGTTTCAGGATCTACCGTCACCCACAACTTTTGTTTTATTGCCATGGTTTTCAAATCCTTGTGTGCATTGATGTCATCTTTTGACTTATCTTTATGGTCTATAGTGGTGCTTATGAGAGGCTCTGTGACATTCTTCTCCATATGCATAACATCAATATTATGTCGAATCATATTTGATTTCCAATACGGTAAATCAAAAAAGATAGACCTCCTATACCATCCAATAACATTATCAACTTCTTCAATGGTTGGTTTTTTTCATTTTCGACCAATTTCTTCTTTCTGTTTACCAACTTTCATTTTGATATTTGATACTTTCTTCTCAACTTCAAAACCAGTCAATGGTTGTTTAGGACGATGAAGTTCTTGTTCGCTATTGAAATTTGTCTTGTCGTATCGAAACTTGCGTCCATTAGGAAGAAACATCCGATGTCCCATAAAACACATCTTTTTACTTTCAGGGAGATGATAAGAACTAGTGTTTTCCCCACAAACGGGACACGCAAAGTAACCATGAGTTATACATCCCGATAAATTCCCAAGAGCAGGGTGATCATGGATTGCACACAGCACCCTAGCTCTCATTGTAAACTCAGATTTATTTAATGAATCATACATAATGTGTAACCCCCCACCTCCGCCTGGGTCACTGACGAGTGATTGCACTAGCTTTGGAGGGGTGTTGTCTAAGTAAACATGCATAGAGATATCACAAGATAGAACATAGATAAATGAATAAGTAAAGCAGCGGTAGAAATTTAAAAACCATGGTTAACCATTTCAAAACCAAAGTCAACTTACATCAAAATACGTAGTCATCATTTTCCAACTACCACAAGTCTAGAAACACAAACTGAAAATAACATAAAGTAAACTATCCCCAAAATAGATGTGGTGAAGACATAGCAAGCTCAAGTCCAAACCGTACATGAGCTGTCAAGAAAGAAAGCCAAATGTCCAAGCTAAGCACTAGTGTTCCCTCTCTGAGAACCTGGGGGGGAACGGAAGAAAAGTGGCGAAAGAAAAAGGGTCAGTCATAAAGACTGGTAAGTCCTACCTACTATTAGTATAAAAACTAGTGAAGTTAACTAGACATGAGAAACTGAGATGAAACATAAAGATGGTAACTAACTGGTATGATAAATAGATAACAAGGTAGATCAAGTGTGGCATCGCATATACAAGGTTTAGTTTTGCACCAATAGTACTAGTATTCTAACCCATGTCAAGTATAAACAAGAAATGATCCCTTGGCCCAATATCATGAGATGACCCAAGTCAGGGTCCAACTATACGATCTAGTCGATTGGCTCCCTATAAGCCTAACTCGTCGAGTGTCGGTGTCATACGGCCCAATCACGGAATGTAGTCAACTGTGCTAGGTCCACCCTAGGGTGTATCAAGCCCAAAGGTGACAACCACTGACACAAATCAAGCACGCACAGTCTAAACCTACTGGTGCCCGTGTCTGTTTTTTTCAACTCCGGACTATGTGCACGACCATAGCCCGCCTGAACCTACACTGGCGCACCTACTCAGCCGTCTTTCTGGTCGCTTACAATCAACCCAGTAATCGTGCCCCACCCTAGCCTAGTCCCTAGGGTATCATGATACATCTAAGAGGGTTACTGCTGAAAAGGACCACGTAACTAGGGTTTCTAACGGGTTAAGTGTGGTTAACCCTATCCAATCATGTATCAAGTTGGTTAAGTGTATCCAAGTGGTTCATGACTTAACCCTATCATGAGGCATTAATTAACTTAATGCGCCCAACCTCTCACATTAGACTTTGTTATGGTTACTGGATGTGCCGGGCGGGTCCGGGCAGCTTTACACCACAACCTAGTCTAACCTCGGGTTTCAAGCGCGATATGACCAACTACTCACATTGGGTCCTATTGTTTGTAGCCACTGGATTTGCCGGGCGGTTCCGGGCTGATTTATGCTACAAACTCAACCCAACCTCGAGTTGGCCACTTCATGGTTTTCTACATGTCATGACCACATTCGATTTTTCAAGCATAATCAATTTTCATGTCACATTTCAAGTCATGTTTTTCATGTCATTTCAAGTTCGCCTAACTACCCATAACGTATTACCATCGCACGTAAATTCGCAGTAATACAAATAGATCCAGAAGGGGAACATAACAATATGACAAAGATGGGCATAAGGGGGTAAAGTTGGTCATAAGTTAAACATGATGATATGTGAGGCAAAGGTGTTCATCACAACTAACATATAGGATTATTGGCCTCAAAACATGTATGACATCAAACTTAGCAAATAGGGTGATAACATGGTAATAGTTGACATAGAGTGATAAACTTGTGACTAGCATGTAGTTCAACATCATAGGGAAGTTAACATCAAGGTTATGAGGGGTTCTATGTTGCATGATGCATAATCCCCAAATAAAGCTCATAGCTTTCTACCCAAAAATCAAGATGAACGGTACTAGGTCCATGATAGTTCCACAATCATAGATCAAAAGAGTCATGAATGGATCTATGCATACAATGATAGGCCCAAGACAAGTATTACACAAAAATCCCATTTCAACTTGCTACATGTTCATATTAATTTCATAGTTTAAATCTAAGAGTAGAGTGGGGCTTACAAATCGTGGCTATGAGAACTAGAACAAGATAGAGACGTTGTAGAAGCTCTAGGAATGATGTAGCAACACTAGAAATCTCCAAATAATAATAAGCTCCGCACAAAGCCTTGAGAAATAAGTAGCTCCTTTGATTTGATGGAGAAAGATTGCTCCTTTGCCTTAGATCTAGTTTAGAACTCTCAAGCTCTCAAGATGAAGATGGAGGCCATGATTAGGGAGCGTTTTGGCAGCACTTAGTTGTTAGGATGATTTGTGGTGGTTTATGCTAGGTCTTAGGGTGTTTTTATAGGAGTAGAGACAAGTTTAGGCCATAGGATTAACCCTAGTTTAGATCTGAACCATGAAATCTCGTCATAGGCCAGCTGAACAGACCCAAAGGAGCAAGCAGGT
Source organism: Allium sativum (assembly GCA_030737875.1). Classification (NCBI taxonomy): domain Eukaryota; kingdom Viridiplantae; phylum Streptophyta; class Magnoliopsida; order Asparagales; family Amaryllidaceae; genus Allium; species Allium sativum. The sequence continues at coordinate 781,239,525 of CM060921.1, forward strand.
GCACCAGGCCAACATGGCCCGACCAGGGAGGTCGACACCTAGGTCGACTCCCCAGTCGACCTGGGGCTAGGGCAGGTCGACTCCCCAGTCGACCCCCCAGTCGACCTGGGGCTGGGCGGGAAATTTTCCCGCCCAGTCTGTTTGGGGCTGAATTTGAATTTCGGGCTGAATTTTGAATTTTCTGAAATCTTCTATGGGCCATAACTTGGTCATACGGACTCCGTTTTACGAAATTTCAGACTCGTTTTCAAGCAAAATTTCGAGACGAACGCAATGGCGTAACCCGTTCCCATTGATTCTTAACTTATAATTTAATTTTGCCCTGATTTCTTGTTTTAACATGTTATAAAAATTCGGGTTGTTACATTCTCCCCACCTTAAAGGATTTCGTCCCCGAAATCTCCAAATTAGGAAGAACGTATCCTACCATCCATCATCCGTCTAATCAAAACATCATCAACAAGTAATCATTGTCCTTAAAAGATTTCTAATGCTGTATGAACATATGCTAAAGTGTGTGTATATGCACCTATCTAATGCGAAAATCAGGCGGTTACTGACTCAGTAAACCTCCTTAATGCAGAATATGTTAGTGAAATGAGTCCAAATGTATGCAAATTCCTAACATAATTTATAATCTCTACATGAGTGCACATAACATTCATTCATATGCAACATCCACGTGATAGCATAACAAGTTTCATCCATGAATAAGCATAAACACTCATGCATATGCAATATGAAAGTGTGTGAGCCAATCTTAGTGCCTAACGTGTATCATGCATCCACGAGTAACCACTTGCAAACACTTGCAACCATTTGCAACCATCAAGCATAACATGTTTCAAATGCATGTTTCATCCAAAGGATTTCTACCTAAGGTTCTCATGACAAGATTAACGAAAACATGGATAGCAAAAGAAAGATATGCTAACTATGAAAAGAGATTGAGAATGTACCATCAAAAAGAAACGGATAAAGCCCACGCATCTTCTCCTCGGTTTCCCAAGTTGCATCTTCATCGGCTTTACTCCACTGAACCTTTACTAACTTGACTTCTCGATTCCTCGGCTTCTTGATCTCCGTTCCCAAGATACGAATCGGAGCTCGCCTCAGGGTTGCCTCTTTCTCTACCTCCACGTCTTCAAGAATGCTAGGCTCAACTACTTCGGATGATTCATGTAGGCATTTTCGGAGATGCGAGACATGAAAGACATTGTGCAGTCCGGCCAGCTTCTCGGGCAATTCCACCCTATAAGCCATTTGCCCAATCTTCTCGATGATAGGGAAGGGTCCTACGAACCTTGGTGCTAGCTTTCCAACTGCTCCAAAACGAACCACATTTGCAAGGGAGAAACCTTCACAAAGACCTTATCTCCAACTTCAAACTCTAAGTCTGTCCTTCGCTTGTCTGCATAGGATTTCTGTCTGTCTTGGGCTGTTTTCATCCGCCTTCGAATCAACTCAACCTTCTTGGATGTGTCCCTTATCATGTCGGGGCCAAGTATAAGCTTATCCGTCATCTCCCACCAACATGTTGGTGACTTGCACGGCCTCCCATACAAAGCTTTGAATGGTGCCATCCCTATGCTTGCTTGGTAGCTGTTATTATAAGCAAACTCTACGAGAGGAAGGTGGTCTTCCCAAGTGCCACCAAAGTCAAGAATGCATAGCCTCAACAGATCTTCTAGTACCCTATTCACCCTTTCGGTCTGACCATCCGTCTGTGGGTGATAGGCTGTACTTAGATTCAATCGCGTACCCATCGCTTATTGCAAACTATTCCAAAATTGGCTAGTGAAGATTGGTTCACGATCGCTAATTATGATAGAAGGAACTCCATGCAATCGCACTATCTCTCGAAGATAAACAGATGCTAGCCATGATGCGGTCCTCTTGCTCTTCACTGGAATGAAATGAGCGCTCTTCGTGAGTCTATCCACTATGACCCATATGCTAGTATTCCCCTTCCTTGATCTCGGCAATCCATCCACAAAATCCATAGAGATACTTTCCCACTTCCATTGCGGGACCTCCAATGGATGCAGTAGCCCACCGGGCTTCTTCGATTCGGCCTTTACTTGTTGGAAAACAACGCATCTAGAGACAAACTCTGCAACATCCTTTTTCATCCCAACCCAAAATAAAATGCGCTTCATATCCCGGTACATCTTATCCCCTCCAAGATGTATGGTCATCCTCAAGTGATGCGCCTCCTCAAGAATTTTATTTACTAAGTCTCCCACTTGTGGGACACATAGTCTTCCATCACGCCTTAGCCACCCCTTGTCATCAATAGTATATCTAGCGAGGTGACTTGACGTCTCACCACGAATCAACTTGTCCATGATCTTGACTATCTGCGGGTCTTCCCTCTGTGAAGTCCCAACTTGATCAAGAAGTGTAGGTCTAAGCTTAAGGGATGCTAACGAACTAGTCATCGTCTCAATAGCAGGTATAAAATCAAAGGTTGCCAAGAACTCTAGGCTCTTCATCTCAACAAACAAGGGACTCGAAGTCAACCTTTTTCTACTTAGCGCATCTGCCACAACATTACCCTTGCCAGGGGTATAAGCTATATCGAAGTCATATGATGCCAAGAATTCCATCCACCTCTGTTGCCTTAGATTCAAATCTTTCTGCGAGAAGAGGTACTTGAGCGACTTGTGATCAGTATATAACTCAAACCTTTCACCTAGAAGATAATGGCGCCAAGATTTGAGTGCAAAGACGATCGCCGCCAACTCCAAATCATGAGTGGGATAGTTCTTCTCATGAACTTTGAGTTGCCTACTCCCAAAGCATATCACTCTCCCTTCTTGCATCAGGACAGCGCCAAATCCTGTGCCACATGCATCGGTGTACACGGTAAACAACTTCCCTCCATCGGGTAATGCTAGAACTAGAGCTGTGGTGAGGGATTTTTTGAGCCTTTGAAAAGCAAGCTCACACTCTAAGTCCCACGCAAAGACTAAGTTCTTCTTCGTTAACTTAGTAAGAGGGGATGAAATCTTAGCGAAGTCCTTAATGAACATCCTATAAAATCCTGCCAGACCGAGAAAGCTTCTCACTTCAGTTGCATTCTTCGGAACTTTCCAGTCTTGTACCGCCACTACTTTAGCGGGATCCATAGCTATGCCTTGCTTAGAAACTATATGCCCAAGGAACCAAACTTCCCTTCTTCAAAAATGGCATTTGGAGAACTTGGCTTTTAACTGATGAGCTCTAAGCGTATCCATAACCTCCTTGAGATATGTAGCATGCTCTTCCTCATCCTTAGAGAAGATCAGAATATCATCCACGAAGACAACCACAAACTTGTTAAGGAACTCCCTAAACACCCTACTCATCAAATCAACGAAGTATGCGGGTGCATTAGTCAAACCGAACAGCATGACGAGCCATTCAAAGAATCCATCTGGAGTCCTAAACGCAGTCTTGTCAATACTATCCTCAACCATTCTAAGCTGATGGAATCCGGTGGCTAGATCGAGTTGAGAGAAAACAGAAGCACCTACAAGCTGGTCAAAGAGATCATCAATCCTCAGTAACGGGTGCCTATTCTTCTTTGTCAGCTTGTTTAACTCACGATAATCAACACATAGACGAAGCGAACCATCCGCCTTAGTAGCGAATACCACAGGAGCACCCCATTCAGAGATGCTTCGCCTAATGAAACTTTTCTCAAGCAACTCCTTGACTTGCTTGCTAAGCTCTCTTCTTTCTCGCGGGGCCATGTGTATAACATGCAATGAAACTGGCTTGGCGTTATCAACAAGATAAATACGGAAGTCTATCTCGCGTTTAGGGGGTAGCCCCTTCACCTCATCAAAGACATCAGGATATTCTCGGACCACCCTCACAGATTGAAGATTGTCAATAGACGAGTCGAGGGATTCATGATAACATAACATGACGGGATCCATAGGGTTACAAGAAATCTCTAGGGTATTGCCAAGGCGAGTCATAAGCCTCACTACCCTATGATCACAATCAAGAATGGCTCCATAACTAGACAACCAATCCATGCCCAAAATCAACCCATATCCCATGAACCCGAGAACATAAGCATTACATGTGAATTCTACGGTCAAGATAGAAATCCTCAAATCCATACAAATCATAGATAGATGGGCGGAACCCCCAATTGGATTTGAAACACTAACGGGATCCTCAACTAGACTAGTACTTAGGTGCAAACTTTCAACAATGTCAGAAGAAATAAAGGTATGTGATGCGCCAGAATCAAATAAAGTCCGAACAGGAAAACCAGAAATGTAAACAAGCCTTTCTACAGAAATACTACCTCGGTCCGGAGCTGGAGTAGTGTTGAGAGCATGCGTCTGCTCTCCAGAAGGTCCTGCCCGCTGAGTCTGTCCTTGCCCCTGTCCTTGCTTCTTTGGGCAATCCTTACTGTAGTGTCCAGACTCTCCGCAATGAAAGCATTCTCCCAACTTCCTCTTCTTCTTCCTATAATCTTTGGCTATGTGTCCAATGATCTCACAGAAGTTGCACTTCCTTGTCTCCCTTGCCTTGTTGTTGTTGGCCTTGTTACCCTTGTTGTTCTTGTTGCTCTGGTTGTTCTGGTTGCCTCCCCACTTGAAGTCCACCTTCTTGGTTTGAGTCTCATTAAGCTTAACTTCTTTCTTGCCATTCTTATCATCTCCTTGAAGAAAGGCCATATCCACTAAGCTCTCAAAAGTGGCCCCCATGGGTATATGAGACATGGCGAAAACTTGCAATGGCTCATTCAATCCTCGAGCAAAGCGTAGAGCCTTCTTCTGAGGTGTGTTAACCATGTCTAAACCGAATCGAGCAAGCTGGTTAAACTTATTCACATACTCCCTCATGGTCATGTCCCCTTGCTTCAAAGATATAAACCTCTCCATTTGCAGATTCTCTTCAGCAGATGATAGAAACTTAAGCCCAAACCTCATCCTAAAGTCGGCCCAAGTCTCTATAGGCCTAGTAGCGTTGGTGGCTTCCCACCAATAAGCAGCTTCCTCTTTCAATAGCCATACTGCCAACAGAAATTTCCTACGATCTTCTACATCAAAGATAGCAAAAAGGTCTTCAGTTTCCTTTAACCAGTTTCTTGCCTCAACAAAAGTCTCTGTCCCAACAAAATTCTTGCCACCCATCGCCTTAAAGTCTTTGCAAATCTTCGCGAAATCCGCTTGTGGACGCTGAGGAGGAGGAGGAGGAACCTCAACTACGGGAGGAGGAGTGGGGGTGTCTGCTGGGCCGGCTCCATTTGCCCTAGCCTCAATGTACCTCCTAAACCAAATAAGTACCGGTATTCCCCCCGGGATGATAAAGTTATCAGCCATACTGAAACGAAGTAAAAGATAGATTTAGAACGAGGAAACAAAGGACAGTGCTACTGGCTTTTGGTGAATAGCCTTTTAAAATAAACTAGACTTTCCTTGGAAAAATACTTAATTGGTTTTGAAAATAGTTTTTCAAAAGGGTTTTTAAAACTTTTGTCTGGTCTAGTAAACCTCATGCTCTGATACCAAATGTAACCCCCCACCTCCGCCAGGGTCACTGACGAGTGATTGCACAAGCTTTGGAGGGGTGTTTTCTAGGTAAACATGCACAGAGATATCACAAGACAGAACATAGATAAATGAATAAGTAAAGCAGTGGTAGAAATTTAAAAACTATGGTTAACCATTTCAAAACCAAAGTCAACTTACATCAAAATACTTAGTCATCATTTTCCAACTACCACAAGCCTAGAAACATAAACTGAAAATAACATAAAGTAAACTATCCCCAAAATAGATGTGGTGAAGCCATAGCAAGCTCAAGTCCAAACCGTACATGAGCTGTCAAGAAAGCAAGCCAAATGTCCATGCTAAGCACTAGTATTCCCTCCCTGAGAACCTGGGGGGGAACGGAAGAAAAGAGGCGAAAGAAAAGGGTCAGTCATAAAGACAGGTAAGTCCTACCAACTATTAGTATAAAAACTAATGAAGTTAACTAGACATGAGAAACTGAGATGAAAAATAAAGATGGTAACTAACTGGCATGATAAATAGATAACAAGGTAGGTCAAGTGTGGCATCGCATATACAAGGTTTAGTTTTGCACCAATAGTACTAGTATTCTAACCCATGTCAAGTATAAACAAGAAATGATCTCTTGGCCCAATATCATGAGATGACCCAAGTCAAGGTCCAACTATATGATCTAGTCGATCGGCTCCCTATAAGCCTAACTCGTCGAGTGTCGGTGTCATACGGCCCAATCATGGAATGTAGTCAACTTGCAAGGTCCACCCTAGGGTGTATCAAGCCCTAAGGTGCCAACCACTGACACAAATCAAGCTCGCACAGTCTAAACCTACTGGTGCCCGTGTCTGGTTTTTTCAACTCCGGACTATGTGCACGACCATAGCCCGCCTGAACCTACATTGGCGCACCTACTCAGCCGTCTTTCTGGTCGCTTACAATCAGCCCAGTAATCATGCCCCACCCTAGCCTGGTCCCTAGGGTATCGTGATACATCTAAGAGGGTTACTGCTGAAAAGGACCACGTAACTAGGGTTTCTAACGGGTTAAGTGTGGTTAACCCTATCCAATCATGTATCAAGTTGGTTAAGTGTATCCAAGTGGTTCATGACTTAACCCTATCATGAGGCATTAATTAACTTAATGCGCCCAACCTCTCACATTAGACTTTGTTGTGGTTACTGGATGTGCCGAGCGGGTCCGGGCAGCTTTACACCACAACCTAGTCTAACCTCAGGTTTCAAGCGCGATATGACCAACTACTCACATTGGGTCATATTGTTTGTAGCCACTGGATTTGCCGGGCGGTTCCGGGAAGATTTATGCTACAAACTCAACCCAACCTCGAGTTGGCCACTTCATGGTTTTCTACATGTCATGACCACATTCAATTTTTCAAGCATAATCAATTTTCATGTCACATTTCAAGTCATGTTTTTCATGTCATTTCAAGTTCGCCTAACTACCCATAACGTATTCCCATCGCACGTAAATTCGCATCAATACAAATAGATCAAGAAGGGGAACATAACAATATGACAAAGATGGGCATAAGGGGGTAAAGTTGGTCATAAGTTAAACATGATGATATTTGAGACAAAGGTGTTCATCACAACTAGCATATAGGATTATTGGCCTCAAAACATGTATGACATCAAACTTAGCAAATAGGGTGATAACATGGTAATAGTAGACATAGAGTGATAAACTTGTGACTAGCATGTAGTTCAACATCATAGGCAAGTTAACATCAAGGTTATGAGGGGTTCTATGTTGCATTATGCATAATCCCCAAATAAAGCTCATACCTTTCTACCCAAAAATCAAGATGAACGGTACTAGGTTCATGATAGTTCCACAATCATAGATCAAAAGAGTCATGAATGGATCTATGCATACAATGATAGGCCCAAGACAAGTATTACACAAGAATCCCATTTCAACTTGCTACATGTTCATATTAATTTCATAGTTTAAATCTAAGAGTAGAGTGGGGCTTACAAATCGTGGCTATGAGATCTAGAACAAAATAGAATAAGATAGAGACGTTGTAGAATCTCTAGGAATGATGTAGCAACACTAGAAATCTCCAAATAATAATAAGCTCCACACAAAGCCTTGAGAAATAAGTAGCTCCTTTGATTTGATGGAGAAAGATTGCTCCTTTGCCTTAGATCTAGTTTAGAACTCTCAAGCTCTCAAGATGAAGATGGAGGCCATGATTAGGGAGCATTTTGGCAGCACTTAGTTGTTAGGATGATTTGTGGTGGTTTAGGCTAGGTCTTAGGGTGTTTTTATAGGAGTAGAGACAAGTTTAGGCCATAGGATTAACCCTAGTTTAGATCTGAACCATGAAATCTCGTCATAGGCCAGCTGAACAGACCCAAAGGAGCAAGCAGGTGCACCAGGCCAACATGGCCCGACCAGGGAGGTCGACCCCCAGGTCGACTCCCCAGTCGACCTGGGGCTGGGGCAAGTCGACTTCCCAGTCGACCTGGGGCTGGGCGGGAAATTTTCCCGCCCAGTCTGTTTGGGGCTGAATTTGAATTTCAGGCAGAATTTTGAATTTTCTGAAATCTTCTATGGGCCATAACTTGGTCATACGGACTCCGATTTACGAAATTTCGGACTTGTTTTCAAGCAGAATTTCGAGACGAACGCAATGGCATAACCCGTTCCCATTGATTCTTAACTTATAATTTAATTCTGCCCTGATTTCTTGTTTTAACATGTTATAAAAATTCGGGTTGTTAAATAATGACTCCTTTCCATAACTGTTTTAATCGTCTATCAACAATTGTAAATAAATATCAATATCCTTCCCCGGTTGTTTTAACCTAGAAATCAACAGTGTTAACATTGAAAACTCCCGTTTCATGCACATAGACGTAGGAAGATTATATGGTACTGTAATTACGGGCCAATAGCTGTAAGGGTTAGATAGAGAAAAATGTGGACAGAAACCATCTGTTGCTATTCCAAGTGTGACATTTCATGGCTCGACGGAAAACGTTTGATCAAAAGAATCCACGGATTTCCATTGAAAAGTGTCACAAGGATGACGCATTACTTCTGGATTAGTCTTGGCATGACCATGCCAGGTCATTGCATCTGCTATCCATGGTACAGTATATAATCTCTTCAATCTAGAAATTAAAGGAAAGTGCCTTAATGTCTTTCGAGGTACTTTGGTGCCTTTTCTCTCTTCGTTAAATGATGTCATATATCTTGGTTCATTGCAATTTCTACAAGAAACTCTATTCGCATCATCTTTCCAGTACAATATGCAATCATTGATGCATGCATCATAAGTTTTGTAATTCATTCCAACTTACTTAATGAACTTCTTCATGTCGGAGTATTTTGTCGGCAGTGTGTTAACTTCGTGGAGTAACTCCTTTATTAGTTCGAGAAGTGCAGTCATGCCATTATCTGAAAAGCTGTATTGGGTCTTCAAGCTATTCAGTTTCACAATGGCATACAGCTTCTTAATCCTTTTGAACATGAAGGATAAAATGGCTCTTTTGCGCTAACAAAAAGTTGTTTATACTTCTTACTTTCATTGGCTTGCCAACTGCCATCATTCGTAGACTGCGGTCCAACATTAGCATGATCATACAATGGGTTCTCGGGTTGAAAATCATGAAATCTATCTGCATCATTGACTAGATCTTCCATCCTAATATGTTCAACCTCGTCAGTACTTATGGCATAACTAACTCGTTGTCTTTCCATATCCACCATTTTTCCTCATGTAAATACCACACGTTATATGATTGGATAAAACCCCATCTAAGCAAATAAAAATGAATAACCTCTAATTTTATCATCTTCGGATTTTGGCACTTAACGCAAGGGCATAAATACACTCCTTTCTTACTGCCATTTTCTTCAACAAAATTAATAAACTTCTTCACCCCGTCTATAGAGTATGTAGTTCTCTGATCAGATTCTTATATCCACTTTTTGTCTAAATTGTGGGACATGTTTCCCTTCTATATCGTATATAATATAACATGAGACGTAAATATAATAAATTTGCAATGTAATCAACTTAAAGAAGTTTATTGCAAAATAACGTTTATGAGCTCAAGTTGTACATATAATAAAATTATTATCTATATAATCGCATCAAACAAATGGGCCCACCCCCACCCCCGGACAATATGCTCCTTTTGATCGTTCCTTCAATATGCAATATACAATATGCCCCCCCCCCCAGACAATATGCTCCGGACAATAGCTGAGTGTGTGCAATGGCATGTTATAAAAATACCTTAGAAAATATGTCTAAATCAGAGTTCTTATTAATGACCACCAACTTCCTCATAACATGTAATACTAATCTTAGGACGGGATCATCATCATCATTAGTATTTTGGCCCTATTCCCAAATGATTAAGGCCGGTCGCGTGAATTCTTTCTTTGTGTAATTTTCTACCTTGAGTCATATCTTTAGCTATTTAATTTTTGATCATTTAAGAAAATATCATGTGACATATGATTCCATTCAGTGAACCCAACTTGGAAGGTATTTGTATCCTCCAACAAATTCCAAACATGATACAACTGATTTAAAGAAAAATCAAAACCATTATAAACCTTCTCCCTGGAGCAATTATATTTTCCTAGCAAGATATGGATTCGATAAAGGTTGCTCTACTTTTTCTAATTGAATAAAAATTAAGATAAGCACTTTATTGCAATATTTTAATTAACATTTTTTAACCTTTCAATCTTGTTATCTCCGTAATCCAATCACAAAAGCGATGCTTTATTCAAATAAAGTGCTCAATTTGATGATTCAGAGGTTCCAATGCATGATCTTCATAACTTCTGTCTAGTATCTAGTCGCTTGAAGTTGTTGTCTTTGACTCTCTTCATCAATAAATAAATTAATCAAACCTTTTAATGGATTTCTACATGTATCATTAGATTTTCGTGGAATAACCATTTTTTACAAAAATACTGTTCTTTTCTGAAAATATTTTTTCTTGATTGTAATAAAAAATTGTTTGTTTTTTGAAAAATTTCAATTTTTTTATTTCTTTTATCTTTATTTGTAAAGTTATTTGTTTGGAAACCATTCTTTTTTATGAACATTGAATTGAACATATATTTACATAAACAAAGTGGACAATAAATTTAGTAGAAAAAATTAAGCCTCCAAAATTGCTAGAACAGTACAAGATATTACGGTTGTAAAGTTTTTTAAGTTTGATAATTGAATTATATAATGAAATGTTTTTATTAACACATTACATTTAAAGAAGGGAAAAAAGTTGTACTCTTCTAGAAATTAGAAAGGTGGTCCTTTCAAATATCTGATTTATTTTGTCAGTATTTACTTATGTTGAAATTGTGTTGTAAAGTTGTACTTTTGATCTACTCATCTTCATGTGAATTTATGGTAGGATGAATGAGTCCAGTTTGCAACTACTACTCATAGTGACACATATAGACATGATATCAGTATTCCTATCCAAAAAATAAACACTTCATTTGATAGATTTTAACATTTAGCCTTTTAAAGATTCTTATGATGGGTATTAAGTATTAACATTTAATATGTAGTTAAAAGTTAAAACTCATATCTTCTCCTCAGCATAAAAGTACGTTCGTATTATATTTACCTAGACGTATCTTCATTCTTTTAAATCCTGCTATATGTACCAAATTGTTTCTGATTCATGCTGACTTTTATAAAATTGCTACTACATTTTATTCCTACTTATTACATTGCCACATCAATCTTGTTTGTTAATATGAGCAGATTTTAAATTATTATATGAGTAAAATGAAATGAACAAAAAAAATGAGCTTGTATATTTGTATAATGGTGCGTATGCAAATACCGAGGCATCTACCTTAGGTAATTGTGTCTGCAAATACCAAGGCATTTGCAAACAGAGGCGATGGTCTCTTTCAAAGTTGTGGCGATTTCCTCAGTCAAAAGCGAAGCATCTGCCTCTATTGATACTCTTACAGCCGCCTCAACTAATATTGACAAACCTGCGCCATTTAGTAAATACGAATACAAGTTAATATTAATAAGACTATAGTTCAGGTTTGAGAAATAATTAATTTCAAAAGAAAAAACTTCATTTCATATAAAAACTAGTTGTCCCTCTTCCCATGTGTTTGGCGTAACTGATATATTCCATCCATTTTTTCTTAATGTTTTAAATCAGTCAACGGTCCAGGCTTGTGTTTTAAGTATTTACATGTTAATGTTCTTTTACTGATTTACACATATGGATTGACATAAAAGAGAGCCATTCAACATCAGAAATAGCTATTTAACCTATGTGTAGGTCAATTCAAGAATTTTCCCGAAGTGTGGATCAATAAGTTATATCTAAATGATTTTTAGAATTTACTATTTACAAATTTAATGGGACTATTTGTCAACTGCAACAGAAAAAATAAAATAAACAAAACTCGGTCATGTCAAAAATAATAATGGTGCAAGAAAAGTGTAGAAATTAGATTATGTGTTTTGAGTGGCAGCAAACAAACATTAGGTAGCATTAAAAGTGGCACCCTTTCAGCATGGTGAATTTAATAAAACCTCAAGGATGCTATGTTGGAATATAATTTGAAATGTTTTTTTGGCAAGCCATTAAAGATTGAAGATTTCTAGAGTGTTCCTGCATTTTAATGTTGCTATTAATTAGGAAAAGATAATTATTCATTAATGAGAGGTTTTAATGTTGCAAATCTAGAAAGTTGTATTGTATGTTATAAATAAGAGTTTGTCTCATATGTATGTAGGTGTCAAGAAATGTATGTATGAAGGAAGAATTAAAGAAAAGAGTAATAAAGTAATTTAAAAAAGTTTTCCTCCTTTCCAAATATTCCTTTTTCTCATTAATTTATTCCTCTTCCTCCTCAAAATTCTAACAAAGTGATATCAGAGCAATTAAAATAGCTAACAAAGTGGTATCAGAGCCAAGTTCGTGAAGGTGTGATAAAAAGTCAAACAGTGCAATGTTTTTCCTCCAATATCCTCGTCTCACAAAAGAAAATTATGAGAAATGGTGTCTTCGAATGAAAGCTATACTTGGCGGACAAGATGTATGGGAGATCGTAGACAAAGGCTACGACAAGCCAGAAAATGAAACTGCGTTATCTCGAGCAGAGAAGGAAGCATTAGCAAACATGAAGGGAAAAGATCAATATGCACTTAGCCTCATCCATCAATGTTTGGATGATTCAATGTTTGAAATAGTAATCGATGCAGCCACTTCAAAAGAAGCCTGGGAAATTTTGAAAAAATCTTTCCAAGGAGTTGATAAAGAAAAGAAAGTTAAGCTTCAATCGCTAAGGAGTGATTTCGAAGCAATGAAGATGAGTGAATCCGAATCGACTTCGGATTACTTTACAAGCGTGAAGGCGAATGTGAATCAGTCAAGATGCTATGGAGAAAAAATTGCTGATGTTCGAGTGGTGGAGAAGAAGTTAAAAGCTGAAGAGGAGCTGATGAGAGAGAAAGCTGCTAAAGAAGAAATCGAGGAGGAAGTCGTGGAAGAATATGAAGTAGAAGAAGAAGATGACGTAGAAGAAGAAGATGACGGAAAAGAAGAGAAAGAAGAAGTAGGTGACCAGAATAAAGCGAATGAAAAACTTATTGATGCGGAGGAGGAAAATGTTGATAAAGTTGCTGATGTAAACCTCAAAGAGGATTTAAAAATTGAGAATGGTGAAAAGAATAAAGACATGATAAATGAATGGATAATCGAAGCGGAAGAGGACGTAAAGGATGGTATGGAGATAAAGGACGTTGAAGAAAGTCACAGCGAAATAAAAGAGGTTGTAGAAACAAAAGACAAAGGAGATAATAAAATTAAGGATATCGAGATGAGTGACCCTGACGATGCTGAGGTCGATGATGATTCAATAAAAAAGGATGCTTGGGAAAATGCGAAGAAGGCAGAAGAATGTAAAGGAGGTCCTGATGGTGTTCTTAATGTGATCTCTGGTTTTGGCTCCACAACTAGTGCAGCTTTTGCTAGTCACATGGATGTTAAGGAGCTTGCTCGTTTTGCATTGTTCTTTATCCAGGGACAATGTTATTGTGCTGGTTCTCGTACTTTTATGCATGAAAAAATATATGATGAGTTCATAGAAAAGTCAAAAGCTTATGGCTTGAGTCATGTAGTCGGTGATCCTTTTAAGAAAGGTGATAACAAAAGAGATGGAAATGAAGAAGTCAAAGAAATTCAGTATATTATTAGAGATTTTAAGTACAAGCAAAATTTGAAAGTTATGAAAGAATGGAAAGATGACTTATATGATTCATTCAGAGTTAAAGACAACGGAATTAAATGGAAGCTAGAGCACACACTTTTTGGAATGTCTTGTGCGAATAGAGAAGGACAAAATGAATGGAGCAGCGTTGAAGAAATTAAAATTGCATTGAAGATCTTCATATTAGGAAAAAGGAAGAAACGAAAGAAGAAAATTTGGATAATTTATTTGTTCCATCCAAAGCACGTGAGATACAAAGGAGCTATGCTTGGAGTAAGAAAGGAAATTTCAAATTAGGAGGGAGTGTTGGAATATAATTTGAAATGTTTTTTTGGCAAGCCATTAAAGATTGAAGATTTCTAGAGTGTTCCTGCATTTTAATGTTGCTATTAATTAGGAAAAGATAATTATTCATTAATGAGAGGTTTTAATGTTGCAAATCTAGAAAGTTGTATTGTATGTTATAAATAAGAGTTTGTCTCATATGTATGTAGGTGTCAAGAAATGTATGTATGAAGGAAGAATTAAAGAAAAGAGTAATAAAGTAATTTAAAAATGTTTTCCTCCTTTCCAAATATTCCTTTTTCTCATTAATCTATTCCTCTTCCTCCTCAAAATTCTAACAAAGTGGTATCAGAGCAATTAAAATAGCTAATATGCAATTGGTTTTGATTTTGTTTAGCCAAAAAATCATTAAAGATTAAGGATGATGAAATTTGATGTAGTTGGTTGATGGGCAAATAAATTTAAAAGTAAGTATATTAGTTCATGTTGGATAAATATATATAAGAAACAACACAAGCCTGGTCCATTAAAGAGCCAGTGTAAAATGTTAGGGTAGTCATCTATGCAAAGATATAATGTTCTATATTGGTAGTTTGAAAACAATCTTCTTGGTGCATATAAATAGATCAAAATAAACCAACTTCTTCGGGTGAAGGAAGTTGGGTTGAATATTAAAGAAAACACCACATAAAATTTTCAGTATTCGGTACGCAAAGATTGATATCCAATTAATTAATCAACATCGCTTGAAGACAAATTTACGGACAGGAATTTTTTTCTAAAACTTAAATCACAAAGGAGAAAATATATTTCAAAATTAAAATCGATATTGCCTTAGCATATATTATTGGTAAATTTCAGAAAAGAGAAGATAAATCACAACAGAGAAAGGCAAAATGGCAACGTGAGGTTAGAAAAAAGGAGGAATGGGAAAGCTACGATGGAAGAGGAAAATAAAAATCGTGACTCCTGATTTTAAACTTCACAAAAAATTGTAACAGAGCACACACATTGTTAACACATTTACAGTATAAAATTGCACATATCATACTAAGTATGCTGTTTAAATTTTAATTTTGACGTATTATTAAACAGCAATGAGAATTAAACGTATAATCATACATGTCGGTTATCTTCGTTTAGCTTATTAATTTTGATCTCGCATATATTAACGGATTTGGGTGTAATACAAGCTACCAAGATTGAAACAAGCATTCGTATAGGGAAAAAAAAGACGAGAGATGGTTTTAAGCTTACAAGCATAAGTGCCCAAAAATTTATCTTTATGATCCAAAAGAATCATTCTCCAATCATCATAGTGTTATGATTCAAACAAAAATTTCATTCTCCAACATTAATATTTTTTTAGCCCTGTTAACAGAAGTTCATCAGAATTTTCTTATCAATAAGATATCCCAAAAATTCATAGAAGTTCAAAGACAGGAATATCATGTATAACAATCACCAAACAATATTAATGCTAAACAATCACTACATATAAACAAATGACTCACTAATAATCTGCATCGTACAACAGTCACATGCATATGTGCCCTACAAATTCCATTATCTATGACTAAAAACTAAATGGCAAGTCTGTAAAATGAATAAACCAAATGAATTCAAAATTTTAGCCCAGAGTTACAGTCTTACTGATGATTAACTAAATATGGTATTGATCAAGCACCGTTACTGGCCTCTTATATAACATGGTCAATTAAAGATGCTTAGTTGATTTTTACTCAATCTTTATAAGTCAACGTTTATAACTAAATGCGACCACACATATCAATATGTTATACACAGGTTAATATATGTAGATATACCCATATTGCAATAACTGCATTTTTTTAAACCATGGGTATCATATAAAATAAATTGGAAAAATGAGGTCAGTCCATGCGTGTCCTCCTATGATATTTTCCATTTCAGTTTACAGTAATAACTTCTTTCTATTGCCATTTTCTTTACAACTAAGAAGTACGAAACATACTAAAATTTTAGTTGCTAGAAGTAGAATATCCTTAGTACCATGCGGGTAAATGTTTTTTCTTCTTTTAATAGTGCATCCATGAAGATTTTAAACATATTTACTAAACACGTCCATCCATGACGGTTTTAAAGAAATGATTAGTACAATGGATGCTGACAACATTTCTATTGGGAAATGTTTCCAATTTATAACAAGACATGACATTTAAAGCCAAAACAGGGAAACCAGGCAAAACTGGGATTCATATATGTGGTGATCACTATTTATGGTCAACATACTTGCGAATTTTCAATTTCACAAACTGCATGTAATAGACAGCCAAAAGGAATACGAACAAGTCTAAATTTGCGAGTTCATGCAAACTATGAGTCCAGTTTGTAAGTTCAGTTCGCAAACTGGATCAGTTTGCCATTGAGTCCAACTCATCTAGCGTAGATTCCAGTTTTCTATTATAAGAAAAAGATTTCAATTTAATCTGAGACATGGGGTGTCATTTATATTGCACAAGGATTGGCCGTGCTGGACACCAATTTCAGGTAAGACAATCTTACATGGCCAACAAATAATTTTAGACAAGGAAAAACCTTCAAAATGACATTTATATAAAATAAATACAATTTTTGACCATACAGTGGCTCTACCCTGGGCGTAAGCCCTTAAGTTTGCCATGATATCTGTTTATGCATGTATTATACATGCAAACTAACAAATACAGTGGTTTCCTGATTATCCACATCTTTTCCAACAGAAGTAGAATAAAATGTGAATTACTACGTTTGGATCGAAAATCAAACATAAAAACACCTATAAATAATCAATTCTAACACTTTCGAATCCACCCAAGTTTAGAAGTTGAAAATTTATGTAGCTTCATGGATTGAGTAGGAAAACATACCTTTAATTTCTTCGAGGAGTCTTCCTCCTGTGTAGATCGGCAACGGAAAGTAGTATCAACATCTCTGTTGAATAAATAAGCATAAATAAGCTGTAAAACAAATCATAGCTTAATAAGTAGTAACACAAAGGAAGAGATTTAGGGATTTTACCTTTTTTCACAAAGTTCGGATGTGGAAGAAATCAACGAGAAGAGTCATGGATTTGCCCTAAAAATTGGTATGATTTTACCCCCTTTCGATTCGAAAAAAAAAGTGGATGAAATGGAAAATGAAAAGCGAACAAAGAGGGAAATGAATTTGGCACCAATTGGGGAAAATGAAAAAAAAACAGCGGGAGCGAAAATTGATCCAGATTTGATACGTCTCAGAGACTGATCAAATGAACTTATCCATAATTTTTAAGATGTAGGGTTAGATGTTAATTGTTGGAGAAGGTGTGGATCGGTAGGTTGTAGCAAAGAAAATTTGATACGGCTAAGAGCCGTATCAAATTTGATACGGTTTAAAGTCGTATCAAATCTCAACATCTTGGGGTGTCAAATTCACTGTTTTGGTGTAGTGTATAGATAACTAGGATAGTTCTAAACCATTAGATTTTAGGTTATCAAATCAAACCGTACACCTCAAGATGAGTCAGCGTAGGTATGTTGTGTATAAAACTGTCCAGATTCAGAATTAGGAATCTATGATGCATGCAGGTGGGTCGACCTACCTTAGACCTACATTCACACATAGGTCGACTGCCTTAGATCTTAGTCGACCCTGTGTCGATCTAGTTATGGGCTAGGTCGCCCATCGTTGCTTTTCTGCACTGTTTTATTTTTATAATATATATTATATGCTATTTTAGTTCAATCTTCTTAATTCACAACTTCTTCATATTTAATCCAATTTACGAAAACTAAGAGTCTATCTAAACTAAAATTTCATAGTCAACGCAATGATAAAGTCTGTTTTAGCTCATTCTGAATATTTGATTAATTAATATTCATTTTACTATCTTTTTAATATAATTACTCTGTATTAAAATATGGGGTGTTACATTCTCCCTTCTTAAAGGATTTTGTCTCCGAAATATCTAAGTTAAGAAGAATGTTACTAATTAAGACCTACATCCATCCACTCATCCATCAACCATATGCATCCATTGTCCTTAAAATTTCTAATGCTTGGTATGAACATATGCAAAGGTGTTGTGTATATGTCCCTACACTAATGCAAAAATTAGGCGGTCTACTGATTCAGTTGACCTCCTTAATGCAATATATGTTTGTTCCATGTATCCACTATGTATGCAAATGAATCCTAATAGTACATAAAAGTTCTATATGTGTGCACAACCATTCACCAAAATTCAACACCTATGTGATGATTCAACCATTTTAATCCACTGAAATTTTAAAATGCGCACACATCCATATGTAGTACGTATTGCAGCGCGAATCTTGTCTTCGGGTTCCCATGTCGCATCATCACGATTTTCTCCTTATTGCACCTTCAATAGCTTGATCTCCTTGTTGTGTAGCTTCATAACTCTGATCCAAGTATATGGGTAGGAACTTTCCAAAATGATGCCTCTTTCTCTATCTCCACATCCTCAAGCGTACTTGGCTCTACTACCTCTGCTGAATCATGTAGACATTTCCTTAAATGGGAAACATGGAACACGTTATGAACTCCCGCCAGCCTCCCCGGTAGTTTTAGTCTATAGGTCATTTGGCCTATCCTCTCGACTATGCAAAATGGCCCTACGAACCTTGGTACCAATTTCCCTACCGATCCAAAACGAACTACGTTTCTTAGAGGTGATACCTTGTCAAAGACCATCTCTTCTACCTCAAATTCGAAGTCAATTCTCCTCTTATCGGCATATGACTTATGTCTATACTGAGCTTCCTTCATCCTTCTTCTAATAAGGTCTATCTTATCAGAAGTCTCTTTAATCATCTCAAGCTCAAGTAGAAGTCTTTTCGTAGACTCCTACCAATATGTCAGTGATCTACAGGGTCATCCATGAAGTGCCTCGAAGAGGTGCCTTACTAATGCTCGACTAATAACTATTATTGTATGCAAACTCAACCAATAGGAGATGCTCTTCTCAAGTCCCTCCGAAGTCTAGGATACATAATCTAAGTAAACCCATAAGAACCCTACTTTCAGTCTGTCCATTAGTTTGAGGGTGTTAAGCTGTGCTAAGTCATAATTGTGTACCTAGTGCCTCTTGCAAGCTACTGCAAAACTCACTCATAAAAATGGGGTCACGATCACTTACTATACTGGAAGGTACCCTATGAAGTCGCACGATTTCTCTAATGTATACGGATGCTAATCAAGTTGTTGTCCTCTTGCTCTTGACAAGGATAAAATGAGCGCTCTTAGTAAGTCTATCAACTATAACCCACATACTCGTGTTTCCCTTCATCGATTTAGGCATTCCATAAATAAAGTCCATAGAGACGCTCTCCCATTTCCACTATGGGATATCCAAGGGTTAAAGCAATCCGCCAGGTTTCCTTTGTTCATCCTTAACTTGCTGGCAAGTCAAACATTGGGCCATAAATTTAGAAAAACATCCTTCTTCATTCCAGTCCAATGAAAAACTCTCTTCATATCTCGGTACATCTCGTCACCACCCAAATGGATAATCATCCGAGAGTGATGAGCCTCCTCAAGAGTTGTCCTCAACAAGTCTCCAACTCTGGGAACACAAAGACTTCCATCTCGATGTAGCCATCCTTTCTCATCCACATAATATCTAGCTAGGTGACTATAGGTCTCTCATCCACTAAGTACACCCAAGATGTCCACCGATTGTTGGCCCTCTCGCTTTGTGGATCCAATGCACTCCATAAGAGTAGGACGCACCTCCAATGATGCCAACAAAGCAAGCATAAAATCCATAGATGGCCTAAAATCAAAGGTCGAGATAAATTCCAAACTCTATCAACAAAGGAATCAGGTTATCCTTTGCCTACTCAACGCGTCTGCAACCACATTACCCTTTCCTAGGCTATAAGCTATCTCAAAATTTTAGGATGCAAGGAACTCCATCCATCGTTGCTGCCTAAAATTGAAATCCTTCAGTGAGAATAAATATTTGAGCTACTTGTGATCCGTGTATAGTTAAAATCTCTCTCCAAGTAAATAGTATCGCCAAGATTTAAGTGCGAACACTATTGCAGCTAGCTCCAAGTCGTGGGTGTGATAGTTCTTATCGTGAACCCTTAATTTTTTACTTCCATAGCAGACCACCCTACCTTCTTGCATAAACACAACACCTAGCCCCATGCCACAAGCATTCATATAGACCGTAAATACCTTGTTGCCATCGGCAAGAGTCAGAACAAGGGCTGATATCAGAGCCCTTTTTAACCTCAGGAATGCATCCTCGCAATCAATGCTCCAAGTGAAAACCAAATTCTTCTTCGTCAGACGGGTGGGCGGAACTAATTTCCATGCAAAGTCTTTAATGAACTTTCTGTAATGACCCGCTAACCCTAAGAAACTCCTAACCTTTGTCGCATTATTAGGGGCTTTAGAGTCTTGGATTGGAACAACTTTAGCAGGGTCCACCGCTATTCCATCCTTGGAGGCTACATCCCCTAGGAATCTTAATTCCTTTCTCCGGAAATGACACTTAGAAAATTTAGCCTTAAGCTGATGTGATCTGAGAGTGCTAAGAACCTCCTCTAAGTGCCTGGCATGCTCTTCCTCACTCCTCAAGAAAACCAAAATATTGTCCATGAAAATCATCACAAACTTCTTCAGATACTCCTTAAACACCCGACTCATTAAATCCACGATGTATTCGGGCGCTTGGTCAGTCCAAAAGGCATGACCAACCACTCAAAGAAACCGTCAGGAGTCCAGAAAGTTGTCTTGTCAATACCATCATCTGCTACCCTAAGCTGACGAAATCCCATGGCTAGATCCAGCTGTGAGAAAACCGAAGCACCTACTGGCTGTTCAAACAAGTCGTCAACTCTCGGAAGTGGGTGCCTATTCTTCTTGGTGAGATTATTCAACTTCCTATAGGTCATGCATAGAAGGAGAGAGTCGTCTGCCTTAGTCACAAAGATGATTGGAGCTCTCCACTAAAAAATGCTCTGTCTAATGAATTCCTTCTCGATTAACTCACCTTCTTGTTTGCTAAGCTCCTTCCCCTCTCTAGCAGCCATGTAGTGCACAAGTAGAGCTACTGGCTTCACATTCTCCACCAAGTAAATCTGGAAATCGATTTCTCTTCTAGGAAGTAATCCTTTAACTCATCGAATACGTTCAGAAAACCACTAACTATAGGTACTAGTCAAAGATCTTCAACGGAAGCATTAAGAGAATCTAGGAATCTAAGCATAACTAACACACGTGGGTCACAAGAAATCTCGAGAGTTCTACCATGGCACGTTAGAAGTCTAACAACTCTCCTCTCATAATCAAGGATGGCACCATATATGGCTAGCCAATCCATTTCTAGAAATAGTTTGTAACCCATAAAGCCAAGAACATATGCATCACAATCAAATTCGATGCCTATAACAGAAATTCTCAAACCCTACATATCATAGACAAATGAGTCGTACCTCCGACTACAATGGGATCAAAAACAATACTAGTGTCTAGGTGCATATT
The DNA here is from genome assembly GCA_030737875.1 of Allium sativum. Lineage (NCBI taxonomy): Eukaryota > Viridiplantae > Streptophyta > Magnoliopsida > Asparagales > Amaryllidaceae > Allium > Allium sativum. Next base: position 781,261,094 of record CM060921.1, read on the forward strand.
ATCTACCACAAAATTGGATATGAATGAATAAGAAGCACCCAGTATGAAATAGAGTACTAATAGGACAGTCAAAAAGAGAAATCAAACCTTCAACGGTGACTTTCCTGCCACGATCCGGTCCACCAGCGCCTAAAGCATGAAGTTATCCTCCAGGTGATCCCGCCTTCTGACCTTGCTTGTTTGGGCATTGCCTAGTGAAATGTCCAACTTGACCACAACTAAAACAAGCATTCTTTGTTTTCTTATAGTTTCTGGCAAGTACCCCAAATTTCCAGAGCCATGGCACTAAACATTTGTCTTGATCTGGTCTTTATCAGGTTTTCCTACCTTCTTTTCCGTTCCCTTCTTAGGCCATAATTTCTTTTTCTCAGCCTTAGGTTTTTCCTCCTCGGTCTTAACATCTTTTTTATCCTCTTTACCATCCTCATGCATCAAATACATGTCAACTAATCTCTCTAAAGTCGCTTCCATCGGGATATGGGTCAACGCTAGTCCTTGCAGCGATTAGTTTAATCCCTTCGTGAACCATAAAGCCTTCTTATAGAGGGTGCTCACCAAATCCAAACCGAATTATAGAGGGTGCTCACCAAATCCCAACCGAATCTTGCTAGCTGATTAAAATTATTGACATACTCCTTTACTGACATACTTCCTTGTTTTAAAGTCAAAACCTTCTCCATCTGCATTCCTTCCTCTACCTGTGAAAAGAAATTCATCTCGAATATGCGTCGTAACTCATCCCAAGTGGCTACCGCCTTCCTTGCCTGAGTCACCTTCCACCAGTATGAAGCTTCCTCTTTCAGTTGCCAAGCGGCCAACTGAATCTTTCTCCTATCATCGAGCTCCAATAAATCAAACACATTCTCCTTTTTTCTAAGCCAAGAGCATGCCCCCACAAAATTCTCAGTACCACGAAATGGCTTGGCTCTCATCGCACAGAAATCCTTACAAAGCTTAGAATAGTTTCTATAGGATGACGTAGAGTTACAGTGACTGTAGCTGGGGGTGGGGCATTGCCTTGCACTTCGACAGGCGTCGTAGCCTCAACGTATCTGTGGAACCATGTCGGAATGGGAATGCCCTTGGGGAAATTAGGAACCCCAGACATACCGAAAAAAGATGAAACAAGGATTCAGAAAGAGATTGCAGGAATATTGTAAATGACTTGAGGGGATATATCCGTCAAAAGTTGGTTTTATTTGGAAATACTTTGTTTTGAAAACTCTTTTTCAAAAACTTTTTCTCTGAACCTGGAACCTTAGTCTCTGGTACCAAATGTGACACCTCACGTCCCTTAATGTCACCTATATGAGGAAGCATTAAGTTATGTGAATCGCAGTAATAATACAGAGACTAATTTTAACAAGATAAAATATAAAAATTGCAGTAGAAAACTTCAAACTTTTATTTCAAACCAAATTCAACATTACATTTCAAATGAACCACCAATGTTATAAAGTCATAAAAATATGTCACATAAATCATCAGAGTACAAAAATATAAAGTAATATCCCTTACATTTCATAACAGTAAACATAAAAGAAATTGAAGTTATACGTTGAAAGAGAAGTAATCCAAGTCCAAGCTAAAAAGAGTCATGTCAAGACTACGATCCACCACCCTAAGAACCCGAGGGGGGGAGGAAGAGATAGAAGGAAAAACAAAATAGGTAAGACATAACGTCTGTTGAGTTCGAGTGATTTTTATCATAAGCATAGAATAAGAAGTATCAATATAGATAAATGGTACTTGATATGAAAATACAATAATATATACAAGTACAAAGTAAACGAGATAACAAAGCAAAGTAATGATCAAGTAAGCTTCTCATTCATATCCCAAGAACAAGTTTCTGCACTAACTACTAGAATATCAAGATTAGGTTTTACCTTAATAACTACCTGCGTGATCAACTCCCTACAAACGCAAATAGCATGTGCCAACCACGACAGTAGTGGATATCAGTCCCTAACCCGTCAAATTATAAGACACATCCCTATTCGTTGGTGTACCATCGTCTTAGTTTTCCCCATTGGACCCATGAACGCTCACGACTCCACTGGAACGCGCCCGTACCCACCTTCCAGCCATTGACAATACAGATCAGTAAAGCGTGCCATGTCCCCTCTATGATACTAACATGGATAATGACTAATACGGGTTTCACGTAGTAAGATTGACACAAGCCACCCCTAGGCTCGTGCTCCCAAATAACTAGGATTTTAAGAGTCCCAAAACTGGATATAAACAGAAAGGCGTGGGACCTCTTAGTTTGTTGATTAACATGTTTAACTTAGCAGTTTTAAGTTCATTAATCTGCATGCACTACAACAAAAACACCATATTACAACTGCAGTTTTACAACTGTTAGAAAGTGACAGTTGTAATAAAGGTTTTTAACAACTTTTTTCCCTAGACTGTTGTGATAAACTTATTTTCAACAACTTTTTTATCTTTCCAGTTGTAATAGATATCTACCACAACTTTTCTTCTTTACCAGTTGCAATAGATGTCTGTTTATAATAACTCTTTTTTTGTCAGCTAATATTCAATTATAACTCAGAAGAAGTAATAATTAATAAAAATTAAGAAGTAATATTAAATATTCTAATAAAAAATAATTTTCTATAAATTCTAATTTTTCTTTTAAATTTTCACTTATTATTTCTAATTTGTAACATGTATGAAGTTTCGGTATATGGTCCATAAAAAATTGGCAGCATGCCATACGCGAGAACACCAAATTTAGGCGAGAGCGGTGAAAATTGAGCTCCAGTGTAATTCACATGAATAACTTTTCTCCTTTGTGCATATGTCCTTTCATTTCCTTCTCTCAAATAAAATTCGATCTCTTTCTCCCCTCAAATCCTCCTCAACATACTAGAGCCGCCTACTATTGAAATATAGATCCACTGATTGTTGCGATGTTTACATTTTCCCCTTATCCTCTCTAACGCCTTGCTTAATAATTCCTTCCTCTGTAAGCATCGACTCCTTGAAGTTCCTCTTTTAGATCTAAATGATATTCCAACTGCCATTGTATCCCTGCTTTTTAGGTTTCTCCATTTTTTAACTCGCTTTATCCTTGAGTGCGAATTGGTTATGGATCGATTTTCGACATGCTAGGGTTAAGGCCTGTTATTTTGGTTTCATAGTTCGTTTTTGGGGATTGAGCGGTGTTTTGAGTGCATCGTGTAGTGTCGAGATACAGATCCATTTTGTTTCATGGTTTGATTGTCTATCAATTTGGGCTTTTGATATTTTATCATGCAGGTAGTCCCCTCCTAAATTGATATTTGTTATTTGTTTTTTTTAATGTGGGCGTTGAATTGAGCATTATGTAGCAAATTTTACGGCTACAAATTGTTTAGAGTAATAAGTAGGTACAGTTCATTATGTACATTACTGTTGCAGGTTAATGGATAAACTATCTCATTGCCACAGTGAAGCCAATAGTTGTACTAGCAGATTACAAAAGATATTGTACTTGGAAGAAATGAAGGTGTTTCATAAAGTGAACTCGTTCCAGGTCAGGTATTACTATTAGTAATCTTTCAAATATTTTTCCTCGGATTCCAATTTCAGATGTGGTTGGCTATACTTTTTCTTTTTTTAAGTTTATATTCGGTAATGCTAGAAAGCTTGCATCTGTTGTGTATTAACCTTTTTAGCTCCAAGACCCTAATCGATAATATTCTTCATAACATGGATAGTCTTCAAGTAAAATCAAAGTAATTAAGTAACAAATTTGTAATCCAAACTTTATGATTTGGTAAATAATTTGATGTAATGGCTTTTACCTAAATCCAGTTATCTTATACAACATGCTATATACGAGTATGACAGTATAAGGACAGTTATTAGTAATTTAATATTAATAACCTTAAGTAAAAATGGAAATATTGGAAGTGATCCTTTGTCACATAGATTCAGAGTATAATATCAAACCATTGTTGACGTGCTCTAAATACCGTTATTGATGAAAAACCGTGACATAGTGACTATATGTAGTGTATAATATAAAACTTGACACTTATTGCCCCTCATTGGATAAAAATTTGCATTGTATGCATGTAAAATACAATGCTCACTCCATAGAAATTTGTATATTTTTGGTATAAATATAATTGATTGATGATTAGAAGTTTGAATTGGTCAATGAAACCGTATAACCTAAGACGACATAATTTGTTTCTGCTTTTAAAATATGTTAACGTGAAGGATCTACATGTGGGAGACAACTTTTCTTACATTCCATATGAGAATTCTTTTGGGTATTTGTAAGCAGGAGTGGAGAAATTACTTAAACTTTAAATTCAAAATTGGAGGTCAGGTGTTAACCCGGTTATAACAACCGATAGATGTTAACACGAAATCAATAAGAAGATCAAAGTTGCATGATATCGGAATTAAACGAAACCTCACTAGAAAGATCAAAAAAACAAGCTCATAAAGACACTACATCATAACATGGATACCCTCCATTTTTATTGAAAATGGTCAATGAATTTCTTAAATTGACCAGTTCTTAGTGTATGTCATTGAAATCATCCCATTTTTCTTTTTATTTTTTTAGGCTGCAGGCAACTTCAACTATGGTAGTCACTTTGCTTGAAATTGCAAATATTTGGCATAGAAGTAACTGGAAAATTTTGATGTTGATGTATTGCAACTTTTATGGAAAGTGAGTCCAGTATTTTCCACAATTATAGTCATTCAATTTGAATTATGTTAATTTAAAATTTATAAAGGTTAAGTACTGTTAACCACTATATGAATATATATATATATGTGTGTGTGTGTGTGTGTGTGTGTAGAATGCAAGTTATGTTTGATGCTATTAAGATTTGGTATTGTTGGCTTAAAAAAACATTTTTTGTTCTTTTTTCTAACAACAGACGTATTCTTATGCAACAGGTTTGATCACTGCGGTGAACTTGCACCAAAAAGATAAAGGGCGTAAAGATTCTGTTGTCTTCGATTAGTGTACTCCTGTAGTGTATGCAATTTTTTTTGGATAACTTGTGCTTGTACTAAGTTGCTTGGTAACGGTCAAGTATGTAATAATGCACGAAATGTTGTCTGAAACTTATTATTTGTAATACTGAATATTTGAGTATTTTAATAAATTAGTTTGCAAATGACTGTAATATCTGATTTGCTTATGGAGTATTGTTAAATTTAGTGTGTTGTTCTTTTCAATTGCAAAAGATGTCTATTTTTTCAAAAACCCAAATGTCAATCACAATGGTGCATAACAGTTGTAGTAGATATTATTACAACGGTGCATAACTATTGTAATAAATTTTAATACAACAACGGAAAAAGTTGTAAAATATACATATTACAACGGTGTTGCAACAGTGCAAAAAAGTTGTAAAAGATTTTAGTCTATTACAACTTCTTAATACACGACAGTTAGCCCACCGTTGTAAAATGTATATTACAATGGTTTTCCACCGTTGTAATATGGTCATTTTGTTGTAGTGATGGTTATAAATGATATTTCCTATAAATGTTATTGTGTACAACCCCTTCCCCAAAACAGACAAGCACCAGCTCAAATGCGTATGTGTGTATGTGTGTGTGTGTGTGTGTGTGTGTGTGTATATATATATATATATATTAAGTTATGTGTTTATTTAATTACATATGACCCTTCATATTTTCCATAATATGACCTAATTAATATAAAATTAAGTTCAATTTGTTCAGATTAACATGTTTTGCGTATTATCCTAATTATACAGACATTGGATTTCATGTTTCAATATGACTTATCCTCCTTTTTACTATTATTACATGTTATTCCAATTTAACCCAATTTTACGTAGTTTTAACGGAAGTAGCCTATACACTCGCTAGCCTAAGCTTAGCGCAAAATAAAAAGGAAAAGGAGAAAATATAGATCTAACTCAGAAATATATAAACTGAACAAATAGGCAAAATACTAGAAATAAAACCAAGACAGAAAAGGGAATAATAAGGATGTACATGTAACAGGTAATAACTAAAAACTAAATAGATAATCGACATTAAGACAATAACATATAAACTTATAAACACTATATAATTTCAAATCTAAATAATTTACTGTCAGAATACTTTTTAATTATCAGATCTAAAAATAAATAGAACTCACAGTGGTTTGAATTGGATCTAGAAAAATCCTTCTAATAGTTTTTGTAGAAAAAAAGCAAGAGTTATCCCTTTAATATAAGATCTGGCACCACGTCGGTATTTTATTAATTTTTATTTAGAAATAGCTTGGAGGAGGAAGAAGATGAAGATCATTTGTATGTAAGAAAATAGTGAGGCTGCTAGCCTATTTATTGATTAACTATGATAGTTCTAAACCATTAGAATTTAGGTTATCAAATCAAAATCGTACACCTCAAGCTAAGTCGGCGTATGTATGTTATGTATGAAATAGTCAGATGCAGAAGCAAGAACCTGTCCTGCATGCAGGTGGGTCGACCCGCCTTGGACCTGGGTCGACCTGCCTTAGACCTGGGTCGATCCCTGTGTCGACCCAGTTAAGGGCTGGGTTACCCATTTACCATTGCTTTTCTACGCTGTTTATTTTTATAATATACATTATACGCTATTTTAGTTCGATCTTCTTTAATTCATAACTTCTTCATATTTAATCCAATTTACGAAAACAAAGAGCCTATCTAAACCAGAATTTCGTAAAAAAACGCAGTAGTAAAGTCTGTTTTACCTAAATTTGAAAATTTAATTAATTAAATTTTACTACCTTCTTAATATAATTACTATGTATTAAAATATGGGGTGTTTCACTATGGCAAAGGTTTCCATGAGGAGTCCAAATCAAGGGGAAATTGGGTTAAGTAAATGTTTGTTGGGGATCCATACCATACATGATACCCTTTTTATCATACATGGCCGCATACAGAAGGCAAGGGCATACACCATGCTACGGGAGGTAGTAGAAAGGTCCAAATGAGGTGGGTATATGTGCGTTCCAACAGTTTAATGTGCGTGCATTCACCCTACTAATGAAGATAAGACATTATGGCACCAGTAATTAACGCTATGTCTTATTGCTGATGGGTCGGGCTTGATAAGCCCAAGGCCTATAGTAGAACATCAAAAATGGTGCGCTTGAAGATCAACCTACAATGTGCACAATCCATACAAAAATACATAATATTCTATAAAATCATAGAAAAAACATAAAACCAAGGGAATACGCAGAGATTTTTAAGTGGTTCAGCAATCCGCGCCTATGTCCGCTTTATATCTATTGTTTGTACTGTCATATTACAAGATATAGTACATTTAAACCTTAAAAAGTAGAGAAAAGAAGTGATTAGCCACACATAAAGTCCTTGTGATGGTAAAAATAAGTTTCGAACTCTTCAAATGCAATGCTCTTACGTACAGAGTGTTTGGCCAGAATCCAATAAGAATCCCATTTTCTTGTCCCGAAAACGTATATTTATAGTGTGTGGTTGGCTCGGGTCGGCGTGTACATGTAGCGACTAATCCATCAATGTAGGTTGGTAGAAGACGCATCTTTAGTCAGCAGAGATATCCTCTCTGGGTCATTACTAACAACGTGGCCATCGATCCAAGTTTGTAAGAGTTGGTGGACCATGTTCTTCATTAGAGGAGATATCCTCCCCGGCCTGAAGTGTAATACATGTTCAACGATCCAAAGATGTAGGGAGAAGTGGCTGCGTCTTAAGCCAAAATAATAGGTCAAATTGTAGCTACAAGGTCCGGGTCGGTATACTCCGACTCGATATACCAAATTGAGTTGTTCGACCTGAAAGTATAATAAAAAAATGGTGGTTATGAGGATTCTCCCAGCCGAGGTGCACCGACCAAGGAAGCACCAAGCCAAACCTTGCAAATGCAGAAGTGAGCATCCAGAGTTAGGGTGGGTCGAGCCAACTATACCGATCCGGAAACCAGATGTACTGAGCCAATATTTTGGAGAAGTTATGCTACTTCCTTCCAATGAATCTGAGTTTCAACAAAGCCTAAACTCAAGTCCTGAGTATTCTGATTGCCAGAATTCCAATTTGTGACTGCCTTGCCAAAAGGCGGGTCAACATTTTCCCCCTAAAAACATATCTTTTGGTGGAAGATATGCTTTGGGTAATCCATAATCTAGAGAAATCCATATAAACCCAAGATAGAAGTCCAGTATACGAAATCCAAAAGACCTCGATCGCTTCGGATCGTAATAAATAAAAATTAGAAATCCCTGGTCGTACTGGACCAGATTATAAGAAAGCCATGATCACTCCAGATCATATTATAGGAAACCAAAAAAACTATAACACCAAGAAATCCTAGGATCACTATGGATCATATTATAAGGAAATCCAAATCCAAGAAATCTGAAATCCATGGCCTCGCCGGGCCCGATCCAATGCTAATATAGTCCATACCTGCAAATAAACAAAGTGGATAATTTTTCCGAATCCTAGCATTACTATTTAGCTTTTCCAAACATAAACCATGCTTGAAAATTCATAGTGAGTATATTAATACTCGACCATGATTGAATTGTCTTGTTAAGGCCTAACAAGATTTATCAATCCTTCGGGCGTAATCCATACCCGGAAATCCAAACTGAGCCTATGCCATACTCTAGTTGTGATTGAGTTTTCTTGCCAAGTACTGACAAGTTATTCCAACCTTACAAGTATAATCCATAGCCGAAAGCCTAAATCGAGTATAAACCATACTTTAAACTTTACTAAGCAGTCATGTCACATCCTGGCAAGATAATTGAGTCCTTCATGCATAATCCACGCTTGGAAATCCATTTTATTAAATCAAAATTATTACATAACCAAAAAAAAGCCTGATTGGTTTATCGTTGGATGTAGAGCACGCCTAAGAATTAAATCCTAATCCCGTATGTGAGTGCAACAACTTATCCATTTATGATCAGATGGTTTTATTATCGAGCATAAAGCATGCCTAAGGACTAAATCCTAATCCACATGCATGAGTGAGTTGACGTAGTCATCTGGGAAACTAAAGATGAAAAAAATTTGGAAACACTTACCTTAAAAAATCCAAAAATCTAGTGTGATCTGATCTAGATCAACCGATGATATTCCTGCGCATGCTTGGTCCTGGATGGTTTCCGCTCTAGGGGGAAGTAGGTGGTAATGCTTGCGCTTGCATGGGTGGTTGATTGACCATAAACTCTTCATGTTTGACTCGTTCCTCGATTAAGTCTCGCAAATGCCTACACTTATTGGTGATGTGACCAACCATCTCATGGAATAGGAAGAATTTTGCAAATTCTCACTCATGTTGTGTTGGCTCCCTTCTAAGAGGCTTTGGGTAAGAAATGCAATCTTTCATATCCAACTAGATAATCTCTAGCGAAGAATTGAGCGTAACATACTTGTTGAACTTGAGCTCTCTCCGAGTCTGGAAATTTGGACCATTCTTGGCTAGGACTTTTCTCATCATTATTTTTTCCAGAGTGCCATTCTTAGCCATATTCACTTCGAGAAGTCCTTCCCGACATTAACAACTTCCTCTCTTAGAAATCAATCTGCTTCAAGATAGAATTTTCCAAGGTCTCTTGGTGGATCTCTTTATAGAGAAAATTTTAATTTTGACTTATCCAAGACGTCAGATACAGCTGCCAATACGTTCTGTCTATTGATCAATTCTGCTTCCAACTGCTGAAACCACACAGCAACAATATCTGTCAGTCACAGAGGAAAACACTTATGCATGATGTTATCTGACGCCGATAGCACTTCCATGCGGCGCACGTAGCTAGCATCCTTCCTACCATTGTAAGCTTCTAAATCTAGTAGTATGAAGTCTAATGGATTACAGAAATTCCTGATATCCCATGTGAAAGGGCAACGATTAACGCTATCAACGTCATATGGGGATTTCCCCTTGTGAATTGTCGAATCATGTCGGCGATTCGATTACTATTTCTAAGAAATTCTTGCTAGTTATCCAATCCAATGCTAGTGCATGCAACATGAAATGCTGCAGTTGTATGATGTCTGCCTAAAGCCTCTAGGTCCTACTTGAATATACCCTCCGACAACGTGATTGAACTGGTTTGGGTCGGTATTACCTATCCGAGCTCAAGTAGCTTCAGGGGCTGTTATATCCAAAGCAATATAAGTTTGAGCTTGCCTAGCATTTTCTACGTTTCCGTCCTGATTTTTGCAAGCTGAGGTGTTAAGATGTATGCCATTATGTGTGGGGCAGTTGTCCCCGTCGAGCCCGGGTCGGCATGGACTCTTGGCCGATCCAGGGTTTCTACCGATCCGAGCTAGGGTAAGCACCCTGGTTGAACTGAAGTTGCCCCCAAGCCTGCATATTGTATTATCTCTAGGGAAGCTACTGTCGTACTTGGTTCGGCATGAGATATGGGCGGAATAAGGGTTGATTCCAGTCCAAGATGTGGCATACTTCTTGAGTGCTTGGGGGCTGTACTGTTGGTTCCTATCCTCAGGCCTAAGCCCTGACCTCCTAGTCGACCAGATCCATCCATCCTTACGAGGAAATTATTCATCATCTCCATTTATTTGTGGAGAAGTTATTCCTGTCGCTCCGTCCATGACCTTAGTTCAGCTATAACATCTTCCATCTCTTCTCTGGTTAGGTAGATGGAAGGATCTCCATAAGAGAAAGCCTCCTGATTTTCCTCATTCCTAGAGCTTGCATTGCCAATAGTCTCAGTACGAGAGAATGATCCATCCTTCTTCTGTTTCACTATTTCCAAATCCTGAAGCTAGAAGTCCAATTTCCTCAAGATCCAAAGGCTATTGCGTGCTCCCATCCAGGCACGCTAAAGTGTTGATGTCAAAAATGGTTCGCTTGATGATCAACCCCTGAAGTACATAATCCATACACAAATCACAAAATAACATAAAACAATAGAAGCAGGAGAACACGCACAAATTTTTATGGTGGTTTGGCAATCCAAGCCTACGTCCACTCTATAATCTATTGTTTATACTTTTATATTACATGATATAGTGCATTTAGATGTAATAAAAGTAGAGAAAAGAAGTGATTTTTGTCGAACACGCAAAGTCCTTATGATGATAAAAATGAGTTCCTAACTCCTCAAATGCAATGTCCTTGCATACAGAGTGTTCGGCCATAATCCAATAAGAATCCCCTTTTCTTGTCTCGAATACATGTATTTATAGTAAGTGGTAGGCTCGGATTGGCCTATACATGTGGCGATCGATCCATCAATGTAGGTAGGTAGAAGACCACATCTTTAGTAAGTGGAGATATCCACTCCAGGTCATTGCTGACCACGTGGCCATCGATCCAAGTTTGTAGGAGTTGGTGGACCATGTTCTTCATTATAGGAGATTTCCTCCCTTGCTTGAAGTGTAATACGTGTTCCATGATCCGCAGAAACAGGGAGAAGTGATCGTGTCTTAAGTCAAAAGAATAGGTCAAATTGTACCTGTAGGGTCCGGGTCGATATACCCCTGCTCGATATACCAAACCGAGTTGTCCAACCTGAAAGTATGAATGCAGATTGGCGGTTATGAGACTTCTCCGAGCCGAGGTGCACTAAGCTGAGAAGCACCTAGCTGAATGTTTAAAATACAAAAGTGAGCATCCAAAGTTAGGGTAGGATGAGCCGACCATACCGATCCAGAAACCAAATGTGCTGAACCAACATTTTGTAGTAGTTGTGCTACTTTCTCCTGATGAATCCGAGTTCAACAAAGCCTGAATTCAAATCCTGAGTATATGATTTCCAAGAATCCATATTGTGATTGCCTTGCCAAAAGGCGGGCCAACATCAGAAATATGTTATCAGTTTATGGTTTAATGACAGTCGATCGATGGGTAGTAGTAGGAAGATTTTCTGTAACAACCCGTATTTTCAATAACCTGTTATAACATAAAACGAGGCAGAATTTAATTCAAAAATTTGAATCAAGGGAAACGGGCTATGCCATTGCGTTCGTCTCAGAAAAATACGTGAAATAGAGTCCGAGTTTTCGAAAATCGGAGTCCGTATGACCCAGTTAAGGCCCATCGAAGTTTTCAGAAAATTCCTAAGTAAAAACAGATTTGAATTTCAAGTTGAAAAGTGGGAATTAGGGCAAACTGGCGCAGGCGGGAAAATTCCCGCCAGGACCCCCATGTCGACAGGCATGTCGACAGGGTCCCCAGGGTGTCGACAGCCCTGTCGACAGCCCTGTCGACACAGGGTGGCCGGGCAGTTTTGCCTGGCGCACCATTTTGGGTTTGGTCTGGTCTTGTGGCTTGGTTCTAGAGAATTCCGAAATCTGATGGACCTAATTCAACTAGGGTTTAATCCTATGGTCTAAATCACTAGCCTAATCTATAAATAAGACCCTAACCTACCCTAAATCACTCATTATTCATTCTAGCAACTAAACTATGTCAAAATCAAACCTCTCATGGCCTCCACTCTCTTCATACAATTCCTAAACAAATTCTTAAGAGATTTCCATGCATACAAGTGTATTTAGGCTTGTATGATCCTCCTTAACTTGCATTAAAGTCTTGTTTCTCTATTGTCATCATAAAGGAGGAGTCTTGATCAAGTTTGCTTGCATTTTGGGGTTTTATTTTGTTGCATAAAGGGTTTCTTACATTTGCTATACTCATTTGAGTCCGCATAAGCATTGTAAGCCCTCTTACCTTCATTTTAGAAACTCTAAAGTTAATATGTGATGAAAGTTGGGATTTATGCATGTTTAATAAGTTATGCATGCTTATGCGAGTTCAATGTGCCATATTACACATGTTTGATAAGTTATGCATGTTTATGCAAGTTCACTATGCCATGATTTGCAAGTTTATTGAGTTATGCATGTTTATGCAAGATCACTATGTCATGATTTGCAAGTTTATTGAGTTATGCAAGATCACTATGTCATGATTTGCAAGTTTATTGAGTTATGCATGTTTATGCAAGATCACTATGCCATGATTTGCAAGTTTATTGAGTTATGCATGTTTATGCAAGATCATTATGCCATGATTTGCAAGTTTATTGAGTTATGCAAGATCACTATGTCATGATTTGCAAGTTTATTGAGTTATGCATGTTTATGCAAGATCACTATGCCATGATTTGCAAGTTTATTGAGTTATGCATGTTTATGCAAGATCACTATGCCATGATTTGCAAGTTTATTGAGTTATGCATGTTTATGCAAGATCATTATGCCATGATTTGCAAGTTTATTGAGTTATGCAAGATCACTATGTAATGATTTGCAAGTTTATTGAGTTATGCATGTTTATGCAAGTTCACTATGCCATGATTTGCAAGTTTATTGAGTTATGCATGTTTATGCAAGATCACTATGCCATGATTTGCAAGTTTATTGAGTTATGCATGTTTATGCAAGTTCACTATGCCATGTTATGCATGTTTATGGTAATATGCAAGTCCACTATGCTAAGTTATGCAAGTCTAACATGTTATGCATGTTTGTTGTGATATACAAGTTCATCATGTATGTTATGCCAAGTTCCCTCTTCCTATCCTTTATGCGTTGTTACGAATATGTAAGCGATAGAATGACGTTGGGGGGTTTGGGTAAACTTAAAATACATGAAAATATAAGATTGGGAATTTACCTATTAAGTTAGGTCTACCCCTTGGGAATTTACCTATTAAGTTAGGTCTACCCAAGTATTTGTTGACTTGTGATTATGTTTTGAAATAAAGTGGACATGACACTTAGGAAACATAAGTGTGGCCAACTCGAGGTTGGGTTGAGTGTGTAGCGTAATTCTACCCGGAACCTACCGGCTTAACTAGTGGCTACAAACAATAGGACCCAATGTGAGAAGTTGGTCATGTGTACCTTGGACCCGAGGTTAGACCAAGTTGTGGTGTAAAGCTACCCGGACCCGCCCGGCTTAACTAGTAACCGCAACAAAGTCTAATGTGAGAGGTTAAGGCACAATTAAATTAATTAATGCCTCATGATTAGGGTTAAGTCAGGGTCCACTAATACTTAACCAATTTGGGGATTCGAGGGATTGAAATGGGGTTAAGTTGTGAACTGTCGGTTACACTTAACCAATTTAATCCATGATTAGTGAAGGGTTAGATCACACTTAACCCTCTTAGGAAACCCTAGCAACGTGGTCTGTTCCAGCAGTAATCCCGATTTGGTATCATCACAACCCTAGAAGCTGGGCTAGGGCAGGGCACGATTACTGGACTGATGTAAGCGACCAAAGCGACGGCTGAGTGGTACAGCGGTGCGGGTCCAGGCGGGCTACGGACGTGCACGTAATCCGGTATTGGACAAACTCGAGGCACGGGTACCAGTAGGTTTAGACTGTGCATTATTGCTTCAGTGTCTGGGGTTGACACCCGAGGGCTTGATACACCCAAAGGTGGACCCAGCACAGTCTGACTACATCCATATGTGGGCCGTATGGACACCAACACTTGACGTGTTAGGCTTATAGGGAGCCGATCGACTAGACCGTTTGGTTGGACCTTATATTAAGGTCACTTCATGTTATTGGGTCAAAGCTTGGGCCAAGGGATCAATACCTGTTATGTTGGTTTGCTAGTACACCGTGGTGCAAAACTTAACCTTGTTTATGCGATGGCACCTCTATCTATTTTGTAGTTAATTCATCATGCCAGTATGTTGTTATCTATGATCATCTCAGTTTCCGTCATGCTGTTAACTTTATTAGTTTATAGACTGATCGTAGCAGGGCTTACTCAGTCTTTTTGACTGACCTGTTTTCTTTCGCCTCTTTTCTTCCGTTTCCCCCCCCCCCCCAGGTTCTCAGGGAGGGAACACAGGAGCCTAGCTTGGATCTTAGCTGCTTTCTTGGATAGCTCATGTATGCTTTGGACTTGAGCTCGCTATGGTTTTTCCACTTTGGGGATAGCTACTTTTATGTTTTCCTTTTCAGTTTCAGATGATGTTATTTTATGTACTAGACTTGTTTATTTGGGAAATTGACATTATGATGTAGCAGACTTGTTTTTGAAATGGTTTAAAATTCTTCCGCTGTTTTATCTACTTACTCTGTTTATTTACATATATATGTCATGTCCTGCCTTGTTATATCATTATGCATGTTTACCTTGTTTTAAAACGCCCCACCAAAGTCAGAGTTGCTTGCAAGAGCCGCCCTGGCGGAGGTGGGGTGTTACATTTTCCTAATATATTATTTTCTGATCTTGTAGAATTGCAAACTATCAAAAGTGAATGAGAACAATCAACTCTATCTGTAACCTTTAATGTCATGTTATATACTCACTTTAGGTGTACACACACATTTGCCCTATCTTACACTAAAACTATTGTTTTATCCATTTTCCTTGCTTATCAATCATGCCAGTAATCATAACAGCTCACCAAATTTTATGTCTAACCCAATTTCCTTCTTTCTTTCCTTTTTCTCCCTTAGGCTCGTAGGGTGGAAATGCATAGTTTGGATTTTTTGGCAGCTTCTTACTTGGAGGATTTTCTTTGCAAAAAATGTATTGTTCTTTGTTATTTCATCTCTTTCCACGGTTTGATTGTATCTATGACTACTATTTAAGGATACTATTAATGTACTCTGATATTTTATGACTAAGATTTTCTTTCCACGAGGCATGATATTTGGTTTTTAAAATAAATGAAATGGTGTTGTTTTAAATTGTCTTCTTCTTCCGTTGTGTTTTAAATTATTTATGTCTTGTGAATCATAGTCTCTATAAGGTTCTTTTATGTCTTTATACCGACAATGCTTCATATTCTTTAGTAGGACCCTACTTTGGGTAACGTTAATGGTGTGGGGGTGTTTCATTTGGTACCAAAGCCTAAGGTTACAAGATCACTAAAATTTAGTTTTAAAAGAAAACTTTTTAGGAAAAAACATATTTTTAGAACCAAAGATACTTTAAAAAGATATCCCTTAAAGTTAGTTACAATATTCCTTTGACTCTCTCGAATTCTAATATCTCTATCTTTTCTCTCTTTCGCATCATGTCAGGTGCCCCTAATCTTCCTGAGGATGTCCCTGTTCCTTGTTGGTTTTGTAGATATTTAGAATCTACGACACCAACCGAAGGACAAGAACATGCATAGGCTCCAGCACTCGCTGTGGTGGTTCCTACTAATCCACCAACAACTCTTGACTTTTCTAAGTTTTACAAGGATTTCTCTAATTTGGGCGACAAGGATTTTATGTGAGCAGAGACTTTTATGGAGGCCTGCACTTGGCTTAGAGACATAGAGTGGTTCTTTGAGTTATTAGAGCTTGAGGATCAGTATAGAGTTCGGTTGGCAGCTTAAAGGAGAGGCATCATTTTGGTGGGAGATTAATGAGGTTGAAGGAAGAGCTATGGGTTGGGCAGAAATCTAAGTTAGATTCGGGAGGAAATTTATGTCGCAAAAATGAAGAGGGTATACAGTTAGAGCAGGCCCTCAATCTGAAGCAAGGTGACCTTTTGTCAAGGAGTACATCAAACAATTTAATGAGTTATCATGATTTGGGATGGATTTGTTTAACACATCTAATAAGAAAGCTGTTAGATTGCAAGAGGGCTGTATCAACCTCTCCAAGGATTGATTATGACTCATATTCCAATAGGAGCTAATTTGGACATTATGGAAGAGATGGCTTTGATGTACGAGGACAAAAAGGAAGAGGTCAAGGATGCTAAGGTAGAAGTCCTAGATGTGACGACCGCCCATAACCCTACACTAAACAAGAGGAATAATGAGCTGAAAGGTGTGCCAGGCAGTTATGGACAATCATTAGAGTAGGTAAAAAACATCAGAACCTGTCGCAAAACTCACAGTGCAAGGATAAAATATAATAGAACAATTACAACATGTAATAGTGGTAGAGCATTATATAACAAACTTTTGAAACTTACTCAACATATAGAAAGATTATCCAACTGATACCCAAGTTTGTACATAAGGCCTCACTACAACCCTCATAGAGCACTCAAACAGCGGAAACAGAAATACTAGATAGTAATAAACAGGTATGCCAACCTCCTGCTCGCCTTCGCACAACAACATCGTCCTCACAAATCACCTGTAACCTACTACTTAGTCTGCCAATCCACAATCGGATGAACAACCCAAGGTAATAAGAGGAGACATAAAACCTTGAGTCAGACAACAGTCTTAGTGAGCGATAAAACAGCTAACAAACTTCAACAATAAAGCATTTGAGAATGGACAGATATACATACTAATCTACCCACAACACCATAGAAGAACTCAGCCTTATCTTCCCCACATCGGACAGTGATAGCCTTTACCATAAACAATTCAACAATTCATCCTTGAAAACCAAAACACCCATTCAATCATGGCAAAGCACTCATAACATCCAGATTAAATGTATGTAACGAACAGGGATTTTCGACCCCGTAAATCGACACAAAAACACTGTGTCGACATTCAAGCATCGAAAACATCGGAATGTTATTAGGAAGAAATTATAGGGTGAGATAAGCAAGAAAGTAAAACTAGAATAGAAGGATAAGAAGAATCACAATCGAATCACAGTCTCACATCGTAGCGGAAACAAAATATAATATAGAAATAAATCTTTATAAAGAACTTGAAATAATGCTTACAATCAGAGTACAACTTACAGTCAACACATCTGGGAAGTTATAATAATCCGTCCTCATATACAACACACAGCGGAATAAATAATAGTACGTCTGAACTCCTCTAGCATGTCTTCTGAACTTCGTAGTGTCTAATAACCTGAACCTGTGCAACTCGGTCTAACCCGAGCATTACAAACACAGGGTCAGCCTGGTGAACCAAAGTGAGAAAAACTTGCAAAGTTTAAGGGGATCATCCAACTTGATTTTAACGTCCAAAATCTTTGAAAGAAAAGGATAATCGTAAGACCAAATCCACACATAAATACGGATGGTTTTTACCTTACGATAACCCAAAACATTTTTGAAATCAAATTTTTTTTTTGATATTATGATAGTGTCTAAATACAAATATCAATATAGCAGAACGTTTGCGTCTCACTCTCTATATATATAGTATACAATCAAAACTGCAGGCTCTTATTGGAGATTGGATTCCGACTATGATAAGGTATGGAACCACCTGCCGATAGTGTATCTCTAGAGAGGAATACACTGGATTCAACAAGAACATCTTGCAACCCGGCCATACATGATCGACCACTCATTTCTCTTGGGTGTATCGAATATATTGTCACCTACGGTTAGTACCAATATAACCGTTCCATGGAGATACAGATGTGAAAGAAGTAACAAAGTGAATATTCTCTAGATGGTGACAATACACTCTAATGGGTGCGACCCACATAGCCATGCTGCCTGCCCGATTTTTATCATTTCTCGGTTGTGAGGCATGAGGTTATAATTCTCCATTTTGAACATCTGACCACCATTCACTTTGAACGCCATATCGTCAGATACTTCCATACACGTTGTCCTGGGACTGGATAACCGAAGGCACCCTCCTACTACATCCTAGGAATCACCCTATAGATTAGTAGCGAGTAGACCTTGCAACCCATAGATTCCAACCATGACAGAATCACAGTTTATCTCTGGGAGCTAACCAGAGATTATAAGCAATACTTTCATTTTATAAAGATCTATGGTCTTCAAGTGCTCCATCTCGATTAACGTCTGATTCCTTCTACGATTTCGTATTTGCTGGTCGGAATGGTTTTCGAATACAAATTTGATCCCGGTCTTTCCGAACCAACAATCGATATTTGGCCAGATTTGATAGCCAGTTATTTAACTATCAAATAAACAAACATTCACCCATAAAATAAAACAAATATACTGGTCCAGTATTCAGCATCATTTGGCCTCTTTGATAATTAACTAATGGTTAATTTAAAACTCTCTCTTCAACATTAGGAAAACGTTCCCCTTTAATATACGAATCTTTCACTATCATCTCACTTGTACTCTATTAGCGCCTCCTTGCAAATTGGTAAGTGAATAATCCTTTCAGTATCAACCCGAAGGCCGAAACCAGCATCAGATTGACACCTCGAAGATTACTCAACTCCACCAAAGCACAACTGGTTCTAATTTCTTTCAAAACTATATCCTGTTCCTTTATCATACTTAATATATCTTTTTCAAACCTTATAAATAAACCTTGATGTAATTATAAACCAATTACTATATAAAAACTTCATTAAAAACCTACTTTAAATCTGTTCTGGTTATATACTAGTAAAACCTCATCTCTTGTTTAAATACGCGACTTAGAATCAAATTCTTATCTTAATCTGTCCAAATAACTTCAATTCAATTGGTATCTATCTGAATTCCATTTCATATCTTAAACTTCTAACTTCCATTCATTCCATAGCTATATCCCAGTTCATAACCTTATTAACTCTTTCAACATTTGCAATCATTTCTAATACATTCAAATAACTTGGCTTTCAATATCTTCATTCAACTTGGATTTTATGGAATCCAAGTTAAGAGAATTTCACAAAGAATTCAATTTAGCTTACACACCTATTTAATATATCCATTCACTTAAAATCCGTTTAACTTTAAACAGTGTCTTATGGTTTCATCAACCCCGTTTATTTAAATCCAAGATCATTGCTTTAACTATTATGAAATAAATAATAATAAACTTCAGTATTTTAAAAATGATTTACTCCTTCATTTACAATTTCCATTGAACACAAATTTAATAATTAATTCTCGTTTAGGAAACTTACTTATTCAGCTTAACAAACCTACTCTCTAATCCATTTTAATTTGGTCCCTCTATATATAATTAATTAATTCAATTTATCTTGTTTAGTTTGAGTATTATAATAATCGCCTCCAATATAATCCCTATCTAAAATCAGTTTACCCCAATTATTAGTCACTACATTATTATCCGCCCACTTACTTTTAAATCTTATATACACACAATTTACTTTATAAAACCATTTAATAATTTCATATAAACCTAAATAATAAATGATAAATACTTATTTTCTTTTTATAAACTTTATCTCAAAATAATAGATTTAAAAACTATTTCTAGTTATATAATAGATTTTATAACTTCATTCCTGTTGATTCACCTGACGGTGACTCAACATTCATAAAACAATGGATCTCTCAGCCATCTGTTGTTGCTACTTAACTAGTATTGCCCATTGGTTAACACAAACAACGTTGAATTTAAATTCAACAATCAATGATCAAATCAATCATTCAATCAGACTGGTTAAACAGTTCATGTAATCATAATATGGAAATAAACAATAAATTTTGAGGAATCCAGTTGGATCCCTCCAACCTGTTCTTCCTGCATCCAAATACGTTAGCTCAATTAAAATTATCGATTTAAATAAAAAGGTATAATATTCAACAATAAACACTAACATCCATCCAACGTTCATATTTTGATTTGACACGTTTATAATTTTTATAAACGTAACCAAAGAGGTAGGTGTAGGTTACCTCATTTGGAATTAACCGTTAAAAATAATGATTCGGATTGATTAAATTAAACAACCATTTAATTTAAATCAATTAACTAAAAATATTCAACATATATTCAAATAATTATTAAATTATCCATCAACTAGCAAAATAAAGCACATAAACAATAAACCCGACTTATAATAATTATAAGTGGGAAAACTGAGCGAGTTAAGCTCACATTGGGTTTCCATTTGATGTAAAAATGGTTCGATTCAACTCCATCCAATTGAGCTTCAAAATATCACGTCCGTCAATACAGACTCGGCGTCACTTGTCCCATCACATCTCATTACTGTACGACAACATCATAAATTTAATACGGTATTTAGTTTTAAATTAATATTATTAAAGATTTAAAATAACAATATTTTCTAATGACTTATGTTAACTAAAATCTTGATTATATAACGGCCTTACCCATATATGTGCACGGTCAACCGACAACCTATTATTCACAGACATCACGCTTGCCCCTTTTTCTCTTTAATCGTATTTCGACGGTCAACTGGCCCAACACGGTATATAGTCCACGCTTCTCCCCACTTTCTAACCTTTAAACCTGTTATTTAACCCATAGCAAACTTGTGCATGAAAAATCTCCAACCAAATTGTTGCCATCTGTCACTCATTCAAATGCAACATAAGCAACCCTCCCAGTCAAAATAAGTCAAAACGCCACCTCTCATTTTATTTTACCCTTTTCTCCTTTCACGGCCCATTGGCCTGCTCCCTTTTATCTTCTTTTTTTCCTAAGCCCATTAGGCCCGATTAATACATGATGAGGCCCACGTGAGTATACTTGTCCAAATTGAAAAAGGAAGATACCAGCAGCTTCAACCCGTGGCTCACTTGTCTTCCCAGACTCTATTATTCGTTCTCCATATATATATATATATATATATATATATATTTTATATACTATATTGAAGGCCCGAAACCAATAAAAACTAACTACCTTCGGCCCTTGTACCTTATACTAATTTCTTCTGAACACAACTCCTGCACAAGACTCTCCACGCGACCCCTCCCCATAATTCTTCTTCTTCTACATTCCATTAAAGACGCACACCTACTCCTAGAAATTTGTGAAAGCCAAACCTTGCCATCTAAACCCCATGGGTTTCAAAAATTATATCACCGGCCTTCCTCTTCTTATATTCTTTCCTCTTCATCTCCTAGCTGTTGTTACACACTCCTCATGCCATTAATTATCACCTATGCAAACCAACCACCGTTGGTTCATGCTTCTGCTTCTTCGACTAAACCGAGCTCACCAATCCCGCGCCTACATCACCGACCTACGTCCCATCATTAGTGGACCGCCGCCGCCTTTTAGTATATGTTGACCTTGAACTAAAGTTTAAGTCCTCACTGTTTAGGGAAGGCAGCGCGAAGAAAAACTGGGTCGGCTTCTCTAATGTGTGCGAGGGTAACAAGCATCATTGGACAATCTCCAGTATACCATTTCGTTTTGAATCATTTATAAAAAAACACGGTGGAATTTTAAGTGGCAGCAAAGCAATCCATTCCGGTTTGGTTTCTGGAAAACCAAGAATATGGGAAGGGGAGCTATTTGTTTTCTTTTTGTATTGCTCCAGCCTCCAGTATATTTTTATAAGGGCGACACCATTTTGGTTTGCTGGACGAGAATGGGGAGATATCCCTGTATTTATACACCTGCGAGGGAAACGATAAGGTCATTGTTCAATCCTTATTGCTTAGCCATGTTTGTAGATGAAGTATATATAGCCGTATAGGGATGCAGCGTTGGGTACGTTTGCAGGTAAGGGCAGCTGAGCTTTCATGTCATTTCTTTCAAAGATAGGGTAGGCTAGCTGTTTCTGGGGACGTGAACCATCACTGTGTATGCATGGTTGAAAACAAATGTAGACTGGGCTTCATTTGATTATTTGATTTATCATAAAACAAATGTAGACTGTGTATGCATTGTTTTCTAGTTCAGTAGAATAGCTGCGTTTAGGGTGTGGAAATTGTCAATGTAGTTTCGTATCTTGATGTGGGTATAGGTACAGCTGTTTATGAAGGTCGTGGAAAAAGTGCACGCTTGTTGGAAGAATAGGACGGAGGACAGTTCATTTGATGGGAGATAGGAGCTTTACAATAAGGTATATCTTCATTAGTCAAAAAGAAAATACGCGCGGTACCCATTCTGTTGGAAAGAAAACTATACAGAAGCTATGTGTTTAAATAGACAATGATTTTTATTTCCATAAAACTGTATTTATTCTAGTAGGTGTTTATTTTTTTTATAGCTATTTATTTAACTCGCTTATGTCTTAAGTTATATACACACTAATTTGTTTGCATACGGTTAAACAAAGTTCGTACCACCTTTTCGTTACCGCTAATTGTATGTATCATCACACATTATCTTCAAATTCAACGAAAATAAATACACTGTTATGCCCAGACATTTTGGTCCCAACAAAATTAATTTTGTTGAAAACGGACTCTATTTGCAAAATAACGTTATTTTAATTTATCGGTTCACCATTAAATTTTGTCTACTGACAAAACAACTCCGTTTAGCTCCAAACTGTAAATATAGCAATAATTAATTATACGCATTCCAATAAAGTTCGTTTCGTCGAAAATGAAGGCTGTTTGAAAAATAGTTATTTATAACGCTTATATAATATCGATATAATATTGATTTAATTCCAAAACAGTCCAATTTATAAATAAATAAATTATATATCATTGTTGTAAAATAATATCACTTCAAATATAAATGAATATGAAATTTATAGCTCAACAATAATATTTTCGAATTTAATGATATCTAAATTCTATTCAAATTCCTATTTAATAAGTTAAATAAACGTTATAATTTAATAACGAATCTGTAACGATTATTTTATAATTTGAATTGGACATAACTTACAATTTATTAGGTGAAATCTCGATTTTTCACTTTCATTATAAAACTATGATCAAATAGATTCAAACGTTTCTTATTTCACGGAATTCCGTCTTAAAACGGATTTTGTATATTCAGTTAAAGTTAAAAATTCAATATTACGAACTACCGTGCCATTACGACCTCGTTTATAATTAAATATAAATTATACGTTCAATTTATCGTTTTAATAAACGAAATAAATATTATAAATCCATATAAAATTCCAATTCAATATTTAATATGATATAATATAGTTAATATCTGACCACTAAACATACGGGTCATTACAATGTTTCTCATGTAAACCATCCTAATCGAATTCAACATCCCTCAAGCACAAGCTCCAGTGGTCTAAACCAATATCAAACAAACACTCAAGGAACATCTACTTCGACATTGGACAACCTACATGAGACGGTACAGATAGAACAACCAATCATCTATGACTGACTCTGGCTATCACCGCCAATCCTGTTTTGAAACCATCATTAATCGTATGATGGCTAAACTTGCCTCATGTTAAGGGCTAATGGTAACCTCAGTTCTAGCATAAACTCCATACGCTTTCAACAATACGTATGTATATCCAACCTTGACAACTAGGCTTTTCAACGATACCCAGAGTACTCGACCTACAGCCGGTCTTTTGGGTGCCCCCGTCGTACCCCTACTTTGAGCCTGCTAGAACTTACGACAATGATAATCTCTTAGCCTTCTCATCTATAGTCATCCAACTTGATGACTTTTCATAGCCCAAGCATCCTCCTCGAGCAACCATTATCCACCAACTCACGACCTTTGAGTTGTCACCTCATTTGTTGTTCTACACAGATCGACGAATACCTTTCAGAAAATGACCATATGCGACCGACCCCCCCTTTGGTACGGCCGACCATAACATGTGCGACCGACCCAAGCTCTGCTCGACCCATCATGACCGACTAGACCACTCTGCTCGACCTAACGTGACCGACCAGGCCACTCTGCTCGACCCCTCCTTCGCGACCGATCCAAACACCTCACCAAGACATGACCGACCCGATCCATGTTTGTTTGACCCAAAACATGACCGACCCGACCACATTATGGTGCGACCAGAACAACTCAATAACATGTATGTTGCTCGACCCAATTTGCTCGATCCAACCTGTTCGACCCAACATACTCGAACGACCTAACCATTTCTTTTCCTCCAAGAAAACCTCCCCATGGTTCGACCGACCCTCCATGTTCGATCCACCATGTCCAACCCTCCACGTTCGACCCAAAACCTGCATTCTTCAATGCAACTCCAATTTTGATCAAAACTTCGCCAAAACGATTCGTTCGACCAAACTAGCTCATCTAATACATCAAATATAATCACAAGATGATATGAAGTCAACAAGAACATCAATATGAAAATTCCATCAGCAAACATGTAAAATTCACCAAAATCACCATAAACGTTCATATGAGTAAAACCATGGATCTAACTTGCACATTCATATGAAATGTTATAGAAATTGCCTATCTCAACTTATTATATCAGATTAAAGGGTAATCTCTTTGAAAATGAACTTAATATGACATAGATCTATGCAGAAACACTTGAATTTGATGAGAAACACGCACAAACACTCATATACTTCATTGCATTCATGTGACAGATGTAAATCACTCACCGATTCTCCAAAACAAGCTAAAATATATAAACATGAATCCGGACAGCAAGCACCTCGCACAAACACCTTGATATGATGAGTCCTTGCCTCAATTGATATAGATCTAGCCTCCAATGGTAGAGATCTTCAATTTCCCTCCTTGGATTATGATTTTTAATGGTCAAAAGGTGTTAGAGAAAGGAGTAGCACAAGGCACCAAAATGAGAGAATGGAAGACTAAAACCATTTCTCATATCCCTTACTCCGTATTTATACCCTTTCAATAGCCCACCAATGGGCCTTCCCAAATCAGCCCATTGTGGCTCTCCAAACCTGAACAGCTAACTGAAAAATCTTAAAACAGCGATTACTCCCAAACCGATAAGCCAAATATTTAATGTAACCACTCTACGGAAAGGCAACAATCAATTCCTTCCCAATGGCACAGGTCTCACCCACTGATTCGACCTGAGTCAAAAGTTATGCCCTGTACAAGACTGACATGGGCAAAATGGTCACGAACAAAATTGGTAAAAATTATGGACATGTCTCACATACCGATAAGCAACATATCAAAAGATGAGGATGATCCAACCCTCAGGGAATGAAATAAAAATATTTTACGATCTTCCAACATGTAAAATGCGGGCTATTACACCAGAGGTTGCTAATTCTTAGAAGAAAGGGTGGGAAAACAAGAAAGGAAAGGAGAAGCAAGCTGGTAGTTCTCATAAAGATAGATAAAAATGGAGGTTAAGTGTCATGGTTGTTGGATGACAAGACATTTCATTACGGACTGCAAAAAGACGATGATGAAAGGAAAGTGCTTTAATTGTGGGCAGCCTGGGCAACTTTGTAGAGTGTGTCCATAGAAGTTTGGACAGGGTACTAGTACATTAGCAGCACAAGTTCATGTGTTGGAGGTGACTCCATCTAGTAGTGATCTGGATAGAGGTAGGAAAGTAATCGTGGAAGGTTTGATCTCTATTTCTGACTTTTCTATACGTGCTCTCTTTGATTCAGGCACTCCTCATTCGTTTATTTCTAGTACCTTGGTTGACTATTTGCACTTAGACATCCCTCTTTTTACAAATCCCATAGTATTTTCAAACACCAAACGTGGTTTGGTGCACTTATCTATGGTTTATAGGGCTTCGAAAATTTCTATTATAGGCGTTGAGTATGATTTTTTATGCCTATGTGTTAAGATTTTCTGGGTATAATATAATCTTAGTGATTGACTGGTTAGCCATGTACGGGGCTACCCTTGTGTAACACCCCGCCTCCGCTAGGGTCACTCGCAAAGGAATGCACTAGCTTTAGAGGGGCATTATTGGTAAACATGCACAGAAATATCACAAGACAGAACATATAAAATAGCGGAAGTAAAATCAAACTTTCATAACATGAATAAATAAGGTCTAAAGCCTTTTACATCAGAGTACATCAAAACCTGTCTTGCAATAGTAAAGAAGCATAAAGACATTTTCATAAATTATTCCCCAAGTAAAAACAGTAAAGTAGCCATTAGCCAAGAAAAGTCCAAGCCATCCATGATGACCTTCAAGCAGAAGAAGTCCGAACTAAACAACAGTATTTCCTCCCTGTAACCTGGGGGGGAACGGAAGAAAAGAGGCGAAACAAAACGGGTCAGTCAAAAAGACTGAGTAAGCCCTATCTACTATTAGCATAAAAACTAGTAAAGTTAACTGACATGAGAAACTGAGATGAACATAAGCATGATAACAAGATAGATAAGTTAAATCAAAATAACAGGATGAACTACTGAACTCAGATAAACTAAGGTGTCATGATAAATTACGATGTCAAGATAAAACAAGGTATCACATCGTCAGGTTTCTATCAAGTATAATATCCCCAAGATATCTGTCACGTATAACGCCCCGTGATATCTATCCTGTATTTTAGCTCTGCACCTACCATACTAGTATCCCCACCGTGTCATGTGTTAACCAAGAATGACCCTCACTCAAAAGTCGTGTAATGGTCCATGTCAACCTAATATATCGCATATATAGGTTACTCAACTTGTATGTTTTATTCCATGTAAATGTTCAGTCCTTTGCCGTAGACCATACGGGCTTTCCCATGAGATTCTATATTACTTTAACATAGTTCCATGATCCTTAAGATCGGTTTGGACTGTTACCCTAAACCTAGCTAGGGTCTTCCAACATGAATTATTGTTTGTACAACTAGGACTTATGCTACCTAGGGCTGCTAGGGATTATGCTTACTTATTGCACGTTTTCGTATCTCGGTTTGGGTTCAACCACCTAGGGCCACTAGGGATTACGCTAACCGCCAACCGCGCCCTTTTTCCCACGCATTCATCGTGAATCGCTTTTCCATGACTGTATGCACATGTATCACATCGTGCCATCCGAGTCCTGTCACAGGGCAAATCAAGAAATACAGGACTCGGTCGGGAGCTTTCGATTTATCTGCCGATGCAGATGCTAATGTCTGTTTTTCTTATACGTGGCTATGGTCCCACGAGACCACTCCCTCAACTAGTGAAAGACAAGACAGGATAAATCCTGTATGAGAACACAACACTGGCCAACCCACATCCAAGCCTTACCGCAACCATAATTAGATAGCAATTATGGTCTTTTGGGTGTTCTCTGCCTTTCCGTACGTACACGCTTGACCAAAGATGGTAGGTAGCCTGACGAAATGCTATCTAGGGTACGACCGTGTATCGTCGACTATCCCCTATCCATCCCCGTCTTTAGGTCGCTCGTATAGCAACCAAGGCATACACTTGGTTCTTCTAACGCAGACCTTAACCTCTCATGAGCCTAGTATAATCACCTGGCAGCTCATAGAGGGATACCAAGAATATCCTCACGTTCCCCGAAGCCGCTGCTTCGTTACCCAGTTCGCTGGAGCCTTTATCTAAATCAGATACTTGCTCCTACTCGTATACTTAAACGATGACCTACCGTATCAGGTTACTCATCTATCTATGAACTGGTCTAAATTTCCTTGACTAAGAATCATTACTTAGTTATTCTTCAACTAAGGTTTACCACTTAGCATTGTTCCCGTTATCCTTGTTAACTACGGTTATCCACCTAATCCTCAGAACTAGGGTTTACATAATGGATTAAGTGTCACTTAAGTTCATGACTTAACCCGTCTACAAATCCTGTCAAAATTGGCTAAGTATCCAAGTTCAAGGCTTAACCCTACAAACCATGCTCAAGTTGGTTAAGTATATTAAGCAATTCACGACTTAACCTCGTCCAATTATCATTCTAGATTGGTTAAGTATATATTAACTTGACCCTATCAATTTACTTAGTCAAATCGGTCAAGTGTATTCAAGCGATTCGTGACTTAGCCTTATCATGTTTTCACGTTATATTGGTTAAGTATTGGTTAAATTAACCACAATAAATTAACGAGTTAGATTGGATAAGTATAGGTCACTTAACCACATCAATTCATCATGTTTAGATTAGTTAAGTGTTTAACTTAACCCCATTAAACTACCAAGTGGGATTAATTAAGTCTAGGCTAACTTAACCCCATCCGATTTCCATGTTTAGACTAGTTGAGTCTAATCTTAACCCCATTCGTTAACCGTATTTTTCGGTTAAGCGTCATTAAGAAAACTTACTTAACCTTACCAAGTTATCGCGTTGGATTGATTAAGTGTTGGTTAACTTAACCCCATCCACTAGTCATATAAAAATGGTTAAGTGTCATTAGGCAAATCAAGTTACTTAACCTACCCAACCTTGTCATGTTTTGTTAAGTATCATTAGCCTAATCAAATTACTTAACCCATTTGCCCATGTCATATTTGGTTAAGAGTCATTAGTCAAATTAACTTAACCCTATCATGTGGCATTAATTACTTAATTCACCTTCACCTCTCACATTAGACTTTGTTGTGGTTACTAGTTAAGCCGGTCGGTTCCGGGTAGCTTTACACCACAACTTGGTCTAACCTCGGGTTCAAGCACAACATGACCAACTTCTCACATTGGGTCCTATTGTTTGCAACTACTAGTTAGGCCGGTCGGTTCCGGGTAGTTTTACGTTGCAAACTCAACCCAACCTCGAGTTGGCCACACTTATATTATCTAAGTGTCATGTCCATCATGTTTCCCAAAACATGTTACAAGTTTTCAAGCATTTGGGTAGACCTAACTTAATAGGTAAATTCCCAAAGGGTAGACCTAACTTAATAGGTAAATTCCCAAGCTTATGTTTTTATGCATACTTACATGTCAACTTCCATGTTATATTTCAAGTCATGTTTTCAAGTTGTATTTTCATGTCATTAGAAATTACCCATAACATAACCCAACGCTTTTAAACTCGCATATACGTTCGCGACAACGTAATGGATTAAAAGAAGAGACTTGGCAAAGGCATGACAAAAATGGATATTAAGCCACAAGTTAATCATGGTGGCAAATGAGGCACAAATGTGTTCATTAACTTGCATGTTACATTCTTAAGCCTCAAAACATGCATAAACCCAAACTTGGCACATAAGCGAATCATGGTGACAAAAGATATGGAATGATGACTAGTAACTCGCATATATCATCATATAAGGGTTATGACTTCATATGCAAGTTGACATAAAGGTTATGAGGGTTCTCATGTTGTCTAATGCAACATTTCAACATAAAGGTTGTAGCTTTTAGCTCACAAGATCAAGATAATGACTTCATAAACTTGCATGACATGATAGCATGTATCATACTCAATGATCAAACCCAAACTTGCAACATGAACATTTAACTTCATAGTTAATATCTAAGAGTAGGGAAAGGGCTTACATTGCTATGAAGGCACAAAAGATATGACAAAGCCCTTATGCAATCAAATATACCCAAAATGCAAGCTCTAACATAAAAACCCTTGAGCCAAAATGATCAAAACCCTTGCTTTATGATGCAAGATAGAAACTTGACTTGAATGCAAGCTAATGACACTCATACAAGCTTGAAAACACTTGTATGCATGGAAAATCTCTCATAGAAACCATTTAGAAATTTTATGAAGAGAGTGGAGGCCATGAGAGGTAAAATTTTACCATAGTTTAGTTGCATGAATGAATAATGAGGATTTAGGATAGGTTAGTGTCTTATTTATAGATTAGGCAAGTGTTTTAGGCCATAGGATTAAACCTAGATTCAATCCAAGCCATCAAAGCATGTCTTGGGGAAGAAGTCAAGTGTAGGAACCATCTAGGGCCTTTAGATTAAAGATGAACCATGAGAACCATCCAAATGCAAAATCTGCATTTGAGCGAATCGGCCCACGGGTTGACAACCAAACACCCTGGATTAACCCCTAGTCGACCCAGCGGGCTTGGGTCGACCTCAAAAATCGGCCGGTTCGGTTATTCCCCCCTCCCAATTCGCTGTTTTGAACATTTTTGCATATTTATTTATTTAATTTTCAATTATATATATATATATATATATATATCAATATATATATATATTTCTCTGCGCAACCCATTTCACTTAATTAAGTATACTTTAATTTGGGAATTTTTCGTGAAACTTCGCGAGGCCAAATCTTGGTCATACGGACTCCGATTTTCGAAAACTCGGACTCTATTTCGCGTATTTTTCCGAGACGAACGCAATGGCATAGCCCGTTTCCCTTTATTCAAATTTTACAGATTAATTCTGCCTCCATTTATGTTATAACAGGTTATTGAAAATACGGGTTGTTACATTCTCCCCACCTTTTAGGATTTCGTCCCCGAAATCTCCAAGTTAGGAAGAACATATCCTACCATCCATCATCCATCTACTCAAAACATCATCCACAAGCAACCATTGTCCTTAGATGATTTCTAATGCTGTATGAATATATGCAAAACGTGTGTGTACATGTTCCTTAGCTAATGCTAATGATCAGGCCTGAATAATCTTTCTAATGCAAAATATGTATAGTGCCATGAATCCAACATGTATGCAAATAGTCCTAGTCATATAGATACTATATGCGTGCACAATCATTCATTCATATGCAACAACCGCATGATAATACATTCGATTTCATCCATAAACAAGTATAAATACTCGTGCATATGCAATATGAAATGTGACCGAGTCGAGCTAGTATCTAATGTGTATTCGCGCATCCACGAGCAACCACTTGCAACCACTTGCAACCATATCAATCATAACATGTTTCAAATACATGTTTACATCCATAGGGTTCTACCTAGAATTCCCTGAAACAGGGTCGAGAAGATAAACAGGACAAACTCCTTACAGGGTTTGTAACGGAGAATAGGACCGAGAGGATGTCCACAAAAGATAGCCTACAAGTAAGCTCTACAGAAAACAGGGATCAAGGATATACTCCCAAAAAGAGATATCATGCGCGTATCTAGTCTTTGACCATCAAAGTTGTCTTTTAACTTCGCGATTTTGTAGCTTCTTATTCCTGTTTCCATAACATGAGCTGGAACTCATTTCTTCGTCGCCTCTCGTTCCACTTGCACTTATCCTTTTCCTAGAATACTTGACGCAAACATGACTGCGTACTCATGATCTCATGCAAGCTTTCCAAAATTCACTAGTGAATCTTGGATCTCGTTTATATACTATAAGGCATTCCATGTAGAAGAACTTTCTCTTGAAAGTAAACAGATGTCAATCAGGTTATCATGCGCACTTACTAGGGTGATCTCTATAACCCATGCATAAATGAAGTAAACTATCCGTCTTATTGGCGAACACCACTCGATCGGGCTTCAAATTTCCAATAAAGGCATCAAGGGATTCTAAGTAACTAGTCATGACAGAACCTCAAAAAGGTTACCCGATACTTCGAGGGCATTACCAAGGCTAGTCAAAAGGTCTAACTACCCTCCTATCAAAACCGAGAGTGGCACCCCCTACTGGATAACCACTTCATCCCTAGAATCCATCCATAGCTTATAAACATAAGCATTATTTCCAAACTCAACACTTGGCATAAACATTCCCAAATCCAAACAAGTCATGTATAAATGGAATGATTCTCCAATAGGACTTTGAGACAAAAATGGGATTCTCTATTACGCTAGTACTTAAGGTGCAGAGACTCAACTATCGAAGCAGACTTAAATGATACGAACAACGAAGTCCTAACGGGATGATAGAGAAGAAAAGCTAAACCTTTAACAAGATCGTTACCCTCCTTCCGAGGTACTCTAGAAATGAGAGCATACTACTGCCCTCCCGATGATCTTGTCCTTGTCCCATAATATTTAACTATCCGCCCCGTTTTACCATGCCAAAGGTACTCTCTCGTCATGGGTTTCATTGTTCATCTTTCTCCCTCCTTTGAGGACTAAGCCATACCAACAAGTTGCTCATCCTTAAGCTCGTATCCTTTATCCTTCTTTCTCACGATCCTTTCTTATAACGCGGCCACTGGTCTCTCGAGAACCACCTCCATCGTATGGAAAGCACTTTCGTAGGTAGAAAAGACTAGTCGCAGTTAAAACTACTGTGACTACAGATGGAGGAAAGAAAGGAAAAGAGACTCAATTAAGGAAACAAGGATAGTGCTAATGGCCTTTGGGGAATAGCCTTTTTCTTTTAAAAGAAAATTTTCTTGAAAAATGCTTCTTTGTAAACGGTTTTTTTTTTCAAATAGTTTTCAGAAGGTCTTTAAAAACTTTTGCCCAGTCTGGTAACCTTCTGCTCTGATACCACGTGTAACACCCCGCCTCCGCTAGGGTCACTCGCAAAGGAATGCACTAGCTTTAGAGGGGCATTATTGGTAAACATGCACAGAAATATCACAAGACAGAACATATAAAATAGCGGAAGTAAAATCAAACTTTCATAACATGAATAAATAAGGTCTAAAGCCTTTTACATCAGAGTACATCAAAACCTGTCTTGCAATAGTAAAGAAGCATAAAGACATTTTCATAAATTATTCCCCAAGTAAAAACAGTAAAGTAGCCATTAGCCAAGAAAAGTCCAAGCCATCCATGATGACCTTCAAGCAGAAGAAGTCCGAACTAAACAACAGTATTTCCTCCCTGTAACCTGGGGGGGGGAACGGAAGAAAAGAGGCGAAACAAAACGGGTCAGTCAAAAAGACTGAGTAAGCCCTATCTACTATTAGCATAAAAACTAGTAAAGTTAACTGACATGAGAAACTGAGATGAACATAAGCATGATAACAAGATAGATAAGCTAAATCAAAATAACAGGATGAACTACTGAACTCAGATAAACTAAGGTGTCATGATAAATTACGATGTCAAGATAAAACAAGGTATCACATCGTCAGGTTTCTATCAAGTATAATATCCCCAAGATATCTGTCACGTATAACGCCCCGTGATATCTATCCTGTATTTTAGCTCTGCACCTACCGTACTAGTATCCCCACCGTGTCATGTGTTAACCAAGAATGACCCTCACTCAAAAGTCGTGTAATGGTCCATGTCAACCTAATATATCGCATATATAGGTTACTCAACTTGTATGTTTTATTCCATGTAAATGTTCAGTCCTTTGCCGTAGACCATACGGGCTTTCCCATGAGATTCTATATTACTTTAACATAGTTCCATGATCCTTAAGATCGGTTTGGACTGTTACCCTAAACCTAACTAGGGTCTTCCAACATGAATTATTGTTTGTACAACTAGGACTTATGCTACCTAGGGCTGCTAGGGATTATGCTTACTTATTGCACGTTTTCGTATCTCGGTTTGGGTTCAACCACCTAGGGCCACTAGGGATTACGCTAACCGCCAACCGTGCCCTTTTTCCCACGCATTCATCGTGAATCGCTTTTCCATGACTGTATGCACATGTATCACATCGTGCCATCCGAGTCCTGTCACAGGGCAAATCAAGAAATACAGGACTCGGTCGGGAGCTTTCGATTTATCTGCTGATGCAGATGCTAAGGTCTGTTTTTCTTATACGTGGCTATGGTCCCACGAGACCACTCCCTCAACTAGTGAAAGACAAGACAGGATAAATCCTGTATGAGAACACAACACTGGCCAACCCACATCCAAGCCTTACCGCAACCATAATTAGATAGCAATTATGGTCTTTTGGGTGTTCTCTGCCTTTCCGTACGTACACGCTTGACCAAAGATGGTAGGTAGCCTGACGAAATGCTATTTAGGGTACGACCGTGTATCGTCGACTATCCCCTATCCATCCCCGTCTTTAGGTCGCTCGTATAGCAACCAAGGCATACTCTTGGTTCTTCTAACGCAGACCTTAACCTCTCATGAGCCAAGTATAATCACCTGGCAGCTCATAGAGGGATACCAAGAATATCCTCACGTTCCCCAAAGCCGCTGCTTCGTTACCCAGTTCGCTGGAGCCTTTATCTAAATCAGATACTTGCTCCTACTCGTATACTTAAACGATGACCTACCGTATCAGGTTACTCATCTATCTATGAACTGGTCTAAATTTCCTTGACTAAGAATCATTACTTAGTTATTCTTCAACTATGGTTTACCACTTAGCATTGTTCCCGTTATCCTTGTTAACTACGGTTATCCACCTAATCCTCAGAACTAGGGTTTACATAATGGATTAAGTGTCACTTAAGTTCATGACTTAACCCGTCTACAAATCCTGTCAAAATTGGCTAAGTATCCAAGTTCAAGGCTTAACCCTACAAACCATGCTCAAGTTGGTTAAGTATATTAAGCAATTCACGACTTAACCTCGTCCAATTATCATTCTAGATTGGTTAAGTATATATTAACTTGACCCTATCAATTTACTTAGTCAAATCGGTCAAGTGTATTCAAGCGATTCGTGACTTAGCCTTATCATGTTTTCACGTTATATTGGTTAAGTATTGGTTAACTTAACCACAATAAATTAACGAGTTAGATTGGATAAGTATAGGTCACTTAACCACATCAATTCATCATGTTTAGATTAGTTAAGTGTTTAACTTAACCCCATTAAACTACCAAGTGGGATTAATTAAGTCTAGGCTAACTTAACCCCATCTGATTTCCATGTTTAGACTAGTTGAGTCTAATCTTAACCCCATTCGTTAACCGTATTTTTCGGTTAAGCGTCATTAAGAAAACTTACTTAACCTTACCAAGTTATCGCGTTGGATTGATTAAGTGTTGGTTAACTTAACCCCATCCACTAGTCATATAAAAATGGTTAAGTGTCATTAGGCAAATCAAGTTACTTAACCTACCCAACCTTGTCATGTTTTGTTAAGTATCATTAGCCTAATCAAATTACTTAACCCATTTGTCCATGTCATATTTGGTTAAGAGTCATTAGTCAAATTAACTTAACCCTATCATGTGGCATTAATTACTTAATGCACCTTCACCTCTCACATTAGACTTTGTTGTGGTTACTAGTTAAGCCGGTCGGTTCCGGGTAGCTTTACACCACAACTTGGTCTAACCTCGGGTTCAAGCACAACATGACCAACTTCTCACATTGGGTCCTATTGTTTGCAACTACTAGTTAGGCCGGTCGGTTCCGGGTAGTTTTACGTTGCAAACTCAACCCAACCTCGAGTTGGCCACACTTATATTATCTAAGTGTCATGTCCATCATGTTTCCCAAAACATGTTACAAATTTTCAAGCATTTGGGTAGACCTAACTTAATAGGTAAATTCCCAAAGGGTAGACCTAACTTAATAGGTAAATTCCCAAGCTTATGTTTTTATGCATACTTACATGTCA
This sequence comes from Allium sativum, assembly GCA_030737875.1. Lineage (NCBI taxonomy): Eukaryota > Viridiplantae > Streptophyta > Magnoliopsida > Asparagales > Amaryllidaceae > Allium > Allium sativum. The sequence goes on from CM060921.1 coordinate 781,296,867, forward strand.
ACTTCCATGTTATATTTCAAGTCATGTTTTCAAGTTGTATTTTCATGTCATTAGAAATTACCCATAACATAACCCAACGCTTTTAAACTCGCATATACGTTCGCGACAACGTAATGGATTAAAAGAAGAGACTTGGCAAAGGCATGACAAAAATGGATATTAAGCCACAAGTTAATCATGGTGGCAAATGAGGCACAAATGTGTTCATTAACTTGCATGTTACATTCTTAAGCCTCAAAACATGCATAAACCCAAACTTGGCACATAAGCGAATCATGGTGACAAAAGATATGGAATGATGACTAGTAACTCGCATATATCATCACATAAGGGTTATGACTTCATATGCAAGTTGACATAAAGGTTATGAGGGTTCTCATGTTGCCTAATGCAACATTTCAACATAAAGGTTGTAGCTTTTAGCTCACAAAATCAAGATAATGACTTCATAAACTTGCATGACATGATAGCATGTATCATACTCAATGATCAAACCCAAACTTGCAACATGAACATTTAACTTCATAGTTAATATCTAAGAGTAGGGAAAGGGCTTACATTGCTATGAAGGCACAAAAGATATGACAAAGCCCTTATGCAATCAAATAGACCCAAAATGCAAGCTCTAACATAAAAACCCTTGAGCCAAAATGATCAAAACCCTTGCTTTATGATGCAAAGATAGAAACTTGACTTGAATGCAAGCTAATGACACTCATACAAGCTTGAAAACACTTGTATGCATGGAAAATCTCTCATAGAAACCATTTAGAAATTTTATGAAGAGAGTGGAGGCCATGAGAGGTAAAATTTTGCCATAGTTTAGTTGCATGAATGAATAATGAGGATTTAGGATAGGTTAGGGTCTTATTTATAGATTAGGCAAGTGTTTTAGGCCATAGGATTAAACTTAGATTCAATCCAAGCCATCAAAGCATGTCTTGGGGAAGAAGTCAAGTGTAGGAACCATCTAGGGCCTTTAGATTAAAGATGAACCATGAGAACCATCCAAATGCAAAATCTGCATTTGAGCGAATCGGCCCACGGGTTGACAGCCAAACACCCTGGATTAACCCCTAGTCGACCCAGCGGGCTCGGGTCGACCTCAAAAATCGGCCGGTTCGGTTATTCCCCCCTCCCAATTCGCTGTTTTGAACATTTTTGCATATTTATTTATTTAATTTTCAATTATATATATATATCAATATATATATATATTTCTCTGCGCAACCCATTTCACTTAATTAAGTATACTTTAATTTGGGAATTTTTCGTGAAACTTCGCGAGGCCATATCTTGGTCATACGGACTCCGATTTTCGAAAACTCGGACTCTATTTCGCGTATTTTTCCGTGACGAACGCAATGGCATAGCCCGTTTCCCTTGATTCAGATTTTACAGTTTAATTCTGCCTCCATTTATGTTATAACAGGTTATTGAAAATACGGGTTGTTACACCTTGACTATGAGAAGAGGGTTGTTGATTGATGACTTGTAGTGGTAGGACCATCAAGATTTTTTGTGACCCGCACGGGTCAGTCATGTTGAGTTTCATGCATTCCTTAGATTCTTCAGTTGATGACACTAATTCTATAACTACTGTGCACGAGTATCCATAAATGTTCAAGGAGGTTAGGGGACTACCCCCTAAGTGAGAGATTTATTTCCAGATCTATCTATGTGAGAATTCAAAGCCTGTTGCATTAATTGTTCATCATATAGCTCTGAGGGAATGGAGATAGCTTAGTAAGAAAGTGGGTGAGATTATAGAGAAAGGATTTATAAGCCATAGTATCTCTAAGTGGGGATCACTGATCATCTTGGCTACCAAGGAGGATAGTTCCCTTTGACTTTGTGTGGATTACAGAGAATTGAATAACCTCACAAACAAGAATCGTTACCTATTTCCTCGGATTGGTGATTTGTTTGAACAGTTAGTGGACACGTTTGCATTTTCTCAGTTAGATTTGGCTATTGGTTTTCATCAGCTACATGTGGCAAATGACAGTATCGACAAGATAACATTTCAGACTCCTGATGGTTTCTTTAAGTGGTTGGTTATGCCTAGTGGGCTAACCAATGTGCCAACTTATTTCATGGATTTGATTAGCAGGGTATTTAGGGATGTCCTGGATAATTTTGTGGTTGTCTTGGTGGAAGATATTCTTGTATTCTCGAGGAGCAAGAATGAGCAAGCCTTACATTTGGGAGGTTCTCCATACACTCCACGTGCATTAGCTTAAGAAAAAGTTTTCCATGTGCCAATTTAGCAAAGAGAAGTGTGTTTCTTAGGGCATATGGCTTTGGATCCCGCCAAGGCAGTAACGACACGGGATTGGAAGACCCCCTAGAACATAATAGAAGCAAGGAGCTTTCTTGGTTTGGCATGCTACTGTAGGAAGTTCATTAAGGACTTTACATGGATTTCAGAACCACTCACATATTTTACCAAGAAGAACTTGGTATTCCCTTGGGAAGTTGATTGTGAGGATTCTTTCTTGAGGTTAAAGAAGGCTCTAACTAGTGCACCAGTATTGGTACTTCTTGATTGCTCCAAGGCATTTACTATTTACACCGATGCTTGTAGGACTGGCTTGGGCATAGTGTTGATGTAGGAGGGTAGGGTTGTGTGTTACGATAGCAGGAAGTTGAGGGTTCACGAAAGAAATTACCCCACCCATGGTTTACAGTTGGCTATGATATTTTTTGTGCTTAAGTCTAGGACACACTATCTACTAGGCGAGAGGTTTGAGCTTTTCACGAGCCATAAGTCTTTGAAGTATCCGTCGCAAAGGGACCTCAATCTAAGGCAGCAACTCTAGATCAAATTCTTAGTGTCCTACGACTTTGATACTGCTTATACCTCAGGCAAGGTGAATGCAGTAGTGATGCTTTGAGTAGGAAGAGGGCAACACTAAGTCCCTTGTTCATAGAGTGGTAAAGCTTAGAGTTCATATCTACATTCGATTTTAGACCATCTATGGATTATACTCCGTGACTGTTGGTGTCTTTGAAGGATCAGCCTACCATTTTAGAACGGATTGGTTCGTGGAATCTTGAGAGTCCCGAGCTGGTGGATATTTTGGATGGGCTTTGTAAAGGAGAGACCTCTAGACATTTCCTAAGGTATACTATGGATAGTAGAGGGTGGATGTAATGCGAAGACAGACTTTGTGTTCCCCGCATGGGTGATTTGACGAGTGTAGTACTGATTGAGACATGTCACTCTCGGATGACCATCAATCCAAGCGAAGATAAGATGTACCATGATATAAGGCGAATTTTCTATTGGGTCAGTATGAAAAAGGGCATGCTCGAATTTGTGGAGAGATGTATGACAAGCCAAAGGGTAAAGGCAGAGTAAAAGAAACCTGGTGGATTGCTCCAGCCTTTAGATGTGCTGCTTTGGAAAATAAAGAGTGTATATATGGATTTTATTGATGGGTTACCCAGATCAAGAAAGGGCAACATTAGTATTTGGGTTATTGTCGACCGACTAGCAAAGAGCACTCATTTCATCCTAGTTAAAAGCAAGCAGACGGCTTCGTGGTTAGTTTCTATCTATGTGCGAGAGATAGTCCGACTCCATAATGTTCCCACGAGGATTATGAGTGATAAAGACCAGATTTTCACTTGCAAGTTTTGGAGTATTCTATAGGAGGCTCTTGGGACACAGCTCAGATTGAGCACAGCTTATCACCCTCAGATTAATGGACAGACTGAAAGGATGAACCAGATTTTAGAAGATCTACCGAGGCTGTGTATCTTGAATTTCGAAGGGATATGGAAGAGCATCTACCCCTAGTCGAGTTTACACATAATAATAGTTTTCAGACTAGCATCAACATGGCACCCTTCAAAGCTCTATATAGACGACCCTGTAGGTCTCAAATTCACGTTGGTGGGATTTGATAGATATACTACTTCTTGGGCCAAATATGATTAGAGAGACCTCCAATAATATTGATTTGATTAGGAGAAGTACCGAACTTGAGTTTTCTGTTGGGGACTTGGTTTTCCTCCAAGCATCGCCTCTAAAGAATGTAGTGAAATTTGACTCTGCAGGCAAGTTAGCACTGAGGTTCATTGGGTCATTCTCTCTTACTGAGAGAGTGGGTCAGTTGGCATATAGGATTTAACTATCTGAGAGGCTTTCTGGTGTTAATGGTATATTTCATGTTTCGCACCTGCAAAAGTGCCTACATGACTCAGTTATGGTAGTGGAGCCTAAAGTACAACAAAACAGTCCTTTAACAACGGGCAAAAACCGTTGTAATATGCATTTCACAACGGGCGTATGCCCGTCTTAATATGCGTCGTCGTAATAGCTTCTAACTATTTGGCAACGGGCAATGACTGTTGTAAAGGACCGATGTAATAACTTGCTCTATCACGTGCAATGACTCTATGACAATGGTTAAAACCTGTTGTAATAGCTAATAAATTACAAGGGGCTTTTGCCCGTTGTAATATAGTATATTACAATGGTCGATAACCGTTGTAATATATTGTATTACAACGGGCGAAATCCCCTTGTGATTTATTAGCTATTACGACGACAAAAAGCCACTTGTAATATACTACTTGGTAAACCTATTTTACAAAAGGCTATCGACCTTACGCAATAACTATTCAAATCAAGTAAATATTTTATTATACTTTTGAATAGTACAAAGTTCTGTTTATCTTTGTTACACAATAACTATACAAAATGTTCATTTGTACAAGTATTTCTGCACTACATACACTCTGTTATACTCATTCTCACTCTCAATGTCTTCATCTTCAGTGATTGATCCAAAACCAATTGCTAAGCCTATGAAGCTCTTCAAATTTGTACTCAAACCAAAAAACAAGTACCTACAAATGAATGTAGTGCATAGTTAATGTAAGCATAATCAATATAAACATTTTAATGCATGCCGAGTTGGTGGTTTATAAAAGAAACAAAGTTCTAAGGCTATATATTTTATTTTCCGCATGAGTGAGAAAAAATTCAGTCAGGTGGGTTACCTTAGTGAGCCACTGTCAACAAAAACACAGTGAAGTTGTCCTCCAATTGCCTTGTGAACAAGCGTAGCTGCAATAGTAGAATCTACTCCTGGTAGTGCACAAATGACGTGATCATCAGGCCCCACCAACTTGTCAATGGCCTTATTCTTTTCATCAAGAACATCTTGCATTTTCACATCAGCATACTGCACACACATCAACCAAAAAAATCTCTCAAATACTCCAATCCTCCAATTGAATGCGTCACCTAAAGTAATATATGTACAAAAGATTGATTCGAGATCGTATTAAAAAGAAAATGCAAGACCGATTACTTTCAACACCTGTGTACATATAAGCGTGGGAAGTATTAAAAAAAGCATATTAAGAGAAAAATGCAAGGCATAGGTGTTTGTACTAGAAAATACAGACTGATAAAAACAATACCAGAGTACTCTAATACACGCATTTTAGATTTGCTACAATGTACACTGATGCATTTTCAGTTACATGCCAGTTACTTCAAAATTCACAGACAGATGAACTGATCTTAGCAACTTCCAAATAGATTTATCGATCTTAACAAGTCAAGATAATCAAAAGGAAATTCTTATCTCATAAACTAATGGCAGAGATGTAATTCGTAAATTTAGAATATTTAAATATTGTGAAAACAATTTATTATCTGACCTTGCTCACAAAAGCGATAGAATTGGAGCTACCAGCATTCCCAAATGCACCAAACATCGGCCTCATCATAACCTGCAACATGCGCATGCTATTTGAATCTAAAATTTTGAAATGCTGTGTAGTAATCAGTTAAAGCTGGGCATGTGCTTGGTTTAGCAGTCATTAATAACTTCATCATTTCAAACAACGATAAATGGTCACAACTATGCCTGTGCTGATTTTGCCAGCTCACTCATAGTATTCTTTATAAAAGAACCCTTCCTACTTCACTGATTCATGTACTAGTGACAAATTGGAGGAAATTAAAGATATCTAGCATGTGCGTGGGGTGCGTGTGGTAGAACATTAACAAAATAACAGGCAATATAATTTCACTTGGTTTATGATCTGCATTCTTGAAAGAAGTCTCAGGCTTATATAGTATTTATTTTATTTTATGTATAATATTTGCATGTAACATGTTCCCAAAAGGAACATGCCATCACCGAGCAGTTTTGTTCTTTGGCACCCAAAGCAATGATAAATTCACATAAAGAAATGTCATGTTAAAGTTTATAGATAGAGAACTGTTTTTTCTTTTCTTTTTCTGAACAATTTCTTTAATAGTTCTCTGTTGGAAACCCATCAACAACTTTCTGACTGATCTACTGCTTTATAACCATTAAATATATGTAGTTATATGCAAAAAGGTCACCTACAGGCATTAACATCTAAAAATTGTGAACAGTATTTCACTTAGAACACAACCATGGAACCATGACTTATTCAATGAAACACCAGAACTGAACTAAACACAAGACAAACCAGATATGACCTGCTCACTTGTCCATAGTTGGCTCAATTCAATTATGAAGCCACTGAACTGAAGTGAAAACGGGTGCTGTATCATTGCAAAAATGGATTATCTCATTCCCGTTTTAATTAAAAACTTCGCCATCTTAATTCACTTGTGCAATAGAACAGAGAAATCTTTGCCTTTTCATTGAAAATCGAATAAAACGGTAAAGACTTCGCTGTTTTATTTTATTATAGCAATAAAACAACAAAGCCTTCTCTAAAATTTAGATTGACTGCTTTCTACGAATTTTGGACTGCCTCCGAATGTAATATAATTTACAGTAACTTTTTAATGCTTGAAGGCAACCAGCAGTGATTCGAATACAATAAGAAAATAAGAAAATTACCAAATAAAGGGAAAGCGGTGGTGGTGTGATCAAAATTGGAGGAGAGATGGATTCCAAGTTGGAATCCAAGAGCCTGCATAGCACAAATTTGATTATTTGACGAACAATGCTAGTTTGATAAAGTCATTACAGAAGAAAAAATGATCGGAGTTCTTAACCGACATGGTAACTCCTGACAGCAAAACTCTAGCCCTCTCGCTACCTTCCAACCGCCTTTCCCTCCTTCCCAGATGTCGTCTTCTCCCCGTTCCCTCCCCTGAAGCCTCCACACAGCATCGCATCCACCAAACACAACATCGCGACCTCCGCCCTATCCTCTCCAGATGAGCCAAAAGCACTAGATTTCATTTTTTTTTCCCTTGAAAGAATTGAATTTCTATTTTAGGGTTCAGGCAAAATAATAAGGGGTTACACCGGATTTGAGGGTAAGCGGAGTGCACGGGTTTTGAGGCATCAGGTATGGGACGTGAAGTAGAAGGTAAGGGACAGATCTGAGAATGGGTGAATTTTGTACGCGTAAAATGAAAATTTGGGGTTTGGAGCCAAATGAAAATCTGTTTACATACTTAGATTATTTTAAACAACGATGTAAGCATTGAGATTTGAAACATAATATTTATATTTTTCAAATGCGTCAAAAGTCTAATAAAGTGAACAATTAAAACTTGTATGTTTTGGTTAATTTGTCAAACGTGCTTCTACGTTTTAGAAAATTTCAAATATTTTTGAAATATGAAATATAAACATTAATTTTAATTATTAATTATCAAACACAAAATAAAAAACTATAACTTGTAATATAATATTATTTGGTCAGAGAAACAAGTGTAGTATCAGTCCATTTGTTCACGGTAAAGAGACAAGTGTAGTATCAGTTCAAAATCAACAAGCAAAAATCAAAGAAGTATTTGGTCAGAAAATTCAAAAATACTTCTGTTTGAATAAGTATTTGAATATCAATTTCGAAAATGTGTTGAACTGTTCAACAATGTCAAGCCGAAGCCAAATCAAAATTACGCATACTTCTCACGGTTGACAAAAGCAGTCTTATCTAAGACAAAATCAACCAATGAATCAGAGAAACAAACGGGTTTTAGAACACTATAAAAAAACCATAGTTTTATAGATTAAAGTTTTTTAATTTTTTTGTATCTTTTATTTAAACAAACTCTAGTTTAAATTATTATGGATTAATTTGTGATGTGTCTATGTAGATTAAAGCGTCTTTTAATAGTAATATTATTAATCATAAATTATTAATATTTTAAAAAAAAAGTAATTATTAATATTTATTGTTGATTATAAATTATTATATATTTGATATTTACTCGATTTTACTTACTAATTACTAAAAAGTAAAGTTAAGCCTGTTGGAAAACAAATTATTATAAGTTATAAATGATTAATATAATATTATTAATGATTAATTATTAAATATTAATAAGTAATATAGTATTATTCATGATTAGCAATTATTAATGTAATATTATAGTTAAAAACGTTGCCATGGAAATCCTATTACAATATTTTTTCTTAAATATCGTGAAAGATCAAGAATTTTTACAACACTTCGGTGATTTAATGCAAATTCAATATTTTAAAATGGTATTTTTCATGTAGTGAGTAGTAATATTATTAATCATAAATTGTTAATGTTTATTTTTAATTATAAATTATTGATATTGATTACTGGATATATATTACTTACTAATAACTGGAAAGTAAATTTTAATTATAAATTATCAAACACAAAATAAAAAACTATAACTTGTAATATAATATTATTTGATCAGAGAAACAAGTGTAGTATCAGTCCATTTGTTCGTGGTAAAGAGACAAGTGTAGTATCATTTCAAAATCAACAAGCAAAAATCATAGAAGTATTTGGTCAGAAAATTCAAAAATAATTTTATTTCAATAAGTATTTGAATATCAATTTCGAAAATGTGTTGAACTGTTCAACAATGTCAAGCCGAAGCCAAATCAAAATTACGCATACTTCTCATGGTTGACAAAAGAAATCTTATCTAAGACAAAGTCAACCAATGAATTAGAGAAACAAACGGGTTTTAGAACACTATAAAAAAACCATGGTTTTATAGATTAAAGTTTTTTTTTATTTTTGTTGTATCTTTTATTTAAACAAACTCTAGTTTAAATTATTATGGATTAATCTGTGTTGTGTCTATATAGATTAAAGTGTCTTTTAATAGTAATATTATTAATCATAAATTATTAATATTTTAAAAAAGGTAATTATTAATATTTATTGTTGATTATAAATTATTATATATTTGATATTTACTTGATTTTACTTACTAATTACTAAAAAGTAAAGTTAAGCCTATTAGAAAACAAATTATTATAAGTTATAAATGATTAATATAATATTATTAATGATTAATTATTAAATATTAATAAGTAATAAGTAATATAGTATTATTCATGATTAGTAATTATTAATGTAACATTAAAGTTAAAAACGTTGTCATGGAAATCCTATTACACTATTTTTTCTTAAATATCGTGAAAGATCAAGAATTTTTACAACACTTCGGTGATTTAATGTAGATTCAATATTGTAAAATGGTATTTTCATGTAGTGTGTAGTAATATTATTAATCATAAATTGTTAATGTTTATTGTTAATTATAAATTATTGATATCGATTACTGGATATATATTACTTACTAATAACTGGAAAGTAAAATTAAGTTTGTTGGAATACTGATTATATATAATAATTAGTAATTAGAGATTATTTATTAATAATCATTAATTATTTTAATTTATAAATGATTAATATAATATGATGAATGATTGACTATTAAATATTAATAAATAATATAATATTATTAATGATTAGTAATTAATAATATAATATTATACATAATAATAAGTAATATATGATTAATAATTAATTATTAAATAATCAAAATTAATTTTATGGAAGTATTGTAATTATTAATTATTGACTGTCAACAAATGGCGTCTATTACAACGGACTTTTTGTGACCGTTGTAAAATAGATATCTATTACAATGGACATATTGTGACCGTTGTAAAATAGATATCTATTACAACAGGCCTAAAAATGACTGTTGTAATAGCACTTATTACAACGAGCATTATATGCCAGTTGTAAAAAGGGTGTTGTACAGGCATCTATTACAACGATCCAGAAGATTACCGTTGTGATAACAGCCTATTGCAACGGGCAACAAACGCCCGTTGTAAAATGGACGTTGTAATAGATCTGTTTTGTTGTAGTGCTAGCATGTTAGAGGATGCAAAGGTAGAGCGGAAAGCATTTACTCGGTGAGCACCAACACCAATTCTAGATTTCGAGACGAAGAAACTACGGAACTAGGAAGTACCGCTTGTAAATGTTCAATTAGGAAATGATGACATCACGACTACTTGAGAATCAGAGCAGAAGATGTGAGCTTCTTATCCTTTTCTTTTTGGCAGTATGCTATGGTTTTCCTTTTTCCGTCATTAGTTTTAGACATGTTATATTATTTCTATACTTTGAATCTTGGGGTTGAGCCGTGGATGGTAGGATGCGGTAAAAACATGTTATTAGAACATGTTGTGTTTGATGTTTTCAAGTGGATGCAATGGATACATATAGGCTAATAGGACACTTGTATATACATATGGATGTGTGCGTATTTTATATTATTTTATGGATGATATAAATTGATGTTACATATGGTTGATACATATGAATGGTGGTTGAATCACACATATAGAACTATCTGTTATCATTAGGAATTTTGGCATACGTTTGGATACATGGCACCAACATAATTGCATAAAAAGGAGGTCAACTGAACAAGTAGACCGCCTAATCTTTCGCAATATTTTGAGTCATACACATTACACTATTGCATAAGTATGTAAATCACATTAGAAAAATTAAAGACAATGATTGCTAAGGATGATGTTTGAGTAGACGGTTGTAGAAATTTGTGTGTCAACATCTATCTTTTACAACTATCCTTGGAGATTTCGAGGAGGAAAACCTTTAAGGAGAGAAGAATGTAACAACCCAAATTTTAACAAACAGTAATTAATTAACAAATTTATTAATTAGAGAATAAATTGAAAATTTCTGAGAATATGGTAATAGGGATTGCACTATTGATTCCATTACAATTTTCTGGTTCAGAAACATAATTGGTTCACAAGAAACGGACTTAAAACGAAGAAGTTATGACAAATCAAAGTTTGAATTCAAAATCAGAATTTAAATAAGAAAACAAAAAAAGTTAGCCGTTGCTTGGGACGACCTAAATACTAGCTGAGTTGACCCATGGATCAACCCAGGCCATAAGTGGGTCGACCCATGTGCCGAACCAATATATGCCTGGCATGTATACTTGCTAGTCGCAAAATCGATTAAATGAACATGATTTTTCGGGCTGTTTTCATCTATTGTGTCTGCTTCTGATTGGCTGACGTGGTTATTCTGGATGGACTCAAGCACATGGTCGGCTCAGATTTGAAACCTAAATCTAACAGTTGAGAATCCTTTTCTCCACCTATAAATAAACCCCAACCCCATCTCTATTTCCTCAAATCACATCTCTTCCTCCGCCTACGCTAGTCTCCTTTATAAGAGATAGAGGCAACCGTAAATTAAATTTTAGGGGAAATTGAGATTTTAAAATAAAAATATTTTCTATTTTATTTTCTTCTAGGGGTGGATTCAACCGGAATCACGAGGGAGCTTTCTGGAGAGTTTTATGATTATTTGGATTTTATATTAAGTTTAGGGTAAATAGGAACAATAATAGCTGCAGTTGTAGTTTTGTTTACAGTTCTATTAATTACAGTTTATGTTTATTCCTATTTTTTGTAGTTTCTTTCTGTAAGAGTTTCTGTAATTTTTATATCTTTTCTTTCAGTTTTTGTTTAATTAATATTCAAATTACTATAAGTTATATTCTCTGTCTTCTTTTCCTCATTCTTTGTCGGGTTTTTATAGTTTCTTCTGGTTATGCCCAAATATGCCTTAAAGGCATATGTATACAATTGATATAGGCGAAGATTTATTAGCTTAATTGCCTACGAATTATTATTATCCTTATATAGTGCACATTTGGGAAATCTGGCTAAATTGGGACAATTGAGTAATTTTGGGTTAATTGGACATATGTTTTCTTCACTCTTATTTGTTTTCTTTTGATGACCAAACGCCCTATTACATGCTTTTGGCAGTGGATCAGTAAGGCAGTCAAATGGAAGTATGATACTACTTGTAGTCGCATTCATTGGATTTCTTGATTTTGTAATTGGGAATTCTTTTCCATCAAGCATTCTTTCTTTTGCAGAAGATGGAAACTCTGGGTTGGCAACACAAGCATTGCACAACCATGCTCTGCAAGTCAAAATAAGACCAAGTCAAACAACACTACGGTACTCCCTTTAAACCCCTATTTTCTGTATAATGACTTTGCTGCAAGTTGCAATTTTTTTAGTAAAATCAATTTTTGTTTGTCTGATTTTGATTTTCAACTAGTTGCTAGCTTATCTAAATATGTAGACGTTACAATTTTCCTATCGGTCCTTATTTAAATTTTGTATGGTAGGCTTACCTGTTAGATCATCATTATTCGTTTGTAACTCAGCATACAATTTCAACATTTTCAGTTGGAACAGTTTTGACATTAGATTCTTCTTCTTCAGCAGTCGGTACTTTTTCTGCTGGCACCTCATCCTTGGAAACTCAAAAAATAGCCAGATTGGTATCACCTATAAGCACAAAAATATGAAGTGAAGTTCATTGAATGAAAAAGAATCATTCATCACTTGGACTTATTTTTATTTATTTATTTATTAGATAAAAGAGGGTAGAAACATAGTTGCCGAAAGTTACAAGACACCCAGGGAGGAACAAAAGAGAAAACTCCAGGAGTTAGCCTCTTCTCATCTATGAATAGAGTGACGTACGCAGAAATCTCATTCAATGGAAACGAAAAAAAAAAGATTTATATATGACGTACACAAATTCAAGTGCATGTGTACGGATCTCATTTTCGGTGTAAAGTATACATGATTATTACTATCCCACATATTCATAGAAAAATAACGACTTGTTTTTTTTGTGCACAAAAGAAATCTTTGTAAGTTTAATACACAAAAAAGTCAATATCCCAGTATTTTAAATTCAATCAAATAAAAAATTATTTTTTGGCCGTGCAATCTAAAAATTATTAAGGTTTTAATAGTTTTAATATTTTCATTATAAAAGATAAGAAACAAACCAAGGTTTAAAATTCCGAATTCCTTTTCAGTTCCGCTCATTATTAATTTTGAATATTTCGGTTTCGTTCTGCAAATTTTGCAAGTTCAGTTTTAGTTCCCAATTTTTAGTCCGATCATTTCTTTTTTCAACAAATAATAATTATCCAATATTAGCAATCTACATTCTGCTATAAACATATTATTATACACAGTTAAACGAATTATTATGGAACTTAATTATCATGGTCCATAAATTAAAAGTTAAACCTGAAGCATTAAAAGTCAAGTGATCGTGGCGTTTAATATACAATATTGATGCTTAAGTACACACTGTTGATTCTTTGAAAACCAAAAAATTACCAATTATATACTTTACCAAGTATCAAATTCTTCAAATAACCGATTTGGAATCGACCTTCTCCTGCCAACATTCATGGCATCTTAGAAAGCGAAATACGCTTAGCAAATCGATCTGAAGCTGCTACCCACCTTTTGCCCTCCATCTCCCCCTTCTAGTAGCCAATCCGCAAAGACGCTTCCACCTCCCGCTCCCCCAGATCGGAATTCACAACCATAACCCAAAAATCAGACGCCAAATTGACCTGTTCCTTTGCCAACGGTGGATGCAGATGACTAACAGATTACCAGAAAAGTTGAAGCCGCCCCAAATCCCCTTCAAGTTCCTATTTGCTTCTGTCCTCAGTTTTCCCCATTAACTTTTGCGCAACATGTTTATTTATTTATTTTTAACACAGTATTAGATACAGCTTACAAAAAGTCAGTGGGGGCGGTAGCCCACACTCGGCCTGAGCTGTGTCCGTCATTATCTATGAACGCACTATTTGTGCTACCCCATGTCAGCAAGAAACAAGTTTTCACCTTTCTTCTCAAAGCGAGCATGGACACAGGATATTACATTATTGGTCCGTTTGATTTTGAACGGGAAGGGGCATTTGGAAGGGGCATTTGAAGGGGAATTATTGAGAACGAGGAATGTGTTCTTTTTACGAAAGGGGCATTTTGGAAAGGGCAGAGTTATTATTTTATTGTTTTTATATTTTTTTTAACTGTTTGTGTTTATTGTCGAATAGAATAATAGAACGCAGAATACAAATAGCAGAATTCAAATTGCAAAATACAAATTGCAGAAACAAAATACATAATTGCGGAATACAAATTGTAGAATACAAATTGCGAAATACAAATTACATAATTATTAAATGTAGAAAACAAGCTACTGTGGTGGATACTGGGGTGGATATTGGGGTGCGTACTGAGGTGGATACAGAGAGGGAGTCATCTTAAACTGTCTGTATTGTAGTGCTTGCTTGCGGACCTCGATTTCACAACGCAACCAGTCTCTTGCTTCGTCATCAGGAAGAATCGTGAACGTGTCTTGATTATCCTTACTTGTGAGAATTGATATTGTGTGGGGCATGTCAATACCATCAAATGTTCTTGCACGGTCTATTGCTTGCTTAACCTTCAAAATTTCAGTACATAGTGGGCTTGCGTTAGAGGACAGTGAATTACTAGCATTTGTATCAGGATGTGAATTCGGACTGTCGGAATCAGAACGAGATTTCTTGGCCATTTGCCTGGAGTGTATCATATCAACAATTTCTTCTAACTTCGAAGAAATTTTAGTTCTACCTCTTCTGCCAGACCGAGGTTTAGATGAAGAACCTGCACCTTAGGAGGCTCAAAAATCGCTTGTTGAGTCTGAATGTCTTCTAGTGGCACTCGAGTTTCGTCGAAGAAGAACGTGGGATGTACGGACTCGGGTGGAGGAGAATGTGGCTCTGGTTGCACGTTTTGACTAGTAGAGCCTGGAGTGTAAGCGCCAGATCCTGTTGCAACGCTATTGCCGAATATTTGCTCCAGTTCGGTCAAATTTTCTATTGGGGACGTCTTGTACTTTAACACCATAGGTCCGTACTCCTAAATAGAGAATTAAGTTGTAAACTAGTAGATGAAATACAATACTGAACTTGTAAATTTACAAAAAAAGGAGTTAACAATGTTTTACCGCCACTCGATCAGCCCACCAACTTCCGCTTCCACTCACTGTTCCGTATTTAGGATCCCATCCGGCGCTCGTTTTGTCATTCAAATTGCGCCATACAGTCCATTTCTTTTTATAAGCGTCGTACTTAGCCGTCACTTATTCAGTAGAGACTGGGATTTCGGTCCGTGAAGTAGCTAAAGACTCGTTCAGAGTAGCTGTAATCCTCTTGTGTATCCATTTTTTGTTCTTTCCAGCAACTTGGTAAGCTTCAACAGCTATACGGAGAAACTCTGAAATTGCAAACGAAGACCATACTTTTAGAGGACGGCGAAATGTTGCTTTTGGACAATTTACTTCAGCCATTGTCGTTGAAAACTTGATGAGTTTGCGGTGTGAATTGTTGAAGGAAATGGTGTGGATTGGTGAAGTGAAGAGGTTGGATTTATAACTTGGCAAAATATAGCCGTTTGTAAATTTTTCTGTTGGCGTCCGACGCCGCGTCAGTCGCGTCTGACTCTAAAGCTCCAATTTCAACCGTTCGGCTTGAAGGGGCAAAAGTGTGGGACCCACAGTGAACGCGTCCGACGCAGATGCGAACTTTAACTGCCCAGTTCACAAATCAAACGCTGCCTATATATATACACAGTTACAATAAATACAAACATATGATCCACAATCTAAAAGTTATTTGCTTATGCATACATACACCTGTAGCAATTGGAATAACCATATCAGCTTTGCTTAGAAGTCAGCCTATAGTGACCACATACTGAATACAATGAATGTGGTTAAGCAATATTTAAGTTGATTTCTTATAAATAGCAAGCAGTCAAGTTTAGAAGCTTGATCATACAGAGGTTATCTCAAATGCAGCAGGCAAAGCAACTTTATACCGTATGTGCCTGCAATCTCCTGTTGGAATATTTCAACAATGGGTCACATATATAAAATAAAATGTGTTGTGCTATTTTGGTGTAAAGCCTAATTAAAGTGATCTAATTTTAGATTAGAATTAATAGGCTTAAAGATTAAGTTATCACGGGCCTAATGTGTAGATACCGGGACATTTTATAATTTGTTGAAGGACCGAATTACAAAATGCCAACTCTATAAATAAAGGGTTATGGTCCCCGAATTACACAAGCCTTAGCAACTATCTAACCTTTTCTACGGAGAGCTGATTTCAGATCTAGAGTTTGTGTCAATTTGGAAGACCAAACCAAATTATATCTTCTTCTTAGCAACCAAATATGGATTCAGGTATTGCCATGATTAACTACGGATTCAGGTACGCTTCCGCTAATCTATTTCTGTTTTGTTCTCAATTAAATCAATATGGGTTACATATTTGGATCTAGGGTTTCACAATTGGATATTGCTAAAGTATACTGAAATCCTAACAAGTGGTATCAGAGCCAACCATTATTGATTCTATTGGGAAAATTTTGCTTTTTTTTTCTTTTATACATGTTGTTTTGCCATTTCAGAACAAATGTTGAATTGTGTTTTCAATTCTTACGGTTTATATGTTATGTTTTCATTTCACAACAGGTTGACTTTATTAACTGCGGCTAATAATTTTTTTTTAAAAGTTTTTTTTTATTTGGCTTAAGTTTTAGATCTATATGGATTCAGATCTATTATCTCCTTCACATTCTTTCATTGGTTCTATGGATCCAGTATGAATAATGTCAATATGTTAATTCAACGGGTTCTGGTTTTTTGTTTAAAAATATATGTTTATTACGTCTAGTTGTAAGTTGCATTCTACAGCCGCCGGTCTATTGTTACTTCTGATGTCATATATTATACTATATTATTTGTTTTGACCAAGTCTTGAACCCGTTTTATGCATAAAGTTTCGGAAGCTCTACTAAGCGAATCTCATGCTACCCTTACAGGCCTTAAAAGAAAAAAAAAGTTATATATATATATATATATATATATATATATATATATATATATATATATATATATATACACACACACACACCATGTGTACCATTTGGAACAATTATTGCTTATTGTATAGATGTAGGACATGCCATATTTACTTATTCGTCATATGCAAATAATGTTTCATGGCATGTGTATGATGTTTCGGTAACCTGTCATGATGTTTTTATTTCATGCCTTTTGAGTTTGGTATATAATATTTTGCATTTGTGTTGCTTAATCTAATTAGCTATCATGTTGGAATCTTTGACCATTTCGCCTACGTTTTAGGATGATGATTAGTAGGTTACTTTATTATGGTCAAACTACAGTAACTTCTATGGTTTTTTTTTTTTTTTTTGGTTCGGTTGACAGTATAAAAAAACACATGTTATATTATGCTTCGGATATACATCATGGTTACTTCAGTCATTCAGGTTATTCAGTATGATATTTATATGTACTTTTATGTGACACTTAATTCTGATATTCATTTATGACATTTATTATGTGATATATTTATGATATCTTATATCATAATTATTTAAGGAATGTCATGAATATAACTACGGATCTAAAGAAAAGAATTATTACAACTATGATTAAAACATATTGTGTCACTGTTGTAATTCTAAGATCTTCAAGTGTCATATAGAACTGAAGCATTTTTTTAGAGTATTTTTTATAGTACTCAAAATATATTATATACTAAGGATAAATTCAAATATAATTTTGATGTCTCTTTATAACCATAAATATCCTACATACATAGTGAATTAACTGAAATAATATGTCACCAAAGTGACCTCTATATTTTCGTAGTTCATGAAAATGTTTGACATTTGCGTGTAGTTGTTCATGCGAGTATTAGCCGGCCCAAAGGAAGACCAATATTTGGCCGAATCGCTTATACATGTGTGATGATAAATACGTGACAATTATAAGGTTTTTCGAGTGAATAATTAATCGACCCAAAGGAAGGTTTGTTATTTGACTTGAATTTATTGTCAGTGTTTGATCATTACAACAAAAGTACCACTTACAGTTAATATTACTGTCCAAAGACTTGATATTAATGTGTACTAGGTATCTTAAGAAGAGACGTACCAATTATTTGAGTTTACTATGGTTAATATTTGGTTATGAGCATATACGGTCAATCTTCATTTTATTTTTTGTTAATTTTCAACTAATTTAACTGAATTATCTGCCAATTTAAAGAATATTCCCATCTTATTTTGGGATAAATATAAGGATTTGTATGAGAGC
The DNA here is from genome assembly GCA_030737875.1 of Allium sativum. NCBI lineage: Eukaryota > Viridiplantae > Streptophyta > Magnoliopsida > Asparagales > Amaryllidaceae > Allium > Allium sativum. The sequence continues at coordinate 781,315,197 of CM060921.1, forward strand.
ATGTTATTTGTTCTTGACTTTATAGATTTAAGTCTTGTAACTAAGAGGGTTACAGCCAACCCTACTACGATTAAATATTCTTATAATGTTATGAAGGATATTGAAAGGTGATATAATTCAAAGGCAAGAGTCAAATGATCATTAAGTAAATACTTCAGAAGTTGTCAAGGATGTGCTATAGGTAACGATAACTAATTTTGTATAAGTTATCTACTGAGAATGAAAACGGTTTTTGTGAAAACAATAAGGGAAATCAAGCACTCTTTGTGGTGCTTGATTACATAAAGTCAAAGTAAAAGAAATATAAATGAGTACTATACGGAAAAATGATATTGCTTCAAAAGCCAAAGATGCTCAAGTTATTGTTATTTATTTGGTGCTATCTCCAGTATGATCATTTTAAGAATAATATGTTATCTTATTGGGTTAATTTAGCGCTTTGGTAATTAAAATAGAAATTGAAGTTTTTATGGTTGAAAAGTACTCATTTGATATACACTGTAAATAAATGTATGAATAAGGATTAAAAAGTCGCTACGGATCTTAAAGAAAAGAAATAACATACGGATTTTTTTTAATAGTTATTTCTTTAATGAGATATACAGACATATAAAGTAAAATATACTTGATATTTTATAGTTACTATTGTGATTTAAGTCAAATTTTTGGATTTATTTGATATATTTGTTATGCTGTCATTTAGACAGATTTTGATTTTATATTTCTAACGTGAACATATTAGGTTATTATTGTTCATCAAGAAATAGTAATGTTAATTTATGAATAAACTCAAAATCTTATGTAATTGAAGCTTATATAAGTTGTGGCTACTTATGCTAAATAACTTATGTAATGATATCTCAAATTTTGTTTTGGTGACTGACATAATTTTTGTTTCAGTTTACTAAGGAATTATAGATTGAGATATCATAAAAATAGAAAATGCTTTATTGATATTCTAAGGGATTTAAAGTTTATAATTTTTTATGAACCCACACTAAGGAAAAGTTATAAAGCGGGAATTGCGATAGTTATTTTGAGGATGTTGAGTTTGGGAGGAGAAATAAAGTAATATCATCGTCTTTAAAGAGAATCATTATCTTTGATTCAACTACAGTTATTTCTTCGGCTAAAGCTTAAGATTTGTTTTCTTCCATTAAGAAGTAAATTAAGAACTATAATAAGACGATGTTAAAGAAAATTCCCCTTTAAAATAAGCTTACTGATTTAAGAAAACAAACTCAACAACCTCAAAATGCAAGAACACTAAGGAAATCCACATAAATGGAAAGAAATGCTATTTCAGATGATTGTGTAGTATTTCTTCGTAAAGATAAATAATGGATTGATAAAGATGATGCTAGGACTTACATCAATCCATGTAAGGTACTAATTTAGAATGTGGATTTAAGAAATGAAAGTATAGCATAAATCTATATGGACTTGCATCAATCACCTGAGATTGAAATGACATGCATGTTAACGAACATTTTATAATAAGAAGCAACTACTTCCTTTCTCTTGCAATTCAACCATCTTGGTTAAGAACTTATAATTACACTTTACTACACTTACAGAAATATATTCTCAGGCTAAGTCAATTACTAATTTAGAAAACGTCTAAGAGATCATATTTCAACTCAAAACATGAATGAAAGAGCTTATCAAACACGACATGTATGGAATCAGACGGCCAATATCCCCATCACATATATCCTAACTTTGATTTTGAAACCGAGCACTCAATCTGATTCCCCATCGCGTACATCCCCAGGGAAACACAAAGTAATAACATCGGTGCAAACTTTCATAAGGGTCAGACGACATATACATAGGCCACAACTGTGCCACTGAACTACAATTGCTACAGTGTAATATTTTGGATGAGTTTAATTTCACTCTACCGTATTATTTGTGCAGTTTGATGGAGGATAGGTTCTACATTTTAAACTTCGTTCATCAATGAAGTTGACACACTGAAAACAATGGTGTTAGCAGAACTGCATTCTGAATTCTCACTCTGACATTAATCCAAGCACCAACAGCTCAAACTACCCTTTGCCAAATGGTAAAATGTGAAGCAGCTACAGAGACACCAATTCATATCCCAAAAAGGAGGGATATTTAAATATATCGTACCTACAGGCTCAAGTATCCATTTCACTTGGAAACCAGAATCCACTATTTCATCATTTGAAGTATCCATTCCGTGAGCGATTAACACATGTACTTGAAGGATCTGCCATGATTGAGAGGTTAACATGTATGCTAAAAGAATCTGCCTTGATGGAGCGATCAACACGTTTACTTGAAGGATCTGCCTCGATGGATCAAGGTGATTAACATGTGAACTTAAAGGAACTGCCTCGATGGAGTGATTATCACATGCACTTGAAGGATCTGCCTCATGAATGATTAACACGTGAACTTGAAGGATCTGCCTGGACGGAGCGATTATCACCTCTATTGAAGAATCTGCCAAATGAGCAATTAACACATGTACTTGAAGGATCTCTCATGATTGAGAGGTTAACATGTGAATTTAAAGGATCTGCCTCGATGGAGTGAGATATATATATATATATATATATATATATATATATATATATATATATATATATATCTGTGTGTGTGCGCGTGTGTGAGTGTGTGTGCGCGTGGGTGCATGTGGGTGCGCGCGTGTGTGTGTGCGTGTGTGCGTGTGAGTGAGTGTGTGAGTGGGTGTGTGCGTGTGCGTGTGAGTGTGCGCGTGCGTGTGAGTGTGTGCGTGCGCGTGCGAGTGTGCATGCATGCATGTGTGTGCGCGTGTGCGCGTGCGTGCGCGTGCGCGCGCGTGCGTGCACGTGGGTGCGCGTGCGTGTGCGCGTGTGTGTGTGCGTGTGTGTGCGCGCGCGTGTGTGTGTGGGTGTGTGCGTGTGGGTGTGTGCGTGTGTGGGTTGGGGTGGGTGTGTGTGTGTGTGTGTGCGCGCGCTTGAAGAATCTGCCAAGTGAGCAATTAACACATGTACTTGAAGGATCTCCCATGATTGAGCAGTTAACATGTGAATTTAAAGGATCTGCCTCGATGGAGCAATGAACTTAAAGGGTCTGTGTCGATGGAGCGATTATCATGTGAACTTAAAGAATCTTCCTGGATGGAGCAATCCACAGATAATGGTCCAGCAGCAAACTGATTAGGAGCAGACGGTGAATACACTGGCAAACCATGAGGCGAATATGTTGAAATTTATAATAGCAATGTGATTTTATAAGAATAGAAATATTTGAGAATGAGGAAATGAATTTTATTAAATATTTACGCTTAACTAAATAGAAAAAGAAAAAAAAAACTAAAATATAAAATAATGCATGGCCCAAACTTGCTGAGATAAAAGAGGTTGAGCTCTAGACATGGTTAATCGTTTATGGGGGAAGGTACATGGTCCATGTTAAAGAGGTAAGTTTGTTATCCTAAAGCTGAATCGTTTACAAGAGAATTATATGGGACAAGAAAATGTCACATTCGAGATTGTGTATAAAGGGTCTCAGGATATATAGCTGTATTAGTATATAACACTTGGGGATTCCCAAGCTATCTGTTTCAGCATAAAATAAATGCTTGTAAAAAGGAGTTGAAACAATGGAATAAGCTTAGGGAAAAAGAAGATATGTACCTGCATGAAGATGAAAATGAATTACAAGTGCTTGAAATGGCAGTGGATCAAGACCTTGAAATTTTATTTCTATACGATGAGATGCTTCAAGCCAAACACAAAATACATGTTTAGCATGGCTGAAGCATTGGATCCCAAAGCAAAAGGAAAAAGTTTCTACTTTCAAAAAGGAGATACGAATTGCATTTTTATTTTTTTACGCTAAAATAACTAGCAAGAGATTCACTAACAAGTAACAATATTAAATTTTTTATCAAGGATGATGGGGAATTGAAATACAAACCAGAGAAAATAGGACATAAAGCAATAATCTATTTTACTTCAATGTTTAATGCTTATACTTCCACTAAATTTCCACTCTTTCACTCCATTTCTTTTACAAATGCAAAGGGTTAACAGTTGTTATTACAAGATATAACTTTACCAGAGGTTAAGCAACATGTTTGGTCTGTTTATTCCCTAACGTATTCGAGATTAAGTCAAATCGTTATCTAAATTAAATTTTCTGTTTCGAATAGTTTAGTTCAAGAAACAAGATCACCGACTAGATCTTGATCGAAATGTACCTGGTTTAAAACCATGGTACTGACTCTGCCAACAATCATTGCTGCAGTCATACAATGGATGCATTTAATTTGTCAAAATTGCTAAACCCACTCGCCTACAAGCGGACCATATTATTCAGTCGCGGCTGCTATTGGCCCATGCAGTACAACGGGTCCCACAATCGAATTAAAAAATTGTAAAACTGCATTAATTTGTGACCAGCCAACCAATGAGAGAGCGAGTGAGTAAACAGTCGCTTCTAGACGACTGATCCTAGCAAACCTCTTAATTTGTTTGTGGAAGTCGGATTATCGCTTCAACTACACAATCATTGCTTTAGTAACTTAATTGCACAAGGATCATGAAATATTCTCAATTTTGTTTTTTCTGTAATTGTTATCATTAAATAAAAGGCTACTTATGTTATTTCTAGTCAAAGTTGCATCATCACTGTAACCACAAAATCATCCTTACTGTTTGAGTTTTGATTTCTAGGATGGCTATAACGACAGAATCATTATTTTTCATGCTATTCAGATTTTTATAAGATCACATTTGTTCGGTTCATTTCAATATTATTACCAGCATCCATTTTCTGACACGATGTTATTCTGCTCTGTTTTCATATGAACCTTAACAATTTACCTAATACATATGAATTTTTATATGGCACTTACCGAACATAGTAGCATCAAGTATGCTTTAAAATAAACATTGACTTAACATCCAAATATAAAAATGAAAAGTAGCATTAAAAAATTCCGTAAATTCACGCAAATAAATACACTAGAGTGTTTTACAACAAGGATTTTCAGCTAACTTTTTCACAATTAAAATATAGTTCGGAAGTTGGAACCATGAAGCAAAATAGTGGCTAATGCATATATAACAGGGATTGCACTATGAATTACCGCATTACAAATCCTAATTCTCTTTGTAATCAGCGATCATCATGACAAAATATAACGGAGACGCTATGACAACTATTTGTACCCTAAAGAACTTCAAACAATTAAACATATAAATAGGGTTTCGATTTATTTCCTGAAACGCACTTGAATCAGATTTTCGAACTAGACGAAGACGCGGTTTCGATTTAAAATTTAACCAGCTGTAAATTTTGTAGATCGATTCGCATTGCAAGAGATAGATCGAAAGATGCTGGTTTTGGGGATTGATTGCTTCTGTTTTGGGAGCGTGAAATAATTGGGGGCACACAGGTACATATATTGTGAAAATTTTCCCATTAGCACTTAAACAAGCAAAACCCATTCCAAAACTAGCACGATTTATTGCCATGCTAACCCATTTTGCCACGGTCCAAAGCCGTTCCGAATTTAGGTGTGGCAAAACTGGTATTATGGTGTAGTGTATAAATTAAAGAATATTACAAAAGTCCAACTAAGCCATAAAAAACATGCTAAATCTCCTTGTACTCCCTAGTGCTTATATATTAAATTTTCATTTGGTTAGGCCAGCTCGCTCATAGTAGATTGTAATGGCCATTCAACAAAGAAAGTGTTATCATCAAGTGTCAATTATATTTGGGACAATGGATTAGTTTTTATATATTTAATTAAAGTAACTATATTTTTCAAAATAATCCATCAAAAACTCAAGAAAATAAGACATCATAAACTAATATGTTCTCAGCCATCTTTCAAATATATGTTTATAAAAATTAGTGCGGTGTTAAGGACACTCCAATTTCTTCTTGCTATTACCATAACTAAAAAATTTAAACACATTAAAGTTTTATGTTTTCTAATACCACCGATCTTAGAACAAATAAAGTCAACCGAACAAACGGTGATCAACCACTGTCGCAACTATATACGTACGATCATTAATCACCTTTCGAAAATATGGTTCGCGACAAGAAAGCGTCATTCCATCAATTTCATTTACGTTAAATAACACTCAGTGCAATCTTCAACCAAACCGAAATTAAGGTTGATAACTTACTTGATTGAGATTGAGACGACGATGCATCTACAACTTTCTTCTTCCTCGACATTAACAGCATCGAAAAACATTATATATGAAAGTTCATCAAATCAGACAATCACCACGAATACAATGATACAAGTTTCGTGCTTAAATTCCAACATTTACAAGATAATCATCTACCATTATTTTCAAATTTTATTATTCAATTTTTCATTAAAAAGGCTTGGTGTCACAAAACATTTTTTTAAATGTGCCAAACATATAAAATTTAAGGGAAACATTCACATATAAAATGTTAGCCATCATCATGCATGATTGTGTGACATAACGCCTATAGTTAATAAATCAATTTCACAAATGAAACTTAATATTTCATCCTTAGTGGTCCATTTCAGAAACTTGTGAATATTTTTAATTTCATACTCAATCAAATGATAAAAACAAATAAACATCTCTACATAACCTACTATAGCAAACCAAAAATTGTTGAGATACAAATAATATATATAAATTAGAACCATCAATTGATACAATCCTTATTCTTTTAGAAAAAAATAGAACCGTCTGTGGATACAATCTAGTGTTCCTTAAAAAACAGGGGACATACTTGTTACTTTTCCTTGGGCTTTAGCAGTAAAACTTCTTTTTTAACTCTTCAAATGTATCAAAACTGACAGCATGATGCTAAAATAATTGGGAAAAACTTCCCTGTTTTCTTCTAAATATGACTAAACTTCTTTGCTTATTCCACTCCAGTTGTTTAAAAGATATTTCCAGTGTATTTCTTCAACGAGGCCTTTGTTAAAGCTAGATCACCTGCTATCTTTGATCTAGCAATGAAGTTGTCGTGAACGCTACGAAAGTGTAGCGACTCACATATGATTTTCACTATAATTGCGACACTCGTTTTCCATTCATTAGGTTCATCTCGAGATTCAGTGAGCCTTACAACTTCTACAAAACTGTACTGATCTATGTACTTAACGCTTTCACCATTGATATCACTATAATTGTCTATATATCCAGTGGCAATATAATCAGGAATCTTGATCACTTTTGTGGTCCTAAGCTCATACCAAACTAGTTATCCCTGCTGATTCATTTGAGTTCTTCTTTCTAAAGCAAATAAAATACAAATCTTTGAACTGAATCCTTACTGTTAATTCCATCATTTTAGTTGCAACAATTTTGACATAAACTTACTTGTCATTGTCACTCAGATGTTTAATTCCTCTGACATTTACATATTCAAGTAAGTCTGTTAAATTTAAAAAAAAAAATTGCTAAATCTTTCAATACGATTACGAATGACCTTTTTCACCAATAGTTCATTGGAGAGCTTGGAATATGGATCTAATACATGTGTTACATGTTCAATAATGAAAGTTTTACACACACTTTGAGCAACCTACAAAAAAATAAAAAATGCTTAGTTAATTTGTATTTGAAACATTGACGGTAACAACTCACATTTTTGGATTCTTAAATTGAATTTAAATATAATAAAATATTGGTTTTAAATTTTGGATAACAGTTTTGAGAAGTACTTTTAATTTAATTTAATAGAATTTACTGAAAATTTATTTTTAAAAATAAACAACTTTTTGTTTGAAGTAATTTTGTGTCTTATATCAGTGTTTTTTGAATTTCATAAAATAAGTTATTTTATCTATTTTATTATCGTTTTGTGACTGTTGTGACGAGCAATGCTCCGCAATCACAAAACGACAATAAAATAGATAAAATAGCTTATTTTATGAAATTACAAAAACGCTGATATAAGACATAAAATATTTCAAACAAAAAATTGGTTATTTTTCAAAATAAACTTTTCGATAAAATCCTATAAATTAAATTAAAAATACGTCTCAAAACTGTTATCCAAAGTTTAAAACCAATATTTTATTATATTTAAATTCAAAATTAACGATTTAAAAATGTGAAATGTTACCGTCAATGTTTCAAATACAAATTAACTAAACATTTATTGTTTTTTTTGTTTGTAGGTTGCTCGAGGTGTATGTAAAACTTTCATTATCAAACATGGTAAATATGTATTAGATCCATATTCCAAGTTAGCTCTCCAATAAAGAACTAGTGGTGAAAAAGAACATTTGTAATCATATTAAAAGATTTAGTAATTTCTTTAGATTTTTAACAGATTTATTTGAACCTGTAAATATCAAAGGAATTAAACATCTGAGTGATAATGACAAGTACGTTGATGTCAAAATTGTTGCAACTAAAATAGTAGAGTTAAGAGTAAGGATTCGTTCAAAAATCTATATTTAATTGGCTTTAGAAAGAAGAACCCATATGATCAGCAGAGAGAACTAGCTTGGTACGAGCTTAAGAGCAAAGACGAAAAAAAAAAAATTAAGATATCCGGTTATTGTCATTGGATATACTGACAATTATGGTGATATCAATGGTGAAAGCGTTAAGTACATAGATCAGTATAGCTTTGTAAAAGCTGTAAGGCTAACTGAATCTTGAGATGAACCTAACAAATGGAAAACGAGTGTCGCAATTATAGCGAAAACCATATGTGAGTCGCTATTCTTTCGTAGCGTTCACGACAACTTCATTGCTAGATCCAAAGATAGAATGTGATCTAGCTTTAACAAAGGACTCGTTGAAGAAATACACTGGAAAAATCTTTTAAACAACTGGAGTAGAGTAAGCAAAAAAGTTTGGTCATAATTAGAAGAAAACAGGGAAGTATTACCAGCTATTTTATCTGATGATATCAGTTTTGATACATTTGAAGAGTTGAAAAAAGAAGTTATACTGCTAAAGCCTAAGGAAAAGTAAAGTTACAAGCATGTCTCCTACTTCTTAAGGAACACTAGGATATATCACAGACGGTTCTATTTTTTTCTAAAGGACTAAAGATTATATTCATGGATGGTTCTAGTTTATATATATTATTTGTATCTCAACAATTTTTGATTTACTATAGTAATTCATGTAGAGATGTTTATTTGTTCCTATCATTTGATTGGGTATGAAATTAAAAATGTCCACAAGATTTTGAAATGAACTACTAAGGGTGGAATATTAGGTTACATTTGTGAACTTAGTTCATTAACTATAGGCGTTATGTCATACAATCATGTATGATGATGGCTAATAATTTGTACGTGAACGTTTCCCTTAAATTCCAGATTTTTAGCACATTTAAAAAACTGTTTTGTGACACCAAGTCTTTTTAATCAAGTAATTAATGAAAAATTAAATAATAAAATTTGAAAATAATGATAGATGATCATTTTGTAAATGTTGGAAATTAACCACGAAACTTATATCATTGTATTCATGGTGATCGTCCAATTTGATGAACTTTCATATATAATGTTTTCCAATCGACGTTAAAAACGAAAAAAATTATAACCTTGAATGTTTAATGTCGAAAAACAATTATACTTTTATGTGTGTGTGTATATATACACACATACATACATATACATACAAAACCTTGGTCAACTGATTTAAAATAATAATAAATTTGGAATGGAGGAATAAAAGAAATATTAAAACCGGTCTAGAATTAATAAATGGGAAGTAACATGTTCAATTAATGAGTAATGAATATAATTAACGATCAATAATCAAAAGTTTAAACGATAAATGTTTGCATCATTAAAATTTACCAATAAGGGAAGCTAATCTAGAGAATTGAAAGTGAATTAATAAAAGTAATATGTGCGCATATATGCATACATATATTATGAATTCAAATTGCACGATATTAATGTGAACTGTAACGTATTTTTATTTAGGAGGAAACTAAAAATTGATTTGGAATATATAGCAATTAATAGACGTTATGATGATAATTAATACACATTGAAATGAATATCAGTACATCAAAAAAGATAACTGAAATGTGTGTTACAACATTTATTAATGCACGTTACAAATATTTTTCAAATGTAACCATACATGATGAGTTTATAAGAGAAAGAGTAATTAAGGAAAGCAAAATAAGATTAGTGTAGGTGGTATGTGTTAAATCGCTTAGGCTGCATACATTTGAAATTTAAGTTTCATAACATGTGAAATGTAAGGAATTAATTGATAAGAATACCAATCCATTCCTCTTTGGCATTTCGTCCACCACTCCACAGTCCACTACCATTTCCCACGCCACTGCTGCGAACCCAGTCCAGTCACTGCACTGCCTCCTTCTACCCATTCATCCCATCAAACCATTGCCTGAAAACACACTGTCCCATACAATCCACACCAGCCTCTTCAATCGACTGTCCCGTTTTTCCACCACCCTGCATCACATGGATTGAACAATCCCCCATTCATTCAACTGCCGATCTTCCCAACCTTCACTGCCAAATCCCAACATCCTAGTTCGAATTCCAGATTACCCCATATCTGAACCCAGATCTCATTTCATCGGTTTGCTGCCCCCCACACCCCCCCCCCCCCCCCCCGCCCCCCCAAATTTTTTTTTTTTTTTTATCAAACCAGCTCATTAACAATCGTTCGAACTCCACTCCAAACTGACCCAATATCAAAGTCGGCCTCTACCTGAGATCGCAGTGCCTCTCATACCTCCAATCGCACCCTCACAACGTTGGCATCCCCTCTGCAACTCAGCCCAAACTTATGACGATAACCCATCTCCACGCGAGCGCCTCAGCTAGCTCCAGTGATCTCGCGTTGATGACTGGAATCGCGAGTGCTTCCAGACCGTGTTTGAACTTCAGATTCCGAGCTGTAGGGAATTCGCGATTTCAATCGCGATTCAATATTTCTATATTTTTCTTTTTATATATATACACACGTAGGAATGGTTTTCGACGGGGAGAAAGAAACGAAAAGGGGAGATTTTGAAATGGTGGGTTGATTTTAGTAAATGGGGAAAACGTCTTGAATTAGTTTGGGTTCTGAAGATGGATTCAGGATTTTCTTTCTAAGAGCATCTCCAACTAATCCGCAGTGTGGATTTTTTGAATTCCGATAATCTACACTACGGAAAAGGGGGAAACCCAACAGTTTTTAGTCCATGCGGTTGTTGAACAAACGCGTGGGCATACGCGGTTGTTCAACAGGCGCATGGATTTTTTAAAAACCGGCTCCACCATAAAAAAAGCGCGCGCCTGTTGAACAAACGCGTAGAGCCTACGCGTTTGTTCAACAACCGCGTGGATATTTCCGCCTATACCAGGCGCAAATGGCCATTTTTCCAATTTGTAAATTTCGAATTTCCTCCTTTTAATTTTTTTTATTGGTTTCTACGACGAAATGCCGCCACGTCAAGTTAAGTATGGTAGACGGGTCAGCCATCCTCCGATAGATCCTACTGTCGGACCAGTCCACGCCCCACCTGATGCCACCGTGACTGCCGAGAGCCTTAGAGTATTGCACGATCTGCCTGCGACATTTGTACACCGAGTGCATGTTGCTGTTGCGACACCTCAGGTATAATTTTATAACTCTGTTACGTACAACATTCTTAATATACACGTATGCTGTTTAATATTATATGTTTACAACAAATTTACATACGTTTAGGTTCGACATATTGCTATGCGAGGTAGTTGGTCACGTAGTACGTCACTTTTTCAGCAGTTACCCGAGCCTATAGTAGTTAGACCTTTAGATTCACCACTTGGCTCCTTTTTAGAGTTACCTAGATTTGCTCATGTTGATCGATGCCTTGTGGAGGCTATTAGTGAGCGATGGTGGCCTACTACACACACATTTCACTTCCCTGATTTTGAGTTAGGGCTTACTCCTTTGGATTTTTACGTCCTCACGGGCATCGAGGTTGGTCGTCCAGGTCGTCACCCCATTCCCTTTGATGTATCATTTGAGGAGTTTAAAATGGATTTTGAAATGGATTTTGAAATGTAAAATGGATTTTGAAATGTAAAATGGATTTTGAAATGGAGTTTAAAATGAATTTCAAAATGGAGTTTGAAATGGATTTTGAAATGGATTTTGAAATGTAAAATGGATTTTAAAATGGATTTTGAAATGGAGTTTGAAAAGGAGTTTAAAGTGGATTTTGAAATGGATTTTGAAATGGAATTTGAAATGTAAAATGAATTTTAAAATGAATTTTGAAATGGAGCTTGAAATGGAGTTAAAAATTTGAAATGTAGTTTGAAATGTAAACAGGAGTTTGAAATGGAGTTTGAAATGGGGTTTGAAATGTAAAAAGGAGTTTGAAATGGAGTTTGAAATGGGGTTTGAAATGTAAAATGGAGTTTGAAGTTTGAAATTTGAAATTTGAAATGGAGTTTGAAATTTGAAATGGAGTTTGAAATTTGAAACGGAGTTTGAAATGGAGAGTGAGCTTTGAAATGGATTTTGAAACGGACTTTGAAATGGTTTTTGAAATGGATTTTGAAATGGATTTTGAAATGGAGTTAAAATGGATTTTGAAATGGAGTTTAAAATGGATTTTGAAATGGATTTTGAAATGGATTTTGAAATGTAAAATGGATTTTGAAATGGAGTTTAAAATGAATTTTGAAAAGGAGTTTGAAATGGATTTTGAAATGGGGTTTGAAATGTAAAATGGAGTTTGAAATGGAGTTTGAAATTTGAAATGGAGTTTGAAATTTGAAACTCCTTTTTGAATTACAAACTCCATTTCAAACTCCTTTTAAAATTTCAAACTCCATTTCCGATTTCAAACTTCCTTTTAAATTTCAAATTCCATTTCAAACTCAATTTTAAATTTCAAACTCCTTTTAGAATTTCAAACTCCATTTCAAACTCCATTTCAAACTCCTTTTTAAATTTCAAACTCCATTTCGAACTCCATTTTAAATTTCAAACTACATTTCAAATTTCAAACTCCATTTTAAATTTCAAACTACATTTCAAACACCAAACAAAATTTCAAATACCATTTCAAAATTCAAACTCCATTTCAAACTCCATTTTAAAATTCAAACTACATTCCTACGCTACATAAACAAAATGCAACTAACACCAAACTAGCACATACAAAGCCAATTAAAGTTTACATCCAAGTTAGCTACATAAACTACATTCCTTCTCTTCTTCGCCTTAGTATCTCAAATCTCCGATACTCCGTATACTCGCGTTGCACATCATCCATTTGCGAAATATCCGTAAACATGACTGCTTCTTCCTCCTTTCGTCGTTTTGTCTCAACAAGTTGATGAATTGCCTCAAGCTTTTCTTGCTGGTGAATGTTTCTGCTCTGGAGTGCGCTCATAAACATATCGTTAGACTCCTTTAATAGTTTCTGATTTCGCCATCATTCCCTCCTGCCACTTGTTTTTTCTTTGCTGCCTTGGATCCTTCGGGCCTCTCATATCGTTCAGCATCTTCTTCTAAACCCATAGTTGCACTGTCCTGTGAATCTCTGGGACTACAACTGTCTCCAAATCTTGTAGATTTCCCACGACTACAGCTTGATTGGACGTCTTGGACTGATTTCTGAAGTGAAGATTTCCATTTCACATGATTAACCAGTAGGTCATACACATGCATGAACTGGTAGAAATGGGGTCCTTGTTTACTATCTGGTTTATATATTTGTTTGAATAACTTGTTTGCGGCAATTCTCTGCATCAATAATATGAAGCTTTTACTACAACGTTAGGATTTAAAGTAAAAAAAACAAAGTAAACAATTATTACCATATGAGTATCACTTCCAAATCCGCTTGGGTTACTCTGCTTCATCTTGAACATCTGCGAATCAAAACATTGAGTTTGACGATTAATTTTACAATAACGTCCTTTGATGGAAGCGACACTTCTATTCCGATCCATGTTCTTCCTATTGTATGCATTAGTGATTCTACCCCAAAATGTTTCACCACTTTGATCGGCACCACGCACAGGATCTAGCGAAAGTGAGCAGTATATGTAGCAAAGATCGTAGTCTTCTTTACCATTCCAACTTGAAGTAGTTAGCATTCCACCAAATGGTTGACTTTGATCCAATATATCGAAAGTTTCAAACTCAATTCTTGCGGCGTCGACATCAAATTCAGTAGCCATTTTTGTAGTAAGTTTGAATGTGGTAGAAGAAGAGTTGATGTGGAGGAAAGTAGTAGAGGGGTTGTGTATTTGTAGTGTTTGAAATAAAGCCGTTGCAAATTAAAGTCGTAGACTCCACGCGTCTGTTCAACAGGCGCGCGCAAAATATATCCGTTGATACCCACGCGGTTGTTTAACAAGCGCGTGTGTTTGCGCATTTGTTGAACAAACGCGTGTGTTTGCGCGTTTGTTTAACAAGCGCGTGTGTTTGCGCGTATGTTGAACAACCGCGTGGACAATTTGGAGATTCCGGAACTCAGCACCCAGATTTTCGAACTGATTGGATAATCCAACCACTGTTGGACCTGTTTTTGAGTATGGATATCCAAAATTTGGATATCCAATACTTTGTTGGAGATGCTCTAAGAGCATCACCAACAGATTTATGCATCTTAGTATTACGATCCGTGAGATTTAGGTTAAATTTATTGAAATGTCCAAGCAGACGCGCCTCGGCGCGCGCTCCAACTTTAGGGCGCACCCCGATTTAATCGGCACGGTGCATGAAAAAACTAAACCAGCCCACGTGAATTTGGCATGTTAGACTGTTACCAAACAAAAAAGCTTTTGTTTCTTTTGCATGGCCAATTAAAGAGCATTTTTCTATTTTGGCCTCCTTTTTTCTTTTTATTCCAGAAATAGCCTTTTTTTTGAAATTTTGCAGATTTAGCCTCATTTTGGCCAACTCAACGCTGAGTTGGCCAAAAAAGGAATTTTTGTACTGGCGCAATCAAGGGCTGCGCCTACCGACGTGGACATTGGCGCGATCATTGATTGCGCCTGTAATATAATTGTTGAAAACAACTACATTACATGGGCGCAATCCATGATTGCGCCTAAAAAGTTTTTTTTTTTAAAAGAAGATAGCTTACTTTACCTTTCCTTCTCTCACTTACCATCATAACCCATTTCTCACTCAAAAACCCTAAACTTCGAAACCTTAAAAAAATATCAAAATCCAAGTTGTTTAAAGATCAAAGTTAAGAGCAAACCAGTCTGGCTATTTGGAGTATCAAAAGGTATGAATTTGGGTTTTTTATGGTTAGTTCTATTTTACCCATCTTAATTAAAATTATTTTGTTTTTAGAATAGATCGGAATGGCACCAAATTATATTGGAACTGGAAATTGATTATAATTCGAGTGTTGAGATTTCTAAGTGTTGTAATCATAACTCTTTGCCAAATATAAGGATTATAAAGTGGACGTAGGCTTGTTAATGCCGAACCACTGTAAAATGGAGAATTGGTTGTTGATGAACATAAATGTGGAATATATAACGGTGTATCTAGCAAACCGGCAAAAGTTTTAAAAGGGTCAAATTTCGTACAATTGAAGTAGACCGTGTATAAATGTATTAAAATTAATCCGAATGAGTTTGACATTGAGTTAGTTTGCAATTGGCCGACCGATTCCGGATCTAAGGCAATAAAAATCAAAGACGATGACGACATTGAAATTATGTTGTCCTCTATGTCAAAATCTATTGAATTATTTGTAATGAAAGAGCAGAGGTTGTCAACAGAGCCAGCCATTACACCAGTGATATCGGCTCCTGCAGCTTGTTATCCGTATCCGACTATGATCGTTCCCTCGTATGAGCAACAAAAAATGGGTTTTGGGTTCAGTCCGTACATGAATTTGCATCATCCATCATTACCGGGCTATCCATATCCGACGCAGGAAAGTGTCCAAAATATAACGCACGCGTAACTCGAAATTTAGTATTCTCCTACTCCACAATATTACCATTGTCTTTTGTATGATTTTAAAAACTGTGTATATTTCAATTTTGTACCGAATTACCACATGACACAAAATTCCGTTGGACCATCTACAAGTTACCGTTGTTCGCCCATGAAGCCAATGCTCACCGAAGTGTATCGGATGACACAACAGTAAGTTACTAGTGTTATCAATATAGATTTATGTAGCATATTAAATGTACTTCAGAATTTGCCGCTTGCGTACTACAAGTATCCGACACAAGCCACCGAAGCAGAATCTAACGTTGAACCCAATATTCCTGATGTCGAAATGGAACTAGATGATCAAGATTTGAGAGAGGTAAATCCAGATCCTTCACTTGACAACATGACCGTTGTTAGCATTCCTAATAATGATACGTCATGGGTTGATGTAATGCGAGTAGACAATGCTCCCCTAAATTTTGATTTGGGAGGCGAAGACAACGCAACCGAAGATAGTGATGAGGAGTTGTCGGAGTTTGAGATACCATTGGATGATGATTTATGCAATGCACAAATGATAGCTAGATCCGTGGTTGCAAATATACAATTCAACAATGAAGTTTTCTTGTCGTCTTGCGTTCAAAATGGTTTCAAAGTAGGTATGATGTTTGAGAGCAAAAGCAAACTCCTTCAACGGTTAAGTGAATGGTCGATTTTGCATGCAGTTTCGTTTAAGCCGATCAGGTCGAACAAAAAGAAATACACTGCTATTTGCAACATGGATCCCAATTGCTCGTGGAGAATACATGCCATAGATTCAAAAAAATCGCAGAAAGGTTTGTGGGTTATTAAAAAATACCTAGTTAAACATAGTTGTGTAAATCCGACAGTGAACTCCAATCACAAACAAGCAACGTCGACTTTTTTGGTTTCGAAGATCATGCCATTTGTGAAAGCGGATTTGAATATTACGCCTGGAACAGTGCAAGTTTTAATACAGGAACAACTATTTATAAAAATTGGTTACGAAGGCGTGGAGGGCATTAAGCAGAGCAATCAAAGGCATTTACGATGATTGGGCCGAGTTATACTCTACCCTTAGTCAATATTTTGATGAACTTATCAAAGCTAATCCGGGGAGTGTTGCCCATATAGTAGCCGAACCATGCAGAATTTTTGAAAGGGCATTTTGGGCTTTTGGGCCATGCATTGAAGGATTTGTGCATTGTCGACCTTTGCTATCCATAAACGGCACACATTTATATGGGAAATACAAAGGCACGCTACTGGCTGCGACTGCTGTCGATGCAAACGATTCACTTTACCCGTTGGTGTATGGGATTGTGGAGGCCGAATCAACCGATACTTGGAGTTGGTTTTTTGCGTGTATACGAACATTCATCCCTGGTGTTCAAAATCGGCGCATCACTTTCATTTCTGATAGGATGAAGGGTATACCGGTTGCTTTGGAGAATTCTTGGAGATCCCCGCACAAACATAGATATTGTGCCAGACATTTAAAAGCCAATTTTCAAGCTGCTGGATTCAAAGATAAAAATTTGACAGGTTTTTTTATGTAGTAGCATGTGCTTCCGAAGTGGTTGAATATCGAAAGATCCGTGACGAAATTAAACTAACTAACGTTGATGCACATAATTGGATTGAGAAAAGTTTGGGGGGGGGGGGGGAGGAAGAGAACTAGGCTCTGTGTTTCGATGACGGTGGTAGATTTCATGTAATGACGACAAATGCTTCTGAAAGGTTTAATGGTGTACTTAGAGGTGCACGATCATTGCCCATCAAAGCTCTAGTTGCGCGTACGTTTTTTCAGTTGGTGGATTATTTTTGTAAACGAAGAGAGCTTGTTATGCCGGCAACGGCAAAGCTAACTCCCAAATGGGAGTTGAAGATATGTGAAAGGGCAAATGAAGCTAGATTTTGCCGCATTGTCCGATATAATGAAGGTGAGTGGGGAGTAATTTCGCATGTTGGCAAGGAATACAAAGTATTACTCGATCAAAACAATTGTTCTTGTACGTGTAGAATTCCATTACTTCAGCACCTTCCATGCGAACATGTAATGGCGGCTTGTTCTAATGTAACCAACGGTGCTAATCGACAACACCATGACTTTGCCTCGAAGTGGTATTCGGTGAAGAAGTACTACGCAGCTTACAAACCGGAATTTCATCCTATTCTAGATAAACGTTACTGGAGAGAATTCCAGGGGCAGGTTTTATTGCCACCAACAGTGCGTAGAACAGTAGGGAAACCCAAATTAACTAGATTTAAAGGAACCATGGATGAAATGCGGGCTCCTAAAACGAATAGATGCAGTAAATGCGGAGTGGTAGGTCATAGGAGTAGTCGATGTAATTCAGTAAAGTAGGATTCCATACCGTAGTTAATGTTTGAACTATCAAATTCATTTCTTTACTCCTGCACCGACAATACAGTGGTGCAATAGCATTTGAATACGATGACTACTCCATTGTTGCAGACTACATTAGCATTTGGATACGTTAATACACTGATACAATAGCATTTGGATACATGAATACACTGATACAATAGCATTTGGATACGATAACTAATACATTGTTGCATACTACATAAGCATTTGGATACGTTAATACACTTGTACAACGATACAAGTATTGCCTACTCATTGGGATATCGTGGTAACTGGGATTCTAAATCCGAGTTAAGTTGTTTCAGACGGAAAAACTCCTTTTTCAGGCGGTCATTCTCATCTTGCATTTCTAATGCATACTCGTGTCCTCTTCGGCACATCGGAGGATCAACCCACTCGGTATACTTACAAACTCTGAAGGTGTTCGGATAAATTAGGCTCATATCGTATCTAGCACATTTGTATAGCCTACGCCCTGTACTAACGCTTCTATTTTTGTTCACAACCACGCAGCAGGCCGACCCGCAATATCAAAGCTTTCTTGGTACTCTGCCTCGCCTATTGCTAGAACTCGGTATCGATTAGTATATTTACCCCCGTGCACCGCAACGAAATGAGTTTGGGGTACACCGCCGAGATGATCTGGGAGTTCCACCATGTCAAATGTTTTAGGATCGGGGTAAACTTCTTTACCCGGTCAGCGGTGATTTGGAGACACTTGTTGGGAATCATCAATAACCGTCAGGTGGTCATAAGCTTCGGACTCCAAACTTTCCCAATTTTTTGCCAAAGTGTCGTCATCCATTTCCCATTGATTCATCCTACACAGGCATGGGTTAAAATTTCATTTTCAAATCAACTATTTAAAATTCATTGCTAAATCTTTCTAGAGAGAATTTCATGTAAGTACCTTGGTTAGAGCACAATTTTGATAAAGAGAAGGAAGCACACACCTGTGTTCTTCAAATTACTAAAAGCTAGAAGTGAACATAGATTTTGATAAAGTGGCAGGAAAAAAAGGCAAATGATTAATTTAATTTCACTTTTGTTCCATTTACTTTGCATTGAATGGTCAAATAACGAGTAGGTAGTAGGCACCAGCTACATATTGTTGCTTTTTTGACCAAACACAAGGGCAACTACCGTAATTTATTCCTCCTACACAAATCACACCTTCTTATATAGCAATACGTGTTCACCTTCTTAGAATACCTCCTCCTTCTAATACTAAGACAAAATGTCATCTTGGCCATCCTCCTCAGATTCCGAAGAAGCGTACGAACAAGTGCGACTTCAACAGTATGCGGACGAATTCCCGGAGCTAAACCTTTTGGGACTTCAGGATGTACCACCTCAACAAGTTCAAGCACGTCAACAAGTTCAATCAGCTCAACAAGTTCAAGCACATCAACAAGTTCTAGTGCGTAGACAAGTTCAAGCACGTCCACAAGTTCAAGCACGTCGACAAGTTCAAGCACTTCAACAAGTTCAAGCACTTCAACAAGTTCAAGCACGTCAACATACTCAAGCACGTCAACAAGTTCAAGCACCTCAACAAGTTCACGCACCGCATGAACACATGGTTGAAACTTATCCCGTACGATGCTATTGCGGTTATGAGCTTGACGTTGTTGTAGAGCTGATGGCAACGATATAGGTCACCGCATTCATATGTGTCGAGCCTATCTAAATGGTTGCAACTACACCGAATGGGTAGACGAACCTTTCAGCCTGATCGTTGCTTTTCTACGAATCAGTAAAGCGCGACATTTAAATTAAATTCTGCAAGCATACAGGTGTGTAGCATACAGGTCGAACACAGGGAGGTGTTATTAAAAATTATTATCTATTTATTCTTGGGCGAGTTAGACGAAGTTTGGAGTTGTTTTTTTTATGTTGTTGAAATTACTCTGAATCTAATCAGTATCAAATTCAACAATTGAAAAGAAAAGGAACAATTACTAGAAAAAGAGAATAACAACTAGAACAATAACAGAAATTAAAAGTAGGATTCCTGTTGAAACTAATCAACTGTGAATCGCTAACAAGCAGTAATAAAAGACAATAACAATATGCATTCTACCCAAACCTAATTAGGTAGATAACACAAATTGTTATGAAATTAAAATAACAATAAAACTAGAAAAAAGAAATGACTTTTATTAGAACAAAAGAGAATATAGAATAGAAAATTGAATGAATGGCATTTACAATGGGACATCATGTATATTTATAGAGATATAGACCAAATCCTAATCAAATCAATGACTAGATGACCCTCTTTTCCCAAGAAGTAATATCAAATCTCTTGCCTTCCTTGACCAAGCTTGATTGGAAAGCAAATCACTGTGAATATCTTCCAAATCTTCCCTATCTTCCATGTGGCAAATTGATTGATTGATGAGCAGATTGTATGTGATTAAACAAGGATACTCATTAGACTCCAAAGGCAACAAGGGATAAAATCTTCAAAATTGATCTTTTCTTGGCAATATTTTTATCAGAAATTCTTCTAATTGGAATTTGAAAAATGAATGTTCTGAATTGATTTCCATGATTACTCCTGAAAGGTCCATTAGTGAATATCATACATACACATGACTATGTATATATATAATATAACAATAATCAATATATCCTTCTTAGCAAAGGGGCAGTGTGAACGCGTTCCGTTCTTTGGCAAAAAGTGAGCTCGACGGGGATCGAACTCAGGTCTCTCAGTACAAATTTCCATGCAATTACCAGTGAGCTACAACGTCTTTTGTAATTGAGATGGCTTTAATACTGGGAAGTAGCTTTTTATCTGTAGTTGGCCTTTAATTTGAAACGAAGGAGGCATTTCTTGACATCCTGTAAAAACACACAAAATACCCAAAGTATCATTTATTTATTTACAAAAGATAAAATATACGAGCATAAAATAAACACATTTCTATGTTAATCAAATACCCCCACACTTATCTTTTACTCGTCCTCGAGTAAAAAGAAAATGAAAAACTAACTAGATAGGTCGCACTTTCGTAGGAAACACGATTGCATTGAGCGTATGCAACAAGCCGCTAAACCTCTAGGTGTCCCTAGTAGGACGAGTGGTGTCTCGTGAGGGTTTTCAGCGGATACTACCCACAAAATCCAAATGCAGTATGCTATGATTCTAATGAAACTACATGAATGCAATGGACATATGCAAATAAAAACGAAAAATGAAAACACGACTTATTTCAGGAAAGTGGTACAACAAATTAAGTTAACAATTTCTGATCAGTTGATTTTATTTTAGATACCTCAACTTGTCACAAAATTTTCAATATAAATCAAGTTTTCAAATGTTAAATTCCAGTTTGGCCAGTTAGTTCGGTCGATAACATAGTGCAGCCATGAAATAAATTCTTAGTTTGCTTGGCACAGTTTGCAAAGTGGTATTCTAATTTTCTCATGTATGGCTAGTCAAATCAATAAGGTCAAGAAGTGTTTGGGCATCATCGCTTATTCTTTATTCTATAAAATTTTAAAATTTATGATTAAGTACATACACCTAACTTAGAAGACCAAGGTTTACCACCCATGCACTGCCTCGCGGACTAACGGAGAGTGGGTAAAGAGCTTGGCGGATTATGCAGGCCGACTTTGACTTTGTCAACAACGTGTCGGTAATCCTTAGGTGTCCAATCTCATAAAATGAGACCAAGATATTCCAACGCTGACTTTGTCAACAACATGTCGGATAGAGCTTGGCGGGTTTGCACACCAACGCTCGATATACAAGCAATGTTGGATACCCTTGGATTATTATTATTATTGAATTTATAAGCACAAAAAAAAGAGTTAAGCGAATTCAACTTAGCACAACTTAGTTTTAAAGATTTGACAAGCCATTATAAGTATTTTAAGTCCTCCACTTATTTAAACAAAGTCTACAATATAGAATAGATTTCATGGCCATTACCTAAGAATCTCCCTATGTACCGGTTACACTATTATCCCTCAAAATTAAACTTTTCATTATATTTCTTATTCGATCTAAGTTGAGAGAAAAAAATACTATCAACTGATTAACAATCCTTAACTTATTTTGTTGTATCAATCTAAAATGAGTCATGTTTCAAAAAATAAAAATGGCATGTTAGTACAGTCTAAAATGCATAATGGTCATATTTAAATGGCTGAAAATGGAAATAAAGAAAAATGAAAAATGAATGAAATGCAGACTCCCCCCACACTAGAACTAAACAGTGTCCACACTGTGAACGTTTCCTAAATTTGAAAGATCGTACCCAAAAGTGAATGAGATGCAAAATTATTTGAAGAATGAAATGCAGTCTAGCCACTATATGTGAATGCCAATCATAAACAAAATGAAATCTATAATGGTGATGAGTGTTATGTGAAAAATGATATTTTCTTTTTCCCCTACACTTGCCTCTATCGAAAATGATGTATGATGATTTCCTATCTGGTTTTTGAGGTACAAGAGGCATGTCAATAAATTCCAAAATCAAAATCTTTCTTATGAAAATGTTGTCGTGCCAATGATTTATATAATTAAGATGCAGATTATCCCGTAAAATTTTCTCAGATTTTTCTACTTGGTCCTCGGTAAGATCAGAGGCCAAGATTATGGGAGAATTTTTCGAAAAGTCCAAGTGATCATACTCAAAGTCTTGTGGCAGGAGTTTGAGGTCTAACTTAGGAAGTTCGTGTATGACATTGGTCAATGTTCCTTGGTTAGATTCAGATGACATAGGTTTTGGGTCAAGAAGTTCATTTAATTCAGAAATGTATTCGAGCTCATCAAAATCAGAGTTGAAATGGTTAAAACACATTTTCAAGGCTTCAGAAGTGTCAATAAAAGTTTCATCAACTGTGGTCTGAATCGTGCTAATTTTATCAATCTCCAAATCCCTAGAAGAATTGTGGTGGCTAAGACTTTTCTTAATCATCGTTATTAAATTTGGAAAATACAAAACTTAAATTTGACACATGTAGCTATTATTACAAAATAAATAACGTACTCAAATATATTTTATTAGTTGATAATCTCGATTTGAAGGGGGAAGAGGGTCTTATGGCCGTTCACGTATAGTATAAATACTAAGGGATACGACCAATGTTTTACGGGTAGTATGCAACCTCTTTTGCTAGAAGTTCAATAAATTGAACTAATATATATCCGCGATCAAACCGTTGAGACAATGTATTTCATAAAATACACTCTAGCAGTTAAATATTTTGAAAATCAAATCAGATTTTATTCTTGAAAAGCGATAAGAGTAATGCTTATAATTATGGAAATTCGTTTCTCACCAAATCAATGAAGAAATTTCAGGCAACACAACAGTCACATAAGAATAATTACAAAAATAAAAATTGTACAAGCAAGCCGCTGCCCCTGCAGAATTTTTTTACAAGCAATGTCTATATTTTTCTTTGCAGCAGAGCACCTGTAGAGTTCAGAAATTATTACAGTGGGGCATGGCTGTCCATCCAGAAAAAATGAGTAGCGTCAATGATTGAAATCTCGCTATTTGCAATTTCTTTTGATTTCTGAAATCTTGATTTGTTGCTTGAACTCCAGTCACCTTGTCCTTAGTTCGAAACTCTTTTTTTTTTTGAATGAATTGAATAACAAAAAAAGCACAAGAAAAAGGAATTAACAAAAAAAGCACAAGAAAAAGGAATTAACAAAAAAAGCTAACTTTTTGGAAAAGATGGTGCTGAAGTGTTGATTGAAAAAAAACTGTGGTGAAATGATATTATGTGAGAGGGAGGGGTATTTGATCAGAGGGAAGAAATGAAGCAGGGAAAAATAATTAAAAAAAAAAGAATCTTTTTATGACCTCCCTTTTTTTTTATTATTGTTGAAAAAGTGGACAAATAGAAAAGAAAAAAATGACAAAAAAAATGGGAAGAGAGATTTCAGGAAAGAAAGAGAATTGTAAAGGAAGAAAGGGAAGTAATTGTAAAAGATTTGGAAAAGAAATTGAGAAGGAAAAGCAAAAAAAGAGAAGACAAAAACAGAAAGAATTTTTTTCTTTTTTTTATTGTTGTAAAATTAGAAGAGACAGAAAAAAATGAAAAAGGAAAAACTTGAAAAGGGAAAGAAATAAATGGAGAAAGAAAAGAAAATTAATTACAAGGCAGAGAAGAGAAATTTATATAAAGAATTTTTTTCTTCAGCAAATTGTAAAAGAAGAAAGGATGCGAGATATTAGTAAGAGGGGAAACAAACGAAAGAAAGGAGAAAGAAGTTGAAAACAGGGAAGAAATAAAAGAAAATTGGCAAGATTTTTTTTTGAACTTGTAAAAGAAGAATGAGAAGTAATTGTATTGAAAATTGGAAAGGAGGAATAAAGAGGAAAGAAATCAAAAGTGGATTTTTTTTTTGAAAAGAAAGGAAATTTGTAAGAGAAGAAAAGAAATCAAATGTATTGAGAACAAGAAAGACAAAAGAAGAAAGGAAAGAAAAAATTGCAAAAGAGGAATCTTTTTTTTTTGAAATTTGTAAAAAGAAAAAGAATGTAGATGATTGGAAAGAAAGTGGAAAGATGGAAAGAATAAAGGAAAATTGAAAGTTGTTTTTTTTTTTAATGAAGGAGAGAGCCGGAAAGAAATAAATGAAAAAATGGAAAGAGAGATTGTAGGAGGTGAATGAGAAATGCAGTTGGAAATAAATAAATAAAATGCAAGTTTTTTTTTATGAAAATTTGATCAAGAAGAAAGGGAAAGAAATGAATGGGAAAAACCAAAACAAAAAAGGAAAAAAAATTAAAAGAGGAAGGAAATAAGAGAAAAAAGCAAGGTTTTATGAGTAGAGAGGAAGGGTAGAAGGAATTGAGGAAAGAAATAAAAGCAGACAAAAACAAGAAAGAAATCAAAGTAGAAAGAGAAGAAATTGCAAAAGTTTTTTTTTAGAAAGTTGTAAACAAAAGATGGAAACAAATAAAAAGAAAAGGAAAGGGAAAAGAAAAATGTGAAAATCAGCGAGGTGGTAGAAAGATGGAAAGAAATTGAAGAAAAGTTAGCAAGTTTCCTTTTTTTGTATATATATGTTTTTCTTTTTGAAGAAGGAATTAGATTGGAAGAAATGCGAACAAAAAAAGAAAGAAATAAATGAAAATAAAACGAAGGAAAATTAAAAGAAAAAGGGGCAAGATTTTTTTCCCCTTGTCTTAGAGATTATAATATCAATATGTGATACACAATCAACTAATCAAGATTTTTATCTATATAAATGTATAAGAAAACAATAGGAAAATAAAAAGAAATAAAAGAAATTTTGGCAAGATTTTTTTTAACAAAATCAAATAAAAAGAAAAAAAACTAACACGAATCATAAATTAAATAAATAATAAAATTAAATTGTTACCTCCCTGGCAACGACGCCAAAACTTGATCGCTGCTTTTCTACGAATCAATAAAGCGCGACATTTAAATTAAATTATGCAAGCATACAGGTGTGTAGCATACAGGTCGAACACAGGGAGGTGTTATTAAAAATTATTATCTATTTATTATTGGGCGAGTTAGACGAAGTTTGGAGTTGTTTTTTTTTATGTTGTTGAAATTACTCTGAATCTAATCAGTATCAAATTCAACAATTGAAAAGGAACAATTACTAGAAAAAGAGAATAACAACTAGAACAATAACAGAAATTAAAAGTAGGATTCCTGTTGAAACTAATCTACAGTGAATCGCTAACAAGCAGTAATAAAAGGCAATAACAATATGCATTCTACCCAAACCTAATTAGGTAGATAACACAAATTGTTATGAAATTAAAATAACAATAAAACTAGAAAAAAGAAAAGACTTTTATTAGAACAAAAGAGAATACAGAATAGAAAATTGAATGAATGGCATTTACAATGGGACATCATGTATATTTATAGAGATGTAGACCAAATCCTAATCAAATCAATGACTAAATGGCCCTCTTTTCCCAAGAAGTAATATCAAATCTCTTGCCTTCCTTGACCAAGCTTGATTGGAAAACAAATCACGGTGAATGTCTTCCAAATCTTCCCTATCTTCCATGTGGCAAATTGATTGATGAGCAGATTGTATGTGATTAATTCTTTCAAACAAGGATACTCATTAGACTCCAAAGGCAACAAGGGATAAAATCTTCAAAATTGATCTTTTCTTGGCAATATTTTTATCAGAAATTCTTCTAATTGGAATTTTAAAAATGAATGTTCTGAATTGATTTCCATGATTACTCCTGAAAGGTCCATTAGTGAATATCATACATACACATGACTATGTATATATATAATATAACACTAATTAATATATCCTTCATAGCAAAGGGGCAGTGTGAACGCGTCCGTTCTTTGGCAAAAAGTGAGCTCGACGGGGATCGAACTCAGGTCTCTCAGTACAAATTTCCATGCAATTACCAGTGAGCTACAACGTCTTTTGTAATTAAGATGGCTTTAATACGGGGAAGTAGCTTTTTATCTGTAGTTGGCCTTTAATTTGAAACGAAGGAGGCATTTCTTGACATCCTGTAAAAACACACAAAAGTAACCAAAGTATCATTTATTTATTTACAAAAGATAAAATATACGAGCATAAAATAAACACATTTCTGTGTTAATCACAGCCCGAGGGCAATAGCTTATGCAAACGAACTAGAACGCGAGATTAGACGACTCCAAAATGTTATTGAACATATGCATTTCGACCGTAACCAATAGTCTGTACGTTTGTGTTTAGTGCACTTAACTTTGAATGATTTTTATTGTATCAAATGAATTGCATTGAAGCATGTTGAATGAATTGTATTGTATTGTCGAAGTCCAATGTTGAATGAACTGTGTTGTAGTGCACATTTTCAATGGAACCAGAGGACTTGGTCCCTGGGGTGGAATCAATTATTGCGCCCTAGGGACCAAGTATTGCAAAGCTTTTCCATTGGGCGCATTCTTTGTTTGTGCCCAATGGAACCAGAGAACTTGGTTCCTCGGGCGCAATCCATTATTGCGCCCCGGGGACCAATTTCTCCAAAACCTAACCATTGGGCGCATTCTTTGTTTGCGCCCAATGGAACCAGAGAACTTGATTCCTGGGTAGGCGCATTCTTTGTTTGCGCCCAATGGAACCTGAGAACTTGTTCCTGGGGCGCAATCCATTATTGCACCCCGGGGACCAATTTCTTCAAAACTTAACTATTGGGCGCATTCTTTGTTTGCGCCCAATGGAACCAGAGAACATGGTTCCTTGGGTGCAAACAATAATTGCGCCCAAGGCACAAATTTTAGTAAAACTGGTCCCTGGGGCGCAATAATTATTTGTGCCCAAGGTAACCAGAGAACTTGCTCTCTTGGGCGCAATCAATTATCGCGCCCCAGGGACCAAGTTTTGCAAAACTTCACTACTTCAAATGCAAAACTTCACTATTAAAAAATGCAATTACAATGCAACTTCAATAACAATTGATCCACAACGTTTCAAACTATAAACATACAAGTTAAACAATCTAATCAAAACAAGATAGAATGCCAACATAGGACATTTTCACTACTACTTTCAAAATTACATTTTCACTACTACTACATTTCCAAAAGTACATCAAAGCAATCGTTCCAACAACTCGTCCACATCGACCATCAACTTAACAAAAGAACATTTTCAATACTACTATCACTACTACTTTCCAGTTCACGCAAATAAAAATAAAACAAGTCTAAATGCCAACTTAAAACAAATCCAACTTCAACATCTAACGTTTATTTCTTTTTGGAATAGCCGCCACAACTTTTCCTTTTCTCCTGGGAGTCCGTTGAGTTGCCCCCTGCGACGTGTTTGGCTGCGACGGACCGGGCACGAATTCAATTTGGGCCGGCTGAGAAGATGCCGCTTTTCTTTTCCCCTTGTCTTTTCTTGAGGACTTATGAACAGGAACAACTGGAGGCGGTGTTGGTCGTCCAAGCCTGTTCTTCCTCAAAATTGACTGAAGAATGCGGGTAATGCTCATGCACTTAACCTTTGACGGCTCCGGCACCTCTGCCGATAACTCCTCAACCAATGCGGCTGTATGGTAAATTGCATCGGTCTGCAATACACATATTGTAAGCTCGTATTTTAAAATATCATTTGTGTTAAAATACCATGTGCAAAAAAATGTACATACAAGACCACGCTCAAGCGGTGCTCTTGGGATGTAAGGTTCATCGGCTTGCGGAACATCTAAAGGTGGATCTATGGAAAGAATAATATACCGCCGCGTGATGTTCCAATACCATGTGTAATACGCCAAATCAGATACCGGTACCGCACTTTGCTCTTGGACAAATTCGAAGCGATTGTTCCATGTATTGACTGCCGCTTGATAGGCCGCGTTGTCTCGGGCATCAATCAAGTAGTGTGGTGGTTTCTCGGGAATATGTTGTAGAAGACCAAATTGTCTCATCACTCTTTCCGGTTGGTGATACGCGACGTCGTTAAAGCAAATGAGAGGAACACGTGCTTGCCAAAGCTGGACTGAAGCAACGCACAATGCCGGTAAATTAGGAAGTGCCTCGGTGTGTGGGGTCCATGAAACAACATCGTAATCGAGTACGTCTAACTAGTTACGATAGAACGAAACGTTGTGTTTAGGCGTGAACAACGAGCTCTTCGGCTCAACCCACCTAATGAAAACATTAAATTACAGACTTTCTACCGGAATTTTAATAAACCCTATGTTCAATATACTTTTAGTAATATTACCTCAAAGCAAATGGAATGAAACATCAATTTGCGCTTTCCTCATAGTTACTCTCCCAACGGGGAGATACGACTAAGACCACGTTTGTAGACAAGTAAAAATATTATAAAACATAGGACACAATGAGTAAAGAACACTAAAAAAATAAATACCTTCACTAATGTAAGGAAACCTCCAATTGAATCGAGCCGCCCCAAAACCATCCGTGTTAGCTCCGCATATGTGAAGCCAAGAACGGCGTTACCCCAAGCATACTCACGGCATAAATCAAAGTCCTCCAAGTAATGTAACCATCTAAGCCAAACACGACATTTCGAATGGTCGCAAACCAAACGGGAAGTGATAATGTGAAGGATAATGGCACGCGCACACTGCTCCATTTGTTCTTGAGAAGCATCCTCAGGAATGTCTTCGGCTAATTGCTGCCTAAACCACGACATATTAATCATCTCGGGCCCGTGCCACTTGACTCCTGGAGGAGATAGTCCTAGCAAACTCTCGCACATTTCCGCAAAATCATCGGACTCCGGAGTGGTGAATGGACGACCATCGATGGGTAAGCCAAGCAAAATCGCCACGTCTGCCAATGTGATCGTCATTTCACCGCATCTAAGGTGAAATGATGATGTCTTCGGTCTCCATCGATCTACTAAAGCTGTTATATGATGGCGGTCGATTTGTATGGATCCAAGGCGATGTATCAAGAGAAAACCCGCTCGATCAAGTAGCTCTAACACACCGGCGCGTTTTGAAGTGACCAACTTTAAGGATGATGAGTGCTCGATGGTTTCAACTGCAGTTTTGAGCTGGCACACAATAACAAAAGTGAATTTTTGATTAGTTAACACGCACAAATACTCTCGAGCTCTATATTCAAACTAGTATTGAATAGTGAGTTTTGGTTACCGCCATCAACTCCGGTTTGTTTGAACGCTGTTGTGCCTGTAAATATAAGACGCTATCATCTATAGGTCCGGGCGCAATCTCCGCATTCTCTGAAATATTTCAGTGCTAACAAATTTAGTACTAAGTTTCCCTAAAACAAATACAAATCTACCAATTTTCAAATCCACAATATCAGATATTTCAATTCGATTATCAAGACATCTATTTGAATCTGACTCTTTGTACTTTACTACTCCTATCTTTCTAATGAAGATATTTATTTCTATGCATATACATATGCTAAAGTACCTACACCGACATACACCACCAAGTTTAAAAGCAATGAAGGCAAACAAAATTGCCACAATTAACCAAAATAAAGACAACAACAAACGCCCTAATTACTAAATGTATTTATTAAGCTAGCTTTGTTAGGCAGAGACAATCGCTCTTAGTATATTCAAATCAAAATCTGATATACACACAAAACCAAAATTGTATTCCTGTAGTATAAATTTCTTCGTTTGATAATCTTCATGAGATACATATCAAAATCATGTCAACAATAGTTAAATTGTAATAAATGAACATTTGCTAAATATTCAACATAATGCAGTCGATTTCCAATCTTCAATTCTATGTAACAAACTTAACATGCCTTTTCATACCACAAGAAAAGGCTCCACAAATCATATGATCACATTTTCCAATCTCAACAAAACTCTCAAGCAATCATTAATTTTGCATATATATGACCAACACATCAACTATATACATATGTAAACCATCAGTGTACAAAATTACAAGAAAACTCAAGAAAACCCTAGACCTAAATTCTGAGATAAACACACAAAAAAAATTGCGATAATTACCAATAGCTTGCTCCTGTGTTGAAGAACTTGCCATGTTTACTGTAGAAGCTGAAATTACTTGAATATAATTGGGGTTTTAATTTCGGATTTGGAGTTTAAATTTCGGTTTTGGGTTTTAGGGTTTTTTGGATTTTGATAGATGTTTTAACTTTTACCAAGTCACGAGGGGCCATCGGGTTTTTTTTTTAAAAAAACCCATACAGAGCGCAATTATTGATTGCGCCCATAGGAAAAACTCCTCTTCTGGCCAACTCAGCGCTGAGCTGGCCAAAAGGAGGCGGAATGTGCAAATTTTCAAAAAATGTGCTAAACGTGGAAAACAAAAAAAAGTAGGCCAAAATAGAAAAATGCTCCCAATTAAATATTGCTGGTCCAATGAAATGAAGAAAGGCAGCATAAATGTTGTGGTCCCCAAGTGAAATGAAGAACCCAGCATTAATAAATATGGGTTGCTGGGAAAAGAAAGTGCAGCCATGTCAATGATGCAATGTCAGACCGTAATACTTTATGTTATAAAGAATGCTTTTCCACAGTGAAAAGTTTCGACGCTTTGATTTAATCGGCGCGCATTTAATCGGCGTGCGCGACACAGCGCGTCGATAAAATCGTCGTCCGGTCTGATTTAACATTCAAGATACAATTCTAATTTCTCTGTTGAATATTCAGTGAAAAGAGACACAGTTGGACACCGTTTTTGCTTAAATTCAGTATTCAGAGCATGAATTTCATATTTGTTGGAGATGCTCTAACGGTTTCGATTTACAAATACGGGGGAAGGAGCGCATTTTTTGTTGGCAAATTGTATTTCAACCCACAAATTTAGTTACTAGTCCCTCAAATCATGAAATAATCGATAAACCCACAAATTTAGTTAGTAGCCTCCGTTTTTTTTTTTAAAAAAAACCAAAAATGCACTTTCACATAGGGGGACGACGTGTTTTTTCATTATACCTCGTAATTACCCTATGTAGATCATCAAAGTATCACGCAGATGATCTCCGGATTCATTCAGGAATCACATAGTGGAACTAGGAGGTGCACCGAAAAACCACATACTGCAACTACGAGGTGTTCAAAAAACTAGGAAAAAAATATAAAAGAAAAAAGGCATTTTGGTCATCATATTTGTTTGATAAAATGGGAGGCCACTAACTAAATTTGTGGATTGAAATAGAGTTTGTCTTTTTTGTTAATTTGCTGAAGCTTTGATCGGGTGTTGTGTTTATATAGAGGAAGAAAGGGAATAGGATAGGTCGGCGTATGGTACAAAATTTAGAGTTGCTTTAAGTATGCCTGTAAAATTTTGATTTGATTTTGAAAATCTTTTAATTTAATTCGAATAGATGTAAAGAGATTTTTATTTTATTTAAATAAATTTCGTTTTTTGAGTTATCCAATAAATTTTATTATTATAATGTCCTCACAAAACTTACATCTGAAGTTTCCTGTTTAAATGACCACATACGATCTAGAATTGCGATGAAACTTGACATACTGTCATGGTTTGACGTTTCGGACCCAATAAAATTAGTTTTGTTGGAAATCGAGGTCGTCTGTAAATTTACTATTTTCACATACCAAATTAAATCGATAAAAATATGATTTGAATTCAAAGCAGTCAACTTCTCGATAATAAATTATTATTATCGTTCTAATGCAAATAAAATTTTATATTGGTCCTCTTAATCGTTTCGATTTAGTTTTAAACTTCGAATTCATTTATATTTCGTTTTCGTATTACGATAAATCGATATACTCGAAATTAAACTGTATTCGATCATTAAATCGATAAACTTGATATTAAAAATCCAATTATATTTCCAACTCAACATTTAAAACAATATTGAATGTTTAAAATAAACCGACTAAAAATCTGGATCGTTACATAGGAGATGATGTTGGGATGTTATCGTCTTAAAGCACCCCTAGTTTGTATTGTTCATTGGAGAGAAAGTTGAATATTAAATTTTGTTGGATCTGAAATTGTCACTGCCTCCTGTTGCAGTAAGATGCAATGTCATTAGAGTTTTATTTTTTATTTTTGGTTTAGCATATAGAATCAAGAAAAGGAGGCCCAAATATATGTAGGGTGATATGTTAATCACAGGAAAACAAAGTGGATTATAAAGTTATTTGAATTTTGTTATTTGCAGTAGCAATAATATTTTTCTTGAGTTATGTTGCAAGACTTTGTAACAGATTAAATTAAATCCAGTATGTTTATAAAATTGAAATCAATTTCCTCAAAGCTATGCCATATTGGCACTTGTTTTTTTCATGATGAGAATTTTAAAAAGCAATTATTGAATAATAAGACACGGTAAACATAAAAGTCAATGATGCTAAGTATTTTATGTTTCCCCAATTTGATTCTAATTTTTCGGATATAAAAATAATAGTCAGCTTAAAAGATTAACACATTAATTTCAAAGAATAAAATCATCCTTCATGGTTAGAATTGAATAATAGACAATCATTAACAAGATCATGACAACATTGGAAGACGAAATGGAAGATGGTGTTGGACCAATAAAGTAGGACTAAAGGAGGATGTTTTTGGCATAGGACTTACTACAAGCTTAGACATCGACTAGGCCATTAGTTGTCCTCATGTGTTTATTTTTCCTGAAATGCTTTGCTTCGTAGCTATTTATCTTATAAATATATCCATTATTAAACTAGTCCTAAAAATAAACAAGAGAAAGGTCAAAGACAAAATTATGGTCTTTTTCAGCCTTAAAGGACAACTTGCTGAAATTTTATTCTAACGGACAAAACGTTATATTTTAGGTATCAATTTTACAATGTGCAAGGTATCAAAATTTGACTACTAGTTTTTATGTATTAGTTTTACAGTGTGTATAGTATCAGAATTTAGCAATCAGTTTTTAAGTATCAGTTTTATGGTATTTATGGTATCAGTTTTACAGTGTGTATTGTCCTTGGAAATAAATTTTTCGTGGGTTTTCCTTAGGTTTGAAAAAGTCATGAAGTTTGTCTTTCACAATAAAATCCACCTAGAAATTAAAATTAAAATTATCTCTTATTTTTAAAATGATTCGATAATTTATCACTCCCAAAAAAGTAAAGTACATTTATTTACTAGAAAATCGATGAAATTCTTCCATTTAAAAATACCTTTCCATTAAGGAAGGAAAAAACGAAACATACATGATAACATAGGATGAAAGATAAATGATATCACTCATAGGAAATACAGAAGGCTAATGGCGCAAATAAAAGTTCAGCAAACAAACATTGTTTTAACCATGGAAGTTATGACCTAAGTATGCTTATATGTAAATAATAGCTCTTCCAGTTAAAAGGATAACCAATAAATAGTGGATTTTTGTTTCAGATGCAGGTTGTATTTCTTGACAAAGTACAATAGTAATTGTGTTTTAAACTATGTTGGGAAATAGTTATGTAAATTTTATAGTAATAATATAATGTTGATTTTTTTTCACGATAAAAGTAAAATTGTAAGTTGTTGTTAAAAAGTGAGTTGGTAGCATTAACAACAGAAAGTAGTAAATCAGTTGGATTGCAATTAAAACAAAAATACAAATATTGATTGAGAATTGACATTAGAAGGTTAAATATATCTTAATATGATTTATAAATTTAATTTGTTTAAATCAATGAAGTGTGTGAACTTTGTTTGTAGCACTTGGTAATTTTGTAACACTTTCATTATTGGGTTTTTTGGTAGGTATAAATTTAAGACCCTTGGGTTAACTTAAGATTTCTTTCTGGGGGTACATTATTTTCTTTTTCAGAAACAATCTTCTTCCTCCTGAGGATTTACCTGAGAAATTATGGAAATCTATTTCTCCTCTTCCACAAAATTTATGCCATGCTCCAGTTTAATCATATCAAAAGTATCTGCTTCTCTATTCACAAATACAAACCAAATTCAAGCAAGAGATTCAAAATCCATTCTGGAAATCAAGAGAGTAAGTATTACATTAAGCTTATTCCTTGCACGTCAGATTTTCATTGTCTATCAGGCTCTAGAAGCTCAAAGCTCCTCTCTTGCAACCTTGAAACATGAGAATTGAGTTGATAATTCATGCAAGGTGAATTGTTCGACTCACACTTCTACTTTAGATCATTTTATCTTTTATCTGTGAGAATTTGTTTGATGTTCATAGAAATCTACAGTTTTTGGTTCTCGTTTTCTCTGTTGAATAAAATAATTCAAAGGTGTCACTTTGAGTTGCTATAACTTGGTAATCCCTTGTTGAAATCACCACACTCTTGTGGCAATGAAAAGTTGGGTCCCTGCTTATTGTTCATGCAAAGTTTCAAGTAATTCTGACCGACATTACTATTTGAAACCATTTCTCAAATTTTGAATATGAGCACTGTTTAGTGCCGGTAGTATCCCCGTAAGCAGGGTCGACACATGGGTTGAACCAGGCAGGTGTGTCAACCCTTGGGTTGATACCTACTATGGATGGGTTGATAAATGGTTCAACCCATGTAGTATATTATTGCACAAATTATTTTCTTGCCATTGGCATGATTATCCTACTTGTTTCCAATTGTTCTGATGGATTTCCAAAAGCCTAATCACTTGATTTTTTTGTGGCTTCATCCTAGCACGACAAATTTATACCATTAACAATCCATAACCTAGATTGTGGATTTTGATGATTTAAATGATTTGATTTCATGATGAATTTGATGGAATTTTGCATACATGTACAATTTAAAAATAGTTTTCCTAACTAGTTATATACATCTGGATTTCTTATAGCTTTGGGATAAAATGATTTCATTATTTTGGTTTTCATTTATAAATGGTCTCAAAACATATTTATGAAATTATAAAGGCATTTAAAGAGAATAGATTCAATTGGTTTTGAAATCATTTTATAAACTCATTTTCGTAACCAAGTATTATACATACATACATATATATATATATTGAAAATTGGTACACTTTATTAAATTCCGAAATTACAACACATACCCATGTTGCAATACTAACCTATTGAAAACAAAAGGCAAAGCAAATGTAAAAAATACAAATAGAAATAAGCTAAGTTACGATACAAAGCCATACCCATGGTAAGATCCACTTTGTTGAAATCCTTCTTTCCAGTACATTTTCCTTGCACTTCAATTTACCTACAGTTTAAACTTGCACAACTCCATCAGTAGAGAGTGTTTCGTGATGTTACCTATTTTCTTTATGTGCAAAATAGTAAAGATGCAATTTGTCCCAGGTTCAACACAGTTTACTGCCTGTCTGTATTTCAAACCATCCGTAATACCAGTAGGAAATCCAATCAACAATTAATTAAATTTGAAACCACTTCAATTAGGTCGGAGCATGCTGGAACACAACTCCCTGGTGGCTTGATCCTCCGAATTCAAACAAAATCACCTATTTTCATTATCAAACTACCGAGCGGTGATTATGTGAGGCGAACCTTCATAGATTTGAATCATAAATTGAAGAATAACCAGTTTCTGGAATTGCGAAGGGTAATGAGGTTTGAAATTTGATCTTGGCGGTTTAAGAATTGTTGGACTAGAAAGTGGATAGTTTCAGATGAGGATGGAAACTTTAGATTGTGTTTCTCGATGGTTTGTGGATTAAAAAGGTGGGGTCGGAGTATGTATTTCCAAAGAACTCCACATTTATCATTTGGATTGCCTTTCCTCTCTCTCCATTGGAGAGAGGAAAAGGACTGGATATACATACATATATGTATGTATCTATGTATGTATATATGTACACATACGTACATACATACATACATATATATATATATATATATATATATATATATATATATGCTAACGCATTTCTGCACCCTTCAAGAGGGTGGAATAGGGATTAAACGATATCATAAACCCCGTGGTATGGGACATGATGGTATACGTAATCGACTAATCCTAGACCCGTCTAGTTGAAGCTGCTGATTTGATGTTTACGATGATTTACGTTATGGAGTTGACTAGTAGTAGTGAACCAGTAGTGAAAACGTGTGGTATGGATGCATAGTAACCACTACATGGGATATTGACTATGAATCTGTAACACATATTGATGTTTGTTACTTGCTTTAGGGGAAAGCTGAACTCAGGAGGAGTCTTATATATGTATTCTCTTGACTGAAGTTCTCAAGTACAACCAATCAAGGCATCTCATGTTGAAGTCATATTAGATCAGAATGGATTATCCAGTGGTTATACTAGATCAAGGAAGATCATAGTAATATATGCATATTTGGCACTTGGCAAAGCTCGAGCGCTCTGTTTGCACGTGCTATATTAGGATGTTTCGAATCCAAATTCTGATTTTTGGATACATCTAAATGATGAATTCTGGATAGATCCAAATATTGATGTTTTGATGATTTCGATATTATGATCATGTTTACTTGGTTTGATCTAAATTGATGTTTTGTTAATATTGTTGTCATCGTAGTTTTGGACCTTTATTCCGTTAAGTTGTTGGATTATTACTATTTGATACTTTGTGTCCTATTTGTATTGGTTTTTTGAAGATAAAGCCAATTAAAGCCTTAAGCAATTGGCGGCTATTTAATATAATGATCACTTTTGGTTGAATAAAATTTTTATACAATTTTATATGTTGTTTTGTGGGAGTTTTGATGTCATCTCTTTATGATATACATGTGCTCTTAGCTTGAAGCTTAGTACTTTTAAATTCAGATAAACCCCACTTGGAGATTTCTTATGTTACTCTTGGAGACTAATAGGTTGTTAAGCTTTAAGAATCTCATGAATCATTGAGGTTTTTGGCTTAAACAATTCTTTTTATGTCGAAAGGAATTCTTATCTTATAACTTCATATTCACATTTTGTATTATAACTGATACATAAGCTAGACCAATTCGTATATGTAATATTAGCGTCGGACCGAGTTATTTCAGGTTTAGCTAGTTGATGAGTCCTAAATTTAGAACATGCATATGGTTTTAGGAGCGTTTATGATTCGTATCATCTCTTAAGAGTACACAGTCTTGTTTACCTAGTGCTCCACAAACCAAGCGATCGATTTTCCAACGAGCTCAACTCCGATTTTTTTGGAAATAAACAGACAATGCACAAGAGCAGGGATCACCCCCCAAATGCTTAAGTGGACGGATCTCCTTATCATTTACCCTAGAAGGGCAATGAGTTTATACATATAATATAGCAACAATAATGGTAATTGTACCACATAATTTCCGTATTTATCTTAAATATACCTTGATTTAAATCCTTAGGTGTTAAGTATGGAAAACGTTCCACACCACCTGTTTAAAAGGATATCTCATTTAGGTCAATATTTGATAGTCGGTTATTTACCTATCAACAAACACGCAAACAATTAGATTTATCAGATATTCAATTTCCCATGGAAATCACTAAGCCTTGTTTGATCAATTTATTATTGATTATCTTATACAATAGGAAATATTTCCGTATACTTATCACCAGGTTATAAGTATATTCACAAACTATTAGGCTTTCAATACTTAGAAAATATATTCATAAATCGTTAAAGAATTTTCCATAACTTCAAATCATTGTTAATGGATTTTCGAACCTAGCTATTTTAAAAACATGGTTTTCTAAACAAGGCTTAATTATATTTTACTTAAGCCATTAAGATAAATAATCATTTCGCGAATCTCAAAGCTTAATTAGATTTTACTTAAGCCATTAAGATAAATAATAATAAGTTTGAACACTTATTAATCAAATATTTAACTGACTATTTAACCTTATTAATAAAATACACTGAATAATTTTAAGTCATTTAAAATAAGACAATTCAAGAACTTTAACACCATCGATAATTAAGAATTCTTCTTTACAAAAACATTTAATAATTAAATATTAATTGATTTGTCATTTAAAACCTTACTAATAATAACCTATTTTATATAAATCAGTTATTGATTTTCAAATGTTATTTAATAAGAAAATCATTAAATTTGAAAGATAAAAAAGTGCATAACTTAAAATCAAAACATTTTAAGTAAACTAATTTATAATTTTAAATCTTTGTTCGAGTAAGCTTAGCGGCTGCACTCACCCAATGGTTACATCTCCATCTCAAAGAAAACCACAAATAACTATAGGCGTAAAAAACTAAAATTTAAAATATGGGAATCTGATATATCGCAGTCGCTTGATTACGGGCATTAACCCCTCAACTTATGTCATGACACACAATAGATCGCAACTATGCGATGCTTACGTCACTATCCCAGTGAAACCATAAGTAAATAGTATGAACTATCTGCCATACGAATTACGCTGCCGAAACATAAAAAAACGGATTGAAATTACACAATGGTTGCATCGCTATCCCAGCGAAACCATAAGGCACAATATGTGTCACGCCCCAGATTTATGCCATCGGGTTTTCCAAAGATTTGTAATTTTTATAAGAAACAATATAATTTAACTTTAAAAACATTATTCAAATAAGGCTCAACAATTCCATGGTACTTAACTAAGCTACCATTTTATTTAGTTCACTTTTCCAATCATAACACTAGCATTTACATAACAAGCATTTGTGTAAACAATCATCATTTAGCAGTTAACAACTAACATATCTCATGTCACAATTAATACTGGGCATCACATGAATAATGTAGCAGAAGATGATTTATTCTGCTTAACAGACGTCAATAGACAAATTTATCTGATTTATTTATGGGGGGTTTATTTAGCCAAATAAATAACACTTGGCATATACTTAATTTTGTTATGTTATAGTTAAGCAATGTAATTATTCAATATTACACATAAATTCTCATATAATCAATTAAACAATAACTTGAATAAAAATAAACTCTAAATATCTACTGGCAACTCGAGATGCTACATCGTGATCCAAAATCGTATTCATCCAAATTAATAGCATTTCAAGATGTTATCTTGCAGATCCTAGATTTAATTCAACTACCAACTAAATTTATCAATCCGAACATACAATTAATAATATGGTTATTTTAATCAAATAAATCAAGTAACAGTCCACATAAGTAAGTAGATAAAAATATTTTGTCTACTTAATTACATTGATAGATTAGAAAGGTGAGTTTTATTCAGCAATGTTGCAATTGTTGCTT
Source organism: Allium sativum (assembly GCA_030737875.1). Lineage (NCBI taxonomy): Eukaryota > Viridiplantae > Streptophyta > Magnoliopsida > Asparagales > Amaryllidaceae > Allium > Allium sativum. The sequence goes on from CM060921.1 coordinate 781,355,079, forward strand.
TGGAGATTTGGATTCATCTAATTTGAGCGACGTTCTGGAATTAGCTACAATTCTTACTAGCTCCAAATTTAACCATATCAATTACATCACATAGCCTTCGCCTCGATTGGACCTCGTATGGATGAATTACACCATTTCTAAGTTAATGATTCTTATGTGAAATAAAATTAGACAAGCACAAACAACATTACCCTTGTTTACCAAGCTAGCCTCAGTCTTCTTCCCCAGCACATCACATTCAAAATCTCGCCTATAGGAAAAACACACCATGCCCAAACTTCACGTGACTATTGCTTCCACCATACTGCACGAAAAACTGCAACGAAACTTCCCAAGGCATTCTGTTGACGCAAGCCATCCTCTAGTTACCATTACCTTGATCTCGACCTCCCCTTCTCAGTCGCGGCACCTGATCACTTCACACATGCACAACAATAGGGTGCGATTTTTTTTTATCATGCAACCCTATGTAACAACCCGGAAATCTGGGCCAGTTTAAAAATTTTATTTTGGCAATTTTAGCGAATTTTGATTATTTAAAATGAATTATTTTAAATAAAAATGACGAGAAATTTATTTTGAATGGAATTAGAACGTATATATTATATACGTCGTCGTTAGAATATAAATATTTATTATATAATTATAAAAGGAATTGAAAATGGCGCGGTAGTTCGATAATTCGATTTCAAACTTCAATTGAATGTACCGGGTGCAAAACAATCCGGTTTTTAGTGAAACCAAAAATAATGGAATCTAATTGATAATATCTTTCCAATGAATCCGAAAAATCGAAATTTCGTAGCGGGAATCAAAAGATATGTCCAGTTGAAAATTCTGAATAGTCGCTATGGAATTCAGGCCCTTAAAAATGGGAATTTTGCAAACGACCTCGGATTTCGACGAAACTACTTTTGTTGGATCCGTGATGTCAAGTTATTGCTAGGTTTCAAATTTCATAATTTTTCGAATCAATATGTGAGCGTGGCAAAGGAAAACGCGTTTGACCAGTTATAGTTGATTTTAATCGACAGGAAAATGGCCATTTTTCCAACAGTCTTAGAATTCGACGAAACTAGTTTTGTTAGGATCGTATCGTCAATACGAAGCTAGAAAATATTTTTCTGGAATTTTTCGAGTTAATATGTGAACCCAGTAAATTGAAATGCGCGTTCAAATTCAATATATAGAGTTATATGTTGATTTTGACGGAAACTGATCGAAATGGTCGAATCAGCTTACGATACATATCCCATTGTGTTCGGAATGGGGGTAATTAGCTATGGGCGACAGGCGGTGGGTTCGATTTCGTGTTCGAAAATAAAAGTTGCTTTTTGAAAATAAATATATAATATTATAAAGGAAGTCAACCCTCACTCTCAACCATTCTCTCCCTCCTCCCTTTTCCTAATCGATAGAACAAAAGAGAAGAAAAAAAAACCCGCGTCTGGTGGGGGGGGGGGGGATTCCGCCGTCGCGGCCAACGGAGACTGGCGCGCCTCCAGCGCCGCCACCAGGGGAGACCGCCGCCCCCTCCCCAAACTGCTACAGCCTCATTCTCCTCCCTTCCTCTCTCCTCCGCAGCCGAGACCCCCAAATCCGAAGTCAACCCCCTGTGCCACCTCGAGACCTCCACTGCACAGCTCCGGCGATCGCACCCCCCTGCCCATCGACCACCGCGCCAGGCAACGCGCGACACCCCCTTGTCAGCGAGCACTTCCCCCTCCCTTTACAGCGTAAGTTATATTTTTTTCTTTCTTTTCTCTTTATTTTAATTTATTTAAATACTTAGTTTGGTCTAATCTAATTTTTATGAATAGGAAAATAAAGGTATAGTCTTTATACATATAAAGTTATAATTTTTACAATTAAAAATATAATTTTTAGTATATGTAGGGATTAAAAATATAATTTTTACTATAGTGGAGTATTAAAAATATGATTTTTATTCAAGTAGAGTAATAAAAATATATTCTTTATTAGAAGAATAGTAATATAAAATATAATTTTTATAACAGGGTAAAGATAAAAATTCGATTTTTATATATTGAATAACGAAGTAAAAATTTGATTTTTATATATTGAATAGCGAAGTAAAAATTTGATTTTTATATATTGAATAGCAAAGTAAAAATTCGATTTTTATATATTGAATAGCGAAGAAAAAAATTCGATTTTTATATATTGAATAGCGAAGTAAAAATTCGACTTTTATATATTGAATAGCGAAGTAAAAATTCGATTTTTACATATGTAGAGAATATGGGCAACAAAGATGACAAAAAGGCAAGAACGATGAAGATTTCTATAAATGAAGTGCCGTGAAGTTGGATGGCTATTGGTGAGAACTTCTCACTCAAAATTCTCTTTCTAGTTATATATATATACTAGGATGCAGACGGTGTTTAGTAGCACCCGACACCCGTCATCCATAGACCATGGATGGCTTGTTTGTTAAATTGTTTGGTTGTGTAGTTGGTTAGATTATTTGGTTTTAATTGAACTGTTTAGTGAAATTAAATTGATTTGATTGATGTGTGAATGGCGTGGGCCTTCACTAGACCGGGGATAAGGCTAGGCCTTGTCCCGTTTCTAGTATCGTGTCGTTATGCCGCCGAAATTTTCTAGAAATAAGTTAGAAAAATAAAGACAACATTTTATTTAATAAATGAACCGAATAGAATAGTCATAGGTTGAATAAAATAGTTTGATTGTTAAAAATATAATTTTAACGTGAATGTGAATAAATAAATATTCATTTACAAACCGGACGGTTTGTTTATGTACATCTATTTGAAGGACATTGATTGGGACGATAAATTTTACACATCGCCCAACTGCACAAATAAAAATATGTGTTGGATTGCTTGAAACCCCACACGGGTATTGGGATGATATTTGACGTACACTAATCCCGATTGTTTAGTTGTATGTCGATCGATTGATTGACAGGCTGTTATAAGCGTTGGATATTTATATTTGATGCTTATACAGTGTAGAATGCACTTTGGATGATGGTTGATTATTCATCGTTGTTATTGCATACATGTGTTGTAGAAAATCCATATAATTAACATTATATAGTAATTGATTGGGCCTCATTCCAGTTTTGAAAAAAAGAAATACTTGAAATAAAATATTTGAAAATAGGAATATATGAAGCCGTATTGATTAGATTGGCGTCATTTTGACGTAAATGATATTTATATCGATTTTATTCATTTTATAATGAATATCGAAAGTGATTTCAAAATCCGATATTTTGAAAAGAAATTGAATATAAATAAATTCGAATTGAAATTGAATATAAACGAATTCGAATTGAAATTGAATATAAACGAATTCGAATTGAAATTGAATATGAATGAATTCGAATTGAAATGGAATAGAAATAAATTCGAATTGAAATTGAACTGAAAACGAACTGAAATTGAATTAGAAATCAATTTGGATTGAAATCGATTTGAAATGAATTTAAAACGAATTTATATTGGAATATTCAATTTTGATTTGAAATTGAATATGAAGTTGAAAACGTTTTGAAAACAAATTTAAAAACGATTCATAAAGCACGTTTTGAATTGAAATCGACGAAGTATATATTATATATATTATATATATATAATATAATGGCCTGAATAGAACGCGCCGTGCCGCGGCAGTTCGCGAATTTCGACCATTGACTTCGAACGGATATTACGGGAGATCCGATCGTCGGATTCTCCTAAAACCGGAACCGTTGGGTTCGTATCGAAAAGTGCTTTCTAACGAATATTAGAAATTTGAAAACTAACGGTTGGATTTGGAGTTATGTCTAAATCAAATTTGAAAAAGGTCGCTATAAGTGCAGTTCGATGGCCGTGGATGGAAATCGACTGTACGGGCCTTGATAAAATTATTAAAAATAGTAATAATTTGTGTAAAATCATAATAAATGATTTAGAAAGAATTGGGATGAAAACTTCATATTTGAAAAGATAAAAATAGATTTTTATCGAAATGAACTAGTTTTGAACTAGAATTATAATTTTATTTATTTTTAAATAAATAAATTGAATTGGAAATGGTTTTGAAAATAACCAGAATTTCCAAAGATTGCATTGGAATGGATTTGAATCGAAATTTTCTTCGGAATATTTCGATGTTGGATTTCGTGATTATACAGATGTTGTTATGGAAATTAGAAAGATATATATATATATATATATATATATCGTTATTTCCAATACGATATCTGTTGGTCGTAGAATTTGATATTGAATATAAGCCGATATATTTTCTATTCAGAGCCTTGTATTTAATATCAAATGTGATTTGAGTTTGTCGTGAATGGTGTCTTGACTAACACTGTTCTTGAACCCAGTTGAGAAAAGATTAAATCTTTTTATTTAGATTTAATGAAGTGTACCACTTAAATAATATTTAATTGGAATTGAATTGATATTGATTTTTGGGTTTATCGTGGACGGTTTTTTAAATAATACTCGTTCTTTAACCCGATAATTAATGGAATGTGACTTTGGGTTTATCGTGAACCATGTTTTAAATGAAACTGATTCTTTAGCCAGTTAACGATTAAAACTAAGTGGAGTTTTAATGAATCTTTAATTAGATTGAAAAGGTGTTAGAATGGAGTATCACCAGTTTTGCTCCAGGCGTTAGTTAAATCTTTAATTAGATTTGAACGTGAAATGGTAATTGAATTTACCGATAACACCGTGGTGTTAGATATGAAGTATAACCAGTTTTACTTCATGGGATGAATAGGTTGGAATTGGGAAATTAAAACAAATGATTACTTCGGTAAGGTTCGCTAATCCCGACTAGTTTGAATTGATATTCAAAAATAGATTAAAGAATAAATTTAAAGGATTTATCTTTGATAAAATTAATGGGAACATTTCCCTATGAATGTGAAATTTAGAAACTAACTGTCGGTTAGCCAAGCAGAATGGTTTTTGGATATTGATTATGACGGCCGCCCATAACCCCCGCACTAAACAAGAGGAATAATGCGCTGAAAGGCGTGCCAGGCTGCAATGGACGATCATCATAGTAAGTGAACACATCGAAACCTGTCGTAGAACTCACAGCGCAAGGATAAAATATAATAGAACATATACAACAGGTGATAGTAATGAGGTATCATATAGCAAACTTTTGAAACTCTTTCAACATCCAGAAAGATTATCCAACTGATATCCAAGTTTGTACATAAGGCCTCACTACAACTCTCAAGCAACTCAAACAACGGAAACAGAAATACTAGATAGAATAAAACTGGTACGCTAGCCTCCTGCTCGTCATCGTTCAGCTTCCTCGTATCACTAAGCTCCATTACCTGTAACCTGCTACTTAGTCTGCCCATCCACAACCGGATGAACAACCCAAGGTAATAAGAGGAGACATAAAACCTTGAGTCAGACAATAGTCTTAGTGAGCGATAATACAGCTAACAAACTTCAACAAGAAAGCATATGAGAATGGGTAAATGAACAACTTATCTACCCACATCACCAGAGAAGAACTCAACCTTATCTTCCCCACATCGGACAGTGATAGCCTTTACGACAAGCATTTCAACCATTCATCCATAGAAATCAGAACACCTATTCAATCATAGAAAACACACATGACATCCAGATAAGTCTCACGCAGACAACCCTAATCGAGTTTAACATTCCTCAAGTACTCTCGCCAGAGGCCTAGACCAATATCACTTAAGCACTCAAAGAACGTCTCCCTCGACTTTGGATAATCTATGTGAGATAGTACAAACAGAACAACTAATCATCCATGACTGACTCTGGCTATCACTGCCAATCCTGCTTCGAAACCATCATTATCGTATGACGGCCAACCTTGCCATATGTCAAGGGCTAATGATAACCCCAGTTCTAGCATGAACTCCATATGCCCAACCTTGGCAATGTCCAACCTTGACACTAGGCCTTTCCCCAACCAGAAAGACCCAGGGTACTCGACCAACAACCGGTCTTTTGGGCCTTTCAACGATACCCATCGTACCCCTGCTTTGAGCCTGCTAGAACTTACGACAACGATGACTTCTCGGCCTTCGCATCTCTAATCGTCCAACCTTGACGATGTTTCATAGCTCAAGCAACCTTCTCGAGCAGCCATTATCCACCAACTCACGACCTTTGAGTTGTCTCCGCATTCGTTGTTCCACCTTGATCAACGAACGCATTCATCACTTCGAGTCTTCCTACTTGAATCACCTCGAAGTCACGCCATCACCAAACCAAAACACATCACCGAACCAAAACACATCACCGAACCAAAACACATCACATTCATCACTTCGACCCTGCCAAAACCGACCAGAACCTTGCTCCAGAATGACCAGCCAAAAACCGACCAGCCTTGCTCCAGAACGACCCGCCAAAAACCGACCAGCCTTGCTCCAGAACGACCCGCCTCCATGCAGCTTTGGATCGACTCGACCTCCTTGGGACCGACCAGCTTTGGATCGACCCCGTCAAGACCGACCAGATTTTGCTCCACCTGACCGACCAGCTCCTTCAAAGCGACTGTAACACCCCACCTCCGCCAGTGCCACTCTTGAAAGGGCACTGACTTTGGAGGGGCATTTAAACAAGGTAAACATGCATGCAAATATCACAAGACAGAACATATAAGTAAAAAAAACAGAGTAAATATAGCAGCGGATAAAAACTAGCATATCAAAACCATAAGTTAAGTTACAACACAGTACTTGATCATTATTTTCCATAAACAAAGTCTAGAAACATAAAACTGGAAACTGGAAAGGAAAACATAAAGTAGCTATCCCCAAGGTAGAAAACCATAGCGAGCTCAAGTCCAAAGCATACATGAGCTATCCAGGAAAAGCAGCTAAGATCCAAGCTAAGTACTGGTATTCCCGCCCTGTAAACCTGGGGGGGGGGGGGGGGGGGACGAAAGAAAAGAGGCAAAAGAAAATGGGTCAGTCAAAAGACTGGTAAGTCCTACCTACTATTGTACAACAACTAATAAAGTTAACTGTATATGTAAACAAGGATGAGTCATAGGATGATAACTGGCATGGAAAAAGTCAACAAGATAGATCAAGTGTGGCACCGCATATACAAGGTTGAGGTTTGCACCAAGTGTACTAGTATCACAAGTCATGTCAAGTGTAAACAAGAAGTGATCCCCAGGCCCAAGTTTGGCCCAACATCATGAATGACCTAAACCAAGGTCCAACTAGCACGGTCTAGTCGATCGGCTCTCCTAAAGCCTAACTCGTCAAGTGTCGGTGTCATACGGCCCAACTACGAAGTGCAGCTAAACTGTGCTAGGTCCACCCTAGGGTGTATCAAGTCCTAGGGTGTCAACCACTGACACAAACCAAGCACGCACAGTTTAAACCTACTGGTGCCCGTGCCTGCTTTTTCAACTCCGGACCATGTGCACGACCATGGCCCGCCTGAACCTACACCGGCGCACCTACACAGCCGTCGTCTTGGTCGCTTACATGTCATCCCAGTAATCGTGCCCCACCCTAGCCTAATCCCTAGGGTATCATGATACAACTAAGAGGGTTACTGGTGCAAAGGACCACGTAACTAGGGTTTCCTTAATGGGTTAAACGTGGTTAACCCAACTCATCCAAGTACCAAGTTGGTTAAGTGTACCCAAGGTTCATGACTTAATCCTATCAACCCATCATGTTTAATTGGTTAAGTATTCAAGCGGTCCATGACTTAACCCTACCATGTGGCATTAATTAATTTAATGCACCCAACCTCTCACATTAGACCTTGTTGTGGTTACTAGTTAGGCCGGGCGGGTCCGGGTAGGTTTACACCACAACTTAGTCTAACCTCGGGTTTCACGTGCAACATGACCAACTACTCACATTGGGTCCTATTGCTTGTAGCCACTAGTTAAGCCGGTCAGTTCCGGGTAGGTTTATGCTACAAGCTCAACCCAACCTCGAGTTGGCCATCCTCATGTTTTCTAAGTGTCATGTCCATCATGTTTCCAAAACACATTACAAATTTTCAAGCAATTGGGTAGACCTAACTTAATAGGTAAATTCCCAATGGGTAGACCTAACTTAATAGGTAAATTCCCAAGCTTACGTTTTTATGTCTTTTAAGTTTACCCAACCCCAAACGCAATCCCCTCGCTTACATATCGCAATAGCGCATAAAGGATAGAAAGAGGGAACTTGGCAAAATCATGACATAAAGGTGTTGGAGCCACAAGTTAAACATGGTGGCATATGAGACAAAGATGTGATCACAAACATGCATATCATGTTATCAACTTGCAAAATATTCCTAAGCATGCATAACATCATTTTAACTTGCATAGTGTTCATATGCATGCATAACATGGTTTCAACTTGCATAAGGTTCATATGCATGCATAACATCAAACTTGGCAAATAGGCGGAACATGGCCATAGATAGCATGAGATAAGGACCAGTAACATGCATATAACATTATATGCATGTTAATACAAGGTTTATGAGAGTTTCAAAGTTGCATCATGCAACATTTCCAAACAAAGATCACATCTTTCTATGCATAAAGCCAAGGTAATGACTTTACTAACATGCATAGAGTAAGCTTATGCATAAAATCATAAGATCAAAGCACATATCATGATTAACCCCAAACTCAACTTGCAACATAACATATTAACTTCATAGTTAAAATACAAGAGTAGAAATAGGCTTACAATGCTTATGTGGACTCAAATGAGTATAGCAAATGTAAGAAACCCCTTATGCAACAAATTAAAACCCCAAAATGCAAGCAAACTTGATCAAGACTCCTCCTTTATGATGCCAATAGAGAAACAAGACTTTAATGCAAGCTAAAGAGGATCATACAAGCCTAAATACACTTATATGCATGGAAATCTCTTAGAAATTTGATTTAGGAATTTTATGAAGAGAGTGGAGGCCATGAGAGGATTGATTTTGCCATAGTTTAGTTGTATGAATGAATAATGATGATTTAGGGTAGGTTAGGGTCTTATTTATAGAGTAGGCAAGTGTTTTAGGCCATAGGATTAAACCTAGATTCAATCCAAGCCATCAAAGCATGTCTTGGGGAAGAAGTCAAGTGTAGGAACCATCTAGGGCCTTTAGATTAAAGATGAACCATGAGAACCATCCAAATGCAAAATCTGCATTTGAGCGAATCGGCCCACGGGTTGACAGCCAAACACCCTGGATTAACCCCTAGTCGACCCAGCGAGCTCGGGTCGACCTCAAAAATCAGCCGGTTCGGTTATTCCCCTCTCCCAATTCGCTGTTTTGAACATTTTTCCATATTTATTTATTTAATTTTCAATTATATATATATATATATATATATATCAATATATATATTTCTCTGCGCAACCCATTTCACTTAATTAAGTATACTTTAATTTGGGAATTTTTCGTGAAACTTCGCGAGGCCATATCTTGGTCATACGGACTCCGATTTTCGAAAACTCGGACTCTATTTCGCGTATTTTTCCGAGATGAACGCAATGGCATAGCCCGTTTCCCTTGATTCAGATTTTACAGTTTAATTCTGCCTCCATTTATGTTATAACATGTTATTCAAAAATACGGGTTGTTACATTCTCCCCTCCTTAAAGGATTTCGTCCCCGAAATATCCAAGTTAGGAAGAACGTATCCTACCATCCATCATACATCTACTCAAAACATCATCCACGAGCAATCATTGTCCTTAAAAGGTTCTAAATGCTGTATGATCATATTCAAAGGTGTGTGTATATGTACTTATCTAATGCAAATATCATCAATGCAGATTATGTTAGTGAAATGAATCCATATGTATGCAATTCCTAACATAATGTATAACATCTATATGTGTGCACATCACATACATCCATATGCAACATCCATGTGATAACACAAAAATTTTCATCCATGAATAAGCATAAACACTCATGCATATGCAATATGAGAGTGTGTGAGCCGATCTTAGTGCCTAATGTGTATCATGCATCCACGAGTATCCACTTGCAACCACTTGCAACCACTTGCAACCATCAAGCATAACATGTTTCAAATACATGTTTCATCCAAAGGGTTTCTACCTAAGGTTCTCATGACAAGGTTAGCACGATAACTAGATAAACATGGATAGCAAAGAGAAAGATATGCTAACAAAGAAAAGAGATTGAGAGTGTACCCTCAAAAAGGAATGGATAAAGCCCACGCATCTTCTCCTCGGTTTCCCAAGTTGCGTCTTCTTCGGCTTCACCCCATTGAACCTTCACCAACTTGACCTCTCGATTCCTTAGCTTCTTGGTCTCCGTCCCCAAGATACGAATCGGAGCTCTCCTCAAAGTAGCTTCTTTCTCCACTTCCACACCTTCCAGAACACTTGGCTCAACAACCTCTGCTGACTCATGTAAACACTTCCGGAGATGCGAGACATGAAAAACATCGTGTACTCCGGCAAGCTTCTCGGGCAATTTCACTCTATAAGCCATCTGCCCGATCCTCTCTATAATAGGGAAGGGTCCAACAAATCTCGGTGCTAACTTCCCAACGGCTCCAAATCGGACCACATTCCGCAAAGGAGAAACCTTCACGAAAACCATATCTCCAACATCAAACTCCAAATCAGATCTTCGCTTATCAGCATAGGATTTCTGTCGGTCTTGGGACGCTTTCATCCGTCTTCGAATCAACTCGATCTTCTCGGATGCATCTCTGATCATATCAGGCCCAAGTATAAGCTTATCTGTAGTCTCCCACCAACATGTAGGCGACTTGCACGGCCTCCCATATAAAGCTTCAAATGGTGCCATCCCTATGCTTGCTTGATAACTGTTATTATATGCAAACTCAACAAGAGGAAGATGGTCTTCCCAAGTACCACCAAAATCCAGAATACAAAGCCTTAACAGGTCCTCGAGTACCCTATTCACCCTTTCGGTTTGACCGTCCGTCTGTGGGTGATAAGCAGTACTTAGATTCAATCTCGTGCCCATGGCTTCTTGCAAGCTATTCCAGAACTGACTTGTAAAGATTGGGTCACGGTCACTGACTATACTAGAAGGGACTCCATGAAGTCTCACAATCTCACGAAGATATACAGACGCTAGCCAAGATGCGGTCCTCTTGCTCTTTACCGGAATGAAATGAGCACTCTTCGTAAGTCTGTCCACAATAACCCAAATGCTCGTATTCCCTTTCCTTGACCTTGGTAGCCCATCAATAAAATCCATGGAAATACTCTCCCACTTCCAAAGTGGAACGTCTAGAGGATGCAATAGCCCACCGGGCTTCTTCGACTCGGCCTTAACTTGCTGGCAAATGATACATCTAGAAACAAACTCTGCCACATCATTCTTCATCCCAGGCCAAAAGAAAATACGCTTCATATCTTTATACATCTTATCTCCGCCTGGATGTATAGTCAACTTAGAGCGATGCGCTTCCTCAAGAATTTTTCTTACTAGATCTCCTACCACTGGAACACATAACCTTCCATCTCTCCTCAGCCAACCCTTGTCATCAATAGAATATCGAGCGAGATGACTAGACGTCTCTCCTCGAATCAGCTTATCCATAATCTCAACTATCTGAGGGTCTTCTTTCTGCGAAGCCCCAACTTGATCAAGAAGGGTAGGTCTGAGTTCCAGAGATGCTAATGAACCGGTCATCGACTCAATTGCCAAAGAGAAATCAAAGGTTGCCACATACTCTAAATTCTTCATCTCAACGAATAGAGGACTTAGGGTCAACCTCTTTCTGCTTAGTGCATCAGCCACAACATTACCCTTGCCAGGGGTATAAGCTATCTCAAAGTCATATGATGCCAAGAATTCCATCCACCTTTGCTGCCTAAGATTCAGATCTTTCTGCGAGAAGAGATACTTGAGTGATTTGTGATCAGTATACAACTCAAACCTTTCGCCTAAAAGATAGTGGCGCCAGGACTTGAGTGCAAAGACAATCGCCGCTAACTCCAAGTCATGAGTGGGGTAGTTCTTCTCATGAACTTTAAGTTGCCTACCCCCATAACATATCACTCTTCTCTCCTGCATCAGAACAACGCCTAACCCCGTGGCACATGCATCGGTATACACGGTAAACATTTTACCGCCATCGGGTAATGCCAAAACTGGAGCTGTGGTAAGGGCCCTTTTGAGCCTTTGAAAAGCAAGCTCACACTCTAAGTCCCATGCAAAGACTAAGTTCTTCTTCGTCAATCTAGTGAGAGGGGCCGAAATCTTAGCGAAGTCTCTAATGAACTTCCTATAGTAGCCTGCCAGACCGAGAAAGCTTCGCACTTCGGTTGCATTCCTAGGAGTCTTCCAGTCTTGAACTGCAACCACTTTCGCGGGATCCACAGCTATACCCTGCTTAGAAACTATATGCCCAAGAAATCGGACTTCCTTTCTCCAAAAGTGGCATTTGGAGAACTTGGCTTTCAACTGATGGCCTCTAAGCGTATCCATCACTTCCTTGAGGTGTCTAGCATGTTCTTCCTCGTCTTTTGAAAAGATCAGAATATCATCCACGAAGACAACAACAAACTTGTTAAGGAACTCCCTGAACACCCTACTCATCAAATCTACGAAGTAGGCGGGTGCATTAGTCAAGCCGAATGGCATAACAAGCCATTCAAAGAATCCGTCTGGAGTCCTAAATGCAGTCTTATCAATGCTGTTTTCGGCCACTCTAAGCTGATGAAATCCGGTGGCTAAATCAAGCTGAGAGAAAACAGAAGCACCAACAAGCTGGTCGAAGAGGTCATCTATCCTCGGTAGTGGATGCCTATTCTTCTTAGTCAGCTTGTTCAACTCTCGATAATCAACACATAGACGAAGCGAGTCGTCCGCCTTAGTAGCGAACACTACAAGAGCACCCCATTCAGAAATGCTTCGCCTAATAAAATTCTTCTCAAGTAGCTCCTTGATTTTCTTACTGAGCTCTCTCCTTTCACGCGGGGCCATGTGCCTAACTGGTAAGGAGACTGGCTTAGCATTATCAACCAGATAAATGCGGATATCTATCTCTCGCTTAGGGGGTAACCCCTTAACTTCTTCAAAGACATCAGGGTATTCTCGAACCACCCTTACAGATTGCAGATCATCGATGGACGAGTCAAGAGATTCAAGATAACATAGCATGACGGGATCTAGCGGGTTGCAAGAAATCTCTAGGGTATTACCCAGGTGAGTCATGAGTCTCACCACCCTATGCTCACAATCGAGAATGGCTCCATAGCGGGACAACCAATCCATGCCCAAGATCAACCCGTATCCCGTGAACCCGAGAACATAAGCATCACACGAGAATTCTACGGTCAAGATAGAAATCCTCAAATCCATACAGATCATAGATAAATGGGCTGAACCCCCAATCGGATTTGAAACACTAACGGGATCCTCAACAAGACTAGTACTTAGGTGCAAACTTCCAACAACATCAGAAGAAATAAAGATATGCGGTGCACCAGAATCAAACAAAGTGCGAACAGGAAAACCAGAAATATAAACAAGACTTTCCACAGAAATAGTACCTCGGTCTTGAACTGGAGTGGTGTTGAGAGCATGCACTTTCCCTCCAGATGAACCTGCGCGCTGAGTTTGTCCATGCCCTTGCTTCTTAGGGCAATCCTTGCTAAAATGTCCCGTCTCTCCACAATGAAAGCATCCACCCAATTTCATTCTCTTCTTCCTACAGTCCTTGGCCACGTGCCCAACAATCCCACAGAAGTGGCACTTTCTTGTGTCCTTTCCCTTGTTCTTGTTGCCCTTGTTGTTCTTGTTGTTCTGATTACTCTGATTCCCTCCCCACTTGGAGTCTGCCTTCTTAGGCTGAGTCTCGTTGGGCTTGACTTCTTTCTTCCCATTCTTATCCTCTCCCTGCAGCAATGCCATGTCTACTAGGCTCTCGAAAGTGGCCCCCATGGGTATGTGTGACATGGCTAGACCTTGTAATGGCTCATTTAACCCTCGTGCAAAACGTAGAGCCTTCTTCTCGGGAGTATTGACCATGTCCAAACCGAATCGGGCAAGCTGGTTGAACTTATTCACATATTCTCTCACCGTCATGTCTCCTTGCTTCAAGGCTATGAACTTCTCTAGTTGCAAATTTGCCTCCGCAGACGATAAAAACTTAAGCCCAAACCTTGCCCTAAAGTCGGCCCAGGTTTCTACGGGCCTAGTAGCACTGGTGACCTCCCACCAATAAGAAGATTCCTCCTTTAGTAGCCAAACCGCCAATAGAACCTTTCTACGGTCCTCTATATCAAAGATGGCAAAGAGATCTTCGGTCTCCTTCAACCAATTTCTTGCTTCCACAAAAGTCTCCGTCCCAATAAAATTTTTGCCACCCATTGCCTTGAAGTCCTTGCAAACCTTGGCGAAATCGGCTTGTGGTTGCTGAGGAGGAGGAGGAGGGGGTGGAACCTCAGTGATAGTGGGAGTGGTTGCTGGACCTGCATTGTTGGCCCTAGCTTCCAAGTACCTCCGGGACCATCCGGGAATGGTGACTCCCTCAGGAAGATTGAGATCGGCCATGCTGAAAAAAAAGGAAAAGATAGATTTAGAACGAGGAAACGAAGGATAGTGCTTATGGCTCTTGGGGGATAGCCTTTCAAAATAAACTAGACTTTTCTTTGGAAAATACTTAATTGGTTTTGAAAATAGCTTTTAAAAGTAAATTTAAAACCCTTTTTGCTCCAATCTTGTAAACCTTATGCTCTGATACCAAATGTAACACCCCACCTCCGCCAGTGCCACTCTTGCAAGGGCACTGACTTTGGAGGGGCGTTTAAACAAGGTAAACATGCATGCAGATATCACAAGACAGAACATATAAGTAAAAAAAACAGAGTAAATATAGCAGCGGATAAAAACTAGCATATCAAAACCATAAGTTAAGTTACAACACAGTACTTGATCATTATTTTCCATAAACAAAGTCTAGAAACATAAAACTGGAAACTGGAAAGGAAAAGATAAAGTAGCTATCCCCAAGGTAGAAAACCATAGCGAGCTCAAGTCCAAAGCATACATGAGCTATCCAGGAAAAGCAGCTAAGATCCAAGCTAAGTACTGGTATTCCCGCCCTGTAAACCTGGGGGGGGGGGGGGAACGAAAGAAAAGAGGCGAAAGAAAATGGGTCAGTCAAAAGACTGGTAAGTCCTACCTACTATTGTACAACAACTAATAAAGTTAACTGTATATGTAAACAAGGATGAGTCATAGGATGATAACTGGCATGGAAAAAGTCAACAAGATAGATCAAGTGTGGCACCGCATATACAAGGTTGAGGTTTGCACCAAGTGTACTAGTATCACAAGTCATGTCAAGTGTAAACAAGAAGTGATCCCCAGGCCCAAGTTTGGCCCAACATCATGAATGACCTAAACCAAGGTCCAACTAGCACGGTCTAGTCGATCGGCTCTCCTAAAGCCTAACTCGTCAAGTGTCGGTGTCATACGGCCCAACTACGAAGTGTAGCTAAACTGTGCTAGGTCCACCCTAGGATGTATCAAGTCCTAGAGTGTCAACCACTGACACAAATCAAGCATGCACAGTTTAAACCTACTGGTTCCCGTGCCTGCTTTTTCAACTCCGGACCATGTGCACGACCATGGCCCGCCTGAACCTACACCGGCGCACCTACACAGCCGTCGTCTTGGTCGCTTACATGTCATCCCAGTAATCGTGCCCCACCCTAGCCTAGTCCCTAAGGTATCATGATACAACTAAGAGGGTTACTGGTGCAAAGGACCACGTAACTAGGGTTTCCTTAATGGGTTAAACGTGGTTAACCCAACTCATCCAAGTACCAAGTTGGTTAAGTGTACCCAAGGTTCATGACTTAACCCTATCAACCCATCGTGTTTAATTGGTTAAGTATTCAAGCGGTCCATGACTTAACCCTACCATGTGGCATTAATTAATTTAATGCACCCAACCTCTCACATTAGACCTTGTTGTGGTTACTAGTTAGGTCGGGCGGGTCCGGGTAGGTTTACACCACAACTTAGTCTAACCTCGGGTTTCACGTGCAACATGACCAACTACTCACATTGGGTCCTATTGCTTGTAGCCACTAGTTAAGCCGGTCGGTTCCGGGTAGGTTTATGCTACAAGCTCAACCCAACCTCGAGTTGGCCATCCTCATGTTTTCTAAGTGTCATGTCCATCATGTTTCCAAAACACATTACAAATTTTCAAGCAATTGGGTAGACCTAACTTAATAGGTAAATTCCCAATGGGTAGACCTAACTTAATAGGTAAATTCCCAAGCTTACGTTTTTATGTCTTTTAAGTTTACCCAAACCCAAACGCAATCCCCTCGCTTACATATCGCAATAGCGCATAAAGGATAGAAAGAGGGAACTTGGCAAAATCATGACATAAAGGTGTTGGAGCCACAAGTTAAACATGGTGGCATATGAGACAAAGAAGTGATCACAAACTTGCATATCATGTTATCAACTTGCAAAATATTCCTAAGCATGCATAACATCATTTTAACTTGCATAGTGTTCATATGCATGCATAACATGGTTTCAACTTGCATAAGGTTCATATGCATGCATAACATCAAACTTGGCAAATAGGCGGAACATGGCCATAGATAGCATGAGATAAGGACTAGTAACATGCATATAACATTATATGCATGTTAATACAAGGTTTATGAGAGTTTCAAAGTTGCATCATGCAACATTTCCAACCAAAGATCACATCTTTCTATGCATAAAGCCAAGGTAATGACTTTACTAACATGCATAGAGTAAGCTTATGCATAAAATCATAAGATCAAAGCACATATCATGATTAACCCCAAACTCAACTTGCAACATAACATATTAACTTCATAGTTAAAATACAAGAGTAGAAATAGGCTTACAATGCTTATGTGGACTCAAATGAGTA
This sequence comes from Allium sativum, assembly GCA_030737875.1. Taxonomy (NCBI): domain Eukaryota; kingdom Viridiplantae; phylum Streptophyta; class Magnoliopsida; order Asparagales; family Amaryllidaceae; genus Allium; species Allium sativum. Next base: position 781,371,996 of record CM060921.1, read on the forward strand.
TAGCAAATGTAAGAAACCCCTTATGCAACAAATTAAAACTCCAAAATGCAAGCAAACTTGATCAAGACTCCTCCTTTATGATGCCAATAGAGAAACAAGACTTTAATGCAAGCTAAAGAGGATCATACAAGCCTAAATACACTTGTATGCATGGAAATCTCTTAGAAATTTGATTTAGGAATTTTATGAAGAGAGTGGAGGCCATGAGAGGATTGATTTTGCCATAGTTTAGTTGTATGAATGAATAATGATGATTTATGGTAGGTTAGGGTCTTATTTATAGAGTAGGCAAGTGTTTTAGGCCATAGGATTAAACCTAGATTCAATCCAAGCCATCAAAGCATGTCTTGGGGAAGAAGTCAAGTGTAGGAACCATCTAGGGCCTTTAGATTAAAGATGAACCATGAGAACCATCCAAATGAAAAATCTGCATTTGAGCGAATCGGCCCACGGGTTGACAGCCAAACACCCTGGATTAACCCCTAGTCGACCCAGCAGGCTCGGGTCGACCTCAAAAATCAGCCGGTTCGGTTATTCCCCTCTCCCAATTCGCTGTTTTGAACATTTTTGCATATTTATTTATTTAATTTTCAATTATATATATATATATATCAATATATATATATTTCTCTGCGCAACCCATTTCACTTAATTAAGTATACTTTAATTTGGGAATTTTTCGTGAAACTTCGCGAGGCCATATCTTGGTCATACGGACTCCGATTTTCAAAAACTCGGACTCTATTTCGCGTATTTTTCCGAGACGAACGCAATGGCATAGCCTGTTTCCCTTAATTCAGATTTTACAGTTTAATTCTGCCTCCATTTATGTTATAACATGTTATTCAAAAATACGGGTTGTTACAGCGACCAGGATTTGCTTCTAGTAAAAACCAACCAGAATGCCACCATCTGAAACCGACCAGAATGCCACCATCTGAAACAGACCAGAAACACTTCTGCTTCTTCTGGACCGACCACCTCATTCCAGACCGACCCGACCAACTCCAGGACGACCAGAAACCTGCACATCTCCAAATCGACTCCGATTTCGACCAAAACTTCGCCAAACGACGAATCCGACGAAACCAGCTTATCCGATTCATCCAAACGCAATCACAAACATGTTATGCAACCAACAATATCATCAATCTAACAATTTCCATCAAAACACATAAATTTCCCAAAACATGATAAGTGAATCATATGAACACAAAAACGGATCTAACTTGCATAATCTTGAGAAAAATCATAAAATTAACCATTTAAATTATCTAGATCAGATCCTAAGGTGATTCACATGTAAAATAAACTTAGCATGGTGTAGATCTAAGGAAAATAACATGGAAATGATGAAATTAACAACATAAGACCCATATACTTGCATGCATCCGAATGAGAGATGTAAATCACTCACCAATTCTTCAAATCGATGCAAAAACAATGAAATATGATTCCGATCAGCAAGCAACTTGCACAAAACCCTTAGATCCGATGAAATTCCCTTTCACTCGATGTAGATCTAGCCTCTTATGGTATAGATCTTTGATTCCTCCTTGGATTTGGAATTTTAATGGTGGAAAGATGTTAGAGGAAGAAGGAGATCAAAGCCTCCCCATAAGAGAATGGAAAATGCCAACCTTTATCCATACCCCTTACCCCCTATTTATAGTCTCCACCCACCCTCTAATGGGCCTTCTCCAAATCAGCCCATTAGCCTTCCAAAACCTGAACAGCCAACTGAAAAACCTTAAAACATCGATTTCTCCCAAACCGCTGAACCAAATCCTTAATGTAACCACTCTACGGAAAGGGAATCATCAATTCCTTTCCAACGGCACAGGTCTCACCCTCTGATTCGACCGGAGTCAAAAGTTATGCCCAGTACAAGACTGACAGGGGCAAAATGGTCACAAACAAAATCGGTAAAAATTATTGACATGTCACGCATCCCCATAAGCAACATATCAAAAGATGAGAATGATCCAACCCTCAGGGAATAAAATAAAAATATTTTACGATCTTCCGATAAGAAAAATGCGGGTTGTTACATTGATCTATTTTTGGTTTCGGCCTTCGGGGTTAATATTTGGGAAATTATTCTCTTGATTAATTTACGGTTAGTGACTGATGAATTGGAATGAGGCGTATGTTGTGTTTGTGTATCACTTATTTAAAATATACGCGAGTTATTCGGAAAGATCGGGTTTATCCCATTCTGAATAACTGATACGACGATAAGTCGAAAATGAAGACAGTGGTTGAAGACCGGAAGTCTTCACATCGTTTGGGTGATTACTGATGATCTTGATTGGGCTGTACACCCAAGATGAGGGAATCAATCGGTGGTCGTCCAGATGTGCTTGGAGATCGATGGATATGCGAGGAAAGTGCCTCTGGTTTCGTTCAGACCCAGAAAGGACTTGTAAATGGACTGTGTGTCTGACATTGGATTTTAGTCTGTGTGATTGATCTCTATTAAATATATATCTATTTGGCGACGAAGAATTTATTCTCTTGCTTAACACCCTTCTCTGAGACGTACGAGCTCAGGGGTTATATATTGATGGATATCAAACGCATGGAGTGAATTGCTTATGTGGCATGCCTAAGTGGCAATTGATCGAGGCTTCTGTTGAAAAGCAAAGTCTTGTGGTGATGATCAAAGAACAGCCTGTGTAGCACAGCTTTGTGTAACGTGAATTCGCGAGCCTCACACCCCGGTTGTGAACCAAAAACGGGAGAGGACATCAGGGAGGGCATGCGTTTCTTTCTAGCTAGGGTGGTGTCAGTGACCTACCAGCCCTGACATTTATATACTTTTCACCTGTGTGGTTGTTGCTGTTGCGAGGCGCCTCGGTTTGATCGGACGATCCAGGTCCAATGGAGTCATTCGTTGGCTCATTTACGCCCCAAAGGGCGGGGAAACACATGTTCAGGCATTTTAATCCACATCGGTGGACCGGCCCTGACGATCCAAGGGTCACTCGAGCTTTGATCCTGAGGGGCGGGCTAGAGCGTCTCGAATCGGTAGAGGACTATCTTTTGCCTCGGTTCATAGATGGGAACCCAATTTCCAAATACGTGACTTTGCGATTTTGATTGTATATCTATATATGGCAACATAGTGGTATGGGGCATTCATGCCTCCTATGATTGATACTTATGATTTGAAGTTGTTTTATACACTATACACTTATAATAGTATCAAATGATTTCTTTTAAACATATCAAGCATTCTTGGCTATTATAAGGTAAAAACCCTATCCACCGGCTTGCGTTGCATTGTGTGATAGGACCTGGGTCTTATAATAGCTTCATTTTTTTTATTTAGCATTGCATTGTTGTTTTATGCACTGGTATTCTTGGGAGGAAACCCGTTCCGTGTTATACGGCGTGGTCCCTTGATTTACCGAACTTTAAAATAAAGATCAATAACTGTTTTAGTTCTCACACCAGTCCCATGACTGACCTGAAGTTTATTGTTTTAACCTAAACTCTGGGTGCCCCTATTTTGACACGGGCAGCTAGTAGTTTTGGTTTTGCAGATTTATATTCACAGGATCCTGGTTTACAGCTGGAACGATATCCGGAAAGCTTTGTATCCGTATATCTCCTCTAGTTGTTTGTTGTATTATTTTCCGCTGCTATGTAATTTATTGTAATCTCTGATATTTCTGTGTAATATTTATTCATTTATACTCTGTATATTCTTGTATTCTGATGCATTGTTGTAAATAGCAATGAAATGTCCTTCCGTATGCGTTTTGATTTGTCGTGTTCTCGAAACGATCAGGCGTTTCGAACGGTCTAGATCGGTTTAGCGACTGGTTCGGATCGAGCGAAATTCCTTTTCGTGACACCCTAACACCAGAAATGGAAAGATGCTAAATTTTCGTACAAACCCAAAACCAACCTCCAGATCCTCATTATGCAGAATAAAACCTCATTGCGTGCTTGCTAATTGATAGTTTAAACTATGTGATTAATTATTATCAATATTGATTGATATTGATTGAATAATGTATAATTATTGACTGTTGATTGTTGTTTGGTAGAACCTTTGCCAACTGACCATATTGTTGGTGACATTGATATGTGAACCTATTTGGTTTGAGAAATTTAGTGTAACTTATCTAAGTACCATTGTGGTCGTCAAGCCTCAAATGTGAAACTGTTTTTAGTTATATAGCAGTATGTTTATCATTAATGCATGTGATCCATCGATAGGGCATGCTCAATCTCAGATCAAAAAAGTTCCTATTTGGGTACAGTTTTATAAAATTTCTATCATTTTATGGACGCTTTTAGGAATAAATTGGTTATCTTGTCATATAGGGCGAATAATTTTTTTAATACTAGCACGAAAAAGCTTCAAAGGTTTCATTATGCTAAGGCTTTGATTGAAATCTCATTTGATTTTGAATTACCTGATCAAATTATGGTTGCTGAATTGGGTAAAAATTGTCCCTCGGTACAAGTTTCTTATGATTGGAGGCCCCATATATGTACTATTTGTAAAGTATTTGGCACGACACTTGAAGATGTGAATATAATTCTAAATCTGAGACGAATAATGATGAGTCTGCAGAAGTATTTTCTGAGGATTAGAAGGGAAGAAGTAATGGTTTTGAAGGTCAGTATCATAACAAGTTTTTTTCTCAATCTAAGAACCATGATTGGAATACTATTAAATCAAAGACGAATAAGATGAGGAGAAGGAAAGGAGAGGTCAATACTATGGATCATAATGTTGAAATCAGTGAGAGGAAGATAATCTAATTCATTTGCTGCCTTAAACCCCGATTTGGATCTCAATGAGAGTACTGATATTGTAACGATCCGAAATCCCCCGGTCTCCTAAGAGATGGGAAACACCAGATTGCTATGAGAATACGATGCATCAGAACACAAACAGTAGAACATTTCATTGTTATTACAACAATTTACATCAGTGTACAAGAATATATCAGAGTTCAGATAAATAATATACAGCGGAAGAAAAAATTATCAGAGATTTACAAATTACAAAACAGCGAAAATAAAATGTATAAATACAGTGCATAGTGGAAATACATCAACAAATCACAACTGAAATAAATATACAGATATAAAGCTTTTCGAATAAAGCTCCAGCTGTAATGTAACGACCCGCAAATCCGTACTATCTGAGTTGACTAATAACACCACACGTCCAACCCAAATTGCACAGAAATATGAATCATTATTAGAAAGAAGTTAGAGGATGAGAAATAGAAATAAAGAAATATTAGAATAGAAGAAAACAAAGAAGACAAATCTCACAGCGGAACGAATAAAATATATTATATAACATAACTTTTGAAATACAAATCAGTAACTGTATATACATACCATCATCAGAGCACCACAGTTATTCCTGGAATAGTTATAAACATTTGTTTCCAGATACAACACAGTACACAACAGAAATATGATAGTCTAAGCTAACTGATGAAGCCTCCTGCTTCCAGCTCTTCCAAGTGAATCTGAAAAATCCCGACTACTTGACTGCCCATACAAATTTGGGCACCCAAGAGTTTAGGGAAAACAAAAATAAAATAAACTCTGGGTCAGTCATGGGACTGGTGTGAGTAAACTCCAACCATTTGTTTAACTTTCAAAATCTTTTTGAACAGCCCACACATAAACATGGACGGTTTTTACCTTACTATAACCCAAAACACTTTGATATGAAAATTCAGTGATATTATAATAATGTCTAATCAAATAAATAACCAAATAGCAGAACGCTTGCATCTTCACGCTCCACATACATAGTATAAAATCAAAAACTGCATGGCGCTTATTGGAGATTGGATTTCCAACATGACAAGGTATCGAACCACCTTCCGATAGTGTATCTCTAGAGAGGAATACACTGGGTTCTACAAGAACATCTTGCAACCCGGCCCACACATGACCGACCACTCATTTCTCTTGAGTGTATCGAATGTATATCACCAACGGTTGGGATCTGCAACCGTTTCCCGAATGGGACAACATTGAATAGAATAAGGAATTAAATGAACCTCTAGATAGATGATAATACACCCTAATGGAAGCGACCCACATAGCCATGTTGTGTAATAACCCGGAAAATCTGGGCCAGTTTAAAAATTTTATTTTGGCAATTTTAATGAATTTTGAATATTTAAAATGAATAATTTTAAATAATATTGACGAAAATTTATTTTGAATATAATTAGAACGTATATATTATATACGTCGTCGTTAGAATATAAATATTTATATATAGTTATAAATAGAATTGAAAATGGCGCGGTAGTTCGATAATTCGATTTCAAACTTCAATTGAATGTACCGGGTGCAAAACAATCCGGATTTTAGTGAAACCAAAAACATTAGGAACTAATTGATGATATCTTTCCAACGAATCCGAAAAATCAAGATTTCATAGCGGAAATCAAAAGATATGTCCAGTTGAAAATTCTGAATAGTCGCTATGGAATTCAGGCCCTTAAAAATGGGAATTTTGCAAATCACCTCGGATTTCGACGAAACCACTTTTGTTGGATCCGTGATGTCAAATTATTGCTAGATTCCAAATTTCATAATTTTTCGAATCAATATGTGAGCGTGGCAAAAGAAAACGCGTTTGACCAGTTTCAGTTGATTTTAATCGACTGGAAAATGGCCATTTTTCTAACGGTCTCAGAATTCGACGAGATTAGTTTTGTTAGGACCGTATCGTCAATACGAAGCTAGAAAATATTTTTCGGGAATTTTTCTAGTTAGTATGTGACCCCGGTAAATTGAAATGCGCGTTCAAATTCAATATATAGAGTTATATGTAGATTTTGACGGAAACTGATTTAAACGATCGAATCAGCTTACGATACATATCCCATTGTGTTCGAAATGGGGGTAAAACGCTATAGACGACAGGCGGTGGGCCTCGTTTCGAGGTCGTATGTAAAAGTCAACTTTTTGAAATATAAATTAATTAAATTAATTAAAAAAAAATCTCTCCCTTTACCTTCTGCCCCCCCTCTTTCTCGTTTTCAATCATTCTGAAGAAAAAAAACGAAGCGGACGGAATCGATTCCCCCTCCCCGTCGATCACGCCACCGCCCTCCACCCAATCGCCGCCCCTTCCACTTCTTCTCCTCCTTTCCCCCTTCGACTGGTGCCACCTCCGAACCCACCTCCCCCCTCTTCGATACGTCGCAGACCCCCCCCACCCATCGGAAATCGATGCCGCCGCCTCCCTCTCTTCTTCTCCCTCCATCTTCTACTCGCAAGACACACCCCCCAGGAACCCTAATCGAAAACGAGACCCTAGCCGCCGATGCCGCCGCCACTTCCAGTCAAAGCCGCGCCTCCCTCGCAACCTACCGACTCCGGCGCCCCCTCAGTCCCATCTCCGAATGGTGAGTCTTTATTTAATTAGTTTTTGTATGTATAGTAATATAAATTCAGTTTTTACATATATAAATAAAAGTTTAGATCTTTAGGAAGGAAAAGAAATGATCTTTATACATGGAAAAAAATAGATTTTTATATGCAAAAGGTTTTGATCTTTTTTATCTAGGTGAAGTGGCGATTAAAAATTTGATTTTTATATTTTTAAAGTAGTAAAAATATAATCTTTTATATTGTAGAAAGGTAAAAATATGATCTTTGCATAGTAGGAACTATAAAAATATAATCTTTATGAGATATAGAATGTAAAAATACCATCTTTGTATATGTAGCGAAATAAAAATCTGATTTTTATGATGTATATGTTGAAATAAAGAGGTGATTTTTATAGTGATGAAATGAAAATAAAATCTTTATTATGTAGAAGGTGTAAAAATATGATTTTTGTTTGTGTAGAGAATTAAAAATATAATTTTTACATGACAGAAATATTAAAAATATCATCTTTATATGTGTAGAAAAATAAAATGTGATTTTTATAATGATATAGTTGAAAAGGCGAAATCTTTATATATTGAATAACGAGATAAAAAATCGATTTTTATATATTGAATAGCGAAGTAAAAATCCGATTTTTACATATGTAGTGACTACGGGCAACGAAGGTGATAAAAAGGCGTGAAAGATGAAGATTTCTATAAATGAAGAGGCAAGATGATAGCTATTGGTGAGAATTTCTCACCTTTCAATTTCTTTTTTCTAGTTATATATATATACTAGGATGCAGACGGTGCTTAGTAGCACCCGACACAACCGTCCATAGACCATGGACTTGTTTGTTTGGTTGCATAAAATTAGTTAGATTATTTGATTGAAATTGAATTGTTTGGTGAATTTGATTGATGTGTGAATGGCGTGGGCCTTCACTAGACCGGGGATAAGGCTAGGCCTTGTCCCGTTTCTAGTATCGTGCCGTTATGCCGCCGAAATTTTCTAAAATAAATTAGAAAAATAAAAATATCATTTTATTGAATAAATGAATTGAATGGAGATTCATATGTTAAAATAAAATGTTTTATCGTTAAAAATATAAATTTTAACATGAAAGTGAATAAAATAAAATATTCATTTACTAACCGGACGGTTTGTTTATGTACACCTATTTGAATGATATTGATTGGGTCGATAAATTTTACACATCGCCCAACTACACAACTAAAATCTGTGTTTGATTGTTTGAAACCCCACACGGGTGTTGGGATGGAATTTGAAGTTCACTCATCCTAATTGATTAAATATGTCGATCGATTGATTGACAGGCTGTTATAAGCGTTAGATATCTATATTTGATGCTTATACAGTGTAGTGCACTTTGGTTGATGGTTGACTATTTATCGTTGCTATTATATACATGTGTTGTATGGAATCCATATAATTAACTTTATATGGTAATTGATTGAGCCTCATTCCAATTTATAAAGATAAAGAATTTTATAAAATAAAAGTTCATGTGTTGACTATACTCATCCGTTGATATTAGTCATGTGTTGAACGAAATATTTTAACAATAAAATTTATATCTTTATAAAATAAAGGTTCATGTGTTGACTATACTCATCCGTTGATATTAGTCATGTGTTGAACGAAATATTTTAACAATAAAATTTATATCTTTATCTTTATAAAATAAAGGTTCATGTGTTGACTATACTCATCCGTTGATATTAGTCATGTGTTGAACGAAATATTTTAACAATAAAATTTATATTTTTATCTTTATAAAATAAAGGTTCATGTGTTGACTATACTCATCCGTTGATATTAGTCATGTGTTGAACGAAATATTTTAACAATAAAATTTATATCTTTATCTTTATAAAATAAAGGTTCATGTGTTGACTATACTCATCCATTGATATTAGTCATGTGTTGAACGAAATATTTTAACAATAAAATTTACATCTTTATCATATATGGAATTAGAAATCAACTGGAAAATAGATGAGATGAGTGGTCTCCTGAATATTAATCTGATGTTGGTTTCGGCCTTCGGGGTTAATATTCAGGAAATCGTTCTCTCACTAAATTTCGGTTGAAGTCTAATTCAATATCAAACAATAGATACCTTAATTTTTATAAAATATATTAATAACAAAAATAGTCACATGTGGACAGTACTCATTCGTTGAGATTAGTCGCGTGTTGACAAAAATAAATATTCATTTGTTGAATAGAATATTTGAAAATAGAAATATATGAAGCCGTGTTGGTTAGATTGACGTCATTTTGACGTGAACGATATTTATATCGATTATAACGATTTCAAAATGAATTGAATAGAAAACGAAACCAGTTTGAATTGAATCGAATAGAAAACCACTTTGAATTGAATCGAATTGAAAACGAATTTGAATTGAATTTAAAACAAATTGAAATGAATTCAAATTGAATTGAATAGAAATGAATTTTAAAACGAATTTATAAGGAGGAATTCAATTTTGATTTGAAATGAAATGGAAGTTGAAATTGTTTTTGAAACGAATTCAAAACTATTTATAAAATTTGTTTAAAAATAGAATCGACGAAATATATTATATATATATTATATATATAATATAATGGCCTGAATAGAACGCGCCGCACCGCGGCAGTTCGTGAATTTCGACCATTTATTTCAAATGGACATTACGGGAGATCCGACCGTCGGATCCTCCTAAAACCGGAACCGTTGGGTTCGTATCGAAAAGAGATTTCTAACGAATATTAGAAATTTGAAATCTAACAGTTGGATTTGGAGTTACGTCCAAATCAAATTTGAAAAAGGTCGCTGTAAGTGCAGTTCGATGGCCATTGTTGGAAATCGACTGTACGAGCCTTGATAAAATTATTAAAAATAGTAATAATTTGTGTAAAATCATAAGAAATGATTTGGGAAAAATTGGGATGAAAAACTCCATATTTGAAAAGATAAAAATAGATTTTTATCGAAATGAACTAGTTTGAACTCAATTTAAAACCCGGATTTTTATTTTTAAAATTAGATTTAAAAAGGGGTTTTAAATAATCGGAATTCCTAATATATTTAATTTGAATTGAACTAGAATTGATTTGTGGGTTTATCGTGAACTGTGTTTTAAACAACACTAGTTCTTTAACCTGATGATAAATAGAATGTGATTTGGGTTTGTCGTGAACTGTGTTTTAAATAACACCTAGTTCTTTAACCCAGTAAAAGGAGTTTTAACGAATCTGCAATTAGATTGAAATGTGAATTTACAATCTAAATTATCAAATTTAGAAAACGAGCGAGAATGGAGTATCACCAGTTTTGCTCCAAAGCGATAGTTAAATCTTTAATTAGATTTGAACGTGAAATGGTAATTTATTTTACCGATAACACCATAGTATTAGATATGGAGTATTACCAGTTTTGCTTCATGGGATGAATAGGTTGGGATTGGGAAATAAAATAAATAATTACTTCGGTGTGGTTCGCTAATCTCGACTAGTTTGGAAAACCATAATTTGGTTTGAAACGACATCGAAAGGAAGATTAAAGGATAAATTTTAAAGAATTTATATTGGATAAAATTAATGGGAACCTTTCCCTAAGGATATGAAATTTAGAAACTAGCTGTAGGTTAGTTAAGACGAATGTTTTCCTGGATATTGATCTGATGTTGGTTTCGGCCTTCGGGGTTAATATTTAGGAAATTGTTCTCTTGCTAATTTGCGATTAGTGACTACTGAATTGGAATGAGGCGTATGTTGTGTTTGTGTAACATTTGTTTTAATATACGCGAGTTGTTCGGAAAGTCCAGGTTTATACCCATTCTGAATAACCGATTCGACGATATGTCGAAGATGAAGACGGTGGTCGAAGACCGGAAGTCTTCACATCGTTTGGATAATTACTGACGATCCTGATTGGGCTGTACACCCAAGAGGATGGAAATAGTTGGTGGTCGTCCAGACATACTTGGAGATCGATGGATATGCGAGGAAAGTGCCTCCGGTTTCGTTCAGACCCAGAACGGACTTGTAAATGGATTGTGTGTCTGACATTGGATTTTATTCTGTGTTGATTGATTTCTATTAAATATACATCTGTTTGGCGGCGGAGAATTTATTCTTTTGCTTAACGCCCTTCTCTGAGACGTACGAGCTCAGAGGTTGTATATCGATGGACATCAATCGCATGGCATGAATTGCCTGTGTGGCACGCTAAGATGTAATGATCAAGGCTTCTGTTGAAAAGCAAAGTCTTGTGGTTGATGATCAAAGCACGCCTACGTGGCAGCTTTGTGTATAACATGAATTCGCGAGCCTCACACCTCGGTATGAGTTAAAAACGGGATACGGACTGCAGGGAGAGCACGACGTTTCTTTCTAGCTTTGGTGGTGTCAGTGACTTACCAGCCCTGACATTTATATACTTTTCACCTTTGTGGTTGTTGGAATGCGAGGCGCCTCGATTATAGGTCTGTAAGGACCGGGAAACGTGTGTTCAGGCATAATTAATCCTCTAATGTAAGTGAGGACCGGCCCTGAAGATCCAGGGGTTGCCCAGAGTGCGTAACCCTGGGACATTTGCTAGAGTGTCTCGAACGCGGAGAGGAGCTTGCCCCTTGCCTCGACTCATGACGGAAATCCAATTTCCAATACGTGATATTACAGTTTTAATTGTAGAACTAGTATGGCGACATGATATATGGTACCCATGCCGTCTATGATTTATATTTATGATTGAAATTGTTTTGACACTATACACTTATTATAGTATCAAATGATTTGTTTTAAACGTACCAAGCATGTTTGGCTATTATAAGGGAAAACCCTATCCTCCGGCTTGCGCTGCATTGTGTGATGGGACCTGGGTCTTATAATAGCTTCATTTTTTGAAAAAGCATTGCGTTGTTTATTCTATGCACTGGTATTCTTGGGAGGAAACCCGTTCCGTGTTATACGGCGTGGTCCCTTGAATTACTCTCTTTTAAAGTAAAGCTTTAAATAACTGTTTTAGTTCTCACACCAGTCACGTGACTGACCTGGAGTTTATTGTTTTAACCTAAACTCTGGGTGCCCCTATTTTCCGCACAGACAGCTAGTAGTTTTGGTTTTGCAGATTTATATTCACAGGATCCTGGTTTACAGCTGGAATGATATCCGGAAAGCTCTGTATCCGTATATCACCTTCAGTTGTGCTTTGTATTATTTTCCGCTGCTTTGTAATTTATTGTAATCTCTGATAATTGTCGAATGTAATTTATTCATTTATACTCTGTATATTCTTGTATCTGATGGAATAGTTGTAATAGCAATGAAATGTTCTTCAGTCTACGTTCTGATTTGTCCTGTTCTCAAACGATCAGGGGTTTCGAACGGTCTAGATCGGTTTAACGACTGATTCGGATCGAGCGAAATTCCCGGTCGTCACATTTGGTATCAGAGCTTTGGTTTATAGAGCTCGAGAACAAGACACATTAGAACCATACGAAAGAATTCATCAGATATTGGATTAGTAACATCCAATTAGAATGACTCGTTAGAGATAGGATCAGTAGTATCCTAGAACGAGTGTGAAGAGTATATTTTTCAAATGAAAACAATTTTGTTTTGAGAATTTAAACCATTTTAAACGTATTTGATTATTTATTTATTTTGAATTTGGACAATCGAGTATATATAGATTTTGCGTATACGCGTCATGAACGTATATTCGAAGTTTTAATATACTGGATAGATATAGAATTACACTCTAGTCGCCCGGAGATGATGTTGATAATGACCATGGCATCATCAATATTTATGTTCGTGTTTCGAAGGTGTGATTTCTATATATTTCCATTAGACTGGTGTGAGAACCAAAACTTATATAGTTAGAACACATTGTTGTGAATTGGCATCAAAAACACGATTTTCTGTATATATATCAAATTTATGAATTTGAAACTCTAATTCACTAATTGATTGATGTTTGTGTTGTTTGTTTATTTGTTTGATAATTTTGAACCATTATGCCTAATATAACCAAATATTGAATTATATTAAAAATTGGTCGCATTTGCTTGCATATACATATACTTACATTGAACAGGTCATAGCAAGGAGGCTAGAGCCGAAGAATAAAATTTGTTTGCCCGACAAATAGGTACATGTTTACTACATAATTTACTGTTTTTTTTGGGTGATGATGATTTTATGAGCCTATTAGCTAGCCGCTTGGCTTTTTCTTTTTCTTTTTGAGATCAGAAGGCATATATGGCAATTTCGGGATTTTCCCGTGGCTCCCGGTGCAGGGGAGGTTATGGCGAAATTTTTCGAAAATTTAGGGTGTTAGCCAAATTTTTGAAAATTTGAAAGTTCTCAGAAACTGAAAAGTTGGAGAATGCAAGCCAGATCGAGTGTAGTATTGATTAATCAAACCACTTTCGACTTTGTTCCTTTTCGGGGACGAAAAGTTTTAAGTGGGGGAGATTGTAATAACCCGGAAAATCTGGGCCAGTTTAAAATTTTTATTTTGGCAATTTTAATGAATTTTGAATATTTAAAATGAATTATTTTAAATAATATTGACGAAAATTTATTTTGAATATAATTAGAACGTATATATTATATACGACGTCGTTAGAATATAAATATTTATATATAATTATAAATAGAATTGAAAATGGCGCGGTAGTTCGATAATTCGATTTCAAACTTCAATTGAATGTACCGGGTGCAAAACAATCCGGATTTTAGTGAAACCAATAACATTAGGAACTAATTGATGATATCTTTCCAACGAATCCGAAAAACCAAGATTTCATAGCGGGAATCAAAAGATATGTCCAGTTGAAAATTCTGAATAGTCGCTATGGAATTCAGGCCCTTAAAAATGGGAATTTTGCAAATCACCTCGGATTTCGACGAAACCACTTTTGTTGGATCCGTGATGTCAAATTATTCCTAGATTCCAAATTTCATAATTTTTCGAATCAATATGTGAGCGTGGCAAAAGAAAACGCGTTTGACCAGTTTCAGTTGATTTTAATCGACTGGAAAATGGCCATTTTTCTAACGGTCTCAGAATTCGACGAGATTAGTTTTGTTAGGACCGTATCGTCAATACGAAGCTAGAAAATATTTTTCGGGAATTTTTCTAGTTAGTATGTGACCCCGGTAAATTGAAATGCGCGTTCAAATTCAATATATAGAGTTATATGTAGATTTTAACGGAAACTGATTCAAACGATTGAATCAGCTTACGATACATATCCCATTGTGTTCGAAATGGGGGTAAAACGCTATAGACGACAGGCGGTGGGCCTCGTTTCGAGGTCGTATGTAAAAGTCAACTTTTTGAAATATAAATTAATTAAATTAATTAAAAAAAAATCTCTCCCTTTACCTTCTGCCCCCCCCCTCTTTCTCGTTTTCAATCATTCTGAAGAAAAAAAAAAGGAAAAAGAAGCGGACGGAATCGATTCCCCCTCCCCGTCGATCACGCCACCGCCCTCCACCCAATCGCCGCCCCTTCCACTTCTTCTCCTCCTTTCCCCCTTCGACTGGCGCCACCTCCGAACCCACCTCCCCCCTCTTCGATACGTCGCAGACCCCCCCCCCCCCATCGGAAATCGATGCCGCCGCCTCCCTCTCTTCTTCTCCCTCCATCTTCTACTCGCAAGACACACCCCCCAGGAACCCTAATCGAAAACGAGACCCTAGCCGCCGATGCCGCCGCCACTTCCAGTCAAAGCCGCGCCTCCCTCGCAACCTACCGACTCCGGCGCCCCCTCAGTCCCATCTCCGAATGGTGAGTCTTTATTTAATTAGTTTTTGTATGTATAGTAATATAAATTCAGTTTTTACATATATAAATAAAAGTTTAGATCTTTAGGAAGGAAAAGAAATGATCTTTATACATGGAAAAAAATAGATTTTTATATGCAAAAGGTTTTGATCTTTTTTATCTAGGTGAAGTGGCGATTAAAAGTATGATTTTTATATTTTTAAAGTAGTAAAAATATAATCTTTTATATTGTAGAAAGGTAAAAATATGATCTTTGCATAGTAGGAACTATAAAAATATAATCTTTATGAGATATAGAATGTAAAAATACCATCTTTGTATATGTAGCAAAATAAAAATCTGATTTTTATGATATATATGTTGAAATAAGGAGATGATTTTTATAGTGATGAAATGAAAATAAAATCTTTATTATGTAGAAGGTGTAAAAATATGATTTTTGTTTGTGTAGAGAATTAAAAATATAATTTTTACATGACAGAAATATTAAAAATATCATCTTTATATGTGTAGAAAAATAAAATGTGATTTTTATAATGATATAGTTGAAAAGGCGAAATCTTTATATATTGAATAATGAGATAAAAAATCGATTTTTATATATTGAATAGCGAAGTAAAAATCCGATTTTTACATATGTAGTGACTACGGGCAACGAAGGTGATAAAAAGGCGTGAAAGATGAAGATTTCTATAAATGAAGAGGCAAGATGATTGGATAGCTATTGGTGAGAATTTCTCACCTTTCAATTTCTTTTTTCTAGTTATATATATATATACTAGGATGCAGACGGTGCTTAGTAGCACCCGACACAACCGTCCACAGACCATGGACTTGTTTGTTTGGTTGCATAAAATTAGTTAGATTATTTGATTGAAATTGAATTGTTTGGTGAATTTGATTGATGTGTGAATGGCGTGGGCCTTCACTAGACCGGGGATAAGGCTAGGCCTTGTCCCGTTTCTAGTATCGTGCCGTTATGCCGCCGAAATTTTCTAAAATAAATTAGAAAAATAAAAATATCATTTTATTGAATAAATGAATTGAATGGAGATTCATATGTTAAAATAAAATGTTTTATCGTTAAAAATATAAATTTTAACATGAAAGTGAATAAAATAAAATATTCATTTACTAACCGGACGGTTTGTTTATGTACACCTATTTGAATGATATTGATTGGGTCGATAAATTTTACACATCGCCCAACTGCACAACTAAAATCTGTGTTTGATTGTTTGAAACCCCACACGGGTGTTGGGATGAAATTTGAAGTTCACTCATCCTAATTGATTAAATATGTCGATCGATTGATTGACAGGCTGTTATAAGCGTTAGATATCTATATTTGATGCTTATACAGTGTAGTGCACTTTGGTTGATGGTTGACTATTTATCGTTGCTATTATATACATGTGTTGTATGGAATCCATATAATTAACTTTATATGGTAATTGATTGGGCCTCATTCCAATTTATAAAGATAAAGAATTTTATAAAATAAAATTTCATGTGTTGACTATACTCATCCGTTGATATTAGTCATGTGTTGAACGAAATATTTTAACAATAAAATTTATATCTTTATCTTTATAAAATAAAGGTTCATGTGTTGACTATACTCATCCGTTGATATTAGTCATGTGTTGAACGAAATATTTTAACAATAAAATTTATATCTTTATCTTTATAAAATAAAGGTTCATGTGTTGACTATACTCATCCGTTGATATTAGTCATGTGTTGAACGAAATATTTTAACAATAAAATTTATATCTTTATCTTTATTAAATAAAGGTTCATGTGTTGACTATACTCATCCGTTGATATTAGTCATGTGTTGAACGAAATATTTTAACAATAAAATTTATATCTTTATCTTTATAAAATAAAGGTTCATGTGTTGACTATACTCATCCGTTGATATTAGTCATGTGTTGAACGAAATATTTTAACAATAAAATTTACATCTTTATCATATATGGAATTAGAAATCAACTGGAAAATAGATGAGATGAGTGGTCTCCTGAATATTAATCTGATGTTGGTTTCGGCTTTCGGGGTTAATATTCAGGAAATCGTTCTCTCACTAAATTTCGGTTGAAGTCTGATTCAATATCAAACAATAGATACCTTAATTTTTATAAAATATATTAATAACAAAAATAGTCACACGTGGACAGTACTCATTCGTTGAGATTAGTCGCGTGTTGACAAAAATAAATATTCATTTGTTGAATAGAATATTTGAAAATAGAAATATATGAAGCCGTGTTGGTTAGATTGACGCCATTTTGACGTGAACGATATTTATATCGATTATAACGATTTCAAAATGAATTGAATAGAAAACGAAACCAATTTGAATTGAATCGAATAGAAAACCACTTTGAATTGAATCGAATTGAAAACGAATTCGAATTGAATTTAAAACAAATTGAAATGAATTCAAATTGAATTGAATAGAAATGAATTTTAAAACGAATTTATAAGGAGGAATTCAATTTTGATTTGAAATGAAATGGAAGTTGAAATTGTTTTTGAAACGAATTCAAAACTATTTATAAAATTCGTTTAAAAATAGAATCGACGAAATATATATTATATATATAATATAATGGCCTGAATAGAACGCGCCGCACCGCGGCAGTTCGTGAATTTAGACCATTTATTTCAAACGGACATTACGGGAGATCCGACCGTCGGATCCTCCTAAAACCGGAACCGTTGGGTTCGTATCGAAAAGAGATTTCTAACGAATATTAGAAATTTGAAATCTAACGGTTGGATTTGGAGTTACGTCCAAATCAAATTTGAAAAAGGTCGCTGTAAGTGCAGTTCGATGGCCATTGTTGGAAATCGACTGTACGAGCCTTGATAAAATTATTAAAAATAGTAATAATTTGTGTAAAATCATTAGAAATGATTTGGGAAAAATTGGGATGAAAAACTCCATATTTGAAAAGATAAAAATAGATTTTTGTCGAAATGAACTAGTTTGAACTCAATTTAAAACCCGGATTTTTATTTTTAAAATTAGATTTAAAAAGGGGTTTTAAATAATCAGAATTCCTAATATATTTAATTTGAATTGAACTAGAATTGATTTGTGGGTTTATCGTGAACTGTGTTTTAAACAACACTAGTTCTTTAACCCGATGATAAATAGAATGTGATTTGGGTTTGTCGTGAACTGTGTTTTAAATAACACCTAGTTCTTTAACCCAGTAAAAGGAGTTTTAACGAATCTGCAATTAGATTGAAATGTGAATTTACAATCTAAATTATCAAATTTAGAAAACGAGCGAGAATGGAGTATCACCAGTTTTGCTCCAAAGCGATAGTTAAATCTTTAATTAGATTTGAACGTGAAATGGTAATTTATTTTACCGATAACACCATAGTATTAGATATGGAGTATTACCAGTTTTGCTTCATGGGATGAATAGGTTGGGATTGGGAAATAAAATAAATAATTACTTCGGTGTGGTTCGCTAATCTCGACTAGTTTGGAAAACCATAATTTGGTTTGAAACGACATCCAAAGGAAGATTAAAGGATAAATTTTAAAGAATTTATCTTGGATAAAATTAATGGGAACCTTTCCCTAAGGATATGAAATTTAGAAACTAGCTGTAGGTTAGTTAAGACGAATGTTTTCCTGGATATTGATCTGATGTTGGTTTCGGCCTTCGGGGTTAATATTTAGGAAATTGTTCTCTTGCTAATTTGCGATTAGTGACTGCCGAATTGGAATGAGGCGTATGTTGTGTTTGTGTAACATTTGTTTTAATATACGCGAGTTGTTCGGAAAGTCCGGGTTTATACCCATTCTGAATAACCGATTCGACGATATGTCGAAGATGAAGACGGTGGTCGAAGACCGGAAGTCTTCACATCGTTTGGATAATTACTGACGATCCTGATTGGGCTGTACACCCAAGAGGATGGAAATAGTTGGTGGTCGTCCAGACGTACTTGGAGAACGATGGATATGCGAGGAAAGTGCCTCCGGTTTCGTTCAGACCCAGAACGGACTTGTAAATGGATTGTGTGTCTGACATTGGATTTTATTCTGTGTTGATTGATTTCTATTAAATATACATCTGTTTGGCGGCGGAGAATTTATTCTTTTGCTTAACGCCCTTCTCTGAGACGTACGAGCTCAGAGGTTGTATATCGATGGACATCAATCGCATGGCATGAATTGCCTGTGTGGCACGCTAAGATGCAATGATCAAGGCTTCTGTTGAAAAGCAAAGTCTTGTGGTTGATGATCAAAGCACGCCTACGTGGCAGCTTTGTGTATAACGTGAATTCGCGAGCCTCACACCTCGGTATGAGTTAAAAACGGGATACAGACTACAGGGAGAGCACGACGTTTCTTTCTAGCTTTGGTGGTGTCAGTGACTTACCAGCACTGACATTTATATACTTTTCACCTTTGTGGTTGTTGGAATGCGAGGCGCCTCGATTATAGGTCTGTAAGGACCGAGAAACGTGTGTTCAGGCATAATTAATCCTCTAATGTAAGTGAGGACCGGCCCTGAAGATCCAGGGGTTGCCCAGAGTGCGTAACCCTGGGACATTTGCTAGAGTGTCTCGAACGCGGAGAGGAGCTTGCCCCTTGCCTCGACTCATGACGGAAATCCAATTTCCAATACGTGATATTGCGGTTTTAATTGTAGAACTAGTATGGCGACATGATATATGGTACCCATGCCGTCTATGATTTATATTTATGATTGAAATTGTTTTGTCACTATACACTTATTATAGTATCAAATGATTTGTTTTAAACGTACCAAGCATGTTTGGCTATTATAAGGGAAAACCCTATCCTCCGGCTTGCGTTGCATTGTGTGATGGGACCTGGGTCTTATACTAGCTTCATTTTTCGAAAAAGCATTGCGTTGTTTATTCTATGCACTGGTATTCTTGGGAGGAAACCTGTTCCGTGTTATACGGCGTAGTCCCTTGAATTACTCTCTTTTAAAGTAAAGCTTTAAATAACTGTTTTAGTTCTCACACCAGTCACATGACTGACCTGGAGTTTATTGTTTTAACCTAAACTCTGGGTGCCCCTATTTTCCGCACGGGCAGCTAGTAGTTTTGGTTTTGCAGATTTATATTCACAGGATCCTGGTTTACAGCTAGAATGATATCCGGAAAGCTCTGTATCCGTATATCACTTTCAGTTGTGCTTTGTATTATTTTCCGTTGCTTTGTAATTTATTGTAATCTCTGATAATTGTCGAATGTAATTTATTCATTTATACTCTGTATATTCTTATATCTGGTGGAATAGTTGTAATAGCAATGAAATGTTCTCCAGTCTGCGTTCTGATTTGTCCTATTCTCAAACGATCAGGGGTTTCGAACGGTCTAGATCGGTTTAACGACTGATTCAGATCGAGCGAAATTCCCGGCCGTCACATGTTGCCTGCCCGATTTTTGTCATTTCCCAGTTGTGAGGCCTGAGGCTACGTTCTCTTGCAATTCATTTGATAACACAATCACTTTGAATGCCACATTGTCAGATCCGTTGATCACTAATTGATTTGCACAAATATTCTGGATGTTATGCTAAGGGAATAAATCCGTTGCCACCATATATATTTGCATAGATCAACATATTCGATCATGGGAAATACTTTGTTAGATATCCGTCCATATACGTTCGTTCTGGGACTGAACGAAACCGAAGGCACAATTTCTATTAATAGAAAAAGCCCTTGCACTTTACACCATCGTTGATTTCCTTCGTATAATCTGATTCGCAACACTACTGCCAATACGGAGTGGTTCACGGATAAGAATCCAACCGGTCTCTCCATATTGACAACGATATTGGTAAACACTTCGATAGTCGGTTATTTAATTGTTGAAGAAAAAGAAACAAAACATTCCATTCATCCATAATGTAACACCCCACACCCGTTAAGGTCACTCACTAAGGGAATGCCTTAACTTCGGTGGAGTATCTTAAGTGAATATAGAACAGAAAAAGTTACAACAAGACAGATATAAGCAATACTTGAGAATTTAAAAACATCATTTCATTTCAGCAGAAAGTAAAACATGTTTGGTTACATCACTAAACCATAAACAAGAGTCAAGTACATAATATCCATCTTGATAAAACAAAAGTACATAATCCCACTAATTACTAATAGCCATAATAGAAAGGATAAACTGAGCTTTACATCAATGGTCCAAGCTCCAAAGAGAGATAAAGCAATCTGATCAAAGTCCACTAGTGCTAGGCCCACACTGAGAACCTGAGGGTTGGGGAAAAAGATAAAAACAACGGGGTCAGACATAAGTCTGAGTGAGCCCTATAACTTTAACAATACAATCATTGAAGTAATTAGGGTATGATATAAACCTGGTACGGTACAACTGGGGATAAATGACTACACTAAGCAGCCAACTAGACTTAGGATAAACTAAGATAATGGTAAAGATGCGCCTATCCACCTAAGGATAAATACTACACTGCACCACACCGGATCTACCCACCCAAGGGTAATTCCTACACTGCACCACACCAGATCTACCCACCCAAGGGTAATTCCTACTTTAAGGTTGATCCCACTAAGTGTACTTAGTAATTTTTAATAGTAGTTCCGTGTACCCCTAGCTGACTACATAGGTGCCGTCTGCCCCTATCTCCACTAGGTGTACCCACTACTCCCATTCGATCGGCTCCCTAATGTAGATACCCGTGCTGGCCCCACAGTGGGGTGTATCACTCCCCAAAGTGACAACCCGATACAATCAATGGTGCACGGCTTATACCTACACGATGCAACAACGTCTTACCTACCATCCCAGGTCCACACACGCATATGAAACCCGTTGGACTTGCGTTGCCACCGCTAACCCGTTTTTGGCTTCTTATAGTCAACCCCAGTACGCGTGTCCCGTCTTCGACATGGGTCGAGCCCAATAAGATACATATGGGTTACTGGTTGAAATGGGCCCCCACAAGCTACCCACCTAAGCTTGTCATTTTTTCTAGTGCATCCCACTTAACCCTTTTTAATAATCATGTCCACTTACATGTTTAAAGTTTGGTTAAGTCATCTACTCATATTTCAATTGCCACTCAAGGCACCCACTAGATTTCCCCATGCCACCCAAGGCACTTACTTGATTTCCACATGCCACCCAAGGCACTTACTTAACCCCTTAATCATGTTTAATTACATGTTCCACTTTGGTTAAGTATTTTAATCTTATCTTCCATTGCCACCCAAGGCAACCACTAGATTTTCCCCATGCCACCCAAGGCACTTACTTAACCCTTTAATCATGTTTAATTACATGTTCCACTTTGGTTAAGTATTCTAATCGTGTCTTCTATTGCCACCCAAGGCAACCACTAGATTTTCCCCATGCCACCCAAGGCACTTACTTAACCCTTTAATCATGTTTAATTACATGTTCCACTTTGGTTAAGTATTATAATCGTATTTTCTATTGCCACCCAAGGCAACCACTAGATTTTTTCCACATGCCACCCAAGGCACCCACTTAACCCCTCATGTCCCTCTACATGCTAATATGGTTAAGTGTTTCTTAATTGATTAAGAACGTAACCGTTGTAAAGACCTCTCACATTAGACTATCTTTTATGGCAGCTGGATTTGCCGGTCGGGTCCGGGCAGCCTTACGCCATAACCGAGTCTAACCTCGTGTCTATACACTTGTCACGTATTTAGTTTATGCCTAAGACCTCTCACATTGGGCCTATCATTTGTAGCCGCTGGATTTGCCGGTCGGTTCCGGGCAGTCTTACACTACAAAGGGGTCCAACCTCGTGTCTTAGTCGATTAATTACACCTAATTAATCACCCCCATATTTCGAATTAATTTTCCCTAATTAATTCCAATTTTAACGATGTACATAATTGACTCAATTATGTCCATCCACTTTATGGTATGCATAATCATACCAACTTCACACCATTTCATTAACATGTATATTAACCCCATCGTTCCCCACGTAATTCGCCAACATGACATAAAAGGGAAGATTCATCACAAATACAACGGGTTCAACTTGCATAACATTAGCATTAACATGGGTTTAAAGGTGTCAACATGCATATAGCATCAACCCAACTAGCATAAATAATCAACCCAAACTTGCATGAATCACATATGTCATAAAGAGGTTAACTTGCATAAGTTATTTATGTCATACGAAGGGGTAAACTTGCATATGTATGTATGACATACAAAGGGGTTAACTTGCCTATGTATGCATATCATACTAAGGTGTAAACTTGTACATGTTACTTGCATATCATCAAACACCAAACTTGCATAACATGTCATATATGAACATGCATATAATCAAAACACCAAACTTGCATAACATATCATATATGAACTTGCATATAATCATACACCAAACTTGCATAACCTATCATATATGAACTTGCATATAATCATACACAAAACTTGCAAAACATATCATATATGAACTTGCATATAATCATACACCAAACTTGCATAACATATCATATATGAACTTGCATATAATCATACACCAAGCTTGCATAACATATCATATATGAACTTGCATATAACCATGGTGTCATAATGGATCAATGTTTATCATAGCAATTTGCGTAACTAGCATCATGAACACATAGCCTAACACTTGCATAACTTGCATAACATCATGATCATGTAGCATATAACTTGCATAACTTGCATAACATCATGAACATGTAGCATATGACTTGCATAACTTGGATAACATCATGATCACATAGCATATGACTTGCATAACATCATGAACAGATAACATATAACTTGCGTAACTTGCATAACATCACAAACACATAGCATATGATAACAATCTTGCATTGATCCACATTCATAGCCATAACCTCATTATATCCTATCATAATCATTTCAACAATTGGTCATTAAGGCTATAGAAAACTCACAACTAGTTGATAAGCACTTCAATAAAGAAGATTAAGTTGCTAGAGTTGATTAGAAGTTGATTTGAGAAGCTTTCCTCCTCTTTAATTTGTTGGTGGCTCCTCCTAGTTGCATTTTGACGGCATAACGACGTTGTCTCCAATTTTAGTATGAATTAGGGTAGTCTTAGGGTGTATTTATAGAATTAGGATGTAGTTTAGGCCCTTAGATTAACCCTAGATTAGGTTAGAGCCGTCAGATCTCGTCACAAGCCACCAGACACAGCCCAAAAGCCAAACTGGTGCACCAAGGTCACCTGGGCTCGACCAGGGAGGTCGACCCCCAGGTCGACACTAGGGTCGACTCCTCAGTCGACCTGGTGGGCAGGTCGACTCCCTAGTCGACCCCCAGGTCGACTCCCTGAGTCTGGCGGGAATTTTCCCGCCACTTCTGAAATTTGAAATTTTACTTTTTAAAATCTGTTTTAAATTTTCCGAAACTTCTTTGGGCCTTAACTGGGTCATACGGACTCCGATTTTCGAAAACTCGGACTCTTTTCGCGTATTTTTCCGAGACGAACGCAATGGCATAGCCCGTTTCCCCTGATTCAGATTTTAAAATTTAATTCCGCCCTGTTTTATATTATAGTAAGTTATTCAACATACGGGGTGTTACATTCTCCCCTACTTAAAGGATTTCGTCACCGAAATCTCTAAGTCAAGAAGAACGTATCCTACCAACCAAACAACCATCTACTCAAACCATCAAACACTGGCATCCATTGTCCTTAGAGTTTCTAATGTTGTATGAACATATGCAAAGAGTGTGTGTATATGTTCCCTGTTTAATGCAAAATTAGGCGGTTCACTTATTTAGTTGACCTCCTTAATGCAAACCATGATAGTGCCATGCATCCAATATGTATGCAAAAGAACCCTATCGACACACATTATCTCTACATGAGTGCACAATCATTCACCAAAATGCACCATCCATGTGATAACACAACCATTATACATCCATTAGTATAGCTACCTACAAACAATTATATGCAATATGCAATATGAAGTGACTGAGCCGATCTAGTGCCTAGAGTGTGTATATATGCATCCACGAGCAACCACTAGCAACCACTTGCATCCACACGCATCCACAAACATAACATGTCTCAAACACATGTTTCAACCATAGGTTTACCCTATCTAAAGGTCAAAGGTACTAATGAGAGGACATTCTAAGGATAAGATAAGTACTAGACAAACGATAAAGGAGAAGTTAAAAGACATACCCTCAAAAAGGAATGGGTATAGTGAACGCATCTTCGCTTCTGTCTCCCAAGTAGCATTGCTCTCATCTTCTCCCCTTTTCACTTTGACTAGTCGAACCTCTCTGTTTCTCAACTTCCTAATCTCTGACCCAAGGATGCGGGTAGGAGCTCGTCGAATAGTCGCATTACGCTCTACCTCCACTTCTTTAAGCAAGCTCGGCTCTACCACCTCTGCGGTCTCATGTAGGCACGTCCTCAACTGCGATACATGGAATACGTCATGTACCCCACTGCTTCTTGCAAACTTTTACAAAACTCGCTAGCGAAGATAGGATCTCGATCGCTCACTATGCTAAAAGGTACACCATATAACCGAGCTATCTCTCGAAGGTAAACCGAAGCTAGCCATGGTGCAATCCTCTTGCTCTTTATGGGTATGAAATGGGTGCTCTTAGTAAGTCTGTCTACTACAACCCAAATTTCCGTATTACCCTTCCTCGATCTCGGTAACCCATCAATAAAATCCATCGAGACGCTATCCCATTTCCATTGAGAAACTTCCCATGGGTGAAGCAACCCACCAGGTTTCTTTTTGCTCCACTTCCACTTGTTGGCACACCAAGCATCTAGCGACATACTCGACCACATCTTTCTTCATACTGGCCCAAAAGAAAACTCGCTTCATGTCTTGGTACATCTTGTCCCCACCGGGATGAATGGTCATCCTAGAACGATGCGCATCATCAAGAATAGCCTTCCTCAAACCCTCGTCTTGCGGTACAAAGTCTACCGTCTCTACGCAAGCACCCCCCTATCGTCTAGGGTGTACCTACTCAAATGGCTGGACGACTCCCCCCTTATGAGCCTCTATACCAACTCAACCAACTGTGGGTCGTCCCTCTGTGGCTCGCCAATCCGTCTCAAAAGAGTAGGTCTGACCTCCAAGGATGCTAGCAAACCGGGTATAAAGTCAACGGAAGGTCTGAAATCAAACATCGAGATAAATTCCAAGCTTCGTCGTTCCACGAACAATGGACTCAAGGACAACCTTTTTCCGCTCAAGGCGTCCGCCACCACGTTACCCTTGCCAGGGGTATACGCTATCTCGAAATCATAGGATGCTAAGAACTCCATCCACATTTGCTGTCTCAAGACTATGCGCTCGAAGAGTCTCCAACACTTCCCTAAGATGTAGGGCATGCTTTTCTCCACTTCTGGAGAAAACCAGGATATTCTCCCATACAAAATCGTCACAACTATCCATCTCTCACGCATACCATCCTAGTCGAACTCGACATCCCCCAAGTGCAAGCCCCAAAGGCCTAAACCAATATCAGACAAACACCCAAGGGACACCTCCTTCGAATTCAAACGACCTACGTGAGATGATACTAGTAAAAACGGCTAAATAATTAAGCCCTTTTCCAACTCTGGATGTCCTTGCCAGTCTCACTCCAGAACCACCGTTGATCAAATAACTGGCTTTGCTTAACCTATTAAGCACATACGAAAACTTATTTCGTTCTTAGAAAAGACCAAGATGTCATCCACAAAGACCACTACGAAGTTGTTTAGGTACTCCCTGAACACCCTACTCATCAAATCAACAAAGTATGCAGGGGCGTTCCTCAAACCAAATGGCATCACCAGCCACTCATAGAAACCATCCGGAGCCCTAATGGCGGTCTTTACTATACTATCCTCAGTCACTCCCAACTGATGAAACCCCGTGGCTAAGTCCAACTGTGAAACACTAAGGCGCCAACCAACTGATCAAAAAGATCATCAATCCTTGGCAATGGGTGTCTATTCTTCTTTGTGAGCTTGTTGAGTCCTCTTATAGTCTACACAAAGTCTGAGGGACCCATCCGCCTTCGTGGCAAAAACTACTGGAGCACCCCACTCCGATATACTTCGTCTTATGAACCCCTTCTCAAGCAACTCCTCTACTTGCTTATGGAGTTCCCTCCTCTCACGAGGAGCCATGTGGCGCACTAGCAAAGTTACTTGCTTAGCATTATCCACCAGATATATTCGGAAGTCTATCTCCCGCTTCGGAGGTAAGCCCTTCACCTCCTCGAACTCATCCGAGTACTCCCGGACTACTCTAACAGATCGCAAACTCTCGACCGAAGCGTCAAGCGATTCAAAATAACTTAGCATAACAGAATCTATGGGATTACAAGAGATCTCGAGAGTGTTACCTAAGCGGGTCATGAGCCTAACAACTCTCCTTTCGTAATCAAGAACGGCACCATTACTGGATAACCAGTCCATGCCCAAAATCAACCCATAGCCCGTTAAACCCAAAACAAAGGCATCACACCTAAACTCAAAGCTAAGTATGAAGATCTTCAAACCCAAACATATCCTGGACAAATAAGTGGAGCCCCCAATTGGGTTTGAAACAACCAAGGGATCATCTAGTAAACTGGTGTCTAGGTGCAGTGACACAACTAATGATGATGAGATAAACGAATGTGATGCGCCAGAGTCGAATAAAGTTCGAACAGGATGATCGAGAGAACCAAATTTCAACTTAGACGGTCCTACCCCCATCAGGTGTACCTGTCGTGAGGGAATACATCTACCCTCCAGAAGATCCTGTGCTTCGTCCTTACCTTTTTGGACAACCCTAATAAGGTGTCCTATTTCTCCAAGACACTAGCCTTCCCCTTCATATTCTCCTTTCGTGGCCTTCTTACCACGATAGGGTTTCGTCCTTTCTTTACCTAACAGCTATTTGAACCTTCCTCTCTCGTCCATCTAAAAGGTACCCATATGCCCTCCAGCTCCTTGGGCTAACTTCTTAGCCCGACAAACGTCTTAGTCCCTTGAAGTGGTTCTTCCGTCCTTCATACGGAAGTCCTTATTTTTCTAAAAAAAACATCTATACGCGGAGGGGAAATTCAAAAAGAGAAAGAGGAAGAGATTCAAAACGGAGAATCGAAGGAAGGATATATGGCTCTTGGAGATTATGTTCTTTTCTTTTAAAAACTTTTCTCTTAAAAACATGTTTTTGAAAATTCTTCTTCCAAAAATGTTTTTAGAAAAACAATTTTCTAAAAGTTTTATCTGTTCTGGTAACCTTAAGCTCTGATACCACGTGTAACACCCCACACCCGTTAAGGTCACTCACTAAGGGAATGCCTTAACTTCGGTGGAGTATCTTAAGTGAATATAGAACAGAAAAAAATTACAACAAGACAGATATAAGCAATACTTGAGAATTTAAAAACATCATTTCATTTCAGCGGAAAGTAAAACATGTTTGGTTACATCACTAAACCATAAACAAGAGTCAAGTACATAATATCCATCTTGATAAAACAAAAGTACACAATCCCACTAATTACTAATAGCCATAATAGAAAGGATGGAATGAGCTTTACATCAATGGTCCAAGCTCCAAAGAGAGATAAAGCAATCTGATCAAAGCCCACTAGTGCTAGGCCCACTCTGAGAACCTGAGGGTTGGGGAAAAAGATAAAAACAACGGGGTCAGACATAAGTCTGAGTGAGCCCTATAACTTTAACAATACAATCATTGAGGTAATTAGGGTATGATATAAACCTGGTACGGTACAACTGGGGATAAATGACTACACTAAGCAGCCAACTAGACTTAGGATAAACTAAGATAACAGTAAAGACGCGCCTATCCACCTAAGGATAAATACTACACTGCACCACACCGGATCTACCCACCCAAGGGTAATTCCTACACTGCACCACACCAGATCTACCCACCCAAGGGTAATTCCTACTTTAAGGTTGATCCCACTAAGTGTACTTAGTAATTTTTAATAGTAGTTCCGTGTACCCCTAGCTGACTACATAGGTGTCGTCTGCCCCTATCTCCACTAGGTGTACCCACTACTCCCATTCGATCGGCTCCCTAACGTAGATACCCGTGCTGGTCCCACAGTGGGGTGTATCACTCCCTAAAGTGGCAACCCGATACAATCAATGGTGCACGGCTTATACCTACACGATGCAACAACGTCTTACCTACCAGCCCGGGTCCACACATGCATATGAAACCCGTTGGACTTGCGTTGCCACCGCTAACCCGTTTTTGGCCTCTTATAGTCAACCCCAGTACGCGTGTCCCGTCCTCAACATGGGTCGAGCCCAATAAGATACATATGGGTTACTGGTTGAAATGGGCCCCCACGAGCTACCCACCTAAGCTTGTCATTTTTTCTAGTGCATCCCACTTAACCCTTTTTAATAATCATGTCCACTTACATGTTTAAATTTGGTTAAGTCATCTACTCATATTTCAATTGCCACTCAAGGCACCCACTAGATTTCCCCATGCCACCCAAGGCACTTACTTGATTTCCACATGCCACCCAAGGCACTTACTTAACCCTTTAATCATGTTTAATTACATGTTCCACTTTGGTTAAGTATTTTAATCTTATCTTCCATTGCCACCCAAGGCAACCACTAGATTTTCCCATGCCACCCAAGGCACTTACTTAACCCTTTAATCATGTTTAATTACATGTTCCACTTTGGTTAAGTATTCTAATCGTGTCTTCTATTGCCACCCAAGGCAACCACTAGATTTTCCCCATGCCACCCAAGGCACTTACTTAACCCGTTAATCATGTTTAATTACATGTTCCACTTTGGTTAAGTATTCTAATCGTATTTTCTATTGCCACCCAAGGCAACCACTAGATTTTTCCACATGCCACCCAAGGCACCCACTTAACCCCTCATGTCCCTCTACATGCTAATATGGTTAAGTGTTTCTTAATTGATTAAGAACGTAACCGTTGTAAAGACCTCTCACATTAGACTATCTTTTATGGCAGCTGGATTTTCCGGTCGGGTCCGGGCAGCCTTACGCCATAACCGAGTCTAACCTCGTGTCTATACACTTGTCACGTATTTAGTTTGTGCCTAAGACCTCTCACATTGGGCCTATCATTTGTAGCTGCTGGATTTGCCAGTCGGTTCCGGGCAGTCTTACGCTACAAAAGGGTCCAACCTCGTGTCTTAGTCGATTAATTACACCTAATTAATCACCCCCATATTTCGAATTAATTTTCCCTAATTAATTCCAATTTTAACGATGTACATAATTGACTCAATTATGTCCATCCACTTTATGGTATGCATAATCATACCAACTTCACACCATTTCATTAACATGTATATTAACCCCATCGTTCCCCACGTAATTCGCCAACATGACATAAAAGGGAAGATTCATCACAAATACAATGGGTTCAACTTGCATAACATTAGCATTAACATGGGTTTAAAGGTGTCAACATGCATATAGCATCAACCCAACTAGCATAAATAATCAACCCATACTTGCATGAATCACATATGTCATAAAGAGGTTAACTTGCATAAGTTATTTATGTCATACGAAGGGGTAAACTTGCATATGTATGTATGACATACAAAGGGGTTAACTTGCATATGTATGCATATCATACTAAGGTGTAAACTTGTACATGTTACTTGCATATCATCAAACACCAAACTTGCATAACATGTCATATATGAACATGCATATAATCAAAACACCAAACTTGCATAACATATCATATATGAACTTGCATATAATCATACACCAAACTTGCATAACCTATCATATATGAACTTGCATATAATCATACACAAAACTTGCATAACATATCATATATGAACTTGCATATAATCATACACCAAACTTGCATAACATATCATATATGAACTTGCATATAATCATACACCAAACTTGCATAACATATCATATATGAACTTGCATATAACCATGGTGTCATAATGGATCAATGTTTATCATAGCAATTTGCGTAACTAGCATCATGAACACATAGCCTAACACTTGCATAACTTGCATAACATCATGATCATGTAGCATATAACTTGCATAACTTGCATAACATCATGAACATGTAGCATATGACTTGCATAACTTGCATAACATCATGATCACATAGCATATGACTTGCATAACATCATGAACGCATAACACATAACTTGCGTAACTTGCATAACATCACAAACACATAGCATATGATAACACAATCTTGCATTGATCCACATTCATAGCCATAACCTCATTATATCCTATCATAATCATTTCAACAATTGGTCATTAAGGCTATAGAAAACTCACAACTTGTTGATTAGCACTTCAATGAAGAAGATTAAGTTGCTAGAGTTGATTAGAAGTTGATTTGTGAAGCTTTCCTCCTCTTTAATTTGTTGGTGGCTCCTTCTAGTTGCATTTTGACGGCATAACGACGTTGTCTCCAATTTTAGTATGAATTAGGGTAGTCTTAGGGTGTATTTATAGAATTAGGATGTAGTTTAGGCCCTTAGATTAACTCTAGATTAGGTTAGAGCCGTCAGATCTCGTCACAAGCCACCAGACACAGCCCAAAAGCCAAACTGGTGCACCCAGGTCACCTGGGCTCGACCAGGGAGGTCGACCCCCAGGTCGACACTAGGGTCGACACCCTAGTCGACTTGGTGGGCAGGTTCACTCCCCAGTCGACCCCCAGGTCGACTCCCTGAGTCTGGCGGGAATTTTCCCGCCACTTCTGAAATTTGAAATTTTACTTTTTAAAATCTGTTTTAAATTTTCTAAAACTTCTTCGGCCCTTAACTGGGTCATACGGACTCTGATTTTCGAAAACTCGGACTCTATTTCGCGTATTTTTCCGAGACGAACGCAATGGCATAGCCCGTTTCCCCTGATTCAGAATTTAAAATTTAATTCTGCCCTGTTTTATATTATAGTAAGTTATTCAACATACGGGGTGTTACACATAACATCAATCAATCACTGGGCCTGTTAATTGATATTTCATTAAATAATTCACTTCTTTATTTCTCTAACAATATTTGTTAACCAAATAATTTCGATAATCATCTTGGCCTCTCACGCTATTTGGAAAACATTTCCATATATCGCCTTCTATTATTTTCTATAGTTAGAAAATATATTCTATTTGTAATTAAAACAATTTAAATCACTTATCTCTCTCCCGACTATTTTAATTATACTCAGGAAATATTTACTTATATATTTCCAAAATTCCACCACTTGGATTAAAACGAATGCTATGTAAAACATCGTTACAACAACCCAAAACATTTAATTCAACTAAATATTATTCAAACACTTCTCTTCAAGACTGGATCTTGCTATTTATCAATTGAAAATGGAATCAATCAAGTTGAGGTATAATTACCTCTTAGACCTTGACTGAAAACATCATTAACTTCAAAATAGAAAAAACCACTTACCTCGAATAATCAACACCATACAAACAAATTATTCATCTTTAAACGTATATATGTTCCTCTTTCTATTACCAGCCTATCGATTTCCATTTTGTTTATAACATTCTATGTTTAAATTCGTTTACTTATCGAATTCTATATATGTATCGATACATTTATTTCTAACTATCAAATTTTTCTTAAAAATATTCTAACTCGTTAAATTCCCGAAAAAATTCGCCATAACATCCCTTGTACCAGGAGCATCGGGATATTTCAAATAGCCTCCCATGGCCTCACCAATCCAAAAGAAAAAGAAAAAGCCAAGCGGCTTGCCGATACGGCGCATAAAACCTCATATATGAATTTAAATATGTACCTTTTTGTCGGGCACAAATTAAAATCTTCATATACTTCATCCCATACCTGTCTAATCACCTGTTCACCTGTTTTCAATCCTGTTTCAACTTAATCCAATTGTCTTAACTAAATTTGCTAATTTATTCTTTAGTTAGATTCTTTGCTTATTTCACTGCTTATTTGAACATATCACATTCAAATATATTTTAATCTACTCATGAACCCCATCTAATTCCATTTTAACTCGAGTTACATATTCAATTTCGAATATAAATTTTCAAATCTCTTTCACTTATCCAACGCCCCATTTCAATTCAAATCTCGATTTAACTATTTATTTTTCAAACTAGTTAAACCTATTTAATAATTAAAAATCTGCTTTTTATTCAAAAATCATTTCACTTACTTCACTGAAGTTCATATTTATTTTATATCTCCAGTCTGGATTTTTCTAATGGCAAATTCGGATTTTTATTTCTTTAAAATCCTTTTATTTATTTAAATAAACCGTTATCATTTTTAAAATAATTATGGCGCTGTTTTTCTGAAAATTTGATTTTGACATAACTCAAAATCTATACGACAAAATCCAGATTTTTCTCTTTCATTAGAAAACTATTATCATATCGGTCCTGGCTTTTCTTGTTTCAAAGAATTCTGACTTCAATTGAGAACTGTATACTCAATTGAAGTTCGAATCGCCAATTTACGAATTGCAGCACTGCGGCGAGCTCGTTTTTAATTATATTTATATATATAAACTTTTAAACTTCATTTTTAATAAATCCAACTTCATTCTGATATATTTTTAATATATATCGAATCCATTTTTCCAATTCAACATAATATTTTCGATCTTCTATAATTGTCAGTTTCTCCTTACTCAGTAATATATTTATTTATACTTCGATTTTCTATATTCAAATTCCATTTGAATTCTATATTCAAATTACATTTGAATTTCTATATTCAAATTCTATTTCAAATCTCTTATTCAAATTCTATTTGAATTTCTCTTATTCAACTTCTATACTCACATTTCGTTTAAATTTCTATATTCAATTTCTATTTGAAAATTCTATTTTTAAATTCCTACTTGAACCCTATATTCAAATTCCAATTCAACTCTATTTGAATTCTATATTTAAACTCCATTTCACTTCTATTTGAATTCCAATATTTAAACTCCATTTGAACTTTCTTTATTCAAATCTATTTGAATTCCTTTGAATACAAATTCTATTTGAATTTCTTTCACTTCAAATTCTATTTCAGTTCCTGTATATTCAAATTCTGTTCAGATTCTAATTTCAATTTGACTTCTATTTAAATAAAATTTGAATTAATCAAATTCAAATCATAAATCCTTACGAATTTATTTTTGTCGAATTTATATTCTGAGCATCAGAATACATTCCATCGTTTATTTCTTTAAACGATTTTCCCATTTCTATTTTAAATTCACATTTGAATTTAAATATTCAAATTATCAAATGATAATTTTTCCCATTACATCTATAAACCTTGTTTATAAATTAAATTCAATCCCCCTGCATTTCCCAACTTACAAACATCGTTTGTAAATTTCAATACTTCCATCTCCTGTATATTTATAACGTTGTTTACAAATTCCAGTACTTGTTTTATCTATTCAAAACAAGTCAATATTTTTAATCCATTCGAATTTCAATTTCTATTATTAGAAAAATAGAAATTCCGGTTTAAAATCTCGAAATCTCTTTTACAATATTTTTATAGACCAACATTCAGGCCCAATGGTATTTCAAACAATCAAAACAACCAATTATAATTGATAGGTTTTCTATCACATCATGTAGTATATGTGCAATCAAACAACAAACAGACAATATAATTTTGAGGAATCCAGTTGGATCCCTCCAACCTGTTTTTCCTGCATCCACAGACGTTAGTCAACAGAAATAATACCCGTCCTGCTTCAAGGCGGGATATCGCGGTATAAAAGGAAATCCACTAATATATGTGGGCGCAGGGTCATCCGCTAATGATACTGTGGGCATCCTCTAATGATACTGCGGGAATCAATCCAATCACCCAACCAATATATATAATAGTCAACCCTTAATAACTAATATATTTAAAGCAACCAGAAAAATCCAAACAAGCAACAACAATTATTTTTAACGAATAAAAATAATTTTAAATAGAAGGTGAGTGAGATTTACTCACCAGGGTTTTTCTTAGGCGAATATCCCATTAAATTTCATCCCATCGCGGTTATGGATCTTCTCAAAAATAAATCTACTTCGCACCTATGATTTATTTAATTTATCGATTAAACGAAATTATTTTAAATTAATGAATAACAAATAAACAAATTCTGGAATAGCGACCAATTTCAGTTCCCTTTTAAGAGTATACTAACTTCAATTTTAACTAAATATTTTAATTAAATTCAAACAAGAATTTACCTTAATTCATGTTTAAAATCCACTTCTTCCCAAATTAGATTCCTAGCCTGTTGCTCCTTACAAGCCATCTATTGAACCCCTTCTTCCATCACTGTAACCGCCCCCTTGTTTCAGCAAATTCACGAGCTCCACTCTCCATCATCATTGGTGAACATCCCGTTGCTTTCCCCTTTTTCCAACATCACGGCTTGGTACTCTGAACTGACTTCACTCCAACCCTCTTCGCACCATAAAACTCTTTACTGCAAACCTTGTATAGTTAAAAAACCACGTGACTTACCAAAACTCAACACCATCGCAACCACCAGATACATGATTTCCGAAACTGGTTTCCCCCAATTCGATCGATTAAACTTCACTCGTTGTCTTCGTCGCAGTCACCATTCCGATGTAATCGAACTCGCCACCAACACTTCCCCTAAATCACAACTTAAATAGCAATGCGATAGCCGCTGTTGAGCTTCTAGGCATCACCCCTCTCCTAATCGCATTGCTCCAGCATCGATGTCCACTTCAGCTCGTCGATC
Organism: Allium sativum; assembly: GCA_030737875.1. Taxonomy (NCBI): domain Eukaryota; kingdom Viridiplantae; phylum Streptophyta; class Magnoliopsida; order Asparagales; family Amaryllidaceae; genus Allium; species Allium sativum. Next base: position 781,408,005 of record CM060921.1, read on the forward strand.
GACATTCATTTAATCAAAATCCACAAAAATATCTCTATACTGCACCGCGACTACCACATTCTTCCCTAAACCACGGTCGACCTTCGATTGACATCACCGAACCCTTTTTCCCTAATCGCGAGTGGGTCATCATCGAGCTCGAGCTCTAGGAATTACCGGTCTCCGTTCGCGATTTTGATTTGAGAGAAAGAAACGAGGGCAATTATTTGAATTCATTTGTGGAGTACTGCCATTTTTAATGTAGCCAAAGACATAATTTTGATCTGTTTGGGGAGGAATCGAAATAAAAGAAAATGGGATGGGGTAGTTGCGATTTTATAGAAGAAGGAGGGGGACAGGAAGTACAAGCAGATCTTTGTATTTAGTTTGAAAAGATTTTCTAATTAATTTGATTTTATTTTGATTCGATATAAAGAGATCTTTTATTCTTTTTAAACAGATGTCAATTTGATTTCGATCCTATCCACAATCAAATATCTCGGGGTTCACAATTAAAAATCGTGAACCGCTATTTTAGCATACCGACCATCGTTCCAATGTTATAGTGTTATACTGAACTCAACAGAATATTTTTCTGAAATTTATTTCGAATGTGTATATATAAAATAACCATATTAAATCGATATAATATATTTTAAATTCAAAAAAACATAAATTCTCTGATAATAAAATATTTTTATTATCATCTATATTCAAATACAATTAATACTGATCATCTGAATTGTTTTGATTTAATTCTAACTTCAAATTGAATTATTTTAAATACTCGTATTATGATGATTATCAAAATAAATCGTATTTCGATTATTTAATCGATAATCCAATAAAATACCATTTATATTATAAATTCAATATTTAAAACCATACTAAATATTTAAAATAAATCGACCAAAAATCTGGGTCGTTACATGTAAACCAGGATCCTGTGAAAAGAAATATTTACGAAAACCAAAACTACTAGTTGCCATGTGGAAAATAGGGGCACCCAGAGTTTAGGTTAAAACAACAAGTTCTGAGTCAGTCATGGGACTGGTGTGAGAACTAAAACAGTTACTAAACTTTATTTTAACATAAGGTAAATCACGGGACCATGCCGTATGTCATGGAACGGGTTTACCCCCATAAATGCTGGTGTACAAACAACTACTATAAATAGATATATGGGTCCACAATGCATCATAAAACATGCAATTTTCCAATCTACCCATTTAGGCTTAACCCCAAACATAGATTTACGAAATCAAATTCCTTTTACAGAAATTATTCCTTTGGACTTTATTTCTGGATTTCTTATTTCAAATCATTTGAAATACATATCTAGCTTTCATAATAAAGTAGATTTCACTTTGGGATCTCAAACCAAATTTTTTGGAAATATGGATTCCAAAAACACCACAATGCATCCAAACAAATATGCAACCAAATATCGGGCTCCCCTCAGACAAGGAAAAGGGTACGTACCTTACCAACTCGATATATATACATGTGCACCTCCTACGATGGAGCAGGCTGCACCGACGATGCACAATCCCATGCCCTCGGGGACTACACCGCCATCTCATCCATACATTTAGTCTTCCGGGTTACCAGAATCTTTAGCCACATACTAAATCATTTTTATATCCCGAAGTAGGGAAAATCATTTCACAACATAATATTCACAAATGCTTTCCAAAATATAGTACTTTACATTAGCAATTCACACATATGATCAGTCACTATTAATCACATAACTTTTGAGCTCGTACGTCTCAAAGAAGGGTGTGAAGCAAGAGAATAAATTCTCCGCCACCAAACCGATACATCATTAATAGCAACTAATCAGTTATGTGATGAACCACAATGTCAAACACATAATACATTTCTAAATCATTTTGACAACATCGGGTTTAGCCCTCGAAATCCTTTCTGTTTTATAAAACATTCCCTATCCAAAATCGGGAATACATTTCTTTTCACTTAAGAAATATATCATTTCAAATTCATTCATTAAATTTGAAATGAACTCTACAACATCGCTAAACATCTCAAGTCAAATCGTGAAGTGTTTCACAAGATGTTAACATACAAATATTTCTACCCAACCCAATGCTAAATGTAAAATCATATCTTGCCCATAAACTGGTCGAGCACAGTCTAAATAATCAATCAATCACATTCAATACCAAAAACCAAGAATATTTGGTTTATACCACATCTTATATTTTGGTAAATTTAATTACCATTCATTCATTCCAATCTAATTAAAGATTTATTAAAACTCTTCTTAGTTTTAATCCTAAAAACCATTACTTAATGATTATTCATCTTTTTGGAAATTAATCCTGCTTTTACTCGAGTTAAAGAACAAATGTTATCTAAAACACCATTCACAATAAACCCAAAATCATCTTCCACGAAAATGGAACCTTCACGGAAATCTGATTAATCGTAATCAATATAAATATCTGTATCAAACTAATACTATAAATGGAATAACGACAAAGCCTTTTAAATTCCATATACAGTAACTGTGAAGACCCGTAACTTCCCCGTAAAGGAAAGTGTCGGATAGTTCGAGAACAAACCACAACAGAACGCATACAGAAGAACATTTCACTATATATTACAACAGTGCATCAGATTACAAGAATATACAGAGTATAAATGAATATTACACAGAAATATCAGAGATTCAAATTACATTTAAATACATAGCAGCGGAAAATAATACAAAGCTCAACTAGAAGAGATATACGGATACAAAGCTTTCCGGATATCGTTCCAGCTGTAAACCAGGATCCTGTGAATATAAATCTGCAAAACCAAAACTACTAGCTGCCCGTGTCGAAAATAAGGGCACCCAGAGTTTAGGTTAAAACAATAAACTCCAGGTCAGTCATGTGACTGGTGTGAGAACTAAAACAGTTATTAATCTTTGTCTTTAAAGTTCGGTAAATCAAGGGACCACGCCGTATAACACGGAACGGGTTTCCTCCCAAGAATACCAGTGCATAACCAAACAGCGCAATGCTAAATAAAGAAAAATGAAGCTGTTATAAGACCCAGGTCCTATCACACAATGCAACGCAAGCCGGGGGATAGGGTTTTCCCTTATAACAGCCAAAGGATGCTTGATACGTTTAAAACAAATCATTTGATACTACTATAAGTGCATAGTGTATAAAACAACTTCAAATCATAAGTATCAATCGTAGACGACATGAGCGTCCCATGCCACTATGTCGCCATATATAGGTTTACAAATAAAACCGCAGAGTCGCGTATTTGGAAATTGGATTTCCATCTATGAACCGAGGCAAAAGATAGTCCTCCATCGATTCGAGACGCTCTAGCCCGCCCCTCAGGAACAGCCGCAACTGCCCCTTGGATCGTCAGGGCCGGTCCACACGGAGTGGATTATTATGCCTGAACAATACGTCTCCCCACCCTATGGGGTGTAAGTCTGGTCCGTCAGCCGACCAGAATGCATTCGGCCGAAACCGATATAACCGAGGCGCCTCGCAACCGCAACAACCACATAAGTCAAACTCGTCAGGGCGTGTAAAACCACTGACGCCACTTCTAGCTAGAAAGAAACGCAAGTCCTCCCTGATGTCCTCTCCCGTTTTTGGTTCATACCGGGTGCGAAACTCGTGAAGTAAACGTTACACAAAGCTACGCCACAAAGGCCGTGCTTTGATCATCACCACAAGACTTTGCTTTTCAACAGAAGCCTTGATCATTTGCATCTTAGCATGCCACACAGGCAAACCACTCTATGCAACCGATATCAGTCACACAGAATGAAATCCAATGTCAGACACACAGTCCATTTACAAGTCCGTTCTGGGCCTGAACGAAACCGGAGGCACCTAGTACCCCGCATATCCATCGATCTCCAAGTACGTCTAGACGATCACTAACTGTTTCCATCTTCTTGGGTGTACAGCCCAATCAAGATCATCAGTTATCACCCAAACGACGTGAAGACCTCCGGTCTTCGACCATCGTCTTCATCTTCGACTTATCGTCGCATCAGTTATTCAGAATGGGATAAACCCGGTCTTTCCGAATAACTCGCGTATATTTTAAATAAGTGTTACACAAACACAACATACGCCTCATTCCAATTCATTAGTCACTAACCGTAAATTAATCAAGAGAATAATTCCCCAAATATTAACCCCGAAGGCCGAAACCAACATCAGATCAATATCCAGAAAACCATTCTGCTTGGCTAACCGACAGTTAGTTTCTAAATTTCACGTTCAAATCTAATTAAAGATTTAACTATCGCCTGGAGCAAAACTGGTGATGCTCCATTCTCGATCTTTTCAATCTAATTAAAGATTCATTAAAACTCCACTTAGTTTTAATCATTATCTGGGTTAAAGAATCAGTGTCATTTAAAACACGATTCACGATAAACCCAAAATCACATTCCATTAATTATCGGGTTAAAGAACAAGTGTTATTTAAAACACTGTTCACGATAAACCCAAAAATCAATATCAATTCAATTCCAATTAAATATTATTTAATTGGTACACTTCATTAAATCTAAATAAAAAGATTTAATCCTTTCTCAACTGGGTTCAAGAACAGTGTTAATGAAGACACCATTCACGACAAACCCAAATCACATTCATCAATTATCGGGTTAAAGAACAAGTGTTATTTAAAACACTGTTCACGATAAACCCAAAAATCAATATCAATTCTATTCCAATTAAATGTTATTTAATTGGTACACTTCATTAAATCTGAATAAAAAGATTTAATCTTTTCTCAACTGGGTTCAAGAACAGTGTTAGTGAAGACACCATTCACGACAAACCCAAATCACATTCGATATTCAATACAAGGCTCTGAATAGAAAATATATCGGCTTATATTCAATATCGAATTCTACGACTAACAAATGTCGTATTGGAAATAGCGATATATGTATATATCTTTCAAATTTCCATATCAACATCCGTATAATCACGAATTCCAACATCGAAATATTCCGAAGACAATTTCGATTCAATTCCACTCCAATGCAATCATTGGATATTCTGGTTATTTTTAAAACCATTTCAAATTCAATTTATTTATTTAAAAATAAATAGAATTATAATTCTAGTTCAAAACTAGTTCATTTCGATAAAAATCTATTTTTATCTTTTCAAATATGGAGTTTTTCATCCCAATTCTTTCTAAATCATTTCTTATGATTTTACACAAATTATTACTATTTTTAATAATTTTATCAAGGCCCGTACAGTCGATTTCCATCAATGGCCATCGAACTGCACTTACAGCGACCTTTTTCGAATTTGATTTGGACATAATTCCAAATCCAGCCGTTAGATTTCAAATTTCTAATTTTCATTAGAAAGCTCTTTTCGATACGAACCCAACGGTTCCGGTTTTAGGAGAATCCGACGGTCGGATCTCCCGTAATGTCCGTTTGAAATAAATGGTCGAAATTCGCGAACTGCCGCGGCGCGGCGCGTTCTATTCAGGCCATTATATTATATATATAATATATATAATATATATTTCGTCGATTTCTATTTAAAACGAATTATATAAATAGTTTTAAATTCGTTTCAAATTCTATTTCAACTTCTATTTCAATTCAAAGCAAAATTGAATTCTTCTTTATAAATTCGTTTTAAAATTCATTTCTATTCAATTCGAATTTCAATTCAATTTGAATTCATTTCAATTCGCTTTCAATTTCATTTGAATTCGTTTTCAATTCAATTCATTTCGAAATCGTTTTCAATTCAATTCATTTCGAAATCGTTTTCAATTCATTTCATAATCGTTTTCAATTCAATTCATTTCGAAATCGTTTTCAATTCAATTCATTTCGAAATATTTTCAATTCAATTCATTTCGAAATCGTTTTCAATTCAATTCATTTCGAAATCGTTTTCAATTCATTTCGAAATCGTTTTCAATTCAATTCATTTCGAAATCGTTTTCAATTCAATTCATTTCGAAATCGTTTTCAATTCAATTCATTTCGAAATCGTTTTCAATTCAATTCATTTCGAAATCGTTTTCAATTCAATTCATTTCGAAATATTTTCAATTCAATTCATTTCGAAATCGTTTTCAATTCAATTCATTTCGAAATCGTTTTCAATTCATTTCGAAATCGTTTTCAATTCAATTCATTTCGAAATCGTTTTCAATTCAATTCATTTCGAAATCGTTTTCAATTCAATTCATTTCGAAATCGTTTTCAATTCAATTCATTTCGAAATCGTTTTCAATTCAATTCATTTCGAAATATTTTCAATTCAATTCATTTCGAAATATTTGATTTCAAAATTACTTTTCAATATCCATTTCAAAATGAATAAAATCGATAAAAATATCGTTCACGTCAAAATGGCGCATCTAATCAACACGGCTTCATATATTTCCATTTTCAAATATTCTATTTCAAATATTTCTATTATTAAAATATTTCGTTCAACACATGACCAATCTCAATGAATGAGTACTGTCAACACATGAACTTTTATTTTATAATATTCTTTATTTTTCAAATTGGAATGAGGCCCAATCAATTACCATATAAAGTTAATTATATGGATTTTCATACAACACATGTATATCATAGCATTGAAAAATAATCAACCATCAACCAAAGTGCACTACACTGTATAAGCATCAAATATAGATATTCAACGCTTATAACAGCCTGTCAATCGATCGATCGACATATTAATCAATCAGGATGAGTGAACTTCAAATTTCATCCCAACACCCGTGTGGGGTTTCAAACAATCAAACGCATATTTTATTTGTGCAGTTGGGCGATGTGTAAAATTTATCGTCCCAATCAATGTCATTCAAATAGGTGTACATAAACAAACCGTCCGGTTTATAAATGAATATTTTATTTTATTCACTTCACGTTAAAAATTATATTTTTAACGATAAAACATTTTATTTCAACCTATGAATTTCTATTCAATTCATTCTTTAAATAAAATGTTATTTTTATTTTTCTAACATATTTTAGAAAATTTCGGCGGCATAACGGCACGATACTAGAAACGGGACAAGGCCTAGCCTTATCCCCGGTCTAGTGAAGGCCCACGCCATTCACACATCAATCAAATCACTTTCGTTATGCAAACTACAAAATTTGGGGTAAGAATCTAACCTAGTCTTACTCCTTCGCCTTATAACGGCGCACGTCTAATCCTAACCAATTTATCGATTCGATTTTTCACACCACAAACCACATTCAAACCAATATCTCAATCAATCACCAAACATCCAAACAAACAAGTCCATGGTATGTGGACGGGTGTCGGGTGCTTCTAATAAGCACCGTCTGCATCCTAGTATATATATATATCTAGAAAAAGAGAATTAAGAGTGAGAAGTTCTCACTTATAGCTATCCTAGCTCCACGGCTCTTCATTGATAGAAAACTTCATCGCTATCGCATCTTCGTCATCTTCGTTGCCCAAGGCCACTATATATATAAAAATCGAATTTTTATTTCGCTATTCGATATATAAAAATCATATTTTTACTTCGCTATTCTATATATAAAAATCGAATTTTTATTTCAAAGTTCAATATATAAAAATCGAATTTTTATTTCAAAGTTCAATATATAAAAATCGAATTTTTATTTCAAAGTTCAATATATAAAAATCGAATTTTTATTTCAAAGTTCAATATATAAAAATCGAATTTTTAGTTCGCTTTCATAAAAATAAAGATTTCGCCTTTATAAAAATCATCACTTGATTTCAACGTATATAAAATAAAAATCAGATTTTTATTTCGTTACATACACAAAGATGATATCTTTATATCCTCTATCCTATAAAGATTATATTTTTAATACTTTAACAATATAAAAATCATATTTTTAATATTCCTATATAGTAAAGATTATATTTTTAATACTTTACTACATAAAATAAAAAAATAAAAATTAGCTTTAAAGTAATAATAAAAAAACAGTTTTTTTTTTTTTTTTAAAAAAATAAAGAAAATTCAGTTTTGAATTCTTTTTAAACATTAATCTGTTTTTTTTCTTTTAAACAAAAATCAGTGTTTTCTTTTTTTTTTTTTTTTTTTTTTTTTTACTTTTTAAATTCTGTTTTATAAAATAAACATAAGATAATAAAATAAAATAAAAAAATATATATATAAAAAAATGCTTACAGGGGGGGGGGCTCGTCTTCGTCGCTGGAGGTGGAGGGAGGGCGCAGGGGGTCCAGACGGGGAAGCCACTGATCGACGGTGGCTGGGGGTAGGGCGCCGCCTCCTGCGGCGTCGGATGGGCGGAGCGTCGTGAAAATGGGGAGGGTTTTAAATCGCGTAGAGGAAGGAGGGAAGAAGCGGGAGGAGAGATGGTAGAGGAGGACGGCGGATCGGTGATGGGGGAAGGGCGGAGCACGGCGGCGCCGATCGCGATGGGGGGGGGGTGGCTCCGTCGGTCTTCTTTTTTTTTTTTTTATTTGGTTCTGATTTGGGAAGAAAAACTAGGGGGGGGGGTTTATGTAAAACTATATTTATAATTCTTTATTTAATTATTTTATTATTCTCTTTTAAGTTGACTTTTATTTTGAATCCCAATTCGAACCCACCGACTGTCGCCCCTAGCGTTTCACCCCCATTCCGAACACAATGGGATATGTATCGTAGGTTGATTCGACTGTTTGAATCGGTTTCCATTGAATTAACATTTAAATCACTATATTGAATTTTAAACGTACATTTCAAATTACCGGGGTCACATACGAATTCTAAAAATGGCAGAAAAATATTTTCTAGCTTCGTATTGACGATACGGTCCTAACAAAACTAGTTTCGTTGAATTCTGAGACCGTTAGAAAAATGGCCAATTTCCAGTCGATTAAAATCAACTGAAACTGGTCAAACGCGTTTTCCTTTGCTACGCTCACATATTGATTCAGAAAATTATGAAATTTAAAACCTAGCAATAACTTTACATCACGGACCCAACAAAACTGGTTTCGTCGAAATCCGAGGTCGTTTGCAAAATTGCTATTTTTAAGGGCCTTATATATATAAAAATATATATAAATTCCACAGCGACTATTTCTAATTTTTAACTGGACATATCTTATCATTTCTAAAGTGAAATCTCAGTTTGTTAACTTTGTTAGAAAGATATTCTTCATCAGATTCAAATATTTCTTGTTTCGCTCAATTCTGACTTATAACGAATTCTGTATATTCAATTGAAATTAGAAATCGAATTTTCGAACTACCGCGCCATTTCAGGCTCGTTATATAATTAAAATAAATTTATTCGTTTTAACTTCGTCGAAAATAAATTTTCTCGTCGATATTATTTAAAATAATTCATTTTAAATAATCAAAACTCGCTATAATTGCCAAAATAAAAATTTTAAACTGGCCCGGATTTTCGGGTTGTTACAATCTCCCCCACTTAAAACTTTTCGTCCCCGAAAAGGAACAAAGTCGAAAGTGGTTTGATTAATTCAGCTCTACGTTCGATCTGGCTTCCATTCTCCAACTCTTTAGTTTCTGAGAATTTTCAAAACTTCAAAAATTTGGCTAACACCCTAAATTTCCGAAAAATTTCGCCATAACCTCCCCTGCACCGGGAGCATCGGGGAATTTCAAATAGCTTCCCCGGTCCTTCAGATCTCAAAAAGAAAAAGAAAAAGCCAAGCGGCTAGCCAATAGGCTCACAAAATCATCATCACCCAAACAAAACAGGAAATTATGTAGTAAACATTTACCTATTTGTCGGGCAAACAAATTTTATTCTCGGCTCTAGCCTCCTTGCTATGACCTGTTCAATGATATACATGTATATGCAAGCAAATGCGACCAAATTTCAATACAAGTCAATGTTTGATTCAATTAGGCTAAATGGCTAAAAATTAGCAAACAACTAAACAAACAACACAAACATCAATCAATTAGTGAATTATCATTTGAAATTCATAACTTTGATATATAGTCAAAAATCAGATTTTTGATGCCAAATCACAACAATAAGCCCTATCTAATTTTTGGTTCTCACACCAGTCAATAGGAAATATATAAATATTACACGTTCGTCACTCGGATATAAACTCTGATGATGATATATCAATCATCAGAATCACCCCCGGGCGACTAGAGTATAATTCTATATCTATCCAGTATATTAAAATTTCGAATACACGCGGATCAGACGTATACGCAAAATCTATATATACTGGATTGTCCACGTCAATATAAATAAATAATCAAATACGAATAATTGATTTAAATTTTCAAAACAAAAATTTGTGTTCACTTTAAAATTTACTCTTCACACTCGTTCTAGGACACTACTGATCCCATCTCTAACGAGTCATTCACGTTGGATATTACTAAGCCAATATCTGATGAATTCTTTCGTATGGTTCTAATGTGTCTTGTTCTCTAGCTTTGTAAACCAAAGCTCTGATACCAACTGTGAAGACCCGTAACTTCCCCGTAAAGGAAAGTGTCGGATAGTTCGAGAACAAACCACAACAGAACGCATACAGAAGAACATTTCACTATATATTACAACAGTGCATCAGATTACAAGAATATACAGAGTATAAATGAATATTACACAGAAATATCAGAGATTCAAATTACATTTAAATACATAGCAGCGGAAAATAATACAAAGCTCAACTAGAAGAGATATACGGATACAAAGCTTTCCGGATATCGTTCCAGCTGTAAACCAGGATCCTGTGAATATAAATCTGCAAAACCAAAACTACTAGCTGCCCGTGTCGAAAATAAGGGCACCCAGAGTTTAGGTTAAAACAATAAACTCCAGGTCAGTCATGTGACTGGTGTGAGAACTAAAACAGTTATTAATCTTTGTCTTTAAAGTTCGGTAAATCAAGGGACCACGCCGTATAACACGGAACGGGTTTCCTCCCAAGAATACCAGTGCATAACCAAACAGCGCAATGCTAAATAAAGAAAAATGAAGCTGTTATAAGACCCAGGTCCTATCACACAATGCAACGCAAGCCGGGGGATAGGGTTTTCCCTTATAACAGCCAAAGGATGCTTGATACGTTTAAAACAAATCATTTGATACTACTATAAGTGCATAGTGTATAAAACAACTTCAAATCATAAGTATCAATCGTAGACGACATGAGCGTCCCATGCCACTATGTCGCCATATATAGGTTTACAAATAAAACCGCAGAGTCGCGTATTTGGAAATTGGATTTCCATCTATGAACCGAGGCAAAAGATAGTCCTCCATCGATTCGAGACGCTCTAGCCCGCCCCTCAGGAACAGCCGCAACTGCCCCTTGGATCGTCAGGGCCGGTCCACACGGAGTGGATTATTATGCCTGAACAATACGTCTCCCCACCCTATGGGGTGTAAGTCTGGTCCGTCAGCCGACCAGAATGCATTCGGCCGAAACCGATATAACCGAGGCGCCTCGCAACCGCAACAACCACATAAGTCAAACTCGTCAGGGCGTGTAAAACCACTGACGCCACTTCTAGCTAGAAAGAAACGCAAGTCCTCCCTGATGTCCTCTCCCGTTTTTGGTTCATACCGGGTGCGAAACTCGCGAAGTAAACGTTACACAAAGCTACGCCACAAAGGCCGTGCTTTGATCATCACCACAAGACTTTGCTTTTCAACAGAAGCCTTGATCATTTGCATCTTAGCATGCCACACAGGCAAACCACTCTATGCAACCGATATCAGTCACACAGAATGAAATCCAATGTCAGACACACAGTCCATTTACAAGTCCGTTCTGGGCCTGAACGAAACCGGAGGCACCTAGTACCCCGCATATCCATCGATCTCCAAGTACGTCTAGACGATCACTAACTGTTTCCATCTTCTTGGGTGTACAGCCCAATCAAGATCATCAGTTATCACCCAAACGACGTGAAGACCTCCGGTCTTCGACCATCGTCTTCATCTTCGACTTATCGTCGCATCAGTTATTCAGAATGGGATAAACCCGGTCTTTCCGAATAACTCGCGTATATTTTAAATAAGTGTTACACAAACACAACATACGCCTCATTCCAATTCATTAGTCACTAACCGTAAATTAATCAAGAGAATAATTCCCCAAATATTAACCCCGAAGGCCGAAACCAACATCAGATCAATATCCAGAAAACCATTCTGCTTGGCTAACCGACAGTTAGTTTCTAAATTTCACGTTCAAATCTAATTAAAGATTTAACTATCGCCTGGAGCAAAACTGGTGATGCTCCATTCTCGATCTTTTCAATCTAATTAAAGATTCATTAAAACTCCACTTAGTTTTAATCATTATCTGGGTTAAAGAATCAGTGTCATTTAAAACACGATTCACGATAAACCCAAAATCACATTCCATTAATTATCGGGTTAAAGAACAAGTGTTATTTAAAACACTGTTCACGATAAACCCAAAAATCAATATCAATTCAATTCCAATTAAATATTATTTAATTGGTACACTTCATTAAATCTAAATAAAAAGATTTAATCCTTTCTCAACTGGGTTCAAGAACAGTGTTAATGAAGACACCATTCACGACAAACCCAAATCACATTCATCAATTATCGGGTTAAAGAACAAGTGTTATTTAAAACACTGTTCACGATAAACCCAAAAATCAATATCAATTCTATTCCAATTAAATGTTATTTAATTGGTACACTTCATTAAATCTGAATAAAAAGATTTAATCTTTTCTCAACTGGGTTCAAGAACAGTGTTAGTGAAGACACCATTCACGACAAACCCAAATCACATTCGATATTCAATACAAGGCTCTGAATAGAAAATATATCGGCTTATATTCAATATCGAATTCTACGACTAACAAATGTCGTATTGGAAATAGCGATATATGTATATATCTTTCAAATTTCCATATCAACATCCGTATAATCACGAATTCCAACATCGAAATATTCCGAAGACAATTTCGATTCAATTCCACTCCAATGCAATCATTGGATATTCTGGTTATTTTTAAAACCATTTCAAATTCAATTTATTTATTTAAAAATAAATAGAATTATAATTCTAGTTCAAAACTAGTTCATTTCGATAAAAATCTATTTTTATCTTTTCAAATATGGAGTTTTTCATCCCAATTCTTTCTAAATCATTTCTTATGATTTTACACAAATTATTACTATTTTTAATAATTTTATCAAGGCCCGTACAGTCGATTTCCATCAATGGCCATCGAACTGCACTTACAGCGACCTTTTTCGAATTTGATTTGGACATAATTCCAAATCCAGCCGTTAGATTTCAAATTTCTAATTTTCATTAGAAAGCTCTTTTCGATACGAACCCAACGGTTCCGGTTTTAGGAGAATCCGACGGTCGGATCTCCCGTAATGTCCGTTTGAAATAAATGGTCGAAATTCGCGAACTGCCGCGGCGCGGCGCGTTCTATTCAGGCCATTATATTATATATATAATATATATAATATATATTTCGTCGATTTCTATTTAAAACGAATTATATAAATAGTTTTAAATTCGTTTCAAATTCTATTTCAACTTCTATTTCAATTCAAAGCAAAATTGAATTCTTCTTTATAAATTCGTTTTAAAATTCATTTCTATTCAATTCGAATTTCAATTCAATTTGAATTCATTTCAATTCGCTTTCAATTTCATTTGAATTCGTTTTCAATTCAATTCATTTCGAAATCGTTTTCAATTCAATTCATTTCGAAATCGTTTTCAATTCATTTCATAATCGTTTTCAATTCAATTCATTTCGAAATCGTTTTCAATTCAATTCATTTCGAAATATTTTCAATTCAATTCATTTCGAAATCGTTTTCAATTCAATTCATTTCGAAATCGTTTTCAATTCATTTCGAAATCGTTTTCAATTCAATTCATTTCGAAATCGTTTTCAATTCAATTCATTTCGAAATCGTTTTCAATTCAATTCATTTCGAAATCGTTTTCAATTCAATTCATTTCGAAATCGTTTTCAATTCAATTCATTTCGAAATATTTTCAATTCAATTCATTTCGAAATCGTTTTCAATTCAATTCATTTCGAAATCGTTTTCAATTCATTTCGAAATCGTTTTCAATTCAATTCATTTCGAAATCGTTTTCAATTCAATTCATTTCGAAATCGTTTTCAATTCAATTCATTTCGAAATCGTTTTCAATTCAATTCATTTCGAAATCGTTTTCAATTCAATTCATTTCGAAATATTTTCAATTCAATTCATTTCGAAATATTTGATTTCAAAATTACTTTTCAATATCCATTTCAAAATGAATAAAATCGATAAAAATATCGTTCACGTCAAAATGGCGCATCTAATCAACACGGCTTCATATATTTCCATTTTCAAATATTCTATTTCAAATATTTCTATTATTAAAATATTTCCTTCAACACATGACCAATCTCAATGAATGAGTACTGTCAACACATGAACTTTTATTTTATAATATTCTTTATTTTTCAAATTGGAATGAGGCCCAATCAATTACCATATAAAGTTAATTATATGGATTTTCATACAACACATGTATATCATAGCATTGAAAAATAATCAACCATCAACCAAAGTGCACTACACTGTATAAGCATCAAATATAGATATTCAACGCTTATAACAGCCTGTCAATCGATCGATCGACATATTAATCAATCAGGATGAGTGAACTTCAAATTTCATCCCAACACCCGTGTGGGGTTTCAAACAATCAAACGCATATTTTATTTGTGCAGTTGGGCGATGTGTAAAATTTATCGTCCCAATCAATGTCATTCAAATAGGTGTACATAAACAAACCGTCCGGTTTATAAATGAATATTTTATTTTATTCACTTCACGTTAAAAATTATATTTTTAACGATAAAACATTTTATTTCAACCTATGAATTTCTATTCAATTCATTCTTTAAATAAAATGTTATTTTTATTTTTCTAACATATTTTAGAAAATTTCGGCGGCATAACGGCACGATACTAGAAACGGGACAAGGCCTAGCCTTATCCCCGGTCTAGTGAAGGCCCACGCCATTCACACATCAATCAAATCACTTTCGTTATGCAAACTACAAAATTTGGGGTAAGAATCTAACCTAGTCTTACTCCTTCGCCTTATAACGGCGCACGTCTAATCCTAACCAATTTATCGATTCGATTTTTCACACCACAAACCACATTCAAACCAATATCTCAATCAATCACCAAACATCCAAACAAACAAGTCCATGGTATGTGGACGGGTGTCGGGTGCTTCTAATAAGCACCGTCTGCATCCTAGTATATATATATATCTAGAAAAAGA
Organism: Allium sativum; assembly: GCA_030737875.1. NCBI lineage: Eukaryota > Viridiplantae > Streptophyta > Magnoliopsida > Asparagales > Amaryllidaceae > Allium > Allium sativum. The sequence goes on from CM060921.1 coordinate 781,423,313, forward strand.
GAATTAAGAGTGAGAAGTTCTCACTTATAGCTATCCTAGCTCCACGGCTCTTCATTGATAGAAAACTTCATCGCTATCGCATCTTCGTCATCTTCGTTGCCCAAGGCCACTATATATATAAAAATCGAATTTTTATTTCGCTATTCGATATATAAAAATCATATTTTTACTTCGCTATTCTATATATAAAAATCGAATTTTTATTTCAAAGTTCAATATATAAAAATCGAATTTTTATTTCAAAGTTCAATATATAAAAATCGAATTTTTATTTCAAAGTTCAATATATAAAAATCGAATTTTTATTTCAAAGTTCAATATATAAAAATCGAATTTTTAGTTCGCTTTCATAAAAATAAAGATTTCGCCTTTATAAAAATCATCACTTGATTTCAACGTATATAAAATAAAAATCAGATTTTTATTTCGTTACATACACAAAGATGATATCTTTATATCCTCTATCCTATAAAGATTATATTTTTAATACTTTAACAATATAAAAATCATATTTTTAATATTCCTATATAGTAAAGATTATATTTTTAATACTTTACTACATAAAATAAAAAAATAAAAATTAGCTTTAAAGTAATAATAAAAAAACAGTTTTTTTTTTTTTTTTAAAAAAATAAAGAAAATTCAGTTTTGAATTCTTTTTAAACATTAATCTGTTTTTTTTCTTTTAAACAAAAATCAGTGTTTTCTTTTTTTTTTTTTTTTTTTTTTTTTTTTTACTTTTTAAATTCTGTTTTATAAAATAAACATAAGATAATAAAATAAAATAAAAAAATATATATATAAAAAAATGCTTACAGGGGGGGGGGGCTCGTCTTCGTCGCTGGAGGTGGAGGGAGGGCGCAGGGGGTCCAGACGGGGAAGCCACTGATCGACGGTGGCTGGGGGTAGGGCGCCGCCTCCTGCGGCGTCGGATGGGCGGAGCGTCGTGAAAATGGGGAGGGTTTTAAATCGCGTAGAGGAAGGAGGGAAGAAGCGGGAGGAGAGATGGTAGAGGAGGACGGCGGATCGGTGATGGGGGAAGGGCGGAGCACGGCGGCGCCGATCGCGATGGGGGGGGGGGGGTGGCTCCGTCGGTCTTCTTTTTTTTTTTTTTATTTGGTTCTGATTTGGGAAGAAAAACTAGGGGGGGGGGTTTATGTAAAACTATATTTATAATTCTTTATTTAATTATTTTATTATTCTCTTTTAAGTTGACTTTTATTTTGAATCCCAATTCGAACCCACCGACTGTCGCCCCTAGCGTTTCACCCCCATTCCGAACACAATGGGATATGTATCGTAGGTTGATTCGACTGTTTGAATCGGTTTCCATTGAATTAACATTTAAATCACTATATTGAATTTTAAACGTACATTTCAAATTACCGGGGTCACATACGAATTCTAAAAATGGCAGAAAAATATTTTCTAGCTTCGTATTGACGATACGGTCCTAACAAAACTAGTTTCGTTGAATTCTGAGACCGTTAGAAAAATGGCCAATTTCCAGTCGATTAAAATCAACTGAAACTGGTCAAACGCGTTTTCCTTTGCTACGCTCACATATTGATTCAGAAAATTATGAAATTTAAAACCTAGCAATAACTTTACATCACGGACCCAACAAAACTGGTTTCGTCGAAATCCGAGGTCGTTTGCAAAATTGCTATTTTTAAGGGCCTTATATATATAAAAATATATATAAATTCCACAGCGACTATTTCTAATTTTTAACTGGACATATCTTATCATTTCTAAAGTGAAATCTCAGTTTGTTAACTTTGTTAGAAAGATATTCTTCACCAGATTCAAATATTTCTTGTTTCGCTCAATTCTGACTTATAACGAATTCTGTATATTCAATTGAAATTAGAAATCGAATTTTCGAACTACCGCGCCATTTCAGGCTCGTTATATAATTAAAATAAATTTATTCGTTTTAACTTCGTCGAAAATAAATTTTCTCGTCGATATTATTTAAAATAATTCATTTTAAATAATCAAAACTCGCTATAATTGCCAAAATAAAAATTTTAAACTGGCCCGGATTTTCGGGTTGTTACAGTAACAGTCTTCCTTTACAGAAGCTCATCTTGATTATTACCAAATCGAATTCTATTCAATTCCAATTTTAAATATTAAACTGGAAAACTTTACTTTGGAAAATCCATTAATCTTAATCAAAAGATTGTAAATTTCAAATCATAACTCCACTGTTCATTGGGTTAAAGAATAAATGTTATTTAAAACATTGTTCAGTATAAACCAAAATCCAATTTGATATTAAATTTAAGGCTCTGAATAGAAATAATATCGACTTATATTCAACATCAAATTCTGAAACTAACGGATATCGTATTGGGAATAGCAATATTTCTATCTTCCAAATTCCTCAACAATATCCGTATAATCACGGAATCCAATATCGAAATATTCCAAAGATTATTTCCATTCCAAATCCATTCCAATTTATGAACTGGAAAACTCTGGTTATTTTAAAACCCTTTTTTCAATCCAACTTTTTTTATTAGAAACATTGGATTATTATTCTAGTAATAACTAGCTCATTCAGATAAAAATGTATTTTTATCTTTCGAAACTTGAAATTTTTCATACAAAATCTTTACAAATCATTTGTTATGATTTTACATAATTTTTCCATATTTTTAGTAATTTTATTAAGGCCTTTACAGTCGGTTTCCAATAACGGCCACCGAACTACATCTATAGCGACCTTTTCTGAAATTGAATTGGACATAATTTAAAATCCAAACATTCAAATTTAAATATCTTATATTCATTGGAAGGATCTTTTTGATACGAACCGAACGGTTTCAGTTTTAGGAAAATCCGACAGTCGGATCTCCCGTTATTCCAATTCGAAGTTAATGGTTAAAATTCACGAACGGTCGCTGTGCGGCGTGTTCTATTCAAAACTTTTAAATATATATAATATATATATCGTTAATTTCCATTTAAAACGTATTTTATAAACCATTTATAAATTCATTTTAAAATGATTTTAACATCCGTTTCAATTTTAAATCAAAATTGAATATTCCATTACATGACAATTTTATACAGTGCATATACATGTTAAAAATTATGTTTTTAACAATCCAATAATTATTCCATTACATGAAAACTTTATATATCGTCTATACAAGCTACAAATAATATTTTCTGCAAACAAATATTTATTTCATCACATGACCATTTTATATATCGCATATATAAGCCAAAAATAATATTTTTAGCAAACAAATATTTATTTCATTACATGACCATTTTATATATTGCATATATAAGCTAAAATAGTATTTTTAGCAAATAAATATTTATTTCGTTACATGACCATTTTATATATCTCATATATAAGCTAAACTAATATTTTAGAGAATAAATATTTATTCCATTACATATATATGTTAAAAATATTTTTAACAAACAAATATTTATTTAAATACATGACAATTTTATCCACTTCATATATACGTTAAGAATTATATTTTTATTGATCAAATATTTTATACGACGCATATATATATTTTATACAATGCATATATATGATTTATACAACGCATATATATTTTATACAACGCATATATATGTTAAACATCACAATCACAAATCACAAAATCATCCACATAAATAAATACTCAACTACCCAGTGCCATTTACAGTGCCACAAGTGGCCATCCGCGGAGTATGAAATGCGAGTGTCACTAATATCCATACATCGCTTCCAATTCAAATGATTTTTGTGTTGAACTCCAAAAATAAATAACATACAACAGATAAAAATCGATACTGGCTTATAATTTCAATTATAAAATAAATAACTATACAATTATTTTAGTGAGAGAAATCTCACATTGGGTTCCACTCCGTCATTCTTTTGGTGAGGATTTGTTTTAACAAAATTAAGTAGGCATTTAATTTTGTCAAAAATTCCAACTGCCTCCGTTTCTATTCTGGTCAGTTCCATGTTGTAGAGTTTCTAATCACGATTCCAATGCAATTGAAATCATTAGATTTCGTCCTCTTATGAAAGAGATATGATAGTTTATACATTAATTATACAATTGAATTAATTAAAATTAAGTAGCCCTATAATTAATTTTAACCTTCTTCGTCATTCACCAGGCATCGACCGTTCTTTAAACCCATCGCTCCAATTTGAAATCCCCCTTGCGCACGCTATACAAGAGACTGAAGCGCCATCAACAGCTGGCGATCGACGTGTTGAAATTCCTCCTTCCCCCACCTTGAACCGCATGCAGCGCGACTTCCCCAGACGGCTTAAAAATGGCCTTGAATGCCTCCTATTTTAGCTCAAAATTCAAGCAATCCCCTCATCAATATACGATCTCAGCCGTTCAGATTGAAGAGCTCATACCGTCTTTGATTTTTGTTTATTGAGTTCCTGAATGGATTGATCGATTTAGGTGGGAGAAGGTTAGAGAAAATCAGCCCTTGAAAGGATTAGTGGCAGTGCAGAACATTTGTGAGGGATAGGGTTTCTAGTGATAAAATGGGTATATATATTTATTTTTATTATTATTTAATTCACAAATTTCATGTTTAATATTCCGACCTCCAAATCAAACCCAAGGACTGTTGCCCTTAGCCAAATACCCTCATTCCGGACACAACGGAATATGTTTCGTAGCTAATTCTATCGTTTCTATCAGTTTTTATCAAAATTAAGATATAAATCAATATATTGAATTTTAAACGTACATTTTTATTTACTGAGGCCACATACTGACTTCAAAAATTATAATGTTTTGACGATACGATCCTAACAAAATTAATTTCGTTAAATTTGAAGACCGTTTGAAAAATGGCCTTTTTCTAGTTGATTAAATTTAAACTAAATTGATAAAAGGCGTCTAAATTCACTGCGCTCACATATTAATTCCAAAAATTATGAAATTTGAAATCTAACAATAATTTGACATTCCAGATCCAACAAAAGTCGTTTAAATGGAGGTCGTTTGCAAAATGGCCATTTTTAAGGGTTATGTATAATTAAAATATATATGTAAATTCCATAGCGACTATTCTGAATTTTAGACTGGACATAACTTTCAATTTATATTATGAAATTTGAATTTTTCACATTCATTAGAAAGATATAATTAAGCAGATTCTAACGTTTCTGGTTTTTACTAAAATCTGATTTATATTTTATTCTGTATATTCATTTGAAATTTAAAATTGAATTTTCAAACTACTGCATCATTTCAGGCTCGTTTTGTAATTAAAACAAATATATACGTTCTAAATTTAATTTAAATAAATTTTTAATCGTTATTATTTAAAATAAATCATTTTAAATATTCAAAACCTATTAAAATAGCTACAAATAAATTTTTAAATTGATTTAAAAATTCCAGGTTGTTATTAACAAGGCAATAGATGGACATGAAGCTATTTTTCAGGCAAATGTTTGTGACAAAGGGAATGATCCATCTAGTGGCAATGATCAAGTAGGCAATGGCATCAAGGAAAAATGTTCTAGCAGTGGAATCAATGAGGGACAACAATTTGGTAATGGTAGCTCTTCAGGTCTACAGAGTAATGTAACTCGAGTAAATGAATTGAATGATAATCAACAAGGAAATCAGTTCATTAATGCTGAGAAGGAGGTAAAAGATTTTGGTCTAAGTAACTTGTTTGATGGAGGAAATGGTTTTTCGCAATCGCTCGACAAGGGGAAACGGATAATGCAAGAATCTAGAACACTTTTGTCATCTTCTCCTTCACAAAATGTTGTTTCTCCTTTGGGTAAATCTACTTCGTTTATAACTTTGTCAAACGGATCTATGTTTTGTTCTTCATCTTTTAGTGATCCAGCATCACATATCAAAGCTCCATCTCGTCGGCCTCTTCAAAATGTTACAGGTTGTGGGTTAACTTTTCCAATTATTAATACTACCTCAGCTAGTAAGTCAACCATATCACCATCTTTGATTGGTCAGTCTGATATGAGCTTCAGTGGTGATTCTTGTAAGCTTTTAGTTTCTGGTTGTTTAGTATCTGAAATGTCTACTATTTCTACATCCCCTTATGCACATTTAAATCTTTCACCGGATATTATTTTGCCTCCTCTGTCATCAGCTAGTTCTAGTGCTTTGCAAAGTGATTCGAAATCAAATGCTATGAGAATTAAAGGTAAGTTTTGGGATAAAGGGACTGAGATTGACCAGTCTCCAACAGATGTAACTCCTTCTAAAGTTGCCTTGAAAAATGCTAAAAGAAGGGCTAGGAAGAAAAACGCTTCTGAAAGTAAAGATGATGCAGATGAAGCTCTTGAGAATGGTCTTGATGATTTTTTACCATCCAATTTTCATAAGAAGTCCTCAACTAGACATACATGAAGCAATCCAGTCTAATTCACTGTGATGCTCTCAGTTCAATAACTGCAATTACTAAGTATGCTGGAATTTTGTTTCAAGTTTAGTGGCTTTAGCATGGGATCAGTTTGGCACTTCCAAAAGAAACCAATAGTATTTTAGCAATTCAAATTTTGGTTAGTGAGACAGTTTTGAAGGAATCAAGCCTATTTTGTTACTCAGTATGCTAGTAGTAAATGGCTTTAGTCTAGCAGTATGGATTTTTTCTCTGTATTTCAATTTAATTCATTCATTGCTTTTTTCTCTTTACTGTCTAGTGGAGGTATTTGTATTAGTATAGTTAGTGTGTAGGTTAGAGTGAATTCTTGTATGTACATTGTAATAATTCCACAGTGTTAATAATAGTTTACTTGCCTTTCAAAAATTCCTAGGCAGTTAAATATTCCATCTGGGAATGTTTAAAGAATCTTATCAAAATTTAAGAATTTGTTTAAGTACTTCTAAAAATGGTCTAAGTTGATTATTGTTTAAGACTAATTTTGTTAGTTAAGTGTTTAAGTTATTAATTGTTTGTTAGTTATGTTTTAAAACTTAATAATTGTATGCAGTGACATCTTGATTTACTAATTACTTATTAATAATGTCTTGAATGCAATTCTCTTTATTTTTAATTAAGAAGTTAATTATAATTAATGTAATTAATTAAAGTTATTCATGTTTAATGACTTACTAAGAATTAATTTTTAGTTAATTATTTGGATTAAGGTTAGATAATAATTATTTATTTAAAAGTGTTTAAAATATTTATTTATATATTTATTATTAAAGGTTTTTAATTATTATTTAATTGTTTAATAAAGATTACTTAGGTTTTAAATTGTATGTTTAATGATTACTTAATTATTTATTTGAAGGTTAAATAAATATTTATTTAAGGATTAATAATTATTTAAGTATTATTTAATAGTTATTAATTACTTAGTTAATAATGGTTTATGATTATTTTAATCTTGATTAAAAAAGTGATTAAGTCAATTTCATTTTTATAAATGATTATTTTAAGTTATTTATTTATTTATGGTGTTTGAAAGTTATCAATTATTCTAAAGGATTTAAATTAATTAAATTTTTTTAATAAAAGGGATAGACTAGCTAATTACCTTTTAAATGTGGTACAAAAGTCAATCGATTTATTGGAGAATGAGGTATGGATTTAAATGAATCGCTTTCATTTCACTAATGCAACATAATTTACATCATATTACACAGAAAATCACTAGGTAATGGATCCAAGTAAACTCAAGTAGTGCTATTGTAAAAAAAGTGGAAATAACCAAAGCTTTAGAGAGTGAATCCAAAATACTCCAACTACAATGTCCAAGCTTCAACCCAAACTATGCTCTATTTGCACTCCAAAATTCCTATCCAAAATGCTCCAAGTACATCTACTACTCCTGATAACTAGGTACTTGATAACTAGGTTCCCTGTGTAAAATTAGAGGCATCCTAAGTTTAGGAAAGAAAACAATAAACTCCAGGTCAGTCATGGGACTGGTGTGAGAAACACAAAATAGTTGTTTTTGTGAAGAAATTCATATACGCTTTTTTTAAATGAAGCTATCATAATGTCTCTCGGCACACACATGGTGAATCACATACATTGGGCGAGGTTTTTCGTTACGATAACCAAAAATGCCTTTAATACGAGAAATCATTTGATATTATTATTAGTGCATAGTATTGAAAACATAATTTACCAATCTTAGGATGGAATTGTTATATTGATTAAATTCCATACTATAGCAACCATTTCCAGGTGGGTTATACAACTGAAATCATAAGGGCTCGTATTGGAGAATGGATTTCAAACAATGACCAAGGCAAAGGATCTTTCTTATCCACGATGGGTAGACCTCTAAAGGGATGAACCGATAATCCAAAACACCCATAGATTCTCTGCCAACACAAGACCGAGATATCTGTTCTCTGGATAACACTGAATATGTCATTCCCCGGTCATAACTGACCTTCACCGAGCTGTTGGTTTCCATCATCCACATAAAGTATAATTTTACACATAAGTAAACACTTAGGATCCATACCATGGTAAAACTATTTATCTATAAGGAAATGATCACACCTATTGGGCGCGACCCATATAGCCTTGCTGCATTCATCCTATTTCAGTCATTTACGAGGTGTGAGGCTTGAAGTCACATTACACAAAGCTACATTATCATTAAGCTATGCTTTGATCATCTTGCAGCACATTTCACTTAGCATACCACATTGCCAATTCCTAACATATAATTGATTTCTACCAATATATAACCTCTTGGCTCATACGTCTTAGAGAAGCATGTTAACCTAAGAGAATAGTTCTCCGCCACCAAAAAAATATATATTTAATAAAGATTAATTTCTATGACATAATTGCAATGTCAAACATACAATCCATACAAGTTCGTTTTGGGACAAAATGAAATCGAAGGCGCTTTATTCCTCGTCCAATAAAGGAGGGAAGCCCTTGAAAATCCGGAAATTACCCAAGTACGTCCGAACTTAGCGCTATTTAAGCATCTCAATACTAGAGTAAGCCAGTAAAGAGAAAATCAACAGTTAGTCCCTTCAATGTAAAGATTTCCAGTCTTCTATCCCTTTTTCCATTTTTTTATTTATTCCATTATGTCATATTATTATTTGAAATGGTTTTTAGATAAAAATTTGATTCCGGTCTTTTTGGATAATAAGCGTTGTCTTTTAAACAATATGGTTACACAGGATTTTGATTAAGTCTCTTCCGTCTTATCTGATAACTTCCTAAATTTTCATTTCAAAACTCCATTTATTCATTTGGAAATGTTTACCAAAGATTTGAATAAGAATCGTTAGGTTAAAAACCTTTGAATTTAATTCTGTAGAAAAAACATTGCAAAAAACGTTACTAAATAGCTTAAATCAGTCTACTTGATTTAAATACCATCTTTACTATTCAAAACTTATAAATTTTGATCCAAATTGCATCGAAAACATTTATTATGATTTATTTTAATTTTTCCATATTTTTAATAATTTAAAGATAACCCTTTTTCAAAGATTTCCAGATTGTGTCGTCGAACTGCAATATCGCGATTTCTATTTAAATTAAATATAATCCAAAATCTAAACATTGAAATTTCATGTCATTTAAAAATAAAAAATTTCTAGTTTAGGAAAAAATAATTCATTCTATATGTCCATTTGAAGTTAATGGTCGAAATTCACGAACTACAGGAGCGCGACTAGCTCTACTCAAACCATGTTTGAACTTCAACCTGAAATCAATCCATTTTATTCCAAATAAGCTTATAAACTCATTTAAAATGGTTATAATCCCATTTTCAAACAAATTTTCAATAATTTAACTTTCAAAAATAAATATTCATCTTAAATGAATATTATAATATTTATTTATTTATATTATACTAATATTTTCTAAAATTTAACTTCTGAAATTCAAGCTTTCCAAATCTCAACTTAAATATAATATAAGCTTAATGGAACTTTCAAGTTGAGTTTAAACCATTATTTACATAGCTAACTCAAATTCAATTTCAGAATCGAAATCGATCTCACTTATTAAAATTGAACAGGCCATTTCATGTCAATAACCTGCACAATTAAATCTCCACTTTCACAAAAGCTTCCCTTAATCACTTTAATTTCGCTTCTATCCGATTTTGGATATAAAATTCCAATTTCTGTTTTTACACCTTATTTTCACATAAATGAATAAAATATTCATTTATATTATCCAAATGAACCGAGACTAAACCAATATCCATATAATTCCATATATGTGGGTGTAACATATAAAATGTGTTATATCATCACTAATAACAACCACAATAACATGCATAACAACCATTCATCTATAATAGTATTTATCACATAAGCATTACGATAATTAGCGCATATACTTCATAATTAAAAAATAATTATAATTTCATAACAAATAATATATCAACCATATAACAAATGTTAGTGTAGAGTCTCTCACCTAGGGTTCTACTCCACCTAACTTTATTGTAGGACTGTCTATCACTTGTATCACCCGAAAAATATTCCAAATAGCGTAGCTCCAACTTCTAGACTTCTTTATAAATTTGTGTGTGTGTGTATATGTATATTATAGGAGGAGGGCTCGGATGGGTTTGTGGGTGGTGGAGGCTAAGGTGGTGTGGAGGTAGTGGCGTGAGGGAGGGGAATGGGGTCAAGGGTGGTGTGACCACTAGTACAAAAAGCACCTGTTGCTTCTGCTCATTTGCTTCTGATGTGCCTGCAACTGAAGCAAATAATATTATTTGCTTCTGTTCCATCATTACATCAGAAGCAATAAGCATAAGGAGGACCGCAGAAAATCCAACTATTAAAATTTGCTTTCGACGTTGTAGAAACAGAAGCAATAAGAGGAAGCGGATTTAGTTTTTTGCTTCCGATTGTTATACAACGAAAGCAATTTTTTATTTGCATCCGACTCCTTAAACCATTGGACCTAGTTATAATGTATGGCACAAGTCCATATATCCCCACTCAAAGAAGTTTCACCGCGCCCAAATTTCAGTCAACACCTACCGTTTATTGAAGGAAAAAAGTAAAGTTTAAGTTTATTGACAGAAATCGTTTATCAACAGTAAAAGAAAGTAAATTTCCAATCAATAGAAATCGTCTATCGACGTCGACGTCAAGGCTGAATATCGACTTTGGATCTGCGTGTATCTTGATCAAGGCCGATTTTTTATCTTCAACGCTAATTTGGATCTGCCTGATTTACAATTCGCAGGTTTGGATTGCTTCAGGTATTAACCGATTTATGAATTCCCTTGTTTGTGGTTCTCTAAATTTATGTTATGCGTTTTGAGATTAGGAGTCTAAAGATTGGTTATACGTTCAAGCAAAGTTAGAACTCTCGATAATGTAGTTGTAGGAGAGCTTTGGTCTGCATCTCGATATTGTACTAGCAAAATCTAGCGAAGAGTTTTATGTGACATATTGTTTGGCAAGTTAAATAGCGTAATTGGTTGATTTGAGGCATCTGGTTTTAATTATCTTTTGTATATTTCTGTAGTCTTGGAAACAATAATGCATATACGTTGTTTGTTTTAATTCCACTGTGGTTCTATCAGTTATTTCAACTCAAGCAGCTGCTCATAATGAGGTTGACAATTTTCTGAAAGGTGTATACTTATTCTGAGTTAAGTTATGCATTATTGTTCATGCAATCTATTACAAATTTAATGGAAAGTTTTAATTTATGATAATACGAAAGGAAAAGGATGAATAAGTTTTAATTCGGCCTCAATATTTTTTAAAAGTAAATGATTCAAATATATGATAGAGTCGTACAGGGCCGACTTAGGGGCTAGGCCCAGCAGGCGACTGCCTGGGGCAACCCCCCGGATGGGAGCAACAGCCGCCGTGGTCAGTGATGAAATATTATGTTTATATAAATAAGTGTTAATGGCCATAATTTCATGAATAATAAGTAGTGTCGTTGGTTATATGTGTGGTTCTCAACTGGAAGATGCAATGTTTAAGTTTTGCAATTAAGCAATTCTTTTCTATAATTTTTTAACAAGTTTTCTGAATCAATTATCAAATCAGATCATCAGCAATTCTATCTAGTTATGATGTGGATTGCTTCTCATATCTTCCCTTCAACCAACCAAATTTTATACTAAGAATTCTCATAAATGACCTATTCGGTTGTGCCTGTTTTTACCTAAATCAAATGTTTGTGCAAGCAAAATAATAATTATACTTCAAGGTTGCACATTTACGCATGCGGTAAAAGAAAGCTAGTATAAAAATCCCAGTGAAAACGATCTCTTTTTTTGGAATAGGTTTGATTTATAATTGGAATAATTAACTTTAGGTCGGAAGTTCATCATTAAAAAGAAGATAAATTCCTTTCCTTATTTATGGGCGCAATGAAAGCTCCCAGAAACACCTACAGTCATCATGCTCAAAGAAATTAATTGTAAGCCTGATCCATTTCCTTTGTTTCAAGTGTGAAACAGTCAACAATAGAAGTACTTCTTCACTGTGCGTTGCCACGTTGGTTTTGTGACTTGACTGCCTTTAATATAAATGCTTTATACAATGGAGACCATAAACACATCTAAGTTAGTTAGTTATCCTCCTTCCTTAACTTTTTACTTATATTGGATTATTTACTGAATAACTAATGCCAACCATTATTCCACATGAATAGATAGATTCTTGTATTCCCTGGACTTCACACCAAATACATCTCACTGCTGGCTCTATTGATACGATCGTTGTCCTCCTCAAACATGTCATGTCATGGTGGACAACCTGTATGTAACACCTGCATTGACCATTGTTTAACCTATTTTTTTCTCTATTCAAAAATAGATCATTCTTGTCCATTATCAATGATGGTACTGCATGCAGTTTTCATTTTCTTATCATAATCCACTACCATTAGCAAAACCAACCAAGATAGAAGAAGGAAACTGAAACTTACTGTATAGATTATACATAAGAATTAACAATCAGTATGTATGTATAGATTGCTGAAGTTTTTAGGTAGCTAATCAACTAACATGGCATGCTGGTCACAAATGCCAGATTGGCGTGCCTTGCCAACTCATATTCTGCTACGGTCATAGAAAGAAAAGAATTAAAATAGTATAAAGAGGCAAGCTGCAAGCATTACCAGTTTTTTGTTATTCTATATTTATCATTTTTGCAAGAGCCAGGAGTATCAAGTACTGGCAAAATTCTTGCCTGGTACCTACTGTTTTGTCTTTCGGGAGACAAATCGATGGTTTGTGACTATGACTTCACATTTTATTTTATTTGGAATTTTGCCTTCATCTAGGTTCCACAATCTTGCTTTCCATCCTCATTTGAATATAACATCATTTTTGGGTTTATACTATCATGGCAATACAGCACATCCACAAGTGCTTTCAAACAAAATGGATTTAAGCGCTTCATTAGCTTAGACTTTAATGCAGTGGGTACTTAATTCAATAAATTTCACTTGTCTGTTACGTTAAACGAAGAAATACATCATGTTATATTTTTGCCTTGATAGAGCTACTTTACTAAGGGTATTTTACTTATCATCAGTTATATTAGCAAACTGCATACATTCTATAGTACAATGCAAAAGAATACAGAATTTTATTACCTGAATCAAGTTGTTGTATGAGGATGATGTCACGACGCTTTTAATAACAACTACAATTACAAAGAATTATACTGTATGTTATCTATTTATAAATTGTTTATTTGTAACGCTACCATTAACCAAGTTATATGTTATTGGTTTACAAATCATAATAATTGCCTGCAATCCACCAGTTGTTACACTCCTTTTCCCATTTCTGAAAAGGTCCCTCTTCCTCACCCTCCCATTCAAAAATGGGTTCCAAATCCCTCTTCTCACCTATTGGAATCTTTGATGCTACTTTATCTTCTCTTGCTACTGTGCCTATTTTGACATCTCTGCCTATCCTTGACGCTACCCCTCAAGCTCCTGTTCTTTGAAATCCCATTGATAAAGCCTGGTTTTAAAACGACACAAAAATGTATTACAACCCGCAATATGCAAACATTTTATAATACAATATGAACTAGATGGAAATTGCCGTGCATATTATGAAATACATAAAGAGGATTTATCGTTATACATCCTTGGAAAACTTTGAGTTAGAAACAAGTCCGTCTTAGCACATGACACTTGGGATAGGAAATTGTTTTACTGTGTAGAATCTTCTAACAATATTCCATCTTCAATGGCGATGTTTGAAGACTTCTTTCACGATACGGGCTTAACTCTTCTAATGATGGAAATGAATCCTCCTCTGCACAAGACTAGTTCTTTAAGTCAGTAGCTTTGGTACATAGCCGATTTTAATTCTTTCATTAATGTTTTGGCACGTGCTAATTATAACTCGACATGGTCAGAACACCTGTTTTTATTTTCATAATAAAATTGGTATAATTATAAGATTAACAACTTCTAAGTTAAACAATATCTTTTCATTTTTCCTTCTTTCATATTAGCTTTTATTTTAGTATTCATTTTATTTTTTTAATTTTTTTATTGCTTGTCCTTGACATTTAAAAATTGATCGTAGTTGGATGTACAATGCAAAACGTTGCATTCTTGAGTTTCTCAACAAAATTGAAGAGTTCATAAATTGTGCATTAAATGATCAATTAAGAAGAGGAGATGAAACTATTTTTTGTCCTTGTAGACACTATAAAATTTTTAGGAGACTCCGTAATATAGATCAAATCAGGGATCATATAATTCGTTATGGGTTTAAGCAAAATTATGAATGGTGGATATGGCATGGTGAAAGTATACCCAATAGAGCTAGTTCTAGTAATCATGAGAATGACGGGAATGATCGGCAGAATGACGGGAATGATCAGGAGAATGATGTGAATGAGGCAAATGACGATAATGATTGCATTCATGAGATGTTTTGTGATGTTGAAGATCATTTGATGAAAGAGCCAAAGTTACATGAAAGAATATTAATAAATGCCGAGAAGTGTTTGTTTAATGGTAGTGCATTCACTGTGTTGTCTGCCCTGCATAAGCTTTTTAATTTAAAATCGAAGTACGAATGGAGCGACAAATTTTTTACATCATTGTTGATACTTTTGAAAGAGATGCTTCCGGAAAGTAATGAGCTTCCTACTTCTAACTATGAGGCAAAGAAAATTATGTGCCCTATTAGTATAGGGCACAAAAAGATACATGCATGTCCAAATGATTATATACTAAATCGAAATGAATATGAGAATTTGCACGAATGTCCCAAGTGTGGATTATCCCGTTACAAGTCACGAGGGAATCTTCCCAATGATGCACTCATGAAAGGGTCTCCGGCAAAGGTCTTATGGTATTCGCCAATTATACCAAGGTTTAAACGCTTATTTGCAAATAAAGAAAATGCGAAAAACCTTAGATGGCATGCAGAAGTGAGGAAAGATGATGGGTTGCTTAGGCATCTAGTTGATTCTATGCAATGGATAAATGTTGATGCAATGTATCCTGATTTCGGTGAAGAAAATAGAAATCTAAGACTTGGTCTTTGCACAGATGGCATAAATCCATTTAGCAACCGAAGCAGTCAGCATAGTACATGGCCTGTTCTTTTAGTGATTTACAATCTTCCACCTCATCTGAGTATGAAGTGCAAGTACATCATGTTGTCTCTTCTAGTTTCAGGACACGACAACCTGGAATTGATATCGATGTTTATCTTGCTCCTCTTATTGATAATCTAAAACTTTTATGGGATAAAGGAGTCCGTGTGTTTGATGCATATAGTAAAAATGACTTTACATTGCGTGCCATGGTTTTTGTACCATAAATGATTTTCCTGCCTATGGTAACTTGTCTGGCTATAGTACAAAAGGCACCAAAGCATGCCTAATCTGTCAAGATGATATAATTAGTGAGCGTTTGCATTTTTGCAAGAAAAATGTGTATGTGCATCATCGTAGATTTCTCCCTGTTAATCATCAATATCGAAAAAAGCCTTTCAATGGAGAGACAGAAAATAGAGTTGGTCGTTTACTATTAACAGGAAATTATGTTTATGAGCGAGTCATGAATATTGAAAATGCATTTGGCAAAACCTTCCCTCTTATAGAAGGCTCGTGGAAGAAGAAATCTATCTTTTGGGAACTTCCATATTAGAGACATTTGCAAGTTAGACACTGCCTAGACGTAATGCATATAGAAAAAAATGTTTGTGACAGTATCATTGGGACACTCTTGAATATACCTGGTAAAACAAAGGATGGTGAAAAAGCCAGACAAAATATGTTGAAAAGGGTATCCGAAAGGAGCTAGCTCTGCTCCAGAAAGGTAAACGTACATATTTTCCGCCTGTATGATATATATTGTCCAAAAAATAGAAAATTAGTTTATGTGAGTACCTTCGTGGTGTCAAAGTTCCAGCAGGCTATTCTTCGAACATTAGCAGTCGTGTGCCATTGGAGGATTTGAAATTAATCGGCATGAAATCTAATGACTGTCATGTGCTAATGCAACATTTGTTACCTGTTGCAATTCGAGGTATATTGCCTAAGCATGTTAGACATGTTATTACAAAGCTTTGCATCTTTTTCAATACAATATGTAGTAAGGTGATTGATCCTGATACGCTGGATGCGCAATTAGCCGATGTTACTGTTACCTTGTGCCGATTTGAGATGTATTTTCCCCCTTCATTTTTTGATATTATGGTGCATTTAATTGTTCATTTGGTAAGAGAGATCAAATTTTGTGGTTTTGTGTTTATAAGATATATGTATCCATTTGAAATGCACATGGGAACTTTAAAAAGAAAAACAAAAAACAGATATAGACCCGAAGCAAGCATCATAGAAGGTGTTGTGGCTGAGGAGGTTATTGGATTTGTTACCCAATACTTACCTGATGTTAAACCTATTGGACTTTGCAAGTATCGGCACGAAGGGCATCTTGATGGTCATGGAATAATTGGGTTAAAGTCGATTTCTATTGGTGATGAAATGTTTCATAAAGCCAAACTATTTGTTTTACAACACCTTAGTGAAGTTCATCTTTATTTGGAAGAGCACATGGCAATTTTAAAGTCTGACAATCCTTCAAAAAACGAAAGGTGGTTAACAAATGAACATAACCGTTCATTTGTCAAATGATTTATAAAGAAGGTACTGAATCAGCGGGATCAAGCAAATCATGGCATTTCTGATACAATAAAATGGTTAGCATATGGGCCTCGATTTCAAGCCAATTCGTATGAAGAATATGATATTAGTTACTATGTTTATACAAAAAGATGGGATGGGAAGAAAAAAATGCAAAATAGCGGGGTTAGTGACATGGCTAGTATTAGAGATTTGCTAGTGCTAAAGATAATAGACCGATAGACGCGACGATGCCATATTATGGGGTAATTGAGGATATTTGGGAGCTTGTGTATAAAGACTTCACGATCCCTCTATTTCGATGTAGATGGGTTCATAATCATCGTGCTGCACGAGTAGATGAACATGGATTCACACTTGTTGATTTTAGTCAAGTAAGTCATGATAATGATCCACTCATCTTGGCATCTCAAGCAAAGTAGGTCTTTTATGTGACTTATCCAGCTTATAATAAAAGGTCCGCTGTTCTTCCTAGTAAAAGATGCATTATTGGAATTGGTGATGCGGTAGATGAAGAAGAATATAATCAATTTGATGAAAACCCACCTTTCTCCGTAGGCATAAGTCTACAAGAAAAAGAAGTTGATTTAAATGCAAATTATGCACATTCTGATCTTAATGAAGGAGTTTGGATTGCGAGTAATTTTTTCAATGCTCATCATGCTTTTACTTTTGATTTAAAATCGTAGATGTGAAATATGTGTTTTGTAGAATAAATTTTTTGCTGTTTAATTTTTCATTGTCAAATTGGTGTGCTTTTTGTGAATGATGATAGAGTGTGCACGCTTTTTTCTAGCATTTCATTAAAAAAACACACATTCGATATTAAATGATAGTATATTTGTGTCTTGTTAGTTACACAATGTTTGACTAATCAATATCTAATACTTACATTGTATTTGCAGAGATAGAGATACCGATCTGTGATTTCAACCATCCATCGACAAATTTAAAGGTAACCAATTTAAAATAATAATTTATCATTATGTCTGGTAATTGTTATAATTGTTGCTGCTATGACTGTGTGGGGGCTTGACTTCTGTGTTCTCCAATTGTTGGATTCAAGACATTTGCTTCCTAAAATAGGCACGTCCTGTGGATAGAAACATAATTTTTGATTTAGACATTAACAATCAACATGGCCGAGCATACATTGGTCAGTCTGATAATCGAGAAAGAATCATACAGTTTATCATGGCACATGTTTATTTTATGCTATAACAATATAAGGATGGGAGACAAGTCCATAATAATAAAGAATTTTTTTTTGAGTGTTCTGTAATTACGTTTTGTAAGTCCCCACTTTTTACACATCCATGTTCATCTTATGTCCAATCCGCGCTAATGACTAATAAATTAAACCAAGTAATGAATTTGAAATTAACTGAATGGATAAGCTGTGTGCATTGCGTCAGGATTACCATGCAGAGCCAAGTAATGACAAATGTGTGTATTGCTTGATGTGTTTTGGTGGTCTCCATATGTGGAGCTGCTTACTGGTTCATGATCTGGTTGACAAAAGGAGTGGATGTTATATATAGTAACTAATTATGAATATTGCATTACAGTAACTTCTATAGTTTAATAATAGCTTACAAGAGTTCAGCTGTGACTCTCCTTCCCTGAATAAAAATAAATAAATAAATAGCTGCCAATATGTTTAAATGATTAGTTTCCAATAAATAAATAATTATCTGTGACTCTCCTTCTCATGTAAGAAAAATATACCATTCTATGATCAATCGTATATAATTAGCTGCCAATATATATTCAAATGATTATGATAATCGACTTAAAGTGATATAGATCGGAGGAAACACAAATAAACATGAAACTTTATACAATACAATCAATATTATGTGTTAAAAAAAACAGAACACTGAACAAATTATATATAATCGACTTTTTGTATTTGCGTTGTATAATTTATCATTATGTTTTAATTTCATATATAGGAATAATGAAAATAGAACCATATAGACAAAATAAAGAGCAGAACAATTCTCCTATGCATTCATCCTCTAAGAAGAAGGGAAGAGGTCCGACAACCGGAAAAAAATACAGAACACAAGAGCCAAAATATATTGAGTGGGTGGTAATGGAAAACCTACTGGAAAGTGGGCGAAGTCTTACAAGGCGTATGTGGGTGATGCAGCTAGATCCAAAATTGATATCACTATTAAGATTTGGGACGACGTGAGTCAAGGGCTTAAGGACGTTATTTGGGAAGATGTCAAGGTATTAAATTCATTTATATTTGCTTTTTTTAATTGGTTGAAATTCGCTACTCTAGTTATTCAATTGCTGCATTTGTACCTAATATATGCATATAGATAAACTTTTGAAAGCAGGATAGAATAATTCTGCTCTGTGCGACGTGCACATATATTTTCCCAATTAAATTACCGATGTGATTTATTACTTTATAACGTATACAATGACATTGAATCAATGTTGCCACTATGACACTGTTTCTTATTTCGTCGGTTTTATAATAAGTAGTATGTACATTTCATAATAATTAATGTGTTTATTATTATTCAGCTAAGAGTAACAAATCTGTTATTTTATTACTTCTTTATCAAGTTGCATTATGATTTTAATTTGCAGTTTTGTGGTATAATGATCCCATTATTCCTTTTATTTTCCATTTATCTTGATAAAAAAATTTGAAGAAAAATTAGAAAAGATCGATGATAAAAGACTTTATGGAAAAGTTCATTTTAACCAATTATTTCGCGTTTCCAGTAGATACGAATACTAAAAATAAGTTTGTTTTGTCTTATGAGTTATGATTGACTTTGAACAATTATTATTGCAATATTTGTCATATTTTATGTTTTATGATAATAAGTGCATGCTGTTTTTATTTTTAATGGGTATGTTTCAATTTTTTTTTGGAGTGGATTGCAAAATTTTGAATTCGCATTAAGATGGCATGGAAAAAAAAAAGAATGAACTTATTTATTTCGTATTAGATGTGCTAGAGTTTATCGTACTTTGCACCATTGAAAAATGATCTTCCAGGTTTAATGATATAACAAACAAGTTTGTTGAAAACCAAACAATAAGTAGTTTGTCTACCTCTATTTTGTTAGTAATCTGCATATGATTTTGTTAGTAAGCTGCATATGATCTTCTAGGTTTACCGATATAACAAACAAGTCTGTTGAAAACCAAACCATAAGCAGTTTGTCTACCTCTATTTTGTTAGTAAGCTGCATATGATTTTGAAATTGTAGTCTATTATGGTAATAACATATACTTGTACCTGAAATGGTACAAATTAGAGCATGAAATTTGTGGTCTACTTGAATAAAGAAACACAATATCTTTTTATTCCAAAGCTCCTTCTGAAATCTTTTTAATAGCTAAATGGTACTCAGGTTTTCCTTTGATTAAAATTTTTCATTTATAATTCTACTTGAAATTTCATGTCAATTTAAAACTTAGCTAGAAATCAAATCCTTTTTGTTTACATGCATTTATTCTAAAATAGCATTTTTTTTAATTAATACAGACCGAGTATCATATTGATGACAAAATGAAAGCGATTGTGTTGAGAAATATTTGGGAACGGTAGAAGGATTTCAAAACAAAATTGGTTAGTGGTTGGATTACGAAGACCGGAAAGCTTTCAGAAGACCACAAAGAGCCGTACGAGATCTATGATGCCATTACAAAAGAATAATGGGAAGAATTTAAGAAGAATTGTGAAACAGATGGATTTTAGGTATGTATCTTTTATCATTTATGAACAAGTTCCCTAAATTTTTTTTAATTGCTACTGGTTAATAACATGAACAAGTGATGCAGCACTACATGATAAATAGAAAAAAGAAAAAATTAGCATGCAGAACAAAAGAAACTAGAATACAAGCCGGGTTGTTGTATATTATTGTTAGACTGGGTAAACTTATATCTATATATTATATGCACCACATGCTGATGTTTTATATATATGCAAAACCATGATCTTATATCTATCCATTTTACTAACAACTATTAAGTGAGAAAGCTGGAATAAAATCAGAAGCGCAACGAGCATCCTCACTATTTGGACAAGTCGGATACATAGGAAAAAAAGCTAAATGGGTAATGGAAGGCTATAATTCTTCGATGACATTACCTAGTGGATCTATTTTGGATCGAAGTATTGATTGGGTCTTGGCAAGATCCAAAAAAGGAGCTGATGGAAATTATATAATCCCGATGAGAAAACTAAGATTGTTGCAGAAAAAGTGGTGTGATTAATTTCCATCTATTTTGGTTAATCTCCTGAAATACATAACAATATATAATTATAAAAACAATCAACTGTTTTTGCCAAGTTCACCTAGATTCTTAAGTGTGAAATTTAGATGTAGCATTCTGACCTCTCTTCTAGCAAATGTTCAGAAGGTATAGTTTCTAGGCAAAGGCATAAAAAGGTGATTTTCCATTTGTTTATGTAATTTTAAAAATGTATCACTTGACATGAGTAGATACTTCAGATTTCAATCCTCCTCAAGGTTTGAAATCTTATGAAGCAATAAATTATCCGTTAATTCTGTATACTTATTCTCCTTTGTTCCTTCCTTTTCATATTTCTTTAACCTTTTTTCGGTTATGGCTGTATGCCTAACTCACACAAATTCTTTCTTTTACTACATTACATGTTTTTGATAATTTTAATATTTTTACGCATGAGCACTCACACACACACACACTACAACCACTTTATTAGTTTTACTAGTCTGGTATAGAGGCACAATATTAACTTCCATGTACCGTGAAGTGTAAACTTGTCATCTAAATTTCCTTGCTACTGAATATTATTCTTTTATTATTTTTGATATTTTTTATATTTATGTACAAGTCATGGAGCTATCAAAGTAATCATAAATGAGGGCTTATCATTCTTAAATATCATTGTGCTATATGACTTCTGTAGATGTAGACACTTTTTGTGTCAAATTATTTTTCTAGTCTGGTTTCAATGATCACATCTCTACCTAAATGATTTGTCTGCATCTTACTCGTGTAGGGGTGTGAATTTGAAACCAAAAATTATTTTTCTACTCTGTGCTTCCTCAATATGCATAGGTATGGCTTTGCCATTGAACAAATGTAGGTTCATACATAGTTGAGTCAGATTTGGTACATGCTTACATGCACTTCTAAGCTTGTTTTTAGAATAGTCTGAAATATTATAAATCAGCACAAATTATAATATATGAATTTTCATCATACTAGATGCAATTTCTAATTACTTGTACACTTTTTGTGCTATAGCAGTATTCTACCTTGGGAAATTTATTTATCACTGGCTCTTAGATTTCACATTCAATTTGTTTGAGTAGTTTTAGAAATATAAGATGGTAATGAAATTTGCTAACATAAAAAAAACATTCTCTCACTATTTGTTTTTTGGATGGCTTTAGGCAAAAATATTATCCTTTGCTGGTGGACAAAATTTTTTTGTAGGGTTGTGGCGGATTCTTAATTGTGCATGTGTATGTTTATACCAAGTTTACCTAGATTCTAATAATTTATGAATGTGGTACTAAAATTTACATAACAATATATAATTATCTCAGGTTCATAGTTGATGGAAATTATATAACTATGTTTTGTTGATAGAATAATTGGAGAGAAAAAGCAATCGAAGGATCATGGGTTCCTTATAGACACGACGATGTCTTAAGTTGTGCATTTGAAAAAAAAAGAGCACCCAGGCGAGTTAGAGGTATTGGTGGGTTGGTTGGTATCAGAGACGTATTTGGAGAGGTAGAAAGAAATAAAGATAAATGTCCAAGTGGCGTAATATCGGCATATCAGCTACATTGTATCACCCAGGAAATAGAGGCTAAAGTGAGCCAAAGATTTGAGTCCATGGTTAATACAATGGTTGAGGAAAAAATGACATGTATTTTGAATAAGATGGGTATGAAGATGTCCGAAAATATGGGGGCCGACAACACAACTTCAGTTGGTATTCATAGTAGTTGTCAATCAACATACTATGAAAAAGTACATTCTACAAGCAAAGTTCAAGAGATGGATCCTTTTGCGGACTTGCAGGCAAGTAGTTTAAATGTTTCTTTTTGCGAATCAATATCCTTTTATTTATTTGATATGTGTATGAAAAATGTTTGTTTTGTTAATATCATTCTAAAAACCAACCAAATGTCGTTTGGCTGCAATTATCAATTCTGAAATTATCATAGTGGGTCGTGGTATGGTACATCCTGCTTCAAGGTCTGGAGATAACTATCATAATCAACAACTCTTTCCCGACCATGTAAAGGTTGGAATTGACGCGGTGGAGCCTATTTATGTAGAAATCCCACTTCCAGTTCCAAATCAATATCTCACCACAATAGGAGAAGCGGTTGGTTGTTTTTCTCAATGGCCTAAAATTCTTGTGCTTTTAGGAGACAATAATACGGTAAAAAAATTGCACTTTTAGTATATATTTTTTTGTTGAGTTTTGGCATTTCTAGGTTGTTAAGTGTCTTTGTACGACCTAATTTTTGCATAGAAAAAAATGTACATACTATAAAACATCCTTTTAATTTGATTTCTTCTTTCACCCTATTTGTAAATATTACTATTTTCTCCATGCATCAAATTGTTATATTATTGTTCCATAATCTATTAAAATTTTCCTCATAGTTTCAATAAGCTTGAATCTTTCCATTTAAGACCATATTTACAACTTCAGTATCTTTAATATGTTCATAGTAAGATTTAAATTTTCCATTTTGTAAAGATTTGTTCTGATTTGATATGAAGTATTTAATACACTTGAGAGTCTATATGAAAATATACTTTATTGCTTTCAGAAATTTTCAAAAGAAATGCAATGATATTAGACTCTGTATAATCTTAATACACAGTCATGTATAGAAAAAAAATCTATTAAAGCTTGAACTTTGGTGCAGTTTCAGAATTTAAGTCGGCAACAAAGGATTTCATAAATAGCTAATCTAGGGTACCAAACCAAAATTCACATATTGTACTTCGGTCAATGCAATGATGTTGAAAACTATTTTGATCTCTTTAAAACCGAGTACTGAACAAAATCTAAAAACCAAACATGATGTTATTTGTTTATATCTTACATTGCCATCCTAAACTTTACATTCCTTATAGATTAGCATATATCTATACTAATGTTCAGACGATGAATTATATTCACTGAATTAATAGCTTAAGCATATCATGATGATGATGGTTTATCTGTTCGCGGATTAAATCGTGAGTAAAAACCGTCAACTAATTGATTTAACTCTCAAAAGAGTTCAAAATCTTTTCCCCAAAAATGGAAAATAATCATTCAATTTTTGGAATCAAAACATCAAACTGACAAATGACTTTAGGTAAATCAGTCTTGATATTTGTCCATATAGATGGGATCTGTTATATTATCCAATCATATAAACATTTTTATGGACATCATATGTGCGCATCAATTTAGATTTTATGTCTATTGTAAAAGCTAAAATTTTGGTTTCAAATGATTTTGCCTCCAAACCCATCCAGGTGCATTATATCCATTGTGGATCTGTTAGTGCTAAAATAAAATAAAAATTTACTAAAA
Source organism: Allium sativum (assembly GCA_030737875.1). Classification (NCBI taxonomy): domain Eukaryota; kingdom Viridiplantae; phylum Streptophyta; class Magnoliopsida; order Asparagales; family Amaryllidaceae; genus Allium; species Allium sativum. The sequence goes on from CM060921.1 coordinate 781,447,991, forward strand.
TTTCATTTAGAATGCTTGTGTTTATCAAGAATGCATAGTTTCGGTTAGTCCATGTTCAAGCGATTGATCCTCGGTTCATGCTTACTGTCTAGTGTTCGCATAATGATTTTTACAACTTGGAGTATATACAGCTATACATGGACATAAGCGGCTCCAAGACCTCTTTTTAAGGCTGGGCTCACTGAAATTTAAATATGTTTATTTATCTGTTAGACCACTGCATTAATCTACAAGTGTTTTGTGTGCAGGCTACACATGTTGTGAGCAAAGATAAAGAGGAAGAATGTGTTGTTGTTGTCTTGAATAATAACGAAAAGGCCGTGAATACACTGCCCAATGAGGTCACAAAACGTAAGGCAATCATTGATGAAGAGATCCACAAAACTTTGATGGATGAGTGCAAATATTTCCATGACCTAATAGTTCAAGCGCCAACCGGTGATAATGTTATCAATGTTATTCACGTGGAAAATGACATATTTACATGTGAGGAGGATTTTGAAATTCATATAACGACGGATGAGATTGTCCATTTTCTTAGCATGAAATGGTTGAATGCATCATTGTTACAAATTTACATCTTGTGCGTATTTGAAATCCATACCTTTTTTTAAAACATCTTATGGGTATTTACATCATGGTTGAATGCATCAGTTTTTTAATTCTCCTAATTTGCATGCCTTGGAAAGAACATATCTTTAAATAATACATAGGTGGTTAAATCATATGTGCAATAATCTCGAAGTGAAGGTCATCGGGTTTATGTGTCCCCAGAAGCTTTCCCAAGTGCAGAAGTTTCCAGATGCGACAAATACATATATCTCAAACACATAGAGCGCATCAAAATCTAAGAGCTTAATCTTAGCCCTATACTACGAAGGGTATGAATATCAAACTTTTAGTAACTAATACAAATTTGAGGTTGATTTTACTATCTACAAATCTTATATTGCAGGAAACACTGTATACTAATAGTTTTTCGTTTAGAAAAGAGCCAGATTTATGTTTTGGATTCCCAATCTGAATGCAAACACAAATTGGAAATCAAGCCACAAGTGAATATGTTTGTTTTAATTGTTTGCTTTTTAATATCATTTTGGCTCGATAGATAAGTGACAATATCAAACTAATTGTATAGCCGTGTGTCTAATCTACACGAAGAGTTAGCGAATTGTATATTTTCATTTTGTCATATTATTTTTTGTTTTAACATTTATTCCATGTCCAGGGCCTTCAAAACATACAGAGCATACAACGACAAGTGTCGGGAAAGCACCTTGAATTGGACGATTGTTAAGGTTATCTATTTTTTAATGATAGTAGAAGTAATAATATACTTGTATGTTGTTTTGGTTATAAACCGATTTTAAACTTACTATTTAATTTTCTTGAAATATTGCTATGGTGTCCCCAACAACTAGGATCAACGGATTGTACATATTATGTGATGAGTTATATGCATGATATAATAAAAAAACACCGTCAAATTATCGAGTTACACGTGGTATCACTTTCTTAGTTTTATCATTTCCCTTCATATTTTATATTAAGTAATCTTATGATTATTTTTTTTGAAAAAATATATCTTTTAATTGCAAAATTTTATACAAGTTGATTCTTATAGTGAATAAGAGATGGACGAGGTTCGAGATAATGTGGCTAGTTATATCATGCAGAACTTGATGTAGTCGTTGTATATGCTTCATTATTGTGGGTTTATTCTTGTCTCTTTTGGTTGCATCATATTAAAATAGCTTTAATATTGTTAGTTTTTTCTAGATGATGATTATAACAGGTTAACTTATATTTGAAGTTGTAGAAAGGCAGGGTGTACGTGTAGCAAAGTTATAAAAGAAATGCACCTAGTGACTTATAATCTTTGGTGTCAATAGTTCGTAATTCAAACTCGCTTGCTAGGTCATCGACTGATGTTCCATTGATTTGAATTTAATGTATGGAAGGGAAAATGATTATATCCACAACAAATGGAGTAGGCATAGACCAAAGGGTTCAAATTCAGATAATTAAAGCGATGTTAATTAATAACTGAATTGATTAAGCACATTTAAGACCAGGGAGGATTATTATGCATATTCATATAGGGAATTGTAGCATGTCTGTAAAGAACCAAGATTTTTCCAGTAATTAGTATATGTTATAATTTCAGTTTTTCTGAATATCGAGTGGACTTAATAAGGTTTAAAAACAAATTTTGTTTTAAAATATTATATATGTGTGTTTGGATAAATATTTTGTTTTACATGAATAATTTATTTTAAAGATCATATTTAAGAATTTTTTTAAATATTTTTAATATTGGTAAGTAAAAACATTATTTAGTTTTATAATATATATATATATATATATATATTCATAAAGATTGTTGAGTTTTTAAACCTCTTACATTTTTTATGTAAAAAATTCGAAATATTAAGTATTTCATAATCTTAAGTAATAGGTTGGTTACACTCATAAGCATTGGAATCTTACTATGGTTATAAGCATTACTAAGGTGTTGCTAAAAACAAAAATTTAGCAAATAAATAAATAAGCTCATTTTCTTAACATGCATTGGTTAAAAAATTTAAATGTAATTAAGTGTCTCCATGCATGTGTTATTTATGCCAAGTGTCCATTAATTTAACAATTTAATTACTCTTTAAATTTGTATATAAAGCATGCTTTCTTTTCCCTGGTCAAGCTGCAAGAGAATTTCTATGACCTCTTCCTTCTCTCATTTTCCAACTTACAGAAAAAGAAGAAAAACGTCCTATCTCAATCAGAAAAATTAACAACTCTTCATATAGCCAAAATTAGTTTCTGTCATCAACATAAGAGTTGTTCAGATCATCGTTTATGACTTTGTGAAAGTGTCAGATCCAGTTTTCATCAAATATTAGAAGAGAAATCATAGAATTATAGTAAATGCAAGAAATGGGTTCGAGTATTCGAAAAATCCTAACTCAAAATCCGTGAAGAAATAGATCTTGTCGTCTGCGCCATTGCGATTAGCAAGGAAGGTAGAATTTTTCATACGAAAATGAGGCGATTCCGTGTCGATGATTTTTGAAGTCGGAAATTAGGTTTTAGATTTGTCGGAGCATCGAGCGTCGATTTGCGAGAAGGAGTGTGGCGTTGTGATATGGTAGGAGAGAGCTTCGTCGTGGCTAAGTTTTGTGGAATTTGGAGAAAATTTTTGTCGAGATCTTTGTTGCTTGCATGCGGTTTTACCGTAACAGGTCTCGGTTCGGTCTTCGTGAGGGAGCTCTGGAGTTCGTGCGAGGTGGTGCTAGCCGTGGAGGAGAGGAAAAGAAGTTCATTGATGCTCTCGGATTTGGATTTGGCAGAAAGAATGGTGATAATACTTGATGTTGTGCATGTGAAGTTGGGTTACAGGAAATGGCGTGGAGGAGAGAACGTGAGAAGGAGAGAAGGAGAAGAAGGAGTGACGGGTCGGGTGGGTTCAGTCTTGGTCTTGTGGGCTTGGTCCTGATATTTTAGGTATAAATCATTTTATTGTTTAAGTTTAATTCAAAACTTTGTTTGCTAATATCTCTTCCGATTTAAATCGGATTTACACTCGATTTAGTTTGTTGGAATAATATTTGCGAATAGAATTCATATATAGGTAAGTTTGGAATTTTTATTTTAGTCAAGAATAAATTATAGGAAAATGAAATGAAATATCCTTATATATATGACGACATATAATAAAACAATGTTATTAATCCAATATCATATATATATATAATTAGCAGAAGATCTCTAGCTGTTAATGGACATTGATCGGAAGCAATACATGTAGCGGTGTTAGTGTTCATGAGTTTATCCATCTTGGTTATGAAGTCGTGGAGCTATTTCGGTGAGGACATTTAATTTAATTATTTATTAAATTAGTAATTATTTAATAATTATAATTAAATGAGATTAATTATAATTAGTTGTTGTTTGGATATGGATGCCATTGTGTGAATGGATGTGCATGTTAGTAGATGACACACTAAACACTAAAAGTGTTATTGACAGTAACGCTTGTGCACCGATGATTGCTTGTTTATTGATGATCGTTATTATGTATGATCATTTGACTTATATAGTTGATTTATTTTAGTTTGCATGATGCACACACAACACCATGGCTGTGGAATCATACAGATAATCAATTCAATTCTCTTTCCATATAAATAAAGATTTATTTTTCGAATATTAATATATTATTCTTTTAAGTCAATTTTTAATTTGAAAGGGATTTGGAAATTTAAATATAATATTTTATAATATTATACCAGATCGTTCTAGGATGACAGAGAGGACGGTGTCTAGGCTTGGGTTTGGAAATCCAGTTTCCTGCTCTCCCTGGCTATCCCTAACTGGTCCAACGGGCGAGATGGTAATTCAAATATAATTTGAAATTTGAATTTGAAGTTGTTTTAAAACTTAGAAACCAATTGAAATTTAAAGTAATAAATGTCGCAAAGGACCATTTATGAAGTTTATATTTGAATTTAAATTTAAAAGGGTTTTTGAATTCCTATGGTTTTCAACTTATTTAAATTTGAGTTAAGATTTGGAATTATGAAATGATTTTTGGATTTAAAACTTAATAATCGGTTTGAAATCAAGTTATTTTTATATTTTAAATTTTAAATTCAATTCGAAAGGATTTAAAGGAATTATATTTAAATAGATTTATAACGTGCTACGGCGCGACAGTTCGTAAATATCAACTTTAATTTTCAAATGATTATAACTTGATGATTTGAAATCGGTTCGACTTGAAATAAGAAATGTTTATTTTTCAAATATTAACAGTTTGAATAGAATCTTCCTCTAAAAAAACAGTTTCAACAGAAAAGAATTTTCAAATTTCGACGTATGATTTTCAAGTTATGTTCAGACAAATTGGAAAGGTCGCTATACGTGTAGTTCAGCGACCACAACAAAAATTCAAATAAAACAAGTTTAAAATTTGAAAGAATTCATGATAAATCTTACTTTATTAACTTAAAGTAATTAGAAATGAATTATTTGAATTTGATTTGGAATCTATTTGAATTAAAAGGCTATTGCAGCGCTTTTACCAATGTTCAAACGTTATTATCTCATTTCTAAAGATAAATGGGTTTTGGAATTTATAAGTTGTAAACCATTATTTAAATGGTTAAAAAGGTTGAAAATGATTCGGAAGGATTTTAAATAACTGAACTTGGAATTATTTATTAATTCTAAATATTTGAATTTAAAAGGAAATGAGTTGGATGGAGTTTGTGACGGATATTCGATATGTAATTCCAAAGTTGAACAAATACTACCAGAAGCATTAGAAAATATTTACCTCAATGTTCTGATAGTGTTTGATTGAGTTGTGAATTTATATAAAATATAAGTCGACTTAACTCTATCAGACTTATGTTTGAATATGAATTGTTTGGATTATCGTTAATGGAATTCCAATCCAAATAAAGATTGGATAAAGACTTAAGGAGTCAAAGGATTTTGTTTTGAGTATAAGGATCGAAGCGTTTTTGTGGAATAAAGTTTGGTAAATCGAATATTTTGATTTCAAAGAGAAGTTAAAATGATGAAAGAATTTATGACAAATTTCAACCTTGGCATTGTAATGAATTGAAATGATTGGAAGGAAATTGAATGGAAAAGTCCGTATGATCCATGACTATCGATTTAAGAATACACTTATTACTTGGGAAGTCCGGGATCGGATTTAAGTCCGAAAACTATTCCAAGTAATAATACGATGCATGAAGCAAATTCAAGACTTGGAATCGATGAATGAAGACCGTGGTTCTTCACAAATTGAACGGACTATCTGCTGATTGGTTTCTTTATTGAGTAGCTATAGTAGAGAGATGCCCCTATTACCGGAGTGGCAGGAAGTCCGAACGTATTGGGAGAACTTTCGGATTTTGTTCCGTTTAGACCTAGGACGGACTTGTATGGATTGTGTGTCTGACATTGTAATTGATGGCATAACACTGATTTCCGTTGATATGTATCTGGTTTGTGACGTATGAGCTCGAAGTGGTTATGTATGGATGGAAATCAGTGGTCATGTTGTGAATGGATAATGTGACATATTTAAGAAATGAAATGAGCTTGTACGATCAGGGCATTGCTTTTCTAGGCATGCTTTGCATATGACATGACATCGACAAACCTCACACCGCGGATGACGAGAAACTGGTGGTTAGTTTGTGTGTGTGTATACATATATACATATGAATTGATGATGACCGCTGCAGCAGTGGGTAACCACTTATGACTTATGGAATAGGGTATGTTCGGGGGGCTGTGTCTGGTCGAAAACCATTGATCTACCTCGCGATTTGTATTGGTGTCCGTGTCTGGATGAAAAACCCATGATTAAATTTCGTTTGTGTTCTGATTGATCTTTCGTGCTAGGAATCATCAAGTTGGAAACCAAAATCTCCAATACGAGCTATACGGTTTTGGTTTGTATATATATATAAATGGCGACATAATATTATGGGTATTATGCCGTCTAGGATTTATACATTTATTTGCGAAATGGTTCCACACTACGTAATAATAATATGAAAAGAGAATTTTTGGTATGAAGGCATTTTTGGTTATCATAAGATAGAACTCGCCCTTTTGGTGTGCGCTTGCATTGTGTGATGTGGGACGAGCTTATAGTAGCTTTATTTTCAAAAGTTCATTGCGTATTTATATACACGGGTATTCACATGGAGTAAACCCGTTCCGTGTTAGCGGCGTGGTCCGGTGAATTATCCAACTTTAAAATGAATCCTAATGAAACAACTATTTTATGTTCTCACACCAGTCCCATGACTGACCTGGAGTTTATTGTTCCTTTCTAAACTATGGGTGCCCATCAATTTTTAAACGTTCAACTAGTAGTTTAGTTTTGCAGTTATGATTCGTTGGAGCGAAGTTCGAAGCGCTTCCTGGGTTGGAGTCCAAGCTAAAATTGAAACTTCCGCTGTAACATACGTTCTTTTGCTGAGAGTAAATTTCTTTCTTCCGCTGTATATATGTATGTTGTAACTCTGATATTCATGTAACTTTGATGTAATATTGTTTTGAGTAATGAAAAGTTATGTTATTTTGTTCAGTATATGTATGTTCCCATAACAATTCGTCTTTATGAGCGATTTTAGTTGGTTTAATTACCGACGAGAATCGGGCAAAAAGACGGGTCGTTACAGTTGGTAACAAAGCTTTGGTCATACAAAGCTCTGAGGTTCAACATATTTTGAACAAAGGATGGAACTCATCAGAGTTATGATATCTCATTAGTGATAGGGTTAGAAATGCCCTAGAATGAGATTTTGGAATATTAAGTCGAGGGAGCGTACTTTTGAAATCTATATAAATTATTTCGAAATTAGTAAATCATTTGAAAATGACTATTATTTTGAAATATAATTGTAGATGAGGGTTTTGAGTATTGTATTCGACGTTACGATTGGATCATCGAGTATGTAAGGATTTCGAATATACGCATGGCCAGTGTATATACGAAGTCCAGTGTATACTCGATAGATATAGAATCACACTCTAGTCTCTTGGAAATAAATTCTAGGATGAGCGCGACATCGCTGATATTTATTTTCAAGTTTCGAAGGTGGGATAACTATATAAATCCGATTTAAACATCGAGGAATACTCAAAACCATTTAACTATGTGTTGTAATGAATGAATCTTAATAAAATGGTGTGGAAATTTAATATAGGAACTTAATTTGAGAAAAACAAAACTAGAAGTTTTGGAAAGAAAGGAAAACTAAGATTAGCTTAAGAATATTTAAAGACCTTGAAGCCCTAAAACTTTGAATATGGTAACAATAGTACTTTTATAATTAAAAGATATATTCTTGGAGTAAATTCCCGCTTAAAGAATTGGGTAATGAATTGTTGAAAATGCACGTAAGGAAGATAGTTTACCATATCTCAGATTTACAAGAATAATGGAGTACTTATGATGAACATCTGAATATGAATTTTATGGTCTAATAAGTCGTAATCAGAGAAGATATTATACTTCTTGATGGATGTTAAATAGGTTAATATAGCAACAATCAAAATCGAGACCTAGCATGTATTGAAAATGGTAATATGCAAGTTAAATTATTTTGGTTGAAAGTATAATTTTAGCAAGGCAAATCCCTTGAGAAATTTAAAGGTAATTTGGCTTAAGAAAGAAATTTTTTAAAAAGATAATTTAATGCTTAAAAAGATAATTTAAATATATAACTAAAGTTTTAAGTGGGAAAGAAAAGTACTCTTTCCCTATTTAGACGATATGAGTAAGTTAGCTAGAGTTATTTAATAAGCAATCGTTCATACCCTTTTATCTTATGAGCTTGATCAAGTCATTTGATTCGAACCCTCATTCTGATACTGAACCTTTATCTATAACTCGACCTGATTCGAGTACATGTAATTTGAATTCTCGAACGAAGCCAAGTTTTAAATTCAAACTATAAATGGTGATCTATCAAAATATTTTGTTAATGAAATCTCAATAAATAGACGTTGCGTAGAAATTGAAAGCGTTTGAAATAAAAGGTCTGACTTATGCAAGGAATTTGGATTAATATTAGTTGATTATGGAAATTTACCTCAAATGTTGAATAAAAGCTAGAAACTATACTAGTTGAAATATGCTGAATCAGAGTAGCGTAGCGGAAGCATGATGGAAATGATTTTTCCAACTGATTGAGTAAAGAAAATTTTCCCAAATAAGCTTCAATACTTGAAGGTAGAAGGAAAATCATATACTTTGAATTTCGAACAAATTTGGAAAGAAAAGATTTATTCGATTATGTGAATATGAAACTAAGAGATGAAATCCAACAATAGAAGATATGAAAATTTACCGGAGATCTTAGAAATTTGAAACGTTTGAATAAGATCCTTGATTTCGAAATTGTGAAACATAATTTTGTATGTTTAAGGTTGAAATTTTTTCTCAGATTGAATGAGTTTTCCAATTATTTTGGACTTGATGAATGACTTGTATATAAAAAGAATTTCGACGACTAGAATCCCGATATTTTAAAATGTTTAGAAAATGACAAGTATTTGAAAATTATGGTTACGAAATGATTTACAACTTCGGGATATGAAATATTTGGTTTGTTCAAGTAACCATGACTAAAACTGGGTTGTGATGAAAGGTTGAATTTTGTACGATGGGTGGTACTCAGTTGCCCTGTCATGAGGATGAACTTCGTGAACTTCGTGAACTAATAACCTATAGTTTTCATCATAGTATATTTGGAATTTTTGAAAGAAAAATTGGTTTTGGAAATCCCGAAGTAAAGTAGGATTCTCTATAGGAATATGTAATGTTTCAATGAAATGAAAGTGGGATTCTAAGTCATAAATCATCTTAAGATTTCAAATTTTAAATTTATAGGTAAGATTTATTTTGTATATGTATAATTTTACGAACTCTCCTTTTCGATGATGAAAAGTCTTAAGTGAGGGAGATTGTAACGAACCAAGATTTTTCCAGTAATTAATATATGTTATAATTTCAATTTTTCTGAATATCGAGTGGACTTAATAAGGTTTAAAAACAAATTTTGTTTTAAAATATTATATATGTGTGTTTGGATAAATATTTTGTTTTATATGAATAATTTATTTTAAAGATCACATTTAAGATTTTTTTTTTAAATATTTTTAATATTGGTAAGTAAAAATATTATTTAGTTTTATAATATATATATATATATATATATATATATATATTCATAAAGATTGTTGAGTTTTTAAACCTCTTACATATTTTTTATGTAAAAAATTCGAAATCTTAAGTATTTCATAATCTTAAGTAATAGTTTGGTTACTCTCATAAGCATTGAAATCTTACTATGGTTATAAGCATTACTTAGGTGTTGCTAAAAATAAAAATTTAGCAAATAAATAAATAAGCTCATTTTCTTAACATGCATTGGTTAAAAATTTTAAATGTAATTAAGTGTCTCCATGCATGTGTTATTTATGCCAAGTGTCCATTAATTAATAATTTAATTACTCTTTAAATTTGTATATAAAGCATGCTTTCTTTTCCCTGGTCAAGGTACAAGAGAATTTCTACGACCTCTTCCTTCTCTCATTTTCCAACTTACGGAAAAAGAAGAAAAACGTCCTATCTTAATCAGAAAAATTAACAACTCTTCATATAGCCAAAATTAGTTTCTGTCATCAACATAAGAGTTGTTCAGATCATCGTTTATGACTTTGTGAATGTGTCAAATCCAGTTTTCATTAAATATTAGAAGAGAAATCATAGAATTACAGTAAATGCAAGAAATGGTTTCGAGTATTCAAAAAATCCTAACTCAAAATCCGTGAAGAAATAGATCTTGTCGTCTGCGCCATTGCGATTAGCAAGGAAGGTAGAATTTTTCATACGAAAATGAGGCGATTTCGATTTGACGATTTTTAAAGTCAAAAATTAGGTTTTAGATTTGCCGGAGCATTGAGCGTCGATTTGTGAGAAGGAGTGTGGCGTTGTGATATGGTAGGAGAGAGCTTCGTCGTGGCTAAGTTTTGTGGAATTTGGAGAAAATTTTTGTCGAGACCTTTGTTGCTTGCATGCGGTTTTACAGTAACAGGTCTCGGGTTCGGTCTTCGTGAGGGAGCTCTGGAGTTCGTGCGAGGTGGTGCTAGCCGTGGAGGAGAGGAGAAGTTCATTGATGCTCTCAGATTTGGATTCGGCAGAAAGAATGGGGATAATACTTGATGGTGTGCATGTGAAGTTGGGCTACAGGAAATGGCGTGGAGGAGAGAACGTGAGAAGGAGAGAAGGAGAAGAAGGAGTGACGGGTCGGGTGGGTTCAGTCTTGGTCTTGTGGGCTTGGTCCTGATATTTTAGGTATAAATCTTTTTATTGTTTAAGTTTAATTCAAAACTTTGTTTGCTAATATCTCTTCCGATTTAAATCGGATTTACACTCGATTTAGTTTGTTGGAATAATATTTGCGAATAGAATTCATATATAGGTAAGTCTGGAATTTTTATTTTAGTCAAGAATAAATTATAGGAAAATGAAATGAAATATCCTTATATATATATGACGACATATAATAAAACAATGTTATTAATCCAATATCATATATATATATATATATATATATAACTAGCAGAAGATCTCTAGCTGTTAATGGACATGGATCAGAAGCAATACATGTAGCGGTGTTAGTGTTCATGAGCTTATCCATCTTGGTTATGAAGTCGTGGAGCTATTTCGGTGAGGACATTCAATTTAATTATTTATTAAATTAGTAATTATTGAATAATTATAATTAAATGAGATTTTATAATTAGTTGTTGTTTGGATATGGATGCCATTGTGTGAATGGGGTGCATGTAAGTAGATGACACACTGAACACTAAAAGCGTTATTGACAGTAACGCTTGTGCACAGATGATTGCTTGTTAATTGATGATCGTTATTATGTATGATCATCTGACTTATATAGTTGATTTATTTTAGTTTGCATGATGCACACACAACACCATGGCTGTGGAATCATACAGATAATCAATTCAATTCTCTTTCCATATAAATAAAGATATATTTTTCTAATATTAATATATTATTCTTTTAAGTCAAATTTTAATTTGAAAGGGATTTGGAAATTTAAATATAATATTTTATAATATTATACCAGATCATTCTAGGATGACAGAGAGGACGGTGTCTAGGCTTGGGTTTGGAAATCCAGTTTCCTGCTCTCCCTGGCTATCCCTAACTGGTCCGATGGGCGAGATGGTAATTCAAATATAATTTGAAATTTGAATTTGAAGTTGTTTTAAAACTTAGAAACCAATTGAAATTTAAAATAATAAATGTCGCAAAGGACCATTTATGAAGTTTATATTTGAATTTAAATTTAAAAGGGTTTTTGAATTCCTATGGTTTTCAACTTATTTAAATTTGAGTTAAGATTTGGAATTATTAAATGATTTTTGGATTTAAAACTTAATAATCGGTTTGAAATCAAGTTATTTTGAAATTTTAAATTCAATTCGAAAGGATTTAAAGGAATTATATTTAAATAGATTTATAGTGCGCTACGGCGCGACAGTTCGTAAATATCAACTTCAATTTTCAAATGATTATAACTTGATGATTTGAAATCGGTTCGACTTGAAATAAGAAATGTTGATTTTTCATATATTAACAGTTTGAATAGAATCTTCCTCTAAAAAAACAGTTTCAACGGAAAAGAATTTTCAAATTTCAACGTATGATTTTCAAGTTATGTTCAGACAAATTGGAAAGGTCGCTATACGTGTAGTTCGGCGACCACAACGAAAATTCAAATAAAACAAGTTTAAAATTTGAGAGAATTCATGATAAATCTTACTTTATTAACTTAAAGTAATTAGAAATGAATTATTTGAATTTGATTTGGAATCTATTTGAATTAAAAGGCTATTGCAGTGCTTTTACCAATGTTCAAACGTTATTATCTCATTTCTAAAGATAAATGGGTTTTGGAATTTATAAGTTGTAAACCATTATTTAAATGGTTAAAAAGGTTGAAAATGGTTCGGAAGGATTTTAAATAACTGAACTTGGAATTATTTATTAATTCTAAATATTTGAATTTAAAAGGAAATGAGTTGGATGGAGTTTGTGACGGATATTCGATATGTAATTCCAAAGTTGAACAAATATTATCAGAAGCATTAGAAAATATTTACCTCAATGTTCTGATAGTGTTTGATTGAATTGTGAATTTATATAAAATATGAGTCGACTTAGCTCTATCAGACTTATGTTTGAATATGAATTGTTTGGATTATCGTTAATGGAATTCCAATCCAAATAAAGATTGGATAAAGACTTAAGGAGTCAAAGGATTTTGTTTTGAGTATAAGGATCGAAGCGTTTTTGTGGAATAAAGTTTGGTAAATCGAATATTTTGATTTCAAAGAGAAGTTAAAATGATGAAAGAATTTATGACAAATTTCAACCTTGGCATTGTAATGAATTGAAATGATTGGAAGGAAATTGAATGGAAAAGTCCGTATGATCCATGACTATCGATTTAAGAATACGCTTATTACTTGGGAAGTCCGGGATCGGATTTAAGTCCGAAAACCATTCCAAGTAATAATACGATGCATGAAGCAAATTCAAGACTTGGAATCGATGAATGAAGACCGTGGTTCTTCACAAACTGAACGGACTATCTACTGATTGGTTTCTTTACTGAGTAGCTATAGTAGAGAGATGCCCTTATTACCAGAGTGGCAGGAAGTCCGAACGTATTGGGAGAACTTTCGGATTTTGTTCCGTTCAGACCTAGGACGGACTTGTATGGATTGTGTGTCTGACATTGTAATTGATGGCATAACACTGATTTTCGTTGATATGTATCTAGTTTGTGACGTATGAGCTCGAAGTGGTTATGTATGGATGGAAATCAGTGGTAATGTTGTGAATGGATAATGTGACATACTTAAGAAATGAAATGAGCTTGTATGATCAGGGCATTGCTTTTCTAGGCATGCTTTATGTATGACATGACATCGACAAACCTCACACTGCGGATGATGAGAAACTGGTGGTTAGTTTGTGTGTGTATATACATATATACATATGAATTGATGATGACCGCTGCAGCAGTGGGTAACCACTTATGACTTATGGAATAGGGTATGTTTGGGGGGCTGTGTCTGGTCGAAAACCATTCATCTACCTCGCGATTTGTATTGGTGTTCGTGTCTGGATGAAAAACCCATGATTACATTTCGTTTGTGTTCCGATTGATCTTTCATGCTAGGAATCATCAAGTTGGAAACCAAAATCTCCAATACAAGCTATACGGTTTTGGTTTTTATATATATAACCGGAGACATAATATTATGGGTATTATGCCGTCCAGGATTTATAAACTTATTTGCGAAATGGTTCCACACTACATAATAATAATATGAAAAGAGGATTATTTGGTATGAAGGCATTTTTGGTTATCATAAGATAAAACTCGCCCATTTGGTGTGCGCTTGCATTGTGTGATGTGGGACGAGCTTATGGTAGCTTTATTTTCAAAAGGTCATTGCGTATTTATATACACGGGTATTCACTTGGAGTAAACCCGTTCCGCGTTAGCGGCGTGGTCTGGTGAATTTCCCACCTTTAAAATGAATCCTAATGAAACAACTGTTTTATGTTCTCACACCAGTCCCATGAATGACCTGGAGTTTATTGTTCCTTTCTAAACTCTGGGTGCCCATCACTTTTTACATGGGCAGTTAGTAGTTTAGTTTTGCAGTTATGATTCGTTGGAGCGAAGTTCGAAGCGCTTCCTGGGTTGGAATCCAAGCTAGAATTGAAACTTCCGCTGTAACATATGTTCTTTTGCTGAGAGTAAATTTCTTTCTTCCGTTGTATATATGTATGTCGTAACTCTGATATTCATGTAACTCTGATGTAATATTGTTTTGAGTAATGAAAATTTCTGTTATTTTGTTCAGCATATGTACCCATAACAATTCGTTTTTATGAGCGATTTAAGTTGGTTTAATCACCGGCGAGAATCGGGCAAAAAGATGGGTCGTTACAGTTGGTAACAAAGCTTTGGTCATACAAAGCTCTGAGGTACAACATATTTTTAACAAAGGATGGAACTCATCAGAGTTATGATATCTCATTAGTGATAGGGTTAGAAATGTCCTAGAATGAGATTTTGGAATATTAGGTCGAGAGAGCGTACTTTTGAAAATTATATAAATTATTTCGAAACTAGTAAATCATTTGAAAATGACTATTATTTTGAAATATAATTGTAGATGAGGGTTTTGAGTATTGTATTCGATGTCACGATTGGACCATCGAGTATGTAAGGATTTCGAATATACGCATGGCCAATGTATATACGAAGTCCAGTGTATACTCGATAGATATATAATCACACTCTAGTCTCTAGGAAATAAATTCTGGGATGAGCGCGACATCGCTGAAATTTATTTTCACGTTTCGAAGGTGGGATAACTATATAAATCCGATTTAAACATCGAGGAATACTTAAAACCATTTAACTATGTGTTGTAATGAATGAATCTTAATAAAATGGTTTGGAAATTTAATATAGGAACTTAATTTGAGAAAAACAAAACTAGAAGTTTTGGAAAGAAAGGAAAACTGAGATTAGCTTTATAATATTTAAAGACCTTGAAGCCCTAAAACTTTGAATATGGTAACAATAGTACTTGTATAATTAAAAGATAAATTCTTGGAGTAAATTCCCTCTTAAAGAATTGGGTAATGAATTGTTGAAAATGCACGTAAGGAAGATAGTTTACCATATCTCAGATTTACAAGAATAATGGATTACTTATGATGAACATCTGAATATGAATTTTATGGTCTAATAAGTCGTAATCAGAGAAGATATTATACTTCTTGATGGATGTTAAATAGGTTAACATAGCAACAATCATAATCGAGACCTAGCATGTATTGAAAATGGTAATATGCAAGTTAAATTATTTTGGTTGAAAGTATAATTTTAGCAAGGCAAATCCCTTGAGAAATTTAAAGGTAATTTGGCTTAAGAAAGAAATTTTTTAAAAAGATAATTTAATGCTTAAAAAGATAATTTAAATATATAACTAAAGTTTTAAGTGGGGAAGAAAAGTACTCTTTCCCTATTTAGACGATATGAGTAAGTTAGCTAGAGTTATTTAATAAGCAATCGTTCATACCCTTTTATCTTATGAGCTTGATCAAGTCATTTGATTCGAACCCTCATTCTGATACTGAACCTTTATCTATAACTCGACCTGATTCGAGTACATGTAATTTGAATTCTCGAACGAAGCCAAGTTTTAAATTCAAACTATAAATGGTGATCTATCAAAATATTTTGTTAACGAAATCTCAATAAATAGACGTTGCGTAGAAATTGAAAGTGTTTGAAATAAAGGGTCTGACTTATGCAAGGAATTTGGATTAATATTAGTTGATTATGGAAATTTACCTCAAATGTTGAATAAAAGCTAGAAACTATACTAGTTGAAATATGCTGAATCAGAGCAGCATAGAGGAAGCGTGATGGAAATGATTTTTCCAACTGATTGAGTAAAGAAAATTTTCCCAAATAAGCTTCAATACTTGGAGGTAGAAGGAAAATCATATACTTTGAATTTCGAACGAATTTGGAAAGAAAAGATTTAATCGATTATGTGAATATGAAACTAAGGGATGAAATCCAACAATAGAAGATATGAAAATTTACCGGAGATCTTAGAAATTTGAAACTTTTGAACAAGATCCTTGATTTCGAAATTGTGAAACATAATTTTGTATGTTTAAGGTTGAAAATTTTTCTCAGATTGAATGAGTTTTCCAATTATTTTGGACGTGATGAATGACTTGTATATAAAAAGAATTTCGACGACTAGAATCCCGATATTTTAAAATGTTTAGAAAATGAAAAGTATTTGTAAATTATGGTTACGAAATGATTTACAACTTCGGGATATGAAATATTTGGTTTGTTCGAGTAACCATGACTAAAACTGGGTTGTGATGAAAGGTTGAATTTCGTACGATGGGTGGTACTCAGTTGCCCTGTCATGAGGATGAACTTCGCGAACTAATAACCTATAGTTTTCATCATAGTATATTCAGAATTTTTGAAAGAAAAATTGGTTTTGGAAATCCCTAAGTAAAGTATGATTCTCTATAGGAATATGTAATGTTTCAATGAAATGAAAGTGGGATTCTAAGTCATAAATCATCTTGAGATTTCAAATTTTAAATTTATAGGTAAGATTTATTTTGCATATGTATAATTTTACGAACTCTCCTTTTCGAGGATGAAAAGTCTTAAGTGAGGGAGATTGTAACGAACCAAGATTTTTCCAGTAATTAATATATGTTATAATTTCAATTTTTCTGAATATCAAGTGGACTTAATAAGGTTTAAAAACAAATTTTGTTTTAAAATATTATATATGTGTGTTTGGATAAATATTTTGTTTTATATGATTAATTTATTTTAAAGATCACATTTAAGATTTTTTTTTAAATATTTTTAATATTGGTAAGTAAAAATATTATTTAGTTTTATAATTTTTTTTCATAATGATTGTTGAGTTTTTAAACCTCTTACATATTTTTTATGTAAAAAATTCGAAATATTAAGTATTTCATAATCTTAAGTAATAGTTTGGTTACACTCATAAGCATTGGAATCTTACTATGGTTATAAGCATTACTAAGGTGTTGCTGACAATAAAAATTTAGCAAATAAATAAATAAGCTCATTTTCTTAACATGCATTAGTTAGAATTTTTAAATGTAAGTGTCTCCATGCATGTGTTATTTATGCCAAGTGTCCATTAATTTAATAATTTAATTACTCTTTAAATTTGTATATAAAGCATGTTATCTTTTCCATGGTCAAGCTACAAGAGAATTTCTACGACCTCTTCCTTCTCCTCTCATTTTCCAACTTACAGTAAAAGAAGAAAAACCTCCTACCTCAATCAAAAAAATTAATAACTCTTCATATAGCCAAAATTAGTTTCTGGTTTCAACATAAGAGTTGTTCAGATCATCGTTTATGACTTTGTGAAAGTGTCAGATCCAGTTTTCATCAAATATTGGAAGAGAAATCATAGAATTACAGTAAATGCAAGAAATGGGTTCGAGTATTCGAAAAATCCGAAATCAAAATCATTGAAGAAATAGATCTTGCCGTCTGCGCCATTGCGATCAGCAAGGAAGGTAGTATTTTTCATATGAAATTGAGGCAATTCCGTATCGATGATTTTTGAAGTCGGAAATTTGGTTTTAGATTTGCTGAAGCATTAAGCGTCGATTTGCGAGAAGGAATATAGCCTTGTGATACGGTAGGAGAGAACTTCGTCGTGGCTGGAATTTGGAGAAATTTTTGGTCGAGACCTTTGTAATGAATTTATGACAAATTTCAACATTGACATTGTAATGAATTGAAATGATTGGAAGGAAATTGAATGGAAAAGTCCGTATGATCCATGACTATCGATTTAAGAATACGCTTATTACTTGGGAAGTCCGGGATCAGATTTAAGTCTAAAAACCATTCCAAGTAATAATACGATTAATGAAGCAAAGACATGGAATCGATGAATAAAGACCATGGTTCTTCACAAATCGAACGGACTATCTGATGATTGGTTCCTTTACTGAATAACTACAATATAGAGATGCCTTTATTACCGGAGTGGCAGGACGTCCGAACGTATTGGGAGAACTTTCGGATTTTGTTCCGTTCAGACCTAGGACGGACTTGTATGGATTGTGTGTATGACATTGTAATTGACGGCATAACACTGATTTCCGTTGATATGTATCTGGTTTGTAATGTATGAGCTCGAAGTGGTTATGTATGGATGGAAATCAGTGGTCATGTTGTGAATGGATAATGTGACATACTTAGGAAATGAATTGAACTTGTACGATCAGGGCATTGCTTTTCCAGGCATGCTTTGTGTATGACGTGACATCGACAAACCTCACACCGCGGATGATGAGAAACTGGCGGTTAGGTTGTGTGTGTGTATATATATATATATATATGTGAATTAATGATGACCGCTGCAGCAGTGGGAAACCACTTATGACTTATGGAATAGGGTATGTTATGGGGGTCGTGTCTGGTCGAAAACTGTTGATCTACCTCGCAATTTGTATTGGTGTCCGTGTCTGGATGAAAAACCCGTGATTACATTTCGTTTGTGTTCTGATTGATCTTTCGTGCCAGGAACCATCAAGTTGGAAACCCAAATCTCCAATACGAGCTATACGGTTTTGGTTTTGGTTTTTGTATATATATATATATGGCGACATAATATTATGGGTATTATGCCGTCTAGGATTTATACATTTATCTGCGAAATGGTTCCACACTACGTAATAATAATATGAAAAGAAAATTTTTCATATGAAGGCATTTTTGGTTATCATAAGATAAAACTCGGCCATTTTGTGTGCGACTTGCATTGTGTGATGTTGGACGAGCTTATGGTAGCTTCATTTTCAAAAGGTCATTGCATATTTATATGCACGGGTATTCACAAGGAGTAAACCCGTTCCGCGTTAACGGCGTGGTCCGGTGAATTTCCCACCTTTAAAATGAATCCTAGTGAAACAACTGTTTTATGTTCTCACACCAGTCCCATGACTGACCTGGAGTTTTTTGTTCCTTTCTAAACTCTGGGTGCCTATCAATTTTTACACGGGCATCTAGTAATTTAGTGTTGCGGTTATGATTCGTTGGAGCGAAGTTCGAAGTGCTTCCTGGGTTGGAGTCCATGCTAGAATTGAAACTTCTGTTGTAACATATGTTCTTCCGCTGAGAGTATATTTCTTTCTTCCGCTGTATATATGTATGTCATAACTCTGATATTCATGTAACTCTGATGTAATATTGTTTTGAGCAACGAAAAGTTCTGTTATTTTGTTCAGTATATGTATGTACCCATAACAATTCGTCTTTATGAGTGACTTAAGTTGGTTTAATCACCGACGAGAATCGGGCAAAAAGACGGGTTGTTACAATGTCGGCCATTCGTATGTTGGCTATGAATCATCATAACAGTGAATTGTTCATTTTAATTTCACAAATGTGTCAAAAACAGCTCATTTATGTTTTGATATGAAATAGCAATTTTATTGGTTCATAATATTGTTTCAAACAACTCACTAAGTGAATCATGTTACAGTTTTAAATATGCACAGAGATATTACAGTTTTCAAACAACTCAATAGTTGTGCTGATTGAATTTTGGAAAGAACCAAGCACTTAAATCTGTCTATTTGTTTAAATATATTTTTGAATCTTAATTTTTCATACAAAGCAGGGAAATTGGATTCATCTTGTTCAACATACCTGATTTGAGTTTTTCTTATATGCGCAGAGCTGTTAAAAAATTCCCATGGAAGCCGCCTCCTTAACTAATCAAGAAATGTCATGAGGTAAATCTCCTACTATGAGATGCATCATTTCTGATATTATATTGTTTTACTTTTAGTTTTCTAACTAACTAAATTCAAAACCAGTTGTTATAAGAATAAAGTTCAAAACCATTTATACCTCCATTTACTGTAACCTGAATAACATGATGATTAGGTGATGTATGTTGAAAATAATATGGTAATGTAGGTAGAACAACTGCAATGAGATAGGGCTAAGCATGAAATGTGAAGTAATAAATCTGCATGAATAGACTTGGAGTATTAGGCTGGTGGGCCCTGAATATAAGGTTCTGTAATTATTTAACAAAGGATGGATATTAATTTGCTGAAGCTCAGACCCATGAGTATATGAACTAGCGTGTGCATTGTTGAATTAGGCTGAGATATTTAAGGTTATGAGTAATTTTGGAGTGAGACGGGCTTGAAAATAAGTGACATTTCTTAATGTTTATAGGGATGCGACATCTGATGGGTTTATACTTAGGGCATGGAAATTATCATTTGTGTTGCTTTGGTTAAGTAAACGTAGCATGGAAAAGCAGTTTAAGAATATATAAACACCTTGGATCAGTGATACAAAATTCTACTCATCCCTGTGTATGTACAAAAATTACAGGTTATGCTACATCCTCAAAAGACCGGCTTTCTTTCAAAATTAGCCCCTCATCATCTTAAACAGCGTTTCAACTCTGCTTAGAAAAGAAGAAAAATAATCACATAGATATTCTTTTTCATTTCCCTGTATGTAATAACCACTGTTTCAAATCTTGCAAATATCGCCCAAGATCTCCTCCGAGATCTCGTTTTTGACTCCTTCCGAAATGAAACAACAAATATCACTCTAAATCTCCTTTCGAATATATCACCCGAGATATTGCAATATCGAACGATATATCGACCGAGAAGATATACCGGAATATCGTCTGAGATATTAGTTTTTTTGGTTAAAATTTAAATTTGTGCCTGAACTATAACTATAATAAAAAAAACTCAAATCTACCCATATCAATCTTTTGTTATTTTACATTTTGCATGTTAAATGACTATATTGTATGTTCGCATATGTTTTACAATGCTTATGATTTTCATTTTCGTCTTTTTACATACATGTTACTTATGAAATTATGTATTTTATGGTCTATTTATGCTGATTTTTTTTTAATGTCTTGGATCCTTTTAATGTTTCTTGTATAACAGTATTCCTGTTTTAAGTATATAACGATTTAGAGTATGAATGATCTTTCGCAAAATAAAGAATAATAAAGTTATTTTGCATTTTAAGTTTAAGTTACTATGTTTTTGATAGCATTCATAAAAATCATTTTGTTAAAATATCATTTTTAACATACCAAATACCCCGAGATTGTTCTGATATGAACTTTCAGACCCGAGATGAAAATCCGAGACGAACGTCCGAGTTAGACTCATCTCATCCGAGATCTCCCCCGATACGAGACCGAGTCTATAAAATCCCCGAGACGATACGCGACCGATATACGAGATTTAAAATCTTGGTAATAACTTATATTATCATCACATAGATATAAGATACCAACTATTCTGGAAGGTTCCTATACATTCAGCGCCTTCCTTAATTTTTTGACTTCAGTCTTCGAGGAGGCGAGAAGATGATGATTGTCATTTCATTTCAGAAATTTTAACCGTCGTAGCAGCCCTGTATGTTCCCAGTTCTGCATTTACCATCAGTTGTTGAGCTCTATCTCTAAGTTTTATAGCTATATCTGCTGCTTTGTCCTCTTTATAGCTTTATAGTAATATATGGTCTGCATTTGAATAAGAGTTGTGTTTAATCCGATAATATATGCCCTACATTTGAATGAGGTTTTTCTAGGTTTTGAGGTAGGTGAGTTAAGTTTGGACCAGTGCTAGTTGGCACAGTAGATATCAAACAAATGGGCAAGAGTAGTGTTTAATCCGGTAGCTTGCACGGTCATTTAAAACTTGATGGTTGGTTAATAAATTTAGTTCAATGATAATTCATCTTCTACCAACCTTTGGCTTGGATGTTGTATGTGCACTGAGTTATTTGGCGCTCATGGTTGGTTAATAAATTTAGTCCAAAATCTGCAGTCAGATGATCATAAGTTGTAAGTTCATTTTCCGCTAAGTTATTTGTATAAAGTATTTTTTTTAGAGTGACATTAAACCGGTGCTAAAAGTTTATTTTGTTTTGTTGTACATGTACTGCACCATGTTAATTGTAGCCAACAATTAGAGAGTGACATGTTTGAAGAAGCCGATGAGAAATTACATTTCCCTTAGAGAGTTGTATTTTGTAAAATCTATACTTCATCTTAAAACTATGATTTTATAATTAGTAGGTGTTTTCTTGTGTTAAGACCAGATTATTAACATTATTACTAAATTATTTTGTTATTTGTTATGTTATTGCTTTTAAGTGTATGAATTATAATGTTATCAATGAAATTGTTACATTCAATTGTCCAACTTCAATTTGTTATATACTCCGGTTATGTAATTGCAAAAGATAATTATTTGTAATATATATCAACTACTTGTGTGAGAATTATAGTGATTTGAAAGAGGTATATTTTATTGTTAAATTTTGTGTTTTGCTTCTGATGTAAGTACAATAGAAGCGACAAATAAGGTCCTATTACTCTTTTTTGCTTCCGATAGCTAGGAACGGAAGCAAAAGGGGATGTTTTTGTTGCTTTCGTCGTGTAACAGAAGCAAAAAATTTGGATCTGTTTGCGTCTTCTTCATTTGCTTCTGATGTTGAACCGAAGCAACATGGGGTAAGAAACTGAATCAAAAAATGATTTTTTGCTTCTGTTCCCAAGCCAAAGAAACAATTTTTGGTTTATTGCGTCATCTGCAGTTGCTTCTATTGTTTAACAGAAGCAACAGGGGTTCGACAACAGAAGCAACAGGCCAATTTTGTAGTAGTGGGCTTAGAGCCGTAGGGTATGTGAGTTGGTAGGGGTCGAGGAGGAGGTGGAGTTGGGGCTAAAGTGGAGAAGGAGAGTGGAGGGGGTTAGGCCGAAATGGGGTGGAAACGAAGGAAGGTGGAGGAGGTCAGAAATGAATGAGGACGGAGAAGAAGTGCCTTAGACCAAAAATAAGAAGAAAGATGGAAAACGGTGGAAAGAAAGGAGAAGTAAGAAGGAGGGTAATGGAGAGGAAGAGAAGTGAGGAAAAAGTGAGGGAGATGGGTAGTTTATGTAGGAGTGGTGAGGCCTTAAGGTGATGCCATCTATGGGACACATGCCTCTCCATTAAGCATGCCTTAATACATGTAAACAAGTGTCTTGGACACTTGTCTAAACATGGAGTAAAGGGTTTTAAGTAGAATTTTTATAAAAATGACATGGTTTCCATATTATAGCAAGTTATAAAGTGTTACACATCCATGTTATCTTATATTTGAGGTTATCAATTTCTATTAATATCCCAGAATTTTGCTTAGTGTAATTTCTGGGTTATTACATAGCTCCACAATGGAAATCAATAAAAATAACAATCAACAAAAGAAACAAACAATAACTTCAATTAAACGATCCTGGGATTAACCGATTTTGTATATCGTCGCATGTCATACCGGTGTAATAAGACTTCATAACCTCAACAGGCTAAGTTTGTGGGCCTATATATATATATATTACCTACCACCCCAGGATATACTTAACGCTCCCACTGTTTCAAGCAAGTTTACTTAACCCCTACTTAAGTTAACATGTTCATGTAATCCCTATGGATTCAAACAGGTTAAATATTACAAGTTCATTACCATATATTGTTTATGGTTATAATGCGCTAGACCTCCCATATTAAGCCTACAACTTGTGGATGCTGGATATGCCGGGCATGTCCCGGCAGACTTCTTCCACAAGTCGGACTTAACCTCGTATCTTAGCACATTACGTGTTTATGCACTTAGACCCTTCACATTAATTCACCACTTGTGGTCGCTGGATATGCCGGGCGGGTCCTGGCAGACTTCTACCACAAGTGTAATCTAACCTCGTGTCTAAGCGCGGTTATAGTTTCTAATTACTGTAAATCTAGGCATTTTCACTATTTAACAATTCTCCGTATTTCATTATAGGTTTTCATGCCCCCTTTCCAAGTCATATTCATCATGTACCATATGAACTAAGTTAAGATCTAAATCACAATTTGATTTATGCCCCAAATCCATATTCATGTATTTAATTCAAGTTATGCCCAAATTTTCCAATACAAGTTTTGCCCCAATTCTAACGTATTCCTTTCATTTCCAATTTCACGCATTCGTATATTTTAGTGGTATGCTTAGGCTCAAAGGTAGCCTGGATATAAAATAAAAAGGGAAAAGAAGAAGGGAAGAGAATAGAAATAAACATAATAACAAGACTGATGTATGACGGCAGGAATAGGCATAGCAACTAATAAACATATAGTGACAAAATTGGACATAATGACAAGATAGGAATATAAGAACATATATGATGAATATGTGATAATAGAATTGATTTGGCATAGTGTCATGATCACAAATAGGCATGGTAAGATCTAATCAGTGAATTAGATGTACAAATAATGGAAGATCTGACATGATAAATAGGCATAGGCTTAGATCCAATTCGTAGTCACGTCAAAATAACTTAGATACATAGGTTATGGCATATCTGATTTGATTCAATTAGTCACAGGCTTAGATCCAATTCATAGACATGTAAAGATTAACTTTTAAGTATTTATATCTGAAAATAACGTAGACTCACAGAGAATGGATCTAAGAATACTAAGGAAAGCGTGTTGATGTTGAAGCACAAATCTATGAATTTGTCTAACTCTTGTTATAGAAGAAAAATAGGTTATTTTAATCTAGGCAGAGGCAGCATCTAGTTCTCCATTGTTTTTGAATGAATAAAACAATGAGAATGGGGTCTTATTTATAGCCTAGGATCAACGAATACGCCAAGAATTCAGTCCATGTTCAGCACTAGAAATCTGCCCAGATCTGTATGGGGTCAACCCCCTCTAGCATGTCGACCCATGGGTCGACACAGGGGTCGACACCCCCTTGATGGGGTCGACCCATGGGTCGACACCCATGGGCGGGAATTTTCCCGATCCCGTTTTGCTGTTCGATTTTGAATTATTTTGAATTCTTCTATGGTTTTATTCATATATATTTCCCTTATGCGTATACGGACTTCAAACCTTAATCTTCTTCATATGATGTCTATTTTACGCAAACTTGGTGTATATCTTAAGCAGAATTCCAAGACGAATGCATTGGCACAATCCGTTTTACTTAATTTCCAATATTTAATTAAGTATTCTTTATTTTATCATCTTAATGTGTTATAAAATTACGGGGTGTTACATTCTCAAGGGATTTTGTCCCTGAAATCTCTAAGTTAAGAATAATGTATATCGTAACATCCATCATCCATCTACTCATCAACCAATCACAGACATTCATTGTCCTTAAAATATTTCTAATGCTTATATGAACATAAGCAAATGTGTGTGTTCATGTCCCTATACTAATGCAAAAGATTAGGTGGTCTACTGATTCAGCCGACCTCCTTAATGCAATTTATGTTAGTGCCATGAATCCAACATTTATGCAAATAACCCTATTATAATATGTAAGTTCTGTATGTGTGCGCAGTCATTAAAACAAATGCAACACCCATATGATGATACACCCACTTTTATCCATCAAAAAGAATAAAAATGCACACACATCCATATACAGTATGAGAGTGATTGAGCCGATCTAGTGCCTAATGTGTGTGTATATGCATCCACGAGCAACCACTAGTAAACACTTGCATCCATCAACCATAACATGTCCCAAGCACATGTTTACATTCATGGGATTCCTGCCTAAGGGTCGAAGATTTGATCGATATGATATACTTAAACGATAGAAGCAAGCATGCATAAAAGTTTTGGAAAAAGAAGTTAAGAACATACCCTCGAAAAGAAAAGGGTACGAAGCGTGAATCTTGTCTTCGGTCTCCCAAGTTGCATCCTCTTGGTTATCTCCCCACTGAACTTTCATTAGCTTGACTTCTCTATTGCGTAGCTTCTTAACCTCTGATCCAAGAATACAGGTAGGAACTCGTCTAGCTGTCGCCTCTCATTCTACCTCTACTTCCTCTAGTATACTCAGCTCAACTACTTCTGCGGTATCATGCAAGCACTTCCATAAATGAGAAACGTGGAAAACATCACGAACGCCAGATAGTCTCTCTGGTAGCTTTACTCTATAGGCCATTTTGCCAATCCTTTCTGTAATGGGAAATGGCCCTACAAATCTTGGTGCCAATTTCCCTACAGATCCAAAGCGAACCACATTCCTTAATGGTGATACCTTAATAAAAACCATGTCTCCCACCTCAAACTCAATGTCAGTCCTCCTCTTATCTACGTAGGACTTTTTCCTATCATGAGCTGTCTTCATTCGTCATCTAATAAGATTAATCTTTTTGGAAGTTTCTCTTACCATATCTGGTCCAGGTAGAAGTCTTTCTGTAGACTCCCACCAACAAGTCAGTGATCTACAGGGTCGCCAATATAATGCTTCGAAGGATGCCATGCCAATGCTAGCTTGATAACTTTTGTTGTAGGCGAACTCTACTAAAGGAAGATGCACTTCCCAAATCCCTTCGAAGTCTAGGATATAGTCTTAAAAGATCCTCAAGGACTTTATTCACCCTTTCCGTCTGTCCATTGGTCTGAGGGCGATAAGCGGTGCTCAAACACAACTGTGTACCTAATGCTTCTTGCAAGCTCCTCCAAAATTCACTGGTGAAAATGGGGTCACAATCACTTACAATACCGGAAGGTAATATATGAAGACAGACTATTTCATGAACGTATACTGCTGCAAACCATGATGTTGTCCTCTTACTCTTAACCTGAATGAAATGAGCGCTCTTAGTAAGTCTGTCTACTATAACCCAAATGATGGTGTTGCCTTTCCTCGATCTAGGCAAGCCATCAATGAAATCCATAGAGACGCTCTCCCACTTCCATTGTGGGACTTCCAAAGGATGAAGTAAACCACCGGGCTTCTTTTGCTCAGCCTTGACTTGCTGGCAAATCAAACATTAAGAAACAAACTCTGCCACATCTTTCTTCATCCAAGCCCAAAAGAAAACCCTCTTCATATCTCTATACATCTTATCACCGCCTAGATGAATAGTCATCTTAGAATGATGGGCTTCCTCTAGGACCGTCTTCAACAGACTCCCAACTCGAGGAACACAAAGCCTTCCATCTCGTCGCACCCACCCTCTATGTGGAATATCTACTGAGGTGACTAGAAGTCTCCCCTCTACTGAGCCTATCCAAGACGCCTGAAATATGGGGATCCTCTCGCTGTGAAGTTCCTATCTGATCCAAAAGATTAGGTCGCACCTTAAGTGAAGTCAATAAACCAGGTACAAATTCGGCGGAGGGTCTAAAATTAAAAGTCGATATAAACTCCAAGCTTTTCCTCTCCACAAATAGAGGACTTAAGGCCATGCTCTGCCTACTCAATGCGTCTGCCACCACATTACCCTTGCTAGGTGTACAAAATCTCAAAGTCACAGGATGCTAGGAACTCCATCCATTTTTGTTGCCTTAAATTAAGATCCTTTTGTGAGAACAAGTACTTGGGAGATTTATGGTCGGTGTACAACTCAAACTTCTCTCCAAGCAGATAACGGAGCCAATTCTTAAGTGCAAAAAATATGGCAGCTAGCTCTAAGTCATGGCTAGGGTAGTTCTTCTCATGAACCCTTAGTTGTCTACATCCATAACATACTACCCTTCCCTCTTGAATCAGAACCGCACCAAGCCTTGTACCACATGCATCAGTGTATACTGTGAAAACTTTGTTCCCACCAAGCAAGGTCAAGACTGGGGTTGTTGTTAGAGCCCTCTTCAATCGCTGGAAAGTATCATTACAATCTACATCCCAAGAAAATGTCAGATTCTTCTTTGTCAGCCTGGCGAGTGTGGCTGACATCTCTGCGAAGTCCTTAATGAACTTCGTATAGTAGCCTGCTAGCCCCAGAAAACTTCTCACCTCTATTGCATTCTTTGGGATTTGCCAATCTTGAAATATAACTACCTTCGCGGGATCCACTACTATCCCATCTTTAGAGACTACATGCCCTAGAAATCTCACTTCCTTTCTCCAAAAATGACATTTGGAGCATTTCGCCTTAAGCTGGTGCACACAGAAAGTTTTCAAAACCTCCATTAAATGTCGGGCATGCTCTTCCTTGCTCTTTGAGAAAATCAAGATGTCATCAACAAAGATCACAACGAACTTATTTAGAAACTCCCGAAACACCCTACTCATCAGATCAACAAAATTGGCAGGTGAATTAATCAACCCAAAAGGCATAACGAGTCACTTGAAGAAACCATTTGGAATTCTAAAAGTGGTCTTGTCCATACTATCCTCGGCCACCCTCAACTGATAAAACCCCGTGACTAAGTCTAACTGAGAGAAAACAGATGCACCAACAAGATAGTCAAATAGGTTGTCTATCCTTGGGAGTGGGTGCCTAGTCCTCTTAGTGAGTTTATTCAACTCCCTATAATCCACACATAAGCAAAGCGAACCATCCACCTTAGTTGCGAATACCACCGGAGCATCCCATTTAGATATGCTTCGCCTGATAAACAGTTTCTTAAGTAGCGCCTTTACTTGCTTGCTAAGCTCCCCCCTTTCTCTCGGACCCATGTGGCGCACAAGCAATGCAACTAGCTTTGCATTGTCCACCAAGTATATATGGAAATCGATCTAGCGCCTCGGAGGTAAGCCCCGAACATCCTCAAAAACATCAGGATACTCATAGACTACCGGTACGGATCGTAGGTCATTGATAGATGCATCAGGTGACTCTAGGAAACTAAGCATGACACACCCTTTGAGGTCACAAGAAATCTCGAGGGTCCTCCCATGGCAAGTTAAAAGTCTAACGACCCTCCTCTCACAATCCAGGATAGCACCGTACATAGCTAGCTAATATATCCTTAGAACCAAACCATAACCCATGAAATCAAGAACATATGCATCGCATTCAGATTCGACGCCTAACGTAGATATTCTCAAACCTCGTCAAATCATATTCAGACCAACCATACCCCTAATGGGGTTTGAGACAACAACGGGATCCAAAACCATACTAGTACAAAGGTGTAGAGACTCAACCACTGAATCAGATATAAAAGAATGCAAAGCTACCAAATCAAAAAGAGTTCTAACTGGGTAATTAGAATGAGAAATCAAACCTTTTTTAAAAACACTTTCATACCTCTATCCGGTACAAGGGCCACGAGGGCATACACCTACCCTCCAAAAGATCATGCCCTTTGGCCCTGCCCTTGCTTCTTCGGGGACTCCCTAAAATAGCGTCCGACCTCTCCACAATGGAAACAAACGTTCTTTCTTTTATTGCAATTCTTGATCAAATGATCCACGCGCCCACAACTATGACATTTCTTCTTTCCTCGGGCTTTGCAATCTTTGGTCAAATGACCCCTACGTCTACAAACATGACATTTCTTCTTAGAGAAATCATCTACTTGCGAAGGTGGAGGAACAATGGCTGCAGCTGGGGGAGGGATGTCTCCTTGGCTCCTGGTTGGTGTCGTAGCCTTAAGACACCTACGGAACCAATCTGTTACTTGAACGCCGTCCGGAATATTCAGTTCCCCAGACATGCTAAAACGAAAAGGAAGAAGGGGTTCAAACAGAGAATCGAAAGATATTTCCTATAGCATTGGGGAATATGTTTTTCAAAACAGACTTCCCTTCTGAAAATGCTTTCTTTTAAAACCTTTTTGAAAACAATTTTCAAAATCTTTTATCCGATCTTGTAACCTTCAGCCATGATACCATGTGTGACACCCCACGTCCGTCAATGTCACTCATTAAGAGAAGGCACTAAGTTTCTTGAAGCATTATAAGTAAACAGAAACAGAAATATTACAAGACAGATATAAAATAACAGCGGAATTTAAAACTTTATTAAGCAGAGAACATCGTGGTTCAAAACATAGTTACATCATGAGTCTGAAATACATAAAACCCAGTACATCAACTTAAAATTTCTGTCTTGTACTAAAATCATTAGAATACAATAAACATGAAAAGAGCATAATCCCCAGAAATATAGCCATAGTAGAGAAGGTACAAAATCAAGCAATACATCTAAGAAGCTCCAAGTAGAAGGAAAGAAGAATCGTGATCAAGCTTGAGTATTCCCGCCCAGAGAACCTAGGGGGAGCGGAAGAGAAAGAAGAGGAAACAAAATGGGTCAGACATAAAGTCTGGCGAGTCCAGTTACTTTTAGCATATAAATAAGTAAAAGCATCATGACAAGCATATAAACTGGATAAGAGAGATAACCGCATATAAGGCAAGTATGACAAGGTCAACGGGATAAACTGAAAAGAACGTATATGTATAGCGCTTCTATAATACTTTTCTCTTTCTGCACCAATACTAGTATCATATGAACAAGATGATCCCCAATAAGTATAAGATGGTAGACTTGAGTGTACTTCTAGTGAGAGGTTTAACCCCATAAATAACAGGCAGCCCAATTGAAAATACAGGAGTTACCCCTAAGGATAATAACAGGCTCCTAAATATACTAGAGTCCAGATGTATACTAATCGCTACCCCAATTGATCGGCTCGCTACTCCATAGATACCCTGTGTTGGCCCCATAGTAGAATGTACCACTTCCTGAAGTGGCAACCCTTCTTTTCCAGGATGTGCACAACCATATCTACTGATGTCACAACATCTTATTTTTTCGGATAGGTAGACCCATGCACGCACATGAGCCCGATGGAACACGCCGTCAGACACTGTCCCCTCTTTTGGATCTCTTACAATCATGCACATGCACTTCCAAGAATTAAAATCTTTATAAGTAAAATTTGATACCTCGCTTAAATCTTCTTCACTACTTTCTGAATGAGATTGAGCCGTAAGACACAAGTTAGCTTGCTCTTAATCACTTTTAGAAACTTCTTCTCCTTCCTCGTCATCCCATGTAGCAGCAAAAACCTTCTTCTTCCTTTTGAACTTCTTCTTCTTTTCATTTTTAAACTGTGGGCAATTTGGTTTGATATGTCCGGGTTTCTTGCAATTGTAGCAAATCACTTAATCGTCTGAACTTTTTGAACTTTCAGACTTATTAATATTTGAATTCTTCTTTTGTGGTTGGCCCACTTTCTCAAAACCATGGCCAACTCTTCAGCGGGATCTTCATCATCACTTTCAACAGTATTATTTGGAGCGATCATCTTTTTCTTTGATTTGGAGTTCTTTCGTTCTTCTCTTGCTTTTAACTCCATCTCGTAAGTAATTAGATTTCCAATCAACTCTTCCATGCTTATTTTATTTAGATCTTTTGATTCTTTAATCGCCGTAACCTTGGCTTCAAAATTCATTGGTAGCACTCCTAATATTTTTCTGATCAATTCCACTTCGGTATAAGTTTTGCCAAGAGCTTTTGCATTGTAGACTAGTGATGAGAAGCGTCCATACATCTCTTTTATATCTTCGTCTCTTTGCATAGAGATATTTTCATATTCGTTGCTGAGTAGAGCGAGACGAGATTCCTTCACTTGAGACGTTTCTTCGTGTGCGACCTCCAACATATGCCATATTTCCCGCACAATTTCACAATGAGAAATTCGATTAAATTCAGTTTTATCAAGAGCACAGATTAAAGCATTCATCGCTTTGGCATTAGTTGAAAATAATTTTTTGTCATTAGCGTCCCACCTGTCTTTTGATTCAGGAATTTCAACACAATTAACAATAACAGTGGGAGATCTATAACCTGTTTCAATAATATCCCACACATCATAACCGACTAAACTCAAATAAATTTTCATCCTAGCTTTCCAATAAGCATAATCAACTCCATTAAACATGGGTGGCGTAGCTATTGACTGACCCTTAGAAAAAACGTTATTAGACAGATTCATGACTTTAGAGTTAAAATATGATAAAAAAAATACCTGCTCTGATACCATAGGATCTAAATTAACCCTAGAGGAGGGGGTGAATAGGGTTTATCGCAGATTTTTGTAGAGTAATTAAATAATAACAACACATATAATAACCAGAATAAATGCGGAAAATAAATAACACACAGATATACCTATCTTCGGTAAAACCCTACCTACTGCTGCATTCCCCAATGTTTTTACTAGAAGTTAAAACAATATCTAGCTTGCAATCCTCTGTAAACTCGAGACACTCGCTCCCAACTATTCTTAACCCTACGCTCAAATCCCTGCACTGGTTTCTATCCCCAAAACCAGATTTCCCTAATTACGAATCCAATAATTCGTCTCCCTAGTTTTAGAGACAAACTAGAAAACTCTAATTTGATTACAACTTGAAACTAAAGACGAAATAAAAACAAATTTAAAACAAAGCTAAACACTAGTTTTAAATTAATTAAAAAAAGTCCTTTCTTTTAAAACTTCTTGGCTGGCCCCTTTTATTTGCTTCACTACTTTTTTTTCTTGGGCCTGATCTCCTTTTCTTTGGAAAAGTAAATTGCGGCCTAGGGTTTCTTCTTAAATCCCTAAATCGTGATGCCTTGCTGAAATGCTATTCAATTTTCTGATGCTCGAGTCCTTTTGCTTCATTCTCTGGCGGCTTGCATCATCGATTGATTTGGGAATTTATCGATTTAGGGTTTCGATTCTTCTTGGAATAGAAGCTGTCGCACTCTCGTGTAATGCTCTCAAATTTCCAGTGTTGCTTATACGAGTTGAAGCACTTCTATTTGATCCAAGCACTTTGTTGATAATCTGGTATGATTTAAGATTTGAATTTATGCTTTAATTTTGCTTGAACTTGGATGGCTTAAAGCCGATGATGATGTGGTGTATATATAGGATTTAGAATCCCTATTTATCTCCGATTTCATCTAGTGACTTGGTCCTGATATATACGAAATTTTTGTTGTGGATTTGTTCAGGATATGTACAAGAATTTTGGGCTTTCGAAACCTTCGTATATACTGGGTAATTTGATTTGTATATAACCGTGACTCTTGGAAATTTGACTGAGTTTGAAAGATCCAAACTTATCTGGAAATATCTTGGATTGAGGTTTTCGTTGCTTTGAATTGATTCCTTATTTTTGTGGCTTGACTTCTTCAATATTTATCTAAATAAAACTGATATAATGCTGATAAGATCAGTTACTATACTTAATCAACCTTTGAAGAATTGTTGCTATGCTCCTCTTGTTCATGACAGTTAACTATATGAAAAATGTACATTGAAATTTGTTTTTTCCTGCATTCCTTGAACAGTTAATTGCCATGATTTGGAGGATGAAAAAAAAATAGAAACAAATTAAAATAGTTTTTCCCAAAAACAATTTTTCTCCAATTCCTAAAAAGTGATAGTATTTCAGGAAGTCATTGATTGCCTTTCAACTTAATTTCTTTCCTTACTTCCAAACTGAGATTTCTGGAATTTTTTATATGATTCACCATTGTTCACTTGTCATGACTATGGGCCATCATGGACTTAATTGATAACCTGTAATACTCCATTCCTGCCATGTTTGAAAACTTTGATTTGCTGAATTTCATTCGTGCATAAGTGTTGCCTCATTTGACTATATGTGTTGAGCTGATCTGCATGTCTCATGTATTCACATATGTACCATTCAACTGACTTGGAATTTGCTTGACCCTACTAAACATCACTGTACGTACCTTGTTCTTGTGTACACCATAGCTGATTCATTCCATGCTTGTTGCTATGTACATTAGAAATTTTCACTGATTTGTGCACTCATGAACTCTTGAACCTGCAAGTTCACCCTGGTTTGTAGAACATGGCTATGCTAAATTTTGTGCTTCATTCTATTTTCACTTGAGTTGAGCTGCCATGATCTTTTTACTCGAACTGCCGGTACATGTGCATGAGCCATGTTGCTGAGTCGCTGTTCTGAAATAAACTTGTTTAACCTTGGACTTGTAGCCACTTGAAATGATTGCTGTGTGCACATATGTATCCTTGTTGCATGTCCCCATTAGTTTGCTTGACCATTTTTTCACTTGAACCCATGAATCTGTGCCATGCCACAATGTACATAGCTGCCTTGTAAACTTGCTAACTTGAATGCAACTTGACCTTCATACTTGGATTTGTTGTTTTCACTTTGGCTCGGACATGCCACGTTTACTCGTGCTCAACCACACATGATTATTGTGTTGCACTGAGTCGAGATGGTCCACGTGGCTACTCCTCAGATGCACTCAGATTGGCGAGGTAGTGCACACGTGTATATTTATACACTTGTGTATATGCAGCCATTTAAAAACATTTTCTTGTCCCTACATTGATATATATATATATATATATGTATGTATATATATATATATGTATGTATATATATATATATATGATGTCTGCCTTGTGGTATTTACAATGTATCACTGTGAATATCACAAGTTGTCTAAACACAGTTGAATGGATTAATAAATCAGATCGAGTCAGAATGATGATGAGAAACACAATGAAATTCTAAGGCAAATGAATTTTCAAAATAAAAATTATATTTGCTAGAATTAAAATATTATTTCTGTTCCAAATATTGTGTGTTTCTGTATGTGACAGGTATGAAGATTGGACTGACTGAAGGCTGTGAAGACAGAAGACAGAAGGCAGAAGAAAGAAGATTCATGACAAGAATAGTGAAAAGAATACAAATGTATATCTGTATATGAGTGTAAATGAAAATGAAAAAGTACATGAGTGTTGAGCGAACTGCAGTAAAGAGTTGTGTATATGAAAATAGAAAATTGTACTGATAATTGTAATAAACAAATCTGATTGAAATAAAATATTATTTTACTGTGTTCAATAAAATTTGTCTATCATATTCAATTTATATACAAGTACAATACCATGTGAAGTAAATGAAATGTGATGTATTATAGAGATTAAACAAATAGTGGAGTTATAAAATTTGTACTGTTTGAATGTTGGAATATATTATATTCAAATAAAATACCGTGTGAATATTTGCATTTCTGTACAGTCATATTTTATTTAAATATAAATATTATATTCCTGTTTGTGATAAATATATAGAATAATACAGTAACAAACACATTTAAAATAATATTTATTTGGTTGTTATCATCAAACAAAAATCATATAATTGTGTATACAACTACGTCATATACAACAATCTCCCCCTTTTGATGATGACAAACAAATAAAAGATCTTGAGCATAATAAATGTGTTTGACAGTGAATATTGAACTCCCTCTATTTGTATGCTTCCCAAACAACTATACTCCCCCTGTATATGTGGAAAATATAAATAATGAAATTCAACTAACCATTTTCCATCTAGATATTTAATTTCCAATTTTAAAAATATTCTTGAATTAAATACTCACCAATCAAAATCTTTACCATTCTCCTTCTTTTGTTATCATCAAAAGGATAATAGAAATCGAAACAGTGACGAATTTAGACCATAAATATAAATTCAAATTTAGAGAGAGAATATATATCGCAAATCCCATTTAATCAAACAAAAATCATAATAATCTTTGAATCAGAAGCAAATTTCACTTTCAGAATGAATGGATTTACAATGGATTTTATAGAATGAGGAGAGTTCAATAAAAATTAAATATTTGAATATGAATTTTGAGGGTTTTAAATATGCTCAAAATGTGTTAAGCACTTGCTAACCACGCATAGACCAAAGGTCTTTTAAATGGGGTAAGTAGTAACTTAACTTTATCCTCTCTAATGAGTTCCATCCATGCACAACCCAAAGGTCTTTTAAGTGAGAATGGAAGCACACAGAGATTAAGGTAATTCACCTACGCATAACCACAAGGAATTTTAAACGGGAGTGAGTACCAAGGATAATATATATATATATATATATATATATTTCTTTTTCTCTTCTTTTAATTTTATTTTTATTTCCAAGAATAATTTGAACTCCCCAAATTAAATAAAACCATGATGAATGACAAACATATGGTAGATATAGAAGATAGTCGTGAAATAAGCTCTAATTCAAAGATATTATAAAATCTGTCCAATCATCATGAGATTTATAATAACATCTCCTCTAGTTATAAATTATACCATAGTCATAACTTAACACAATTTCATAAATCTGTTAATAAATTTGAGAGTCACAAAACGGTTCAAATTAATCAATAATTCCAATTTTTGAATAAATAATCAAAAATAATTATAAAATTGAAAATATCAATTTCAAGAGGAGTTTTTGAAAATATCAATGCAAGTTGAAAGTCAGTTTCAAAAATCAATCAGTAGAATATGGAATTTTCTAATATTTTTAACACTGATTGCTCCTAGACAATTTTAAAAAATACTTGTATATGAAATTCAAATTTTAAAGAAATCTAATCGCTTATTTTTCAACTCATCATCCAATCACCAAGATATTCAAATAAATCAAATCAATTTCCTTATCAGAGCAGCACAAGATCATTTTCAAAGCAAGAATCACAAGTGAATTTTTAAGAGAATTTTTTAAACAAGCACAAGAAATAGTCAGCGATCAAATCTGAAGATAATTATTTGAAATCACTTTAAAAAAAATCAAATTTTTTATAATCCAAAAAATTTAACAATTAATAATGAATGATTTCAAAATCAGGCCAAGAAAAAAAATGAAATTTTCACAATTAATCAATCATGGCTTTCAAGTAGACTGCTGTATTGAGTTCAGTTTTTCAATATTTTCAAAGAATGAACAGGAAGAAACTCAAAACAGCAAAAATGTGTGAAATTTCATTAGCATTTGAGAACATCATAAATTTCAAAATTCCAATTTATAGTGTTTAAGATGTGCTCAACATGTTATGACCCTATCAACATAAATCAGCATAAAAAAAAGAAAATACAATTAAAGGGAAATAAAATAAAAACAAGAGTTTACAGATCATACCTGACTTACCATAATCGATGTGAACCAATGAATCTCGAATCTCAGAAATCTATGGCTAAGGAACTTCAAACAATTCAATTAAGTGGAACAACTTGAATTTTATCTCTTTTAAGCACTGTTGTTCCTTAGCCTCCCTCGTTACCTAAATGTTGATAGGATCGATGTGAACCAAATCATTAGGATTTTGTATTTCAACTGGATCAAATCCAAAACCAAGTCCCTTTTTATTTTGAACAAAAAATTGGTTTTTTAACAACATATTCAACAATTTCTCTCCTTTAGAAAATTTAGTGCAAGTTGACTCAAGTCGTTGAATTTTAAATTTAAGATCGCTATTTTCTTTCATTTAATTTGAACATCGATTAATAGCGATTTTCCTCTTTTCAGCATCAGTTTGTTTCAGAACCAAATTTTCATTTTCAAGTGCTTTAATTTTAGCATTGGACTTAGATATTTCAATTTCAAATTGTTTTCGCTTTTCAAAATCAAGTTTTTCAGATTCTCTAAGTTTCTCAATCTCATTCTCAAAATCACAATTATTGTTCTTCAAATTCACATTTTCACTTTTAAGTAACTCAAAATCAGTTTTGAATTTCAAAAGATCATTACTCAAAAACTGACATTTTTCGCATTCTGAAAATGGTGAATTCTTAAAATTTTCAAGTTTTCTTTCTAAACCGTTATTTTCTTGAACTAGTTTTAACCTATCCGATTTCAATTTCTTAAACTTTTAGTTCAAGAGAATCAACGGTTTTTGTGAGATTGTGACACATTAAAATTAAATCTTTATAAGTAAAATTCGATACCTCGCTTGAATCCTCTTCACTACTTTCTGAATCAGATTGAGCCATAAGACACAAGTTAGCTTGCTCTTCATCACTTTCAGAAACTTCTTCTCCTTCCTTGTCATCCCATGTAGTAGAAAAAGCCTTCTTCTTCCTTCTGAACTTCTTCTTCTTTTCATTTTTAATCTGTGGGCAGTTTGGTTTGATATGTTCAGGTTTCTTGCAATTGTAGGAAAACACTTCATCGTCTGATCTTTTTGAACTTTCGGACTTGTTAGTTTTTGAATTCTTCTTTTGTGGTTTGTAATTTCCTTTGGCCCACTTTCTCAAAACCATGGCTAGCTCTTCAGTGGGATCTTCATCATCACTTTCAACAGTATTATTTAGAGCGATCATCTTTTTCTTTGATTAAGAATTCTTTCATTCTTCTCTTGCTTTTAACTCCATCTCGTAAGTAATCAGATTTTCAATCAACTCTTCAATGCTTATTTTATTCAGATCTTTTGATTCTTGAATCGCCGTAACCTTAACTTCAAAATTCATCGGTAGCACTCTCAATATTTTCTGATCAATTCCACTTCGGTATAAGTTTTTCCAAGAGCTTTTGCATTGTATACTAGTGATGAGAAGCGTCCATACATCTCTTTTATATCTTCTTCTCTTTGCATAGAGAAATTTTCATATTCATTGCTGAGTTGAGCGAGATGAGATTCCATCACTTGAGATGTTCCTTCATGTGTGACCTCCAACGTATGCCATATTTCCTGTGCAGTTTCACAATGAGAAATTCGATTAAATGCAGTTTTATCAAGAGCACAGATTAAAGCATTTATCGCTTTGGCATTAGTTGAAAATAATTTTTTATCATTAGTGTCCCACCTATCTTTTGATTTAGGAATTTCAAAACCATTAAAAATAACAGTGGGAGATCTATAACCCGTTTCAATAATATCCCACATATCATAATCGAATGAATTCAAATAAATTTTCATCCTAGCTTTCCAATAAGCATAATCAGTTCCATTAAACATGTGTGGCCTAGCTATAGACTGACCCTCAGAAAAAGCGTTATTAGACAGATTCATAGCTCTGGAGTTAAAATAAAATAAAAAATACCTGCTCTGATACCACTTGTAGGATCTAAATTAACCCTAGAGGGGGTGAATAGGGTTTATTGCAGATTTTTGCAGAGTAGTTAAATTATAACAACACGGATAATAATTAGAATAAATGCAGAAAATAAATAATGCACAGATATACCCAGCTTTGGCAAAACCCTGCCTACTACTGCATTCCCCAAGCTATTTACTAGGAGTTAAAGCAATATCTATGCTTACAATCCCCTGTAAACTCGCGACACTCGCTCCCAACTGTTCTTACCCCTATGCTCAAAACCCTGCACTGGTTTCTATCCCTGAAACCAGATTTCCCCGAATTACAAATCTCGTAATTTGTCTCCCTTCTTTTAGAGACAAACTAGAAAACTCTGATTCGATTACAACTTGAAACTAAAGATGGAATAAAAACAATTTAAAACAAAGCTAAACCCTAGTTTTAAAATAACTAAAAAAACTAAGTCCTTTCTTTTAAAACTTCTTAGTCGTCCCCTTTTATTTGCTTCACCACTTTATTTATTTTTCTTGAGCTCGATCTCCTTTTCTATGGAAAAATAAATGGCGGCCTAGGGTTTCTTCTTAAATCCCTAAATCGCGATGCTTGGTGGAAATCCAATTCAGTTTTCTGATGCTCGAGTCCTTTTGCTTCAATCTCTGGTGGCTTGCATCATCGATTGATTTGGGAATTTGTTGATTTAGGGTTTTGATTCTTCTTGGATTAGAATCCCCCGCACTCTCGTGTGACACTCTCGAATTTCCAGTGTTGCTTATACGAGTTAAAGCACTTCTATTTGATCCAAGTACTTTGTTGTTAATCTGGTATGATTTTAGATTTTAATTTATGCTTTAATTTTGCTTGAACTTGGATGGTTTGAAGCCGATGATGATGTGGTGTATATATAGGATTTAGAATCCGTATTTATCTCTGATTTCATCTAGTGACTTGGTCTTGATATATACCATTTT
Organism: Allium sativum; assembly: GCA_030737875.1. Lineage (NCBI taxonomy): Eukaryota > Viridiplantae > Streptophyta > Magnoliopsida > Asparagales > Amaryllidaceae > Allium > Allium sativum. The sequence goes on from CM060921.1 coordinate 781,487,846, forward strand.
TTTTGTGGATTTGGTCTTGATTTGGTTTGGATATATACGAGAATTTTGGGCTTTTAAAACCTTCGTATATACTGGGTAATTTGATTTGTATATAACTGTGACATTTCGAAATTTGACCGAGTTTGAAAGATCCAAACTTTTCTGGAAATATCTTGCATTGAGGTTTTCGTTGCTTTGAAATGATTTTGAATTCTGGAATTGATTCCTTATTTTTGTGGCTTGACTTCTTCAACATTGCTCTAAATAAAACTGATATAATGCTGATAAGATCAATAACTATACTTGATCAACCCTTTAAAGAACTATCGCTATGCTCCACTTGTTCATCACAGTTGACTATATGAAAAATGTACCTTGAAATTTGGTTTTCCCTGCATTCCTTGAATAATTGATTGCCGTGATTTGGAGGATGAAAAAAAACTGGAAACAAATTAAAACAGTTTTTCCCAAAAACCGTTTTTTCCAATTCCTAAAAGGTGATAGTATTTCGGGTAGTCATTGATCGCCTTTCAACCTGATTTCTTTCCTCAACTCCAAACTGCGATTTCTAGAATTTTTTATATGATTCACCATTGTTCACATGTCGTGACTATGGGCCATCATGACTTGCTTGATAACTTGTATTACTCCATTCCTACCATGTTTGAAACTTGCTGAATTTCATTTGTGCATAAGTGTTGCCTCATTTGACTATATGTATTGAGCTGATTTGCATTTTTCATGTATTCACATATGTACTATTCAACTAACTTGGAATTTGCTTGACCCTGCTAAACATCACTGTATGTACCTTGTTCTTGTATACACCATAGCTGATTCATTCCATGCTTGCTGCTGTGTACATTAGAAATTTTCAATGATTTGTGCACTCATAAACTCTTGAACCTGCAAGTTCACCCTGGTTTGTAGAACATGGCTATGCTAAATTTTGTTCTCCATTGTATTTTCATTTGAGTTGAGCTGCCATGACCTTTTTACTTGAACTCCTGGTACATGTGCATGAGCCATGTTGTTGAGTCGCTATTCTGAAGAAAAAAAACTTGTTTAACCTTGGATTTGTAGCCACTTGAAATGGTTGTTGTGTGCACATATGTATCCTTGTTGCATGTCCCCATTAGCTTGCTTGACATTTTTGCACTAGAACCCACGAATCTGTGCCATGCCACAATGTACATAGCTGCCTTGTAAGCTTGCTAACTTGAGTGCTGCTTGACCTTCATACTTGGATTTGTTGTTTTCACTTTGGCTCGACCATGCCATGTTTACACGTGCTCGACCACACATGATTATTGTGTTGCACTGAGCCAAGATGGTCCATCTGGCTACTCCTCAGATGCACTCAGATTGGCAAGGCAATGCACACGTGCATATTTATGCACGTGTGTACATGCAGCCATTTAAAAACATTTTCTTGTCCCTGCGTTGATATATATATATATATATATATGTATATATATATATTGGGAATGGCGTCTTCTAGTGGAAACCCTAACATAGGAAATGAACAAAATTCATCAAACAAAGGAGAATCACAGACAGAAGATACATCAGCGGTGGATGAGGATGGATGGCAATTTGTGGGTAAGAGACGTCAGACTTTTGCACAGGCGGTGAAAGGAAAGAGTCAAATAAATGAGGTTTCTGGCAAATCGAATGGATCTAAACCTAATAACACAAACAAACAACCGATCTTTCAGATGCGACAGGGTGTTAGATCATGGGCGGCTGCAGTTGCTGGCAACACCGAAATTGATGGAGGTGTACAGAGCTTCATTAACTCAAGGGACGAAAATGGGGAGTTTGCAGAACTAGATGACCTTGTATTCGAAACAGCAAAGGACATGTGGAAGAACTCTATCTATATATACTTGGTGGGTAGAAGACCATATTATATTCACTTGAATGCTTATATAAAGCGTGAATGGAAACCAGTGGGATCATGGGACGTGTTTGCAAGAGAGAATGGATTTTATCTCATCAAATTTGAAAGAGAAGATGACTGCAATTCAGTTCTAGAAAGAGGACCTTGGTTCATGGATAGTAAATTGATATTTATCAAGAGATGGGAACCAAACCTACGATTGGAAAGAGATATGCTGGAGACACACCCGGTTTGGATTAAATTACTTAATCTAGACCTAACTTTATGGAATGCGAGGGGTATAAGCAAACTAGCTAGCTTAATTGGTACACCTTTAGCCATGGATGAACAAACCAAAAATGTTAAAAGACTTAATTATGCTCGAGTACTTGTGGACATCCATGTAAACACTGAATGTAAAAAACAATTAAGAGCTAAAGATAAACTTGGCAATATTTACGTGTAGGAAGTTGAATATGAGTACATGCCACCTACATGTAAAGGCTGCAAATGCTTCGGACACACTGATAGTCAATGTGCCACGGTGGTGAAGCCGGTTAAGCAAGTTTGGATGGTTAAAGAGAAAACTACAGACATAAATACATCAGATGTGCAGCCAGACAAAAACAGTGATCATATCAGTAATCAAAATGCTGCAACTAACCCTACCATAGACCCTAATTTTTCACAACCTAGTGGTATAAGTCCCATAGACCTATCTACCCCTGTACAAAACACCCAAGATCAAACTACAGTTGGGGTGCATCCACTGTTGGATCAGTCAAATCAGCAACAGGAGAGGGAGGTAGAATCTGATGAACCAATGGAGAAAGCTCCCCAAACTGGTGACTTGGCATCGGATTTGGAAGCTGTTTCTGGAAATATTGAAGAATTGAATAAATTAGACATCAATCTTGATGAAGTAGATGACGATAGTCAAGAAGAGAATAATAACAAATATGCATGTCTCACAAAACCAAATCCAGAATATACTGCTCAGTTTACTTCATCATCAGAAGGACTTAAGGCTGCAACATGCATGAGGGTGCAACCCCCTAGGTTGGTTAGGGGACGACCACCTAATTCCAAATGTCCTTAATAACATGGAATGTCAGAGGTCTAAACAACGATACCCGACTGTTAGACCTCGACAACCTTCGAAGGAAATTTCTTCCTTCGTTTCTGGGTATTTTAGAAAATAAGATGAACGAGAATAATCTGAATTTTTTTATTGAATCTATGGGAAATGAATGGTTACATGTTACAAATAATGAGTTTTCTGATAAAGGCAGAATTCTAATGTTATGGTGCACCAATGTGTGGACATGTGATGTTTTGGACAAAGATGAGCAACAGATTACAGTAAAGCTCGAAAATCAGGGAGGACTTACATTGATCATCTCAGTTGTTTATGCGAGTAATCTAGTGACCGAAAGGTCTTTGCTTTGGAATAAAATCACAAGTTTAGCATCAAACATTAAAGTTCCATGGATAGTTATGGGGGATTTTAATGCAATACTAAAAGCTAACGTGAAGAAGGGGGGAGCTAGTGTAAGTGTTTCACAATTAGCTGAATTTAATACCTGCGTGGTCGCTTCAGGATTAGTTGAGCCAGTGCATTGCGGCCTGTATTACACATGGAGAAGTGGTGAGTGCAGGAAAATAAATTGTAGACTGGATAGGGTGCTCATAAACTCTGACTGTATTAACATGTTTTCTGATATGAAAGTGAATGTGTTACCCTCGTCAACAAGTGACCACAGTCCTATCCATGTTAATCTTGTGACTCGTGCGAACAACAGCAAAGGGAGACCTTTTAGATATGCAAATCATTGGAGGTTTGTGGATGGATATAATGAATGCTTCAATTTTGAAATGTTGCAGCAACATATTGATGCTCATATGTATCACTTTGTTCAATTTCTCAAAAACTCTAAAAAGCAAATGAAAGAATGGAACAGGACCATACCGAAAGAAAATGATCACATAAATAGTATTGAAAATAGATGCGCTGAGCTTTTACAAAAGATTGATGATGGGGACGACAGTGACCAAACATGGAACCTTTATGTGAAAAGTCAAAGCGAATTGAAAGAAGCAATGAAAATCAAAACAGTAGAGCTAAAGCAGAAGGCTAAGGAAAAGTGGCTGGCTGATGGAGATGAATGCACAAAAAAATTTTATACAAAAATGTCTGTATGTCGAAATTCTAACTTTAATTTGCAAATTTTTGATCAGGATGGAAACAATGTGGTGGATCTATTGAAGCTTGAGGATGAAGCATGCAAATATTTTTCAGAATTATACAATGGCGAGTGTTCAATTGACTTACCCCATGTTGTGCCCAGAAGAACTCTTAATGCCAATGGCAGAAGGTTGATGAGCAGAACCATCAAGGAAGCCGAAGTCACTGCTGCTGCCAAATCCATCCATTATGACTCCTCCCCCGGCCCAGACGGGTTCGGGTCCTGCTTCTATGGCACCCACTGGAGCGATCTAAAAAACAAAGTCACAGCAGCAATAAATGACTCATTCAGGTCAGGAAAAATTTTAAAAGAAATTAACCACACGTTCTTGTGCTTGATCCCAAAGGTTGATAAGCCAACTAGAATTGCTGACTACAGACCAATTGCTTGTTGCAATGTATTTTACAAAATTTTGAGTAAAGTCATTTGCAATAGGTTGAAAAAAGTGTTACCAGATTTGATAGCGGAATGCCAGAGTGCTTTCATAAAAGGAAGAAACATATCAGAAAACTCATTGTTGGCGCATGAATTGATAAGAAACTTCAACAAAAAAGGTGCGGACAAATTTTGCCTGAAAGTGGACCTCCACAAAGCATATGATAAAATAAACAGACAATTTATAATTCACATGCTCAAGGCTATGGGGTTTCCAGAGAAGATTGTTAGACTTATTTCAGAATGCATTAATTCACCTACTTTCTCTATTCTGATAAATGGTGTACCCAAGGGTTACATTACCAGTACTCGAGGCATAAGACAAGGTGATCCTCTGTCTCCGTACCTTTTTGCAATAGCTATGGAATATTTCTCTCTTCAGATGGAGCTTGAAGTTCACAGACAGACAATTATGCCAGTTCACAATTTTCAACCATCTATAAGCCATCTGCTTTATGCTGATGATTTGATAGTGTGCATTAAAGCAACAGGTACTGCAGCCCATACAATTTTAATTTTTTTTGACAATTTAGATAAATTTGTGGGTCTGAAAATGAATGAACAAAAAACCAAATGCTATTTCAACAAATTTTGTCGTGCCAAACAGCATGTGCTTGAAATACTGAAAGTGAAAGAGGGTGAGCTACTAGTGAAATATTTGGGTGTACCATTATCATCGAATAAAATAGCTGACAGAGAATGTGCAGACTTAATCTCTAAAATTAGAGAGAAATTGCAAGGTTGGAATTCTAAATTACTTTCCTTCGCTGGACGCATTGAATTGGTTCATACTGTAATTCAAGCAAAAGTTAACTTTTGGTTACAAACATTTCAACTACCTGATACATCGATAAACAAGATTGAGCAAGTTTGCGCGGATTTTATTTGGAAAGGTAAATTTCATAAGATCAAGTACCATGACCTATGCAGACCCAAAGATGAAGGTGGGGTAGGCCTACGAAAACTCACAGATATGAGAGAAGCTTTTACTTTGAAACAAGGATGGAAGATTATAGCAGACAATGGACTGTGGTCTAGATGGATGAGGAAAAGATATATCAAAGAAAACTTCTGGACAATGGCGAGTGATAATAATGCTTCTGCCACATGGAAAGCAATTCTTAGAGTGAGACACAAACTTGCTAGCTGTTGTGAGATTGAATTAGCAAATGGCAATGAAATTGATCTTTGGCGAGACCCTTGGATAAAAGGAAAATCTCTAATAGACATATGGGGATGGGATACTTATTCTGCTTATGGTTGTCCTAATCTAAAGGTGAATAACATCATTCATGCAAGCAGACTGAAATGTGACAGTATTCCATGCACAGAAGAGCAAAAAACCACATTGAGTATATTCCTTTATACGTCGATTGAGAATTTGACATATGGAAATGGGGCTCAGGTAACGAATTCACAATCAAAAACGCTTGGAGTGTGCGCAGAGATACTCAGAGGAAAAATAAATGGCATAAAGTAGTTTGGCATAAACTTATTCCACCCAAAATCTCGTTTACGATGTATAAAGCCTTGTTGCACTGATTGCCAACTAAAGACAGACTTAAAAAATGGGGAGTTTTAAACAATAGTGACTATGTTTTGTGTAATGAAACGGAGGAATCTCATAATCATCTGTTTTTCGAATGCTCATATACAAAATGGGTGCTTAACAGAGTAAGGACCAAACACAATTTAAACTTAGGTACCAATGTTGAGCAATTACAACCATTAATTGATCACCTGAGCGAGCAGAGAACGGGTGTAAACTCTATAAGTGAAGACAGCTGTGTTGGCTTGGCAACTTCCATTTGGTGGATTTGGAAGGAACGGAACCGAAGGACATTTCAAAGCAAGCAAAGAAAGGAAGAGGAAATTAGTAAGCTGATTGAAGTGGACATGCAATTAACTATGAAATCGAGGAAGAGAACACTTACGTCAGATGAGGCAAGATTACGGTTTGCATGTGGAAGTTCGGATCAAGTGGGAAGGCATGTACCTCGTAATGAAGCTGGAAACCATTATCCGCCATGAACTCTTCGTCGAATTGCAGAGCGCCGCCATTTGTGGTCATTTGGGAACGAAGATGAAGATGAATTTGGGAATGACGGTTTGGCTGGGTGCTTATGTGTACCTGTATTTAATTTTTTCCTTTTTTTAACTCATTTTGTCTGTACGTGAGATGCGTTGTCAATTGGATAACGTAAACTCTTCTTTTGGGCTGGATATAAGCCTTAATAAAAATATACCCATTTTCCAAAAAATATATATATATATGTATGTTGTCTACCTTATGGTATTTACAGTGTATCAATGTGAATATCACAGGCTATCTAGATACAGTTGAATGGATTAATAAATCAGATCGAGCAAGGAAGATGATGAGAAACACACCAAAGTTCTGAGGCAAATGAATTTTCAAAATAAAAATTATATTTGCTAAAATTTAGAATAATTATTATTTCTATTCCAGATACTGTTTGTGTTTCCGTATGTGACAGGTATGAAGACTGCACTGACTGAAGACTGTGAAGACAGAAGATTGAAGACAAGATGTAACACCCCACCTCCGCCAATGCCACTCTTGCAAGTACACTATCTTTGGAGGAGTGTTGGACAAGGTAAACATGCATGCAGATATAACAAGACAGAACATATAAGGAAAAAACAGAGTAAATAAAGCAGTGGGTAAAAACTAACATTTCAAAACCATAGTCAAGTTACATCAAAGTACTTGGTCATTATTTTCCACAAAACAAAGTCTAGAAACATAAACTGAAAACTGGAAAGAAAATCATAAGGTAACTATCCCCAAAGTAGGATAAAGCCATAGCATGCTCAAGTCCAAACCGTACATGAGCTATCCAGAAAAGCAGCTAAAGATCCAAGCTAGGTACCGGTATTCCCACCCTGTAAACCTTGGGGGGGGGGGGAACGGAAGAAAAGAGGCGGAAAAAAACGGGTCAGTCAAAAAGACTGGTAAGTTCTACCTACTATTAGTATAAAAACTAATAAATTTAACTGGACATGTAAAGCAGAGATGAAACATAGGGTGATAACTGGCATGGTGAAAGTTAACAAGATAGATCAAGTGTGGCATCGCATATACAAGGTTAAGTTGCAACAAGTGTGTACTAGTATTCCAATCCATGTCAAGTATAAACAAGAAATGATCCCTTGGCCCAAAGCTGGCCCAATATCATGAGGTGACCTAAATCAAGGTCCAACCACTAGGTCTAGTCGATCGGCTCCCTATAAGCCTAACTCGTCAAGTGTCGGTGTCATATGACCCAATCACGAAGTGTAGTCAAACTGTGCTAGGTCCACCCTAGGGTGTATCAGGCCCTAGGGTGACAACCACAGACACAAATCAAGAACGCACAGTCTAAACCTACTGGTGCCCGTGTCTGCTTTTTCAACTCCGGACTATGTGCACGACCATAGTCCGCCTGAACCTACACCGGCGCACCTACTCAGCCGTCGTTTTGGTTGCTTACATGTCAGCCCAGTAATCGTGCCCCACCCTAGCTTAGTCCCTAGGGTATCATGATACAATCAAGAGGGTTACTGGTTAAAAGGACCACGTAACTAGGGTTTCTAACGGGTTAAACGTGGTTAACCCTATCCAATCAAGTATCAAGTTGGTTAAGTGTACCCAAGGTTAATGACTTAACCCCATCAACCCATCGTGTTTAATTGGTTAAGTATTCAAGTGGTCCATGACTTAACCCTATCATGTGGCATTAATTAATTTAATGCACCCAACCTCTCACATTAGACCTTGTTGTGGTTACTAGTTAAGCCAGGCGGGTCCGGGTAGCTTTACACCACAACTTAGTCTAACCTCGGGTTTCAAGTGCGACATGACCAACTACTCACATTGGGTCCTTTTGCTTGTAGCCACTAGTTAAGCCGGTCGGTTCCGGGTAGATTTATGCTACAAACTCAACCCAACCTCGAGTTGGCCATTCTCATGTTTTCTAGAAGTCATGTCCAAGTTCATGTTCATGTTTCAAGCATAGTCACATGTCATATTTCGTGTCATCTTTTCAAGTCATGTTTTTATGTCATTTTAGTTTACCCATAACGTTTCCCCATCGCATGCAAGTTCTCATAAACGCAAATAGATTTCAAAGAGGGAACTTAGAAGTATGACATAATTAATAAGGCTTGGCCACAAGTTAAACATGGTGGCATATGAGGCAAATGTGTCCATAAACTTGCATATTACATTATAAACCTCAAAACATGCTTGATATCAACTTTAGCAAAATAGGTGAAACATGGTCATAAATGACATAGGATGATAGCTAGTGGTTCGCACATAACATCATATGCAAGATAATCATAAAGGTTATGAGAGTTTCTATGTTGCTTTATGCAACATTTCAAATCAAAGCTCATAGCTTTTTATGCACAAAGTCAAGGTGATAGCTTTACAAACATGCATATAATAAATCTATGCATAACATGATTGAATCAAAGCTCAAAGCTTCCTATGCACAAAGTCAAAGTGATAGCTTTACAAACATGCATAGAATAAATCTATGCATAACATGATAGAATCAAAGCACAAATCATACTTAGGCCCAAACTCAAACTTGCAACATGTCATATTTAACTTCATAGTTAGAATCTAAGAGTAGTATAAGGCTTACAATGCTATGAAGACTTATCAAATAAAATAAGATTGAGACGAAGCCACTAGCAACTCTAAAAACCCCAAATGAATACAAGCTCCAAGAAGCTCCTTTGATTTGTATGAAGAAAGATCCTCGTTTTAATGAAGAAAGATTGAACTTTGGCCTTGAATCAAGCTTTGAAACTCTCAAACAAGCTTAGGAACTCTCATATGAATGATGATGGATACTGTGAGAAGAGGGTGGAGGCCATGATTAAAAATTTTGGCATAGTTTAGTGGTAGGAATGATTTATGTTGATTTAGGCTAGGTATTAGGGTCCTTTTATAGAAGATTAGGTTAGTTTAGGCCATAGGATTAGCCCTAATTCAGATCTGGGCCATCAATTCACGTCACTAGCCTCCAAACATGTCTTGAGGAACAAGTCAGGTGCACCCAGGCCAAACTGGCCGACCACCCAAGTCGATAGGGGTGTCGACTGGGCAGTCGACACCACCCGGGGTGTGTCGACTCCCAAGTCGACTCCCCAGTCGACTTGGGGGTGGCGGGAATTTTTCCCCACCTACTCTTCATGGCTGAATTTGAATTCTAAATTCAAATTTGAACTGTTTTTGAACTTGAAATTTTCTGAAAAATTTGACGGGCCATAACTTGGTCATACGGACTCCGATTTTCGAAAACTCGGACACTATTTCGTGTATTTTTCCAAGACGAACGCATTGGTACATCCCGTTTCCCTTGATTCAGAATTTATCATTTAATTCTGCCTTGGTTTATGTTATAACATGTTATTTAAAAATACGGGTTGTTACATTCTCCCCTCCTTAAAGGATTTCGTCCCCGAAATCTTCAAGTTAGGAAGAACATATCCTACCATCCATCATCCATCTACTCAAAACATCATCCACGTGCAGTCATTGTCCTTAAAAGATTCTAAATGTTGTATGAACATATGCAAAGGTGTGTGTATATGTACTTATCTAATGCGAAAATCAGGCGGTTACTGATTCAGTAAACCTCCTTAATGCAAAGTATGTTAGTGAAATGAGTCCATATGTATGCAAATTCCTAACATAATTCAAAATCTCTATATGAGTGCACATAACATTCATCCATATGCGACATCCACGTGATAGCATAAAAAGTTTCAGCCATGAATAAGTATAAGCACTCATGCATATGCAATATGAAAGTGTGTGAGCCGATCTTAGTGCCTAATGTGTATCATGCATCCACGAGTATCCACTTGCAAACACTTGCAAACATCAAGCATAACATGTTTCAAATACATGTTTCATCTAAAGGGTTTCTACCTAAGGTTCTCATGACAAGGTTAACGAAGTTACAGGATAAACATGGATAGCAAAAAGGAAGATATGTTAACTAGGAGAAGAGTTTGAGAATGCACCCTCAAAAAGAAATGGATAAAGCCCAGGCATCTTCTCCTCTGTTTCCCAAGTTGCATCCTCTTCGGCTTCACTCCACTGAACTTTCACCAATTTGACTTCTTGATTTCTTAGCTTCTTGATCTCCGTTCCCAAGATACGAATCAGTGCTCTCCTCTAGGTTGCCTCTTTCTCTATCTCCACGTCTTCAAGAATGCTAGGTTCAACCACCTCAGCGGACTCATATGGCCACTTTCGGAGATGCGAGACATTAAAGACATTATGCACACCGGCCAGCTTCTCGGGCAATTCCTCCTTATAAGCCATCTTTCCAATTCTCTCTACGATAGGGAAGGGTCCTACGAACCTTGGTGCCAGCTTCCCAACTGCTCCAAAACGAACCACATTACGCAAAGGAGAAACCTTCACGAAAACCATATCTCCAACTTCGAATTCCAAATCTGTCCTTCGCTTGTCAGCATAGGATTTCTGTCTGTCTTGGGCCGCTTTCATCCGTCTTCTCACCAATTCAACTTTCTCGGATGTGTCCCGTATCATATCGAGCCCATGTATAAGCCTATCCGTTGTCTCCCACCAATAAGACGGTGACCTACATGGCCACCCGTACAGAGCTTCAAATGGTGTCATCCCTATGCTAGCTTGATAGCTATTATTATAAGCAAACTCTACAAGAGGGAGGTGGTCTTCCCAAGTACCACCAAAGTCAAGAACACAAAGCCTCAAGAGATCTTCTAGCACTCTATTCACCCTTTCGGTTTGGCCATCCGTCTGGGGGTGATGGGCTGTACTTAGGTTCAATCGCGTACCCATCGCTTCTTGCAAACTATTCCAGAACTGGCTAGTGAAGATTGGGTCACGATCGCTAACTATGCTAGAAGGAACTCGATGCAATCGCACTATCTCTCGAAGATAAACAGATGCTAGCCATGATGCGGTCCTCTTGCTCTTCACTGGAATGAAATGAGCACTCTTCCTAAGTCTATCTACTATGACCCATATGCTCGTATTCCGTTTCCTTGTCCTAGGCAATCCATCCACAAAATCCATAGAGATACTTTCCCACTTCCATTGCGGGACCTCCAATGGATGTAATAGCCCACCGGGTTTCTTCGACTCGGCTTTCACTTGTTGGCACACCATGCACTTTGAAACATACTCTGCCACATCCTTCTTCATTCAAGCCCAAAAGAAAATGCGCTTCATGTCCCTATACATCTTATCTCCTCCAGGATGTATAGTCATCTTCGAGTGATGCGCTTCTTCGAGAACTTTATGCACCAAGTCTCCTACTTGTGGAACACATAGCCTTCCATCACGACTTAGCCAACCCTTGTCATCAATAGTATATCTAACAAGGTGACTAGACGTCTCATCACGAATCAACTTGTCCATGATCTCGACTATCTGCGGGTCTTCCTTCTGCGAAGTCCCTACCTGTAACACCCCACCTCCGCCAGTGCCACTCTTGCAAGGACACTAGCTTTGGAGGGGCGTTTAAACAAGGTAAACATGCATGCAGATATCACAAGACAGAACATATAAGTAAATCAGAGTAGTAAAGCAGCGGATAAAACTTGCATTTCCAAAACCACAGTTAAGTTACAATAAAGTACTTAGTCATTATTTTCCAACAAACAAAGTCTAGATAGAAGCATAAACTGAAAAACTGAAATACATAAAGTACTATCCCCAAAGTGAAGTGATAAACCATAGCTAGCTCAATGTCCAAAACCGTACATGAGCAAATCCAGTAAGCAAGCTGTAAAGATCCAAGCTAAGCTCCAATGTTCCCACCCTGAGAACCTGAGGAGGGGAAACCGAAGAAAAGAGGCGAAAGAAAACAGGTCAGTCAAAAAGACTGGTAAGCCCTACTACTATCTGTCTATGAACTAGTAAAGTTAACTGGCATGAGAAGCTAAGATGAACATAAGGATAACAACATACTGGCATGATGATTAACTAACACGATAGATAAAGGTGTCATCGCATAATTAAGGTTAAGTTTTGCACCACGGGTGTACTAGCATTCTAACATGTCAAGGAAAAACAAAAATTGATCCCTTGGCCCAAGCTTGGCCCAACATCATGAGATGGCCTAAATCAGGGTCCAACTACTCGGTCTAGTCAATCGGCTCCCTATAAGCCTAACTCGTCAAGTGTCGGTGTCATGGGCCTTAATCATGTAATGTAGTTGACTGTGCAGGGTCCACCCTAGGGTGTATCAGGCCCTATGGTGTAACCCTCTGACACCATTCCATGATGCACAGTCCAAACCTACCGTAGCCCGTGTTCAACTCCGGACTTGATGTGCACGACCATGGTCCGCCTGAACAACCGGGGCATCATTCGGCCGTCTCTTTTGGTCTGTTACAATCAGCCCAGTAATCGTGCCCCACCCTAGCCTAGTCCTAGGGTCTTATGATACTACCAAGAAGATTACTGCTGAAAAGGACCACGCAACTAGGGTTTCTTAACGGGTTAAATGTGGTTAACCCGATCCACACATGGATTAAATCGGTTAAGGGTACCCAAGGCTCCCGACTTAACCTCGATTAATCCATCAAGCCATAATTGGTTAAGTATTAAGTGGACCATGACTTAACCCTAATCAGGAGGCATTAATTAACTTAATGCGCTTTAACCTCTCACATTAGACTTTGTTGTGGTTACTAGTTAAGCCGGGCGGGTCCGGGTAGCTTTACACCACAACTAGGTCTAACCTCGGGTTCGAGCACAACATGACCAACTTCTCACATTGGGTCCTATTGTTTGTAGCCACTAGTTAAGCCGGGCGGGTCCGGGTAGATTTATGCTACAAACTCAACCCAACCTCGAGTTGGCCACACTCATATTTTCTAAGTGTCATGTCCATTATGTTTCCAAAACATAATTACAAGTTAACATATCACGTCATGTTACAAAAATCATGTTCATGTCATTATGTTACCCAACCCCAACGTAATCCCATCATTTACATAATCGCAACAACGCATAAAGGATAAAATAGGGAACTTGGCATAACCATGACATAAAGGTGTTGAAGCCACAAGTTTAACATGGTGGCATATGAAATGTACATATGTTCATATACTTGCATATTGCATTATTAGGCTTCAAAAGCATGCCTAAAACCAAACTTAGCATATGAGTGATACATGGTGATAAATGACATGTAGAAGTTGCTAGAAGTTTGCATTTTGCCTCACATGCAAGTTATCATAAGGGATATGATAACTTTCATGTTGCCAAAATGCAACCTTTAATATAAAGCTTGGAGCTTTATGCTCAAAACCTCAAGTTTAACTTGCATAACATGATAACATGATCAACCCAAACTTGCATAACATAGCAACATGTGTCATACATAATGATTAAACCAACTTGCATAATGATCATCCAAACTTGCATATAATGATCAACCAAACTTGCATATAATGATCAACCAAACTTGCATATAATGACCAACCAAACTTGCATATAATGATCAACCAAACTTGCATATAGTGATCAACCCCAAACTTGCATCATTCATTTAACTTTAGAGTTCAAAGAAAGAAAGTAGAAAAGGGCTTACAATGCTATGAAGACACAAATAAATATTTATTATAAAGATTGAGACGAAGCCCTTATGCAAGCACCAAAAACCCAAATATGCAAGCTCCAAATGAAAACCCTTGAGCCAATTCAATAAAAACCCTTGCTTTGAAATAGAAATGTTGCAACTTGACTTGAATGCAAGCTAAGAACACTCATACAAGTTTGAAAACACTTGTATGAACTCAAAATCTCTCATAGAAATTAACTTAGAAATTTTAGCATGAGAGTGGAGGCCATGATAGGAACAAATTTGACATAGTTTAGTTGTAGGATTGAATAATGGTGATTTAGGCTAGGTTTGGGGTCTTTTTATAGAGGATTAGGATAGTATTAGCCATAGAATTAACCCTAGATTCAATCCAAGCCATCAAAGCATGTCTTGGGGAAGAAGTCAAGTGTAGGAACCATCTAGGGCCTTTAGATTAAAGCTGAACCATGAGAACCATTCAAATGCAAAATCTGCATTTGAGTGAATCGGCCCACGGGTTAACAGCCAAACACCCTGGATTAACCCCTAGTCGACCCAGCAAGCTCGGGTCGACCTCAAAAATCGGCCGGTTCGGTTATTCCCCTCTCCCAATTCGCTGTTTTGAACATTTTTGCATATTTATTTATTTAATTTTCAATTATATATATATATATATCAATATATATATATATATATATTTCTCTGCGCAACCCATTTCACTTAATTAAGTATACTTTAATTTGTGAAATTTTCGTGAAACTTCGCGAGGCCTTATCTTGGTCATACGGACTCCGATTTTCGAAAATTCGGACTCTATTTCGCGTATTTTTCCGAGACGAATGCAATGGCACAGCCCGTTTCCCTTGATTCAGATTTTATAGTTTAATTCTGCCTCCATTTATGTTATAACATGTTATTCAAAAATACGGGTTGTTACATTCTCCCCTCCTTAAAGGATTTTGTCCCCGAAATCTCCAAGTTAGGAAGAACGTATCCTACCATCCATCATCCATCTACTCAAAACATCATCCACGAGCAATCATTGTCCTTAAAAGGTTCTAAATGTTGTATGATCATATGCAAAGGTGTGTGTATATGTACTTATCTAATGCGAAAATCAGGAGGTTACTGATTCAGTAAACCCCCTTAATGCAAAATATGTTAGTGAAACGAGTCCATATGTATGCAAATTCCTAACATAATTTATAATCTCTACATGAGTGCACATAACATTCATCCATATGCAACATCCACGTGATAGCATAACAAGTTTTCATCCATGAATAAGCATAAACACTCATGCATATGCGGTATGAAAGTGTGTGAGCCGATCTTAGTGCCTAATGTGTATTATGCATCCACGAGTATCCACTTGCAAACACTTGCAACCACTTGCAAACATCAAACATAACATGTTTCAAATACATGTTTCAACCAAGGGTTTCTACCTAAGGTTCTCATGACAAGATTTACGAAACAAGATAAACTAGATAAGCATGGATAGCAAAGGGAAGATATACCAATCTAGGAAAAGAGATTGAAAATGTATCCTCCAAGAGAAATGGATAAAGCACGCGCCTCTTCTCCTCGGTTTCCCAAGTTGCGTCTCCCTCTGTTTCACTCCATTGCGCCTTAACAAGCTTAACTTCTTTTCTTCTTAGCTTCTTTGTCTTCATTTCCATGATACGAATCGGAGCTCGTCTCAGGGTTGCTTCATCCTCTACCTCCATGTCTTCAAGAATACTTGGTTCAACCATTTTGGCGGGTCTGTGCAAACACTTCCGGAGATGCGAGACATGAAAGACATTATGCACTCCGGCCAGCTTCTCGGCAATTCCACCTTATAAGTCATCTTCCCGACTCTTTCTATAGTAGGGAAGGGTCCTACGATCCTTGGTGTCAGCGAACCATATTTCGCAAAGGAGAAATCTTCACAAAGACCATATCTCCAATTTTAAATTCCAAGTCTGTCCTTCGCTTGTCTGCATAGGATTTTTGTCTGTCTTGGGCCGTTCTTATCCGTCTTCGAATCAATTCAACCCTCTCGGATGTGTCCCTTATCATGTCGGGCTCAATTATAAGCTTATCCGTCGTCTTCCCACCAACATGTTGGTGGCTTGCACGGCCTCCCATACGAAGCTTCAAATGGTGCCATCCCTATGCTGGCTTGATAGTTATTATTATAAGCAAACTCTACAAGAGGAAGGTGGTCTTCCCAAGTACCACCGAAGTCGAGAACACAAAACCTCAAAAGATCTTCTAGCACTCTATTCACCCTTTCGGTTTGGCCATCCGTCCGGGGGTGATAGGCTGTACTCAGATTCAATTGCGTACCCATTGCTTCTTGCAAACTGTTCCAGAAATGGCTAGTGAAAATTGGGTCACGATCGCAAACTATGCTAGAAGGAACTCCATGCAGTCGCACTATCTTTTGAAGATAAACAGATGCTAGCCGTGATATGGTCCTCTTGCTTTTCACCGGAATAAAATGGGATCTCTTTGTAAATCTATCAATTATTACCCATATCCCATAAAGCCCAAATAGTTTGGTGGCGAACTTCTTCACCCAACCATATACCACAAATAGGCTAGCCATACTCCTTAGGGGGTTTGTAACAGAACTAAGATTGAGGATAGGACTGAGAGGATATACTTAAAAGGTAGCATGCGAGTAAGCTCTACGGAACAATAGGGATCAAGGATATACTCTTAGAAAGAGATTAAATGCGCGTATCTAGACTTCAATCTTCTAAGCCGCATTTTCTTGTGCTTAATCCCATCGTGCCCTGACCGTCTTTTATCTTCGCAATTCCGTAGTTCTTAATTCTTGTTCCCAAAATATGAGTTAGAACTCATTTCACCGTTGCTTCTCGTTCCACTTCCACTTATTCTTTGCCTAAAATACTTGGCTTAAACATAACTGCGTGCTCATGGTTCATGCAAGCTTTCCAAGATTCGTTAGTAAATCTCGGATCTCGCTTACATACTATACGGTATCCCACGCAGAAAACTATCTCTTGAAAACAAGTGCCAATCCACGTTGCCAAAACTGGAGCTGAGGTAAGGGCTCTTTTGAGCTTTTGAAAAGCAAGCTCACACTCCAAGTCCCATACAAAGACTAAGTTCTTCTTCGTCAACTTAGTAAGAGGGGCTGAAATCTTAGCGAAGTCCCTGATGAACTTCCTATAGTAGCCCGCCAGACCGAGAAAGCTTCTTACTTCGGTTGCATTCCTAGGAGTCTTCCAGTCTTGAATCACAACCACTTTCGCAGGATCCACCGCTATGCCTTGCTTAGAAACTATATGTCCAAGAAACCGAACCTCCCTTCTCCAAAAATGACATTTGGAGAACTTGGCTTTTAACTGATGCGCCCTAAGCGTATCCATCACTTCCTTGAGGTGCCTAGCATGCTCTTCCTCATCCTTTGAGAAGATCAGAATATCATCCACGAAGACAACAACAAACTTGTTAAGGAACTCCCTGAACACCCTACTCATCAAGTCTATGAAGTAGGCGGGTGCATTAGTCAAACGGAATGGCATGACAAGCCATTCAAAGAATCCATCTGGAGTCCTAAACGCAGTTTTATCAATGCTATCCTCAGCTACTCTAAGCTGATGGAATCCGGTGGCTAGATCGAGCTGAGAGAAAACAGAAGCACCTACAAGCTGGTCAAAGAGATCATCAATCCTCGGTACGGGTGCCTATTCTTCTTTGTCAGCTTGTTCAACTCTCGATAATCAACACATAGACGAAGCGAACCATCCGCCTTAGTAGCGAATACCACCGGAGCACCCCATTAAGAAATGCTTCGCCTAATAAAATTCTTCTCAAGCAACTCCTTGATTTGCTTACTGAGCTCCCTTCTTTCACGAGGGGCCATGTGCCTAACGGGCAATGATACTGGCTTGGCATTATCAACTAGATAAATGCGGAAATCTATCTCTCATTTAGGGGGTAACCCCTTAACTTCTTCAAAGACATCGGGATAGTCTCGGACCACCCTTACAGATTGCAGATCATCGAAGGACGAGTCAAGAGATTCAAGATAACATAACATGACGGGACCTCTAGGGTTACAAGAAATTTCTAGGGTGTTACCGAGGCGAGTCATAAGCCTCTCCACCCTATGCTCACAATCGAGGATGGCTCCATAACTGGACAACCAATCCATGCCCAAGACCAACCCATATCCCGTGACCCCGAGAACATAAGCACTACACGTGAATTCTATGGCCAAGATAGAAATTTTCAAATCCACACAAATCATAGACAAATGGGCGGAACCCCCAATTGGATTTGAAACACAAACGGGATCCTTAACTAAGCTAGTACTTAGGTGCAAACTTTCAACAATATCAGAAGAGATAAAACTATGCGATGCGACAGAATCAAATAAGGTGCGAACAGGAAAATCAAAAATGTAAACATGAATTTCTATAAAAACTCTACCTCGATCAAAAGCTGGATGAGCGAGGAGAGCCTGCAATTGCCCTCCAGAGGGTCCTACTTGCTGAGTTTGTCCTTGCCCTTGTCCATGCTTCTTGGGACAATCCTTGCTAAGATGTCCAGATTCTCCGCAATGAAAACACTTGCCTAACTTCCTCTTCTTCTTCCTGCAATCCTTGGCTATGTGCTCAGTGATCCTACAGAAGTTGCACTTTCTTGTCTTTCTTGCCTTGTTGTTGTTCTTATCTCTTTTCTCGGTATCTTCCTTCTTGCCTTGGGACTCATTTGCCTTGACCTCCTTCTTGCCACTCTTATCTTCCTCTTGAAGTAGGGTCATATTCACCAAACTCTCGAAGGTCGCCCCCAGGGGTATATGAGATATGGCCAAACCGTGCAAGGGCTCATTTAATCCTAGAGCAAAGCGTAGGGCCTTCTTCCGAGCGGTGTTAACCCTAACTAGACCGAACTGAGCAAGTTGATTAAACTTATCCACGTATTCTCTAACGGTCATGTCCCCTTGCTTTAGTGATAGGAACCTCTCAAGATGAAGGTTCTCTTCTGTCGATGATAGAAACTTTAGTCCAAACCTTCTCCTAAAGTCATCCCAAGTCTCAATGGCTCTAGTAGTGGTGGTGACTACCCACCAATAAGCAGCTTCCCCTTTCAATAGCCATACCGCCAACAGAACTTTCCTACGATCTTCCACATCAAAGATAGCAAAGAGGTCTTCAGTTTCCTTTAACCAGT
Source organism: Allium sativum (assembly GCA_030737875.1). Lineage (NCBI taxonomy): Eukaryota > Viridiplantae > Streptophyta > Magnoliopsida > Asparagales > Amaryllidaceae > Allium > Allium sativum. The sequence continues at coordinate 781,507,192 of CM060921.1, forward strand.
TTCTTGCCTCCACGGGAGTCTCCGTTCCGACAAAATTCTTGCTACCCATCGCCTTAAAGTCTTTGCAAAGCTTTGCGAAATCCTCTTGCGGATGCTGAGGGGGAGGAGGAACCTCAGCTACGGGAGGAGGAGAGATGTTAGCGACGGGGGAAGGAGGAGGAATGTTCGCGGGGCCGGCTTCATTCGCCCTTGCCTCCATAAATCTCCAGAACCAGACGGGTACTTGTACGCCTTCCGGGATGTTAAAGCGATCGGCCATACCAAAACGAAGAAAAAGATAGGTTCAGAACGAAGAAACGAAGGATAGTGCTATGGCTTTTGGGGAATAGCCTTTTTAAAATAACTAGACTTTTCTTGGAAAATACTTAATTGGTTTTGAAAATAGTTTTTCAAAAGGTAAGTTTCAAAAATACTTTTGCTCAAATCTTGTAAACCTTATGCTCTGATACCAAATGTAACACCCCACCTCCGCCAGTGCCACTCTTGCAAGGACACTAGCTTTGGAGGGGCGTTTAAACAAGGTAAACATGCATGCAGATATCACAAGACAGAACATATAAGTAAAACGGAGTAGTAAAGCAACGGATAAAACTTGCATTTCCAAAACCACAGTTAAGTTACAATAAAGTACTTAGTCATTATTTTCCAACAAACAAAGTCTAGATAAAAGCATAAACTGAAAAACTGAAATACATAAAGTACTATCCCCAAAGTGAAGTGATAAACCATAGCTATCTCAATGTCCAAAACCGTACATGAGCAAATCCAGTAAGCAAGCTGTAAAGATCCAAGCTAAGCTCCAATGTTCCCACCCTGAGAACCTGAGGGGGGGGGGAACGGAAGGAAAGAGGCAAAAGAAAACAGGTTAGTCAAAAAGACTGGTAAGCCCTACTACTATCTGTCTATGAACTAGTAAAGTTAACTGGCATGAGAAGCTGAGATGAACATAAGGATAACAACATACTGGCATGATGATTAACTAACACGATAGATAAAGGTGTCATCGCATAATTAAGGTTAAGTTTTGCACCACGGGTGCACTAGCATTCTAACATGTCAAGTAAAACCAAAAATTGATCCCTTGGCCCAAGCTTGGCCCAACATCATGAGATGGCCTAAATCAGGGTCCAACTACTCGGTATAGTCGATCGGCTCCCTATAAGCCTAACTCGTCAAGTGTCGGTGTCATGCGCCTTAATCATGTAATGTAGTTGACTATGCAGGGTCCACCCTAGGGTGTATCAGGCCCTATGGTGTAACCCTCTGACACCATTCCATGATGCACAGTCCAAACCTACCGTAGCCCGTGTTCAACTCCGGACTTATGATACTACCAAGAAGGTTACTGCTGAAAAGGACCACGCAACTAGGGTTTCTTAACGGGTTAAATATGGTTAACCCGATCCACACATGGATTAAATCGGTTAAGGGTACCCAAGGCTCCCGACTTAACCTCGATTAATCCATCAAGCCCAAATTGGTTAAGTATTAAGTGGACCATGACTTAACCCTAATCAGGAGGCATTAATTAACTTAATGCGCTTTAACCTCTCACATTAGACTTTGTTGTGGTTACTAGTTAAGCCGGGCGGGTCCGGGTAGCTTTACACCACAACTAGGTCTGACCTCGGGTTCGAGCACAACATGACCAACTTCTCACATTGGGTCATATTGTTTGTAGCCACTAGTTAAGCCGGGCGGGTCCGGGTAGATTTATGCTACAAACTCAACCCAACCTTGAGTTGGCCACACTCATATTTTCTAAGTGTCATGTCCATTATGTTTCCAAAACATAATTACAAGTTAACATATCACGTCATGTTACAAAAATCATGTTCATGTCATTATGTTACCCAACCCCAACGTAATCCCATCGTTTACATAATCGCAACAACGCATAAAGGATAAAATAGGGAACTTGGCATAACCATGACATAAAGGTGTTGAAGCCACAAGTTTAACATGGTGGCATATGAAATGTACATATGTTCATATACTTGCATATTGCATTATTAGGCTTCAAAAGCATGCCTAAAACCAAACTTAGCATATGAGTGATACATGGTGATAAATGACATGTAGAAGTTGCTAGAAGTTCGCATTTTGCCTCACATGCAAGTTATCATAAGGGATATGATAACTTTCATGTTGCCAAAATGCAACCTTTAATATAAAGCTTAGAGCTTTATTCTCAAAACCTCAAGTTTAACTTGCATAACATGATAACATGATCAACCCAAACTTGCATAACATAGCAACATGTGTCATACATAAAGATTAAACCAACTTGCATAATGATCATCCAAACTTGCATATAATGATCAACCAAACTTGCATATAATGATCAACCAAACTTGCATATAATGACCAACCAAACTTGCATATAATGATCAACCAAACTTGCATATAATGATCAACCAAACTTGCATATAATGACCAACCAAACTTGCATATAATGATCAACCAAACTTGCATATAATGATCAACCCCAAACTTGCATCATTCATTTAACTTTAGAGTTCAAAGAAAGAAAGTAGAAAAGGGCTTACAATGCTATGAAGACACAAATAAATATTTATTATAATGATTGAGACGAAGCCCTTATGCAAGCACCAAAAACCCAAATATGCAAGCTCCAAATGAAAACCCTTGAGCCAATTCAATAAAAACCCTTGCTTTGAAATAGAAATGCTGCAACTTGACTTGAATGCAAACTAAGAACACTCATACAAGTTTGAAAACACTTGTATGAACTCAAAATCTCTCATAGAAATTAACTTAGAAATTTTAGCATGAGAGTGGAGGACATGAGAGGAACAAATTTGACATAGTTTAGTTGTAGGATTGAATAATGGTGATTTAGGCTAGGTTTGGGGTCTTTTTATAGAGGATTAGGATAGTATTAGCCATAGGATTAACCCTAGATTCAATCCAAGCCATCAAAGCATGTCTTGGGGAAGAAGTCAAGTGTAGGAACCATCTAGGGCCTTTAGATTAAAGCTGAACCAGGAGAACCATTCAAATGCAAAATCTGCATTTGAGCGAATCGGCCCACGGGTTGACAGCCAAACACCCTGGATTAACCCCTAGTCGACCCAGCAAGCTCGGGTCGACCTCAAAAATCGGCCGGTTCGGTTATTCCCCTCTCCCAATTCGCTGTTTTGAACATTTTTGCATATTTATTTATTTAATTTTCAAATATATATATATATATATATATCAGTATATATATATTTCTCTGCGCAACCCATTTCACTTAATTAAGTATACTTTAATTTGTGAATTTTTCGTGAAACTTCGCGAGGCCATATCTTGGTCATACGGACTCCGATTTTCGAAAATTCGGACTCTATTTCGCGTATTTTTCCGAGACGAACGCAATGGCACAGCCTGTTTCCCTTGATTCAGATTTTACAGTTTAATTCTGCCTCCATTTATGTTATAACATGTTATTTAAAAATACGGGTTGTTACACTACCTGATCAAGAAGTGTAGGTCTAAGCTCAAGAGATGCTAACGAACTTGTCATCGACTCAACGGTTGTTGTGAAATCAAAGGTTGCCAAGAACTCTAGGCTCCTCCTCTCAACAAACAAGGGACTCAAAGTCAACCAACTTCTGCTTAGTGCATCTGCCACAACATTACCCTTGCCAGGGTTATAAGCTATCTCGAAGTCATAGGATGCCAAGAATTCCATCCACCTTTGTTGCCTTAGATTCAGATCTTTCTGCGAGAAGAGGTACTTGAGCGACTTGTGATCAGTATATAACTCAAACCTTTCGCCTAGAAGAGAGTGGCGCCAGGATTTGAGTGCAAAGACGATCGCCGCCAACTCCAAATCATGAGTGGGATAGTTCTTCTCGTGAACTTTAAGTTGCCTACCCCCGTAACATATCACTCTTCCTTCTTGCATCAGAACAGCACCTAACCCCGTGCCACATGCATCGGTGTATACGGTAAACATCTTACCACCATTGGGTAATGCCAAAACTGGAGCTGTTGTAAGGGCCCTCTTGAGCCTTTGAAAAGCAAGCTCACACTCTAAGTCCCATGCAAAGACTAAGTTCTTCTTCGTCAACTTAGTAAGAGGGGCTGAAATCTTAGCGAAGTCCCTGATGAACTTCCTATAGTAGCCCGCTAGACCGAGAAAGCTTCTTACTTCGGTTGCATTCCTAGGAGTCTTCCAGTCTTGAACTGCAACCACTTTCGCGGGATCCACTACTATGCCTTGCTTAGAAACTATATGTCTAAGAAACCGAACTTCCCTTCTCCAAAAATGGCATTTGGAGAACTTGGCTTTCAACTGATGAGCTCTAAGCGTGTCCATCACTTCCTTGAGATGTCTAGCATGTTCTTCCTCATCCTTTGAGAAGATCAGAATATCATCCACGAAGACAACCACAAACTTGTTAAGGAACTCCCTGAACACCCTGCTCATCAAATCTACGAAGTAGGCGGGTGCATTAGTCAAACCAAATGGCATGACAAGCCATTCAAAGAATCCATCTGGAGTCCTAAACGCAGTCTTATCAATACTATCCTCAGCCACTCTAAGCTGATGGAATCCAGTGGCTAGATCGAGCTGAGAGAAAACAGAAGCACCAACAAGCTGGTCAAAGAGATCATCAATCCTTAGTAACGGGTGTCTATTCTTCTTTGTCAGCTTGTTCAACTCACGATAATCAACACATAGACGAAGCGAACCACCCGCCTTAGTAGCGAATACCACAGGAGCACCCCATTTAGAAATGCTTCGCCTAATAAAATTCTTCTCAAGCAACTCCTTGATTTGCTTACTGAGCTCTCTTCTTTCTCACGGGGCCATGTGCCTAACGGGCAATGAAACTGGCTTGGCATTATCAACAAGATAAATGCGGAAATTTATCTCTCCTTTAGGGGGTAACCCCTTAACCTCTTCAAAGACATCAGGATATTCTCGAACCACCCTTACAGATTGCAGATCATCGATGGACGAGTCAAGAGATTCAAGATAACATAACATGACGGGATCTCTAGGGTTACAAGAAATTTCTAGGGTATTACCGAGGCGAGTCATGAGCCTCACCACCCTATGCTCACAATCGAGAATGGCTCCATAACTGGACAACCAATTCATGCCCAAAATCAACCCGTATCCCATGAATCCGAGAACATAAGCATTACACGTGAATTCTATGGTCAAGATAGAAATCTTCAAATCCACACAAATCATAGATAGATGGGCGGAACCCCCAATTGGATTTGAAACACTAACGGGATCCTCAACTAGACTAGTACTTAGGTGCAAACTTTCAACAATGTCAGAAGAAATAAAGGTGTGCGATGCGCCAGAATCAAATAAAGTGTGAACAGGAAAATCAGAAATATAAACAAGGCTTTCTACAGAAATACTACCTCGGTCCTGAACTGGAGCAGTGTTGAGAGCATGCACTTGCCCTCCAGAAGGTCCTGCACGCTGAGTCTGCCCTTGCCCTTGTCCTTGCTTCTTGGGGCAATCCTTGCTAAGGTGTCCAGGCTCTCCACAGTGGAAGCATTCGCCCAACTTCCTCTTCTTCTTTCTGCAATCTTTGGCTATGTGCCCAACAATCCCAAAGAAGTTGCATTTTCTTGGGTCCTTTGCCTTGTTGTTGTTGGCCTTATTTCCCTTCTTGTTCTTGTTGTTCTGATTGCTCTGATTTCCTCCCCACTTGGAGTCCGTCTTCTTGGTTTGAGTCTCATTAGGCTTGACTTCTTTCTTGCTATTCTTATCGTCTCCTTGAAGCAATGCCATGTCCACTAGGCTTTCAAAAGTGGCCCCCATGGGTATATGAGACATGGCTAAACCTTGTAATGGCTCATTCAACCCTCGTGCAAAGCGTAAAGCCTTCTTCTGGGGAGTATTAACCATGTCCAAACCGAATCGAGCAAGCTGGTTAAACTTATTCACATACTCCCTCACTGTCATGTCCCCTTGCTTCAAAGATATAAACTTCTCCAATTGCAGATTCGCCTCAGCAGATGATAGAAACTTAATCCCAAACCTCGTCCTAAAGTCGGCCCAAGTCTCTATAGGCCTAGTAGCATTGGTGACCTCCCACCAATAAGAAGCTTCTTCTTTCAATATCCATGCTGCCAACAGAACTTTTCTATGGTCTTCTACATCAAAGATGGCGAAGAGATCTTCAGTTTCTTTCAACCAATTTCGTGCCTCAACAAAAGTCTCCATCCCAATAAAATTCTTGCCACCCATCGCCTTAAAGTCTTTGCAAACCTTTGCGAAATCTACTTGTGGATGCTGAGGAGGAGGAGGAGGAGGAGCATCAGTTACAGTAGGAGCGTTTGCTGGGCCCACATCGTTGGCCCAAGCTTCCAAGTACCTCCGGAACCATCCGGGAATGGTTACTCCCTCGGGAAGATTAAGATTGACCATGCTGAAAAAGGAAAAGATAGATTAAGAACGAGGAAACAAAGGATAGTGCTAATGGCTTTTGGGGAATAGCCCTTTTAAAATAAACTAGACTTTTCTTGGAAAATACTTAATTGGTTTTGAAAATAGTTTTTCAAAAAAAAAGTTTTAAAACTTTTGTCCGGTCTAGTAAAACCTTATGCTCTGATACCAAATGTAACACCCCACCTCCACCAATGCCACTCTTGCAAGTACACTAGCTTTGGAGGGGTGTTGGACAAGGTAAACACGCATGCAGATATCACAAGACAGAACATATAAGTAAAAACAGAGTAAATAAAGCAGCGGGTAAAAACTAACATTTCAAAACCATAGTCAAGTTACATCAAAGTACTTGGTCATTATTTTCCACAAAACAAAGTCTAGAAACATAAACTGAAAACTGGAAAGAAAATCATAAAGTAACTATCCCCAAAGTAGGATAAAGCCATAGCATGCTCAAGTCCAAACCGTACATGAGCTATCCAGAAAAGCAGCTAAAGATCCAAGCTAGGTACCGGTGTTGCCACTCTGTAAACCTAGGGGGGGGGGGGGAACGGAAGAAAAGAGGCGAAAGAAAACGGGTCAGTCAAAAAGACTGGTAAGTTCTACCTACTATTAGTATAAAAACTAATAAAGTTAACTGGACAAGTAAAGCAGAGATGAAACATAGGGTGATAACTGGCATGGTGAAAAGTTAACAAGATAGATCAAGTGTGGCATCGCATATACAAGGTTAAGTTGCACCAAGTGTGTACTAGTATTCCAATCCATGTCAAGTATAAACAAGAAATGATCCCTTGGCCCAAAGCTGGCCCAATATCATGAGGTGACCTAAATCAAGGTCCAACCACTCGGTCTAGTCGATCGGCTCCATATAAGCCTAACTCGTCAAGTGTCGGTGTCATACGGCCCAATCACGAAGTGTAGTCAAACTGTGCTAGGTCCACCCTAGGGTGTATCAGGCCCTAGGGTGCAAACACGGACACAAATCAAGCACGCACAGTCTAAACCTACTGGTGCCCGTGTCTGCTTTTTCAACTCCGGACTATGTGCACGACCATAGTCCGCCTGAACCTACATTGGCGCACCTACTCAGCCGTCGTTTTGGTCGCTTACATGTCAGCCCAGTAATCGTGCCCCACCCTAGCCTAGTCCCTAGGGTATCATGATACAATCAAGAGGGTTACTGATGAAAAGGACCACGTAACTAGGGTTTCTAACGGGTTAAACGTGGTTAACCCTATCCAATCAAGTATCAAGTTGGTTAAGTGTACCCAAGGTTCATGACTTAACCCCATCAACCCATCGTGTTTAATTGGTTAAGTATTCAAGTGGTCCATGACTTAACCCTCTCATGTGGCATTAATTAATTTAATGCACCCAACCTCTCACATTAGACCTTGTTGTGGTTACTAGTTAAGCCGGGAAGGTCCGGGTAGCTTTACACCACAACTTAGTCTAACCTCGGGTTTCAAGTGCGACATGAGCAACTACCCACATTGGGTCCTATTGCTTGTAGCCACTAGTTAAGCCGGTCGATTCCGGGTAGATTTATGCTACAAACTCAACCCAACCTCGAGTTGGCCATTCTCATGTTTTCTAGAAGTCATGTCCAAGTTCATGTTCATGTTTCAAGCATAGTCACATGTCATATTTCGTGTCATCTTTTCAAGTCATGTTTATATGTCATTTTAGTTTACCCATAACGTTTCCCCATCGCATGCAAGTTCGCATAAACGCAAATAGATTTCAAAGAGGGAACTTAGAAGCATGACATAATTAATAAGGCTTGGCCACAAGTTAAACATGGTGGCATATAAGGCAAATGTGTCCATAAACTTGCATATTACATTATAAACCTCAAAACATGCATGATATCAACTTTAGCAAAATAGGTGAAACATGGTCATAAATGACATAGGATGATAGCTAGTGGCTCGCATATAACATCATATGCAAGATAATCATAAAGGTTATGAGAGATTCTATGTTGCTTTATGCAACATTTCAAATCAAAGCTCATAGCTTTTTATGCACAAAGTCAAGGTGATAGCTTTACAAACATGCATAGAATAAATCTATGCATAACATGATAGAATCAAAGCTCATAGCTTCCTATGCACAAAGTCAAAGTGATAGCTTTAAAAACATGCATAGAATAAATCCATGCATAACATGATAGAATCAAAGCACAAATCATACTTAGGCCCAAACTCAAACTTGCAACATGTCATATTTAACTTCATAGTTAGAATCTAAGAGTAGTAAAGGGCTTACAATGCTATGAAGACTTATCAAATAAAATAAGATTGAGACGAAGCCACTAGCAACTCTAAAAACCCCAAATGAATACAAGCTCCAAGAAGCTCCTTTGATTTGTATGAAGAAAGATCCTCGTTTTAATGAAGAAAGATTGAACTTTGGCCTAGAATCAAGCTTTGAAACTCTCAAACAAGCTTAGGAACTCTCATATGAATGAAGATGGAGACTATGACAAGAGGGTGGAGGCCATGATTAAACATTTTGGCATAGTTTAGTTGTAGGAATGATTTATGTTGTTTTAGGCTAGGTATTAGGGTCATTTTATAGAAGATTAGGTTAGTTTAGGCCATAGGATTAACCCTAATTCAGATCTGGGCCATCAATTCACGTCACTAGCCTCCAAACATGTCTTGAGGAACAAGTCAGGTGCACCCAGGCCAAACTGGCCGACCACCCAAGTCGACAGGGGTGTCGACTGGGCAGTCGACACCACCTGGGGTGTGTCGACTCCCAAGTCGACTCCCCAGTCGACTTGTGGGTGGCGGGAATTTTTCCCCGCCTGCTCTTCTTGGCTGAATTTGAATTCTGAATTCAAATTTGAACTGTTTTTGAACTTGAAATTTTCTGAAGACTTTGACGGGCCATAACTTGGTCATACGGACACCGATTTTCGAAAACTCGGACTCTGTTTCGCGTATTTTTCCGAGACGAACGTAATGGCACAGCCCATTTCCCTTGATTCATAATTTATCATTTAATTCTGCCCTGGTTTATGTTATAACATGTTATTTAAAAATACGGGTTGTTACACAAGAACAGTGAAAAGAATACAAATGTATATCTGTATATAAGTGTTAATGAAAATGAAAAAGTACATGAGTGTTGAGAGAACCGTAGTGAGGAGCTGTGTATATGAAAATAGAAAATTGTACTGATAATTGTAATAAACAAATTTGATTGAAATAAAATATTATTTTACTGTGTTCAAACAAATTTGTCTATCATATTCAGTTTATATACAAATACAATACCATGTGATGTAAATGAAATTTGATGTATTATAGAGATTAAACAAATAATGGAGTTATAAATTTTGTACTGTTTGAATTTTGGAATATATTATATTCAGATAAAATACTATGTGAATATTTGAATTTCTGTACAGTCGTATTTTATTTAAATATAAATATTATATTCCTGTTTGTGATAAATATATAGAATAATACAGTAACAAACTCATTTAAAATAATATTTATTTGGTTGTTTTCATCAAACAAAAATCATATAATTGTGTATACAACTACATCATATACAACAAAGTATTACAAGTTCATTACCATATATTCATTTATAGTTATAATGCGCTAGAGCTCCCACGTTAAGCCTACAACTTGTGGATACTGGAAATGCCGGGCGGGTTCGGGCAGACTTCTTCCACAAGTCGGACTTAACCTCGTGTATTAGCACATTACGCGTTCATGCACTAAGACCCCTTACATTAGATTCACCACTTGTGGTGGCTGGATATGTCGGGCGAGTCCGGGCGGACTTCTACCACAAGTATAATCTAACCTCGTGTCTAAGCGCGGTTATAGTTTCTAGTTACTGTAAATACAACCATTTTCACTATTTAACAATTATCCCTATTTCATTATAGGTTTTCATCCCCCTTTTCCAAGTCATATTCATCATGTATCATATGCCCAAATTAAGATCTAAATCACAATTTGATTTATGCCCCAAATCCATATTCATGTACTTAATTCAAGTTATGCCCAAATTTTCCAGTACAAGTTATGCCCTAATTCTAGCATTTCCCCTCACTCCTAATTTCACGCATTCGCATATTTCAGTGGTATGCCTAGGCTCGAAGGTAGCCTGGCTATAAAATAAAAAGGGAAAAGAAGAAGGGAAGGGAACAGAAATAAACATAATAACAAGATTGACAAACGATAGCAGGAATAGGCATAGCAACTAATAAACATATAGTGACAAAATTGGGAATAATGTTATGATCATAAATAGGCATGATGAGATCTAATCAGTGAATTAGTTGTACAAATAATGGAAGATCTGACATGATAAATAGGCATGGGCTTAGATTTAATTCATAGTCATGTCAAAATAACTTAGATACACATGTTATGGAAGATCTGAAATGATTCAATTTGTCACAGGCTTAGATCCAATTCACAGACATGTCAAGATTAACTTTTAAGTATTCATATCTAAAAATAATGTAGACTCACATACAGTGGATCTAAGAATACCGAGGAAAGCGTGTTGATGTTGAAGCACAGATCTTTGAATTTGTCTAACTCTTGTTGTAGAAGAAAAATAGGCTATTCTAGTCTTGGCAGAGGCAACATCAAGTTTTCTATTGTTTTTGAATGAATAAAACAATGAGAATGGGGTCTTATTTATAACATAGGGTCAATGAATACAACCAAGAATTTAGTCCACCTTCAGCACCTGGAATCTACCCAGATCTGTATGGGGGTCGACCCAACATTGGTGTGTCGACCCAGGGGTCAACACACCCCTGATGGGTCGACCCATAGGTCGACACCCATGGGCGGGAATTTTCCCGCTCCCTTTCTACTATTAGATTTTGAATTATTTTGAATTCTGGTATGGTTTTATTCATATATGTTTCTCTTATGTGTATACAAACTTCAAACCTTAATATCTTCTTCATACAATGTCCGTTTTACGCAAACATGGTGTCTACCTTGAGCAGAATTCTGAGACGAACGCAATGGCGCAGTCCGTTTTACTTAATTCTCAATATTTAATTCAGTATTATTTAATTTATCATCTTAATGTGTTATAAAATTACAGCAGAAGAGTCACGTATATTGAAATGAAGAGTCATGTTTATTGAAATGAAGAGTCATATTTACTCAGTAAAAGTTGTGTCTATTAAAGAGAAGTGTCATGTCTATTCAGTAAAGGTCAAATCTATTAGAATGAAAAGGTGTTTATACATAGGGTTGTATCTATTTGTAAGGGTATGTAGTCCATTATAAATATGTGGCCATTTTGTTGTGTTGTAATCAAGCAAGGATAAGAAAGCAAGAAAAACAAGAAAGTAAGAATGAAAAATGAAGAAAGAAATTAAATTATAAAGAAAAGAAAAGGTTATTTGTGTATCCTTCTCTAACATTACACTTCTCTATCTAACAAAGACAAAGCATAAGCATCAAAAAAATAACGTATACAATATTTATATATGTGAATAAAGTGTTCCAAAATATAGGCAGATTTTATTTAGTAAAATTATTGTCATATATTATATGTTCATATCATGTTCATAAAACATGTTTTTCTTTTTGATAATAATTTTTAAAAGCGAGTAAAAATGTATACAGTAACTATCATTTCCATTCATATTATTTTATTATTAGAGAAGTAATGAATCAATACTTTATTAGTAGCATAATGGTGAATAACTATTATTTAGCAGTGAAGCAATGGAACTTTGTTTTTTTCAATAAAGAAACATTATATATATCTGTTTATACGACGAGAACAGTCCTCATAAAGAAGTTGATAACAATGAATAACAAGATTAGATGAGCTAATTAAGATCGTATGATATTACTTCGACACTGGAATCAATTTCAATCTGGAATAAGTTTATATTGTCAGATTTTATGCCCAACAGGCAATCCATTTAATGGGACTAATAACATTGTTGATGTTATATTTTATTTAAAATTATATATATATTCTATTATGTTATATTTACTGCGTAATATAAATATTGATATAATAAATGTCCTAGGAATAATAATACAGAATTATATAGTTAAAGTAAGTGACTTGAACATGAGATTATATAATATATTAAGTATTATAATTCTTAAATGTCCCTAATCGAGTTTTATTGTTTATATAGGACAACAATAAAACATTCAAACTAGTATTTTGATTGACTGATGATCACATCTCATTGATCATTAATATACGTAATATTAATGTCAATACATAAATACTTATTGGAGAATAGCGTATTGGACTAACCCAGCAAGAGAAAACTACATTGAATATAATTAACAGTATCATAAGTTATTATCATAGTGACAGTGATGTAATGGTCCTCAGACCTGAAATCATTATAATTTTATTCAAGAATATTTGTGTTTTGATATCATCAAAAGTTACTTTTAACCGAGTAAATGATTAAGGTGATTATTGGATACATCTCGAATGAAAATTATGAATGATCTAGACGGAATTTAACCCTACAATATATATGTAGAGATATCCATGGGCCTCTTGATTGAGTGAGACTATGAAATGCATGTCCATGATCAAATATTTATTTGTTTTATATAGTCTACACATTGATTAAGATAAAAGGATTAAATTATAAAGAGGATGATACGTTCCATGCCTCGAGTTTAATCCTGGATATGTTGGTTAAAAGGATTAAATTACATTGAAACACTGGTCACGAAAGGTTGTATCAAATCATTGATCTTATTATAACTTGGGTAGCAGTGACGTATTACTAGATGCCAATCACTATTTATGATTTAAATACAATTTAAAATCATTGCCAACATTGTAATAACCAATAGGGTCACACAAAAGAACGTCATAAAGGTGAAACTATGTTTTGGTCAAATAAAATATCAATATATTGACATTTTATTTGAAGTTGGAATGAGTATTTGAGTGGGTTCCTATTTTATGGTTAACATTTATTTTAAACGGGATATTTATTCTCGCTTTTGAATGACACGGCTAAATCTTGAATGACATGATTCGAGCTGATCAAAAAATAAATTAAAATCCAAATACCCCTTTCCAATACCTAAAAAGTCCTAGCGGCTAGTAACGCCTTCCTTTTCTTCTTCGATTTGATCGATGAAGAAGATGTTCGAGTGGCTACCTCCTGAGGTAAGGCGTTTGTCGTGCTACTGGTTTGATGCTTCAGTCCTCCTTCAATTTCAAGATTGTTCTGAATATTCGTGGATTCGTCACGATAGGTATAACCCCTAACCAAGATTAATTTTAATTTACCGTTCTTGCATAGATCCTTTGTTTAAATTTGTTAAACAGTTATAAATGGATGTCGATGTGATCAATAATTTCCATCAGTGGTATCAGAGCCTAGGGCTTGCGAGAATTTGTAGATTGAATTAAGTTTATGTTTATGCATAATAGATTCCTTGAATAAATGAAAGGTTGATTAGACAAATGTGAGAATTAAAATTGAAGTAATAAAACTGGGAGTGTTATAATGATTTGTTTATGAAACGAATGCATTGACGAAACAGAGTATCACTGTCATATATTTGATCTAGATCAAAACCCAAATTTTATTATTGAATAAAATTAACTTCCCCTTCGATCAAATTGCTTGAAACTGATTAAAATGTGAGTTTTAATATTTATTATTGATATTCATGTTGTAATCTGAATGATTTTGAATCATTGAAGAACATAATGTAGTAAGTTGATTATGTTTTGAATTGAGCTTGACAAACTATGGTGCATATCAAATTGTTATGTATGTACATAAAACATTTACATCATTAAGGACATATGTTTATATATGTTAGCACTTTTTATATACAGTCACGTCAGGATTTTAGTTTTTTTTATAATACAAGCATGTTGTTATTTGAAAAACAATCATAATATATTCTTGTTAATCAAGTGAGTGAATTATATATTCATTCATGAGCATTTTTGGTTTTGCACATACAAGATATTGATCATGAATACATGATAATTTGCAAATCATAATGATGATTTTCAATTCATATTAAATATAATAGAATATTTTAATTATTCTGATATTAATCAATGTATGTAAATCAAAGCCTATATAAGATCGAAAAACCTTCTATTGTAACTGTTAAATTGATCCATTCAAATATGCTTGGATCAATTACTTGTTTTGAAGAATTAGTTTCGATTGTTTCATTCAGTTTTGGATCTCATTATGCATACTTTTTGAGCAGTTTAAAACTGCAAATAATATTTTGTAGTTGTAATCATATGTAAGTGTACAGACTCCATATTTATAGTGATAAATATATGGCAAATCTTTTAAAGGTGCATAATAACCTGTTTTAATTCATACAGTTTCAATTGACATATGAATATATGAATATTGACTTGATATTAAAACTATATCATATGATAGTGCCTAGATGATTGTGGGGTTTGAATAGGTATATTGGATATATAAATTGAATTGAACAAATAAGATTTGTTGATTGAATTATTAAATACTTGTGAAATCACAAGTAATATGCAAGTTTGAGAACTTGGCTCGATCAATGTTATATATGTATATACAAATCAAAATTTATAAATATACATATAAATCTGATATGATCAGATTTCTTTGGGTTGGAATGACACTATCAAGTCATCTTCCGATTTCAATATGTATGTGGCCTGTTTCTTTGTCAATCTTGGAATTTTAATTTACAGCTATATATTTGTATTTGTTGCAAATATTGTTTGTAATTTACTACACAAGTCATACACATTGTGAAATGTGTCAAATGTCAACTACACGGTCATGTAAACATTTAAAATAGTTTACAATTTTAAAAGGACATATGAATGTGCATATATATTATATTTGACAAATAGTTACGTGAATTAATATACTGTTTGTATTTAATGTATAACTAGTTTTCTAGCTTTTAAACACTAATTTTAATATATATATATATATATATATATATGTGTGTATGTGTGTGTGTGCATGTGCGTATGTGTGTGCGTATAACAGTGTATGTAGACTATCTTGTTTAAAGGCTTTTGAGTAGTGATGCATGTTTTAATCTA
This sequence comes from Allium sativum, assembly GCA_030737875.1. Classification (NCBI taxonomy): domain Eukaryota; kingdom Viridiplantae; phylum Streptophyta; class Magnoliopsida; order Asparagales; family Amaryllidaceae; genus Allium; species Allium sativum. Next base: position 781,522,700 of record CM060921.1, read on the forward strand.
ACCCTTCTAGTTGCTGTATTGGGTTTTGAAATATTGGGTTTAGCTTCACTTGGTAATCTATATTTTAGTTCTGGAAAATAATGTATGTGATACACTCCCTTTCAAGGACATAACATTCTCTATTATATGATGTAAGTACATGATGATACTACGTACATATGAATGTATACTGTGTATTAACATGTTAATGGAATAGGCAGCAGTACATAAATCACCTTATTGCTTTATGTAACCATTGCACGATAAAATAATTTCAATATATTATACTGCTAATATAAATATTTGCCAGTATTTGTTTCGGTTGACATGTACATTTGTGCCAGTATTAACATTTGCAGGTATTTGTTTTTGCTTTCAAGCTATTAATGTTTATGTAATAAAATTTGGACATTAAGTCAGTTCTGAAACATGACTTAATTAATTGTACATTAATGCTTGTATCCAAATACTATCTGATAAGTATGTTGTATTTATTTAAATGTAGAGCCATTGTATTATCTTTAATAGCATATGAAATGAGCTTGACTATAACACATAGTCACTTTGTTAGTAAGGCCTATAAGGCATATGTTAATAGGAATATTCATAGATGTAACCCTGTTGGAGATTAGCCATCCTTAAACTTGAGCCCATCTTGATCAGTTTGTAACAATAACCAGTATACAAATAATATAAGCATCTGGGCAAAATAGTCATCCATAAAATTCGTTTTATACATCATTAGGTGAATCATGAATATGCATCATTAGAAAGGTTGCAGGCACTGATAGTTTTGTTTTATTACTTTTCTAAAACTATCTGCATAAAATTTATAATGAAGCATGCCCAAAGCATATAATAGTTGTGTGCATAGTTCATTGTATGTGAACTAAATTTGGAAAAAGAACTAGATGAAAGACACGCACTGATATCCAGATTGTCTTGATTTTAGTATATTCAATTTAATGCATTTTGATGGAAATTGAATTAGAAATGGGGTTAAAAAGGCATGCAACAGTGAAGTCATGAAAGAAAAGAAAGTTCGACTTTTTTTGCTTGGATGAAGTAATATATATACATGTACAACTTATACAAATATACGTATAGTAGTTGTTGTGTAGTAAATGAACTTAGTTTCTATTATACATATATAAAATGGCTACTGATGTGTATGAATATGTATATCAACTAATGCAAGTTAATACAGTCTATATTAACTTGTTATATTGTTATAAATGAAAGGGTCTGACTCTATACTTATATTTTGAAAAGTTATGTTCTGTGTATGATATCGTAATCTGAAATGTTAAATCATTTGATTCTATGAATTAAGTCTATGATCTGTGTGTATAATTTTGGAATCTAAATGAATTCTAATTTAATACTCGCATGAGTTTATGACATCGTGAATGATGATAAATGGGTCTAAAAAATTATACTTATGCCAGCATTACATATATAAATATGTGTGTGTGTGTTTTTGTATGTGTATGTGGTCATATAAAACTGGGCTATGTTCATTTACTTTATTTTGCAAACGTGTTGCAACTGTATTGCCCAGATGTTATATATTTATTTGCAAAATATCAAAACATGGGCTTGTCTAAGTTTATTTTGTCAATAACATGTTTACGATGTTGTGGCTTAAATGAATATATATATATATATATATATATATATATATATATATATATAAAGTTCTATAGTATAATCTGATATGATCGAAAATAAAAAAAATATGTTGTTTTATTTTTCAGGTATAACAATACACATTTGTTAATAATTTTATTGCATTTATATGCAATCTATAACCAATGTAAAATAAGTGTATTTTAATATGCGTAAATTAAACTAATATGACTTGCCTTCTCAAGTTTTAAATTGCTTCAAGCAAATTTTGTTATATTAAGTCATGGTGACATCTTCCAATAAATACACTCATCAATGCCAGAATCACTGGATGTAGGTAATGCAAAAGCGTTGTGCACCTTTTATTTTGGTTATATGCGATGGAGTAAATGTGATACTCTACTGTATAATTGGGTATGACTTAACTAATCTACCATAATAAGATTATGGGCTTAGAGATAAGGAGCATGAAATATTTAATATTTAAATGAACAAAATATTTCAATATGCTATCCGAGAGTTATATAAGAGACATAATTAACATAAGATGTCTAACTAAAAGATTGTGTTTTGGGTGATCAGCCAAAGCTGACTCAAGGCATGACTAGATATGGATCTTGGACATATAAAATTGTTCATCATGTTATCCAAGAGTTATATAAGAGATATAATTGACATAAGATGTCTACCTAAAAGGTTGAATTTTGGGCGATTAGCCAAAGCTGACTCAAGGCATGGTTAGATATGGATCTTGGACCACAAATTTATATAATGACATATATATAGAGAGAAAGGGATGTTAATTTGAGTAGGAGAATATTTTAATTTAAATTATACATTCATATTAATATAAATTTTGATTGTCAAATTTTGTGTTTATATTACAATATCAGTTATTATTTATTATCTACCGTGGATATTAAATAGCAAATAACTCCGATAATTTAAAATTAGTCCTTAAGAAGGATAAATTGAATTAAATCAATTTTCTTGACTAACCTCGAAATTTGAGGATTGTCTTCAAATAAATTAAAACGTAATTGTTTTACAAATATAGAGGATCTAAAATGAAAGTTGAAGTATGACATCAGCCAAATAAGATAAAATGTTATAACAATCTACTTATACATCTCTCGTATTAGATACAAGATATGGGTCACATATATGTATTTGAATTTGCAAGAATTGCAAGAGAGTGGAAATCTGACAAAATAAGAAGTGGACTATGAGTGGAAATAAAACAAATGTTGTTGCATTATCCCTAGGAAGTTGCTTCCTATTCTAAACACTGGCTTAATTGAAGAAATAAAATATTATTATTATAAAATTCCATTTAAAATAAATGTTATTCTATATCTTATTTAGACATTTTGAGTTTCATTTATACTAAAAGAACAATTGTTATTCATTTTATTTAAATGAAATATCTTATGGAAATGCGCAATTAGTTAACAATTTTAATGAATCCTTAACTTTAATATGCTTAATAATAACATAAACATTGGACGGATTAAAACTAATGATCCAACATGCCTTAGCGTTGTTAGTTAGGCCATATAAACAAGAAAAGCATATCGAAACTCCATATGTAACGACAAGGAATTTCGCTCGATCTGAATCAGTCGTTAAACCGATCTAGACCGTTCGAAACCCCTATTCGTTTGAGAACAGGACAAATCAGAACGCAGACGGAAGAACATTTCATTGTTATTACAACAATTCCATCAAATACAAGAATATACAGAGTATAATTGAATAAATTACATTCGATAAATATCAGAGATTACAATAAATTACATAGCAGCGGAAAAATATACAAAACACAACTGAAAGTAATACACGGATACAGAGCTTTCCGAGCATCGTTCCAGCTGTAAATCAGGATCCTGTGAATATAAATCTGCAAAACCAAAACTACTAGCTGCCCATGCGAAAAATAGGGGCACCCAGAGTTTAGGTTAAAACAATAAACTCCAGGTCAGTCATGTGACTGGTGTGAGAACTAAAACAGTTATTAATATTGGTTTTAAAGTTAGGTAAATCAAGGGACCACGCCGTATAACACGGAATGGGTTTCCTCCCAAGAATACCGGTGCGTAGAACAAACAGCGCAATGCTAAATAAAGAAAAATGAAGCTGTTATAAGACCCAGGTCCCATCACACAATGCAACGCAAGCCGGAGGATAGGGTTTTCCCTTATAACAGCCAAAGCATGCTTGATACGTTTAAAACAAATCATTTGATACTATAATAAGTGCATAGTGTCAAAACAATTTCAATCATAAATATCAATCATAGGCGGCATAACTACCATCTACTATGTCGCCATACTAGTTCTACAATTAAAACCGAAATACACGTATTGGAAATTGGATTTCCGTCATGAGTCAAGGCAAGGGGCAAGCTCCTCTCCGCTTCGAGACACTCTAGCAAATGTCTCGGGACTACACACTCTGGGTAACCCCTGAATGCTTCAGGGCCGGTCCTCACTTACGTTTGACGATTAGTATTCCTGAACACACGTTACCCGGTCCTTACAGACCTAAAATCGAGGCGCCTCATCCAACAACCACATAGGTGAAAAGTATATAAATGTCAGGGCTGGTAAGTCACTGACACCACCAAAGCTAGAAAGAAATGTCGTGCTCTCCCTACAGTCCTTATCCCGTTTTTGACTCATACCGAGGTGTGAGGCTCGCGAATTCACGTTATACACAAAGCTGTGCCACGTAGGCCGTGCTTTGATCATCAACCACAAGACTTTGCTTTTCAACAGAAGCCTTGATCCATGCAACTCAGCATGCCACACAGGCAATTCATGCTATGCGATTGATATCTATCGATATATAACCTCTAAGCTCGTACGTCTCAGAGAAGGGCGTTAAGCAAGAGAATAAATTCTCCGCCGCCAAACAGATATATATTTAACAGAAATCAATCAACACAGAATAAAATCCAATGTCAGACACACAATCCATTTACAAGTTCGTTCTGGGTCTGAACGAAACCGGAGGCACTTTCCTCGCATATCCATCGATCTCCAGGTACGTCTGGACGACCACCAACTGATTCCCTCATCTTGGGTGTACAGCCCAATCAAGATCATCAATAATCACCCAAACGATGTGAAGACTTCCGGTCTTCGACCACCGTCTTCATCTTCGACATATCGTCGAATCGGTTATTCAGAATGGGTGTAAACCCGACCTTTCCGAACAACCCGCGTATATTAAAACAAATGTTACACAAACACAACATACGCCTCATTCCAATTCATTAGTCACTAACCGTAAATCAACAAGAGAAAAATTTCCCAAACATTAACCCCGAAGGCCGAAACCAACATGAGATCAATACCCAGGAAACCATTCTTCTTAGCTAACCTACAGCTAGTTTCTAAATTTCATATTCTTAGGGAAAGGTTCCCATTAATTTTATCCAAGATAAATTCTTTAAATTTATCCTTTAATCTTCCTTTGGATGTCATTTCAAACCAAATTATGGTTTTCCAAACTAGTTGGGATTAGCGAACCACATCGAAGTAATTATTTATTTTATTTCCCAATCCCAACCTATTCATCCCATGAAGCAAAACTGGTAATACTCCATATCTAATACCACGGTGTTATCGGTAAAATTAATTACCATTTCACGTTCAAATCTAATTAAAGATTTAACTACCGCTTTGGAGCAAAATTGGTGATACTCCATTCTCGCTCATTTTCTATATTTGATAATTTAGATTATCAATTCACATTTCAATCTAATTGCAGATTCATTAAAACTCCTTTTACTGGGTTAAAGAACTAATGTCTTTTAAAATACAGTTCACGACAAACCCAAATCACATTCTATTGATTATCGGGTTAAAGAACAAGTGACATGTAAAACACCCTTCACGATAAACCCACAAATCAATTCTATTTACTACCCATTTCAAATCCAATTTATTTATTTAAAAATAAATGGGTTTTAATTTTAGTTCAAAACTAGTTCATTTCGATAAAAATCTATTTTTATCTTTTCAAATATGGAGTTTCTCATCCCAATTTTTTCCAAATCATTTCTTATGATTTTACACAAATTATTGATATCTTTAATAATTTTATCAAGGCCCGTACAGTCGATTTCCATCAACGGCCATCGAACTGCACTTACAGCGACCTTTTCCAAATTTGATTTGGACGTTTCTCCAAATCCAGCCGTTAGATTTCAAATTTCTAATGCTCATTAGAAAGCTTTTTTCGATACGAACCCAACGGTTCCGGTTTTAGGAGAATCCGACGGTCGGATCTCCCGTAATGTCCGTTTGAAATAAATGGTCGAAATTCACGAATTGCCGCGGCGTGGCGCGTTCTATTCAGGCCATTATATATATAATATATATATTATATATATTTCGTCGATTACCATTCAAAACGAATTTTATAAATAGTTTTGAATTCGTTTCAAAAACAATTTCAACTTCCATCTCAATTCAAATCAAAATTGAATCTTTCCTTATAAATTCGTTTTAAAATTCATTTCTATTCAATTCAATTCAATTTGAATTCATTTCAATTCGTTTTCAATCCAATTCGAATTCGTTTTCAATTCAATTCGAATTGGTTTTCAATTCAAGTCGAATTGGTTTTCTATTCAATTCAATTCAAATTCGTTTTCTATTCGATTCAATTCAAATTCGTTTTCTATTTGATTCAATTCAAATTCGTTTTCTATTCGATTCAATTCAAATTCGTTTTCTATTCGATTTATAAAAATGAATATAATCGATAAAAATATCGTTCGCATCAAAATAGCGCATCTCTAATCAACACGGCTTTATATATTTCAATAATCCCGTTATTCTATTCAACAAATGAATATTTATTCTTGTCAACACATGACTAATCTCAACGAATGAGTACTGTCCACGTGTGACTATTTTTGTTATTTAATATATTTTATGAAAATTAAGGTATTTATCGTTTGATATTAAATCAGACTCCAACCGTAAATTAGTAAGAGAACGATTCCCTGAATATCAACCCCGAAGGCCGAATCCAACATTAGATCAATGTCCAGGATACCACTCATCTCATCTATTTTCTAGTTGATTTCAAATTTCATATATGATAAAGATGTAAATTTTATTGTTAAAATATTTCGTTCAACACATGACTAATCTCAACGGATGAGTACAGTCAACACATGAACCTTTATTTTATAAAGATAAAGATATAAATTTTATTGTTAAAATATTTCGTTCAATACATGACCAATCTCAACGGATGAGTACAGTCAACACATGAACCTTTATTTTATAATATTCTTTATCTTCTAAATTGGAATGAGGCCCAATCAATTACCATATAGCGTTAACTATATGGATTTCATACAACACATGTATATAATAGCAACGACAAATAATCAACCATCATCCAAAGTGCACTACACTGTATAAGCATCAAATATAGATATCTAACGCTTATTACAGCCTGTCAATCAATCGATCGACATATTTAGTCAATCAGAATGAGTGAACTTCAAATTTCATCCCAACACCCGTGTGGGGTTTCAAATCAACAAACACAGATTTTATTTGTGCAGTTGGGCGATGTGTAAAATTTATCGACCCAATCAATATCAGTCAAATCAGTGTATATAAACAAATCGGCCGATTTGCTTATAAATGTTTATTTATTCACTTTCACGTTAAAAATTATATTTTCAACGATCAATTATTTTATTCAACCTATGAATATTCTATTCGGTTCATTTATTCAATAAAATGATACTTTTATTTTTCTAATTTATTTTAGAAAATTTCGGCGGCATAACGGCACGATACTAGAAACGGGACAAGGCCTAGCCTTATCCACGGTCTAGTGAAGGTCCACGTCATTCACACATCAATCAAATCCATTCATTTCACCAAACAATTCAATTCAAACCAAATAAACTAACCAACTACACATCCAAACAATTTAACAAACAAGCCATCCATGGTCTGTGGATGACGGGTGTCGGGTGCTACTAAACACCGTCTGCATCCTAGTATATATATATAACTAGAAAAGGAAATTGAAGAGTGAGAAGTTCTCACCAACTAGCTAATCCAATCATCTCGACTCTTCTTATGCAGAAAATCTTGTCGTTCTCGCCTTTTGTCACTTTCGTTGCCCGTAGCCACTACATGTATAAAAATCACATTTTTATTATCTACATTATATAAAAATCTTATCTTTATATCTTCTATAAGTTAAAAGTCGGATTTTAATCCTCTCTATAATATAAAGATCATATTTTTATTTACTTCATATGTCAAAAACTGTAGAAGCTTTAAAATGGAGAAAACTCACTTTTTTTCTAACGCCCGGATTCGCTGTTCGGGTCCTAGAGTTTGCAGACGAGCTTCAATCTTCACAACATCTTTTTTTTTCTAGCTTAAACGCGCCATTCCGGACAACTTTCGCCTAAGGGTCTTTTTGCCAAAAATGCTTCAATTCGCCAGAATTCGCGAAAGTACACGAATATTTCATCTTTTGAACAACAGACTTCGAACGTGTTTTCCGAGCAGCTCCGAACTCCAAAACATGACTTCCATATAGACAAATCGAAGATAATTTCATGCTCTACAACTTTGGTCTAGAGCGACTTTGGCCAAAAGCGCACCGTTTGGGAGTTATTGGCGAAATACGGTCAGGGACTTATTTGCAAAACGGGCGATTAGTGAAAAAGGTGATTTTGAGGAGGAGGGGCCCACGGCCGGAATTGAGGGGGGCGCCGGGCCTGATGTGGCGTGGGGAGGTGGCTAGGGGCCGGCGGCGGTGGTGGTGGTGGCCGTGGTGGTGGTGGTGGCTCCTAAGGTTTGCAAAATCACATAAAAGAGAGGAGAGAGAGAGGAGGGGGAGGGGAGGAGGAGGAGGGGAGGAGGAGGAGGGGGTGTGGCGGCTCGCCGGACGCCGGTGGTGGCGGTGGGAGGAGAGGCAGCGGCGGTGGGGGTGAGACTCCATTTTTGAGTTTTTGTGAAGAAAGAGGAAGAGGAAGAAAGTGAAGAAGAAAAGGAAGTAAAAGTGTTTATATGCTAGTTTCTCGCGTATCGCCTGAACGCTAGCTATCTCCGATGGCCGCGGAATTTGGACACGAGATAGTAGACGTGAAGACGAGTCCAACGAAACAAGTTTCGTCAAATTCCGAGTTCGTTTGACCGTTCAAAAAAAATCACGAAAATGCTCAGATAAGCTCTAAAAATGCTATTTTGGCGCACCTTTTCTTCTCGCACGCTCACACACTAACTCTAAAAATTATGCCCTCTTGGATTTAACCGTTATTAGACGATACGAATCCAGAAAAAAAAACGAAATCGAATTCTGATGTCGTACTAATAATGTTCCTTTGTAAAATGACTGCTCGCTTTACCCTGAACTGTTTCAGCTCGCACGGCCACATACTGGCTCCGTTCGACGCGCCCTTTGGAACTCAACAATGATTTGTCATTGTGAATCCATAAAAATTTATCTCGTCGAATTCTGAGCTCGTATGCAAAATTTCACTTTTTAAGGGCTATGTAATGTTAACCGAACAACTCCAGCCTATAGCCACTATTCCGGATATCGGAATATATCAAAGCTTCTACTTTTCGGAGTTCTAAACGGCATTTTGAACTCAATGGAAGTGGTCTCGAGTCCAAATTCATCCGTATGCAAAATTTGACTTTTTGGGCCATGTATAATTTACATAGCGACTATTCTGAATTTTCAACTGGGCATAACTTTTGATTCCTGCTATGAAATTTCGATTTTTCGGATTCGTTGGAAAGATATTTTCATATAGATCCTATTATTTTTGGTATCGCCAAAATCCGGATTGTTTTGCACCCGGTACATTCAATTGAAGTTTGAAATCGAATTATCGAACTACCATGCCATTTTCAATTCCTTTTATAATTATATATAAATATTTATATTCTAACGACGATGTGTATAAATATATACGTTCGAATTATATTCAAAATAAATTTCTCGTTGTTATTATTTAAAATAATTCATTTTAAATCTTCAAAACTCGTTGAAGTTGCCAAAACAAAAATTTTAAACTGGCTCAGAATTTCCGGATTATTACAATCTCCCCCACTTAAAACTTTTCGTCCCCGAAAAGGAACAAAGTCGAAAGTGGTTTGATTAATCAACTCTACGTTCGATCTGGCTTCCATTCTCCAACTTTTCAGTTTCTGAGAATTTTCCAATTCTTCAAAAATTTGGCTAACACCCTAAATTTTCGAAAAATTTCGCCATAACCTCCCCTGCACCGGGAGCCACGGGAAAATCCCGAAATTGCCATATAGGCCTTCTGATCTCAAAAAGAAAAAGAAAATGCCAAGCGGCTAGCCAATAGGCTCATAAAATCATCATCACCCAAACAAAACAGTAAATTATAGTAAACATGTACCTATTTGTCGGGCAAACAAATTTTATTCACTGCTCTAGCCTCTTTGCTATGACCTGTTCAATGTAAGTATATGTATATGCAAGCAAATGCGACTAATTTTCGATACAATTCAATATTTGGTTCAATTAGGCATAACGGTTCAAAATTCAATTAGGAACAATAATCAAACAACACAAACATCAATCAATTAGTGGATTAACGTTTCAAATTCATAATTTTGATATATATACAAAAATCACATTTTTGATGCCAATTCACAACAATGTGTTCTAGCTATATTGGTTTTGGTTCTCACACCAGTCTAATGGAAATATATAGAAAATCACACCTTCGAAAGTCGAACACACACTGCTGATGCTATATAGTCATCAGTAGCATCATCTTCGGGCGACTAGAGTGCGGTTCTATATCTATCCGGTATATTAAAACTTCGAATATACGTTCATGACGCGTATATGCAAAATCTTTATATATCGGATTGTCCAAATTGAAAATAAATAAATATTCAAATACGTATAAAACGATTTAAATTTTAAAACAAAATTGTTTTCATTTGAAAAATATACTCTTCACACTCGTTCTAGGATACTACTGATCCTATCTCTAACGAGTCATTCTAATTGGATATTACTAATCCAATATCTGATGAATTCTTTCGTATGGTTCTAATGTGTCTTGTTCTCGAGCACTGTAAACCAAAGCTATGATACCAAATGTAACGACAAGGAATTTCGCTCGATCTGAATCAGTCGTTAAACCGATCTAGACCGTTCGAAACCCCTGTTCGTTTGAGAACAGGACAAATCAGAACGCAGACGGAAGAACATTTCATTGTTATTACAACAATTCCATCAGATACAAGAATATACAGAGTATAATTGAATAAATTACATTCGATAAATATCAGCGATTACAATAAATTACATAGCAGCGGAAAAATATACAAAACACAACTGAAAGTAATACACGGATACAGAGCTTTCTGAGCATCGTTCCAGCTGTAAATCAGGATCTTGTGAATATAAATCTGCAAAACCAAAACTACTAGCTGCCCGTACGAAAAATAGGGGCACCCAGAGTTTAGGTTAAAACAATAAACTCCAGGTCAGTCATGTGACTGGTGTGAGAACTAAAACAGTTATTAATATTGGTTTTAAAGTTAGGTAAATCAAGGGACCACGCCGTATAACACGGAACGGGTTTCCTCCCAAGAATACCGGTGCATAGAACAAACAGCGCAATGCTAAATAAAGAAAAATGAAGCTGTAATAAGACCCAGGTCCCATCACACAATGCAACGCAAGCCGGAGGATAGGGTTTTCCCTTATAACAGCCAAAGCATGCTTGATACGTTTAAAACAAATCATTTGATACTATAATAAGTGCATAGTGTCAAAACAATTTCAATCATAAATATCAATCATAGGCGGCATAGCTACCATCTACTATGTCGCCATACTAGTTCTACAATTAAAACCGAAATACACGTATTGGAAATTGGATTTCCGTCATGAGTCGAGGCAAGGGGCAAGCTCCTCTCCGCTTCGAGACACTCTAGCAAATGTCTCGGGACTACACACTCTGGGTAACCCCTGGATGCTTCAGGGCCGGTCCTCACTTACGTTAGAGGATTAGTATTCCTGAACACAGGTTTCCCGGTCCTTACAGACCTAAAATCGAGGCGCCTCATCCAACAACCACATAGGTGAAAAGTATATAAATGTCAGGGCTGGTAAGTCACTGACACCACCAAAGCTAGAAAGAAATGTTGTGCTCTCCCTGCAGTCCTTATCCCGTTTTTGACTCATACCGAGGTGTGAGGCTCGCGAATTCACGTTATACACAAAGCTGTGCCACGTAGGCCGTGCTTTGATCATCAACCACAAGACTTTGCTTTTCAACAGAAGCCTTGATCCATGAAACTCAGCATGCCACACAGGCAATTCATGCTATGCGATTGATATCTATCGATATATAACCTATAAGCTCGTACGTCTCAGAGAAGGGCGTTAAGCAAGAGAATAAATTCTCCACCGCCAAACAGATATATATTTAACAGAAATCAATCAACACAGAATAAAATCCAATGTCAGACACACAATCCATTTACAAGTTCGTTCTGGGTCTAAACGAAACCGAAGGCACTTTCCTCTCATATCCATCGATCTCCAGGTACGTCTGGACGACCACCAACTGATTCCCTCATCTTGGGTGTACAGCCCAATCAAGATCATCAGTAATCACCCAAACGACGTGAAGACTTCCGGTCTTCGACCACCATCTTCATCTTCGACATATCGTCGAATCGGTTATTCAGAATGGGTGTAAACCCGGCCTTTCCGAACAACCCGCGTATATTAAAACAAATGTTACACAAACACAACATATGTGTAACACCCCGCCTCCGCTAGGGTCACTCGCAAAGGAATGCACTAGCTTTAGAGGGGCATTATTGGTAAACATGCACAGAAATATCACAAGACAGAACATATATAAATAGCGGAAGTGAAATCAAACTTTCATAACATGAATAAATAAGGTCTAAAGCCTTTTACATCAGAGTACATCAAAACCTGTCTTGCAATAGTAAAGAAGCATAAAGACTTTTTAATAAATTATTCCCCAAGTAAACAGTAAAGTAGCCATAGCCAAGAGAAGTCCAAGCCATCCATGATGACCTTCAAGCGGAAGAAGTCCGAACTAAACAGCATTGTTTCCTCCCTGAAACCTGGGGGGGGAAACGGAAGAAAAGAGGCGAAACAAAACGGGTCAGTCAAAAAGACTGAGTAAGTCCTATCTACTTCCAGTATAAAAACAGGTAAAGGTAACATGACATGCATAAACTGAAAGTAAACATAAGGATAACTACAAGATAGATAAAGCAGGATAGCCGGTTGAACTACTGTGGCAAAGTAAACTAAGGTATCATGATAAACTACGGTGTTATGATAAGTCAAGGTATCACATCGTCAGATTTCTAACGAGTACATTATCCCAAGGTATCTACCCCGTCTAACATCCCACGGTATCTATTATGTATATTCTTCCTAGTTCTAACATGTATATTTGCTCTGCACCCTCCGTACTAGTATCCCAGCCTTGTTATGTGTTAACCATGAATGTCCCTTACTCAAAGTCGTGTAATGGTCCATGTCAACCTAATATATCGCATATATAGGTTACTCAAATCATATGTTTCTTTCCATGTATATAAGTTCAGTCCTCTGCCGTACCTCGTACGGGCTTCCTCATGTCGTATTACCCTTGAAATCGTTTGGACTGTCACCCTTGTTCTAGCTAGGCTCTTCCATATGAATCATCGTTTGAACTAATAGGACTTACGCCACCTAGCCCCACTAGGGATTACGCTTACCTATTGCACGCTTCCGTATTTCGGTTTGGGTTAAACCACCTAGGCCACTAGGGATTACGTTAACCCCCAACCACGCCCTTTTTCCCACGCATTCATCGTGAATCGTTTTTCTATAACTGTATGCACATGTATCACATCGTGCCATCCGAGTCCTGTCACAGGGCAAAACAAGACATACAGGACTCGGTCGGGAGCTTTAGATTTATCTGCCGATGCAGATGCTAAGGTCTGCTTTTCTACACGTGGCTATGGTCCCACGAGACCCCTCCCTCAACTAGCGAAAGGCAACACAAGAGAAGATCTTGCATGAGAACTACACTCCGGCCAGCCCACATCCTACGGCCTACCTCACCCATAATTAGATAGCAAATCATGGTCTGTTGGGTGTTCCCTGCCTTTCCGTACGTACACGCTTGACTCAAGATGGTAGATGATCGACGAACTTGCTATCTCGGGCACCTTATGTATTCGCCGACTCACTGCTATCCACCCCAGTCTTTAGGTCGCTCGCATAGCAACCAAGGCATATTCTTGGTTCTTCTACCGCAGACCTCAACCTCTCGTGAGCCTAGTATAATGACCTGGCAGCTCACAGAGGGATCCCAAGAATATCCTCACGTTCCCCGAAGCCGCTGCTTCGTTACCCAGTTCGTTGGAGCCTTTATCTAAATCAGATAGCCTGCTCCTACACGCATAATTAAACGTATCGGGTTACTAATCTATCTAAGAAATGGTCCAAATTTCCTTGACTAAGGATTATTACTTAGTTTCCCTTAACTAAGGTTTACCACTTAGCCTTATTTCCATAATCCTTGTTAACTATGGTTATTTACCTAATCCTCCGAATTAGGGTTTATCTAATGGGTTAAGTGTCACTTAAGTTCATAACTTAGCCCATCTACAAACCATGTCAAAATTGGCTAAGTATCCAAGTCCAAGACTTAACCCTACAAACCATGTGTCAAGTTGGCTAAGTATATTAAGCAATCCATAACTTAACCTCGTCTAATTATCATTTTAATTGGTTAATTATATAAATTAACTTGACCTTGTCAAATTACCGAGTCAAATCGGTCAAGCATATTCAAGTGATTCGTGACTTAGCCTTATCATGTTTTCACGTTAGATTGGTTAAGTATAGGTTAACTTAACCTCATCAAATTAACGAGTTAGATTGGTTAAGTATAGGTCACTTAACCTCATCAAAACATCGTGTTAAATTAGTTAAGTGTTTAACTTAACCCCATTAAATTACCAAGTTGGATTAATTAAGTCGAGGCTAACTTAACCCCATCCGATTACCATGTTTAGATTAGTTAAGCCTAATCTTAACCCCATCCATTAACTGTATTATACGGTTAAGTATCGTTAAGAAAATTTACTTAACCTTATCACGTTATCGTGTTGGATTGATTAAGTGTTGGTTAACTTAATCCCGTCCACTAGTCGTATAAAAATGGTCAAGTGTCATTAGGCAAACCAAGTTACTTAACCTACCCAAGCTTATCATGTTTTGTTAAGTATCATTAGCCTAATCAAATTACTTAACCCATTTGTCCCTATCATATTTGGTTAAGCCTCATTAATCAAATTAACTTAACCCTATTATGTGGCATTAATTTAATTAATGCACCCTCAACCTCTCACATTAGACCTTGTTGTGGTTACTAGTTAAGCCGGGCGGGTCCGGGTAGATTTACACCACAACCTAGTCTAACCTCGGGTCTTAAGCGCGACATGACCAACTTCTCACATTGGGTCCTATTGTTTGCAACTACTAGTTAGGCCGGTCGGTTCCGGGTAGCTTTACGTTGCAAACTCAACCCAATCTCGAGTTGGCCACACTTATATTATCTAAGTTCATCATGTTTCCAAAACATGTTACAATTTTTCAAGCATTTGGGTAGACCTAACTTAATAGGTAAATTCCCAAAGGGTAGACCTAACTTAATAGGTAAATTCCCAAGCTCATGCTTTTATGCATACTTACATGTCATCTTCCATGTTATCTTTCAAGTCATATTTTCAAGTATAAACACATGTCATATTCAAGTTAAGATTTTGCGACATGTTCATGTTTATCTAGCTACCCAAAATCGTGTTTTCCCAACGCAAGCAAAGCGAGTCAACATAGTAAGGATACTATGTCACATATTGGTCTCAAAACATGCCTGATGCCAAAAGGGCTTGGCTTCCACATGCATAACATCATAAAGAGATTGGCCCTAAACATGCATAGTGTCATAAGGTAATTTGGCCACAAACATGCTTATTATCAAAAAGGGTTTGGCCACAAACTTGCATGTTAGCATAAGGGGTTTGGGTTCATAAACATGCATAAGCCCCAAAATCTTGTCTTAGCCAATGTTTCACAAGTAAAGTGGTTCCTAAAGGTTCATGCTAGCATTTCATGCATAAAGATCCAAACTTGCAAGTTAAACTAGGTTATGCATAGCATGAGAGGCATGATTAAGTCACTCACATGGCCTAAAATCATAAACATGAACACAAGAGGCAAGGTAAGGTTCATATAGGTTCGCATAATCATGTTTAGCCTCATTTTATCCCATGTCATTATCAAAACTACCGTTTCCATCTAAAAGTAGCTAGAACTTACATAGTTAGGCCTAGGGAAAGAAGCATGAATCATCTTGGCTAAGAAAGGTGCCTCCTTTGTAGAAGAATCGTCATGGAACTCGCATAGCAATGTTGATTTGGCCTTGATTTGGTGTAGCAAGCTTGCACCTTTTGATTTGAACTTGATTTGAGTGCATAGGCTCTAGGGATTTGAGATGGAGGCCATGAGAGTAGAAATTTGGCCATAGTTTAGTTACATGAGTGAATAATGAGGGTTTAGAGGTAGGTTTAGGGTCTTTTTATAGATTAGGCAAGTGTTTTAGGCCATAGGATTAAACCTAAATTCAATCCAAGCCATCAAAGCATGTCTTGGGGAAGAAGTCAAGTGTAGGAACCATCTAGGGCCTTAAGATTAAAGATGGACCATGAGAACCATCCAAATGCAAAATCTGCATTTGAGCGAATCGGCCCACGGGTTGACAGCCAAACACCCTGGATTAACCCCTAGTCGACCCAGCGTGCTCGGGTCGACCTCAAAAATCGGCCGGTTCGGTTATTCCCCTCTCCTAATTCGCTGTTTTGAACATTTTTGCATATTTATTTATTTAATTTTCAATTATATATATATATATATCAATATATATATATATTTCTCTGCGCAACCCATTTCACTTAATTAAGTATACTTTAATTTGGGAATTTTTCGTGAAATTTCGCGAGGCCATATCTTGGTCATACGGACTCCGATTTTCGAAAACTCGGACTCTATTTCGCGTATTTTTCCGAGACGAACGCAACGGCATAGCCCGTTTCACTTGATTCAGAATTTAAAATTAAATTCTGCCTTGATTCTCGTCTTAATCATGTTATCGAAATACGGGTTGTTACATTCTCCCCACCTTTTAGGATTTCGTCCCCGAAATCTCCAAGTTAGGAAGAACATATCCTACCGTCCATCATCCATCTACTCAAAACATCATCCACAAGCAACCATTGTCCTTAGATGATTTCTAATGTTGTATGAATATATGCAAAACGTGTGTGTACATGTTCCTTAGCTAATGCTAATGATCAGGCCTGAAAAATCTTTTGAATGCAAAAATATGTTTAGTGCTATGAATCCATCATGTATGCAAATAGTCCTAGTCATATACACTATATGCGTGCACAAACATTCAACCATATGCAACATCCGCATGATAACACATTCAATTTCATCCATAAACAAGTATAAATACTCGTGCATATGCAATATGAAATGTGACCGAGTCGAGCTAATATCTAATGTAAATTCGCGCATCCACGAGCAACCACTTGCAACCATTTGCAACCATATCAACCATAACATGTTTCAAATACATGTTTACATCCATAGGGTTCTACCTAAGATTCCTTGAAACAGGGTCGAGAAGATAAACAAGACAAACTCCTTACGGGGTTTGTAACAGAAAATAGGACCGAGAGGATGTCCACAAAAGATAGCCTACAAGTAAGCTCTACAGAAAACAGGGATCAAGGATATACTCCCAAAGAGAGATATCATGTGCGCATCTAGTCTTCATCCTTCTGAGTCGCATTTTCTTGAGCTTAGTTCCATCGTGCCTTGACCGTCCTTTAACTTCACGATTTCGCAGCTTCTTATTTCCTGTTTCCATAACATGAGTTGGAACTCATTTCCTCGTGGCCTCTCGTTCTACTTGCACTTATTCTCCTTCTAGAATACTTGGCGCAAACAGGACTGCGTACACATTATCCCATGCGAGCCCTCAAAATTCACTAGTGAATCCTGGACCTTGTACCATAAGGTATTCCACGTAGAAAAACTTTCTCTTGAAAGTAAACAAGTTACCGTGCGCACTTACTAGGGTAATTCCCATAACCCATACATAATCGAAGTAAACCATCCGTCTTATTGGCGAACACCATTCGATCGGGTTTCTAATTTCCAACAAAGGCATCTAAGGATTCTAAGTAACTAATCATGACAGAACCCAAAAGGTTACGCGATACTTCAAGGGTATTGCCAAAGCAAGCCAAGAGTCTAACTACCCTCCTTCTAAAACCGAGAGTGGCACCCCTTACTGGATAACCACTTCATCCCTAGAATCCATCTATAACTTATAAACATAAGCATTATTTCCAAGCTCAACACTTGATATAGACATTCTCAAATCCAAACAAGCCATGAGTAAATGGACCGATCTTCCAATAGGACTTGAGACAAAAATGGGATCCTCTATTACGCTAGTACTTAAGGTGCAGAGACTCAACTATCGAAGCGGACTTAAAAGATGCGGTGATCAAAACAAAGTCCCGACAGGATGATAGAGAAGAAAAGCTAAACCTTTAACAAGATCGTTACCCTCCTTCTGAGGTACCCTAGAAATGAGAGCATACTATTGCCCTCCCAATGATCTTGTCCTTGTCCCATGATACTTAACTATTCGTCCCGTTTCACCATGCCAAAGGTACCTTCTCGTCATGGGTTTCATTGTTCATCCCTCTCCCTCCTTTGAGGACTAAGCCATACCAACAAGTTGCTCATCCTTAAACTCGTATCCTTTATCCACTTCCTCACTATCCTTTCTTATAACGCGGCCACTGGTCTCTCGAGAACCACCTCCATCATAAGGAAAACACTTTCGTAGGTAGAAAAGACTAGTCGCAGTTAAAACTACTGTGACTACAGATGGAGGAAAGAAAGGAAAAGAGACTCAATTAAGGAAACAAGGATAGTGCTAATGGCCTTTGGGGAATAGCCTTTTCTTTTAAAAGAAAATTTTCTTGAAAAATGCTTCTTTGTAAACGATTTTCAAATAGTTTTCAGAAGGCCTTTAAAAACTTTTGCCCAGTCTGGTAACCTTCTGCTCTGATACCAAATGTAACACCCCGCCTCCGCTAGGGTCACTCGCAAAGGAATGCACTAGCTTTAGAGGGGCATTATTGGTAAACATGCACAGAAATATCACAAGACAGAACATATATAAATAGCGGAAGTGAAATCAAACTTTCATAACATGAATAAATAAGGTCTAAAGCCTTTTACATCAGAGTACATCAAAACCTGTCTTGCAATAGTAAAGAAGCATAAAGACTTTTTAATAAATTATTCCCCAAGTAAACAGTAAAGTAGCCATAGCCAAGAGAAGTCCAAGCCATCCATGATGACCTTCAAGCGGAAGAAGTCCGAACTAAACAGCATTGTTTCCTCCCTGAAACCTGGGGGGGGAAACGGAAGAAAAGAGGCGAAACAAAACGGGTCAGTCAAAAAGACTGAGTAAGTCCTATCTACTTCCAGTATAAAAACAGGTAAAGGTAACATGACATGCATAAACTGAAAGTAAACATAAGGATAACTACAAGATAGATAAAGCAGGATAGCCGGTTGAACTACTGTGGCAAAGTAAACTAAGGTATCATGATAAACTACGGTGTTATGATAAGTCAAGGTATCACATCGTCAGATTTCTAACGAGTACATTATCCCAAGGTATCTACCCCGTCTAACATCCCACGGTATCTATTATGTATATTCTTCCTAGTTCTAACATGTATATTTGCTCTGCACCCTCCGTACTAGTATCCCAGCCTTGTTATGTGTTAACCATGAATGTCCCTTACTCAAAGTCGTGTAATGGTCCATGTCAACCTAATATATCGCATATATAGGTTACTCAAATCATATGTTTCTTTCCATGTATATAAGTTCAGTCCTCTGCCGTACCTCGTACGGGCTTCCTCATGTCGTATTACCCTTGAAATCGTTTGGACTGTCACCCTTGTTCTAGCTAGGCTCTTCCATATGAATCATCGTTTGAACTAATAGGACTTACGCCACCTAGCCCCACTAGGGATTACGCTTACCTATTGCACGCTTCCGTATTTCGGTTTGGGTTAAACCACCTAGGCCACTAGGGATTACGTTAACCCCCAACCACGCCCTTTTTCCCACGCATTCATCGTGAATCGTTTTTCTATAACTGTATGCACATGTATCACATCGTGCCATCCGAGTCCTGTCACAGGGCAAAACAAGACATACAGGACTCGGTCGGGAGCTTTAGATTTATCTGCCGATGCAGATGCTAAGGTCTGCTTTTCTACACGTGGCTATGGTCCCACGAGACCCCTCCCTCAACTAGCGAAAGGCAACACAAGAGAAGATCTTGCATGAGAACTACACTCCGGCCAGCCCACATCCTACGGCCTACCTCACCCATAATTAGATAGCAAATCATGGTCTGTTGGGTGTTCCCTGCCTTTCCGTACGTACACGCTTGACTCAAGATGGTAGATGATCGACGAACTTGCTATCTCGGGCACCTTATGTATTCGCCGACTCACTGCTATCCACCCCAGTCTTTAGGTCGCTCGCATAGCAACCAAGGCATATTCTTGGTTCTTCTACCGCAGACCTCAACCTCTCGTGAGCCTAGTATAATGACCTGGCAGCTCACAGAGGGATCCCAAGAATATCCTCACGTTCCCCGAAGCCGCTGCTTCGTTACCCAGTTCGTTGGAGCCTTTATCTAAATCAGATAGCCTGCTCCTACACGCATAATTAAACGTATCGGGTTACTAATCTATCTAAGAAATGGTCCAAATTTCCTTGACTAAGGATTATTACTTAGTTTCCCTTAACTAAGGTTTACCACTTAGCCTTATTTCCATAATCCTTGTTAACTATGGTTATTTACCTAATCCTCCGAATTAGGGTTTATCTAATGGGTTAAGTGTCACTTAAGTTCATAACTTAGCCCATCTACAAACCATGTCAAAATTGGCTAAGTATCCAAGTCCAAGACTTAACCCTACAAACCATGTGTCAAGTTGGCTAAGTATATTAAGCAATCCATAACTTAACCTCGTCTAATTATCATTTTAGATTGGTTAATTATATAAATTAACTTGACCTTGTCAAATTACCGAGTCAAATCGGTCAAGCATATTCAAGTGATTCGTGACTTAGCCTTATCATGTTTTCACGTTAGATTGGTTAAGTATAGGTTAACTTAACCTCATCAAATTAACGAGTTAGATTGGTTAAGTATAGGTCACTTAACCTCATCAAAACATCGTGTTAAATTAGTTAAGTGTTTAACTTAACCCCATTAAATTACCAAGTTGGATTAATTAAGTCGAGGCTAACTTAACCCCATCCGATTACCATGTTTAGATTAGTTAAGCCTAATCTTAACCCCATCCATTAACTGTATTATACGGTTAAGTATCGTTAAGAAAATTTACTTAACCTTATCACGTTATCGTGTTGGATTGATTAAGTGTTGGTTAACTTAATCCCGTCCACTAGTCGTATAAAAATGGTCAAGTGTCATTAGGCAAACCAAGTTACTTAACCTACCCAAGCTTATCATGTTTGGTTAAGTATCATTAGCCTAATCAAATTACTTAACCCATTTGTCCCTATCATATTTGGTTAAGCCTCATTAATCAAATTAACTTAACCCTATTATGTGGCATTAATTTAATTAATGCACCCTCAACCTCTCACATTAGACCTTGTTGTGGTTACTAGTTAAGCCGGGCGGGTCCGGGTAGATTTACACCACAACCTAGTCTAACCTCGGGTCTTAAGCGCGACATGACCAACTTCTCACATTGGGTCCTATTGTTTGCAACTACTAGTTAGGCCGGTCGGTTCCGGGTAGCTTTACGTTGCAAACTCAACCCAACCTCGAGTTGGCCACACTTATATTATCTAAGTTCATCATGTTTCCAAAACATGTTACAATTTTTCAAGCATTTGGGTAGACCTAACTTAATAGGTAAATTCCCAAAGGGTAGACCTAACTTAATAGGTAAATTCCCAAGCTCATGCTTTTATGCATACTTACATGTCATCTTCCATGTTATCTTTCAAGTCATATTTTCAAGTATAAACACATGTCATATTCAAGTTAAGATTTTGCGACATGTTCATGTTTATCTAGCTACCCAAAATCGTGTTTTCCCAACGCAAGCAAAGCGAGTCAACATAGTAAGGATACTATGTCACATATTGGTCTCAAAACATGCATGATGCCAAAAGGGCTTGGCTTCCACATGCATAACATCATAAAGAGATTGGCCCTAAACATGCATAGTGTCATAAGGTAATTTGGCCACAAACATGCATATTATCAAAAAGGGTTTGGCCACAAACTTGCATGTTAGCATAAGGGGTTTGGGTTCATAAAC
The DNA here is from genome assembly GCA_030737875.1 of Allium sativum. Lineage (NCBI taxonomy): Eukaryota > Viridiplantae > Streptophyta > Magnoliopsida > Asparagales > Amaryllidaceae > Allium > Allium sativum. The sequence goes on from CM060921.1 coordinate 781,544,887, forward strand.
ATGCATAAGCCCCAAAATCTTGTCTTAGCCAATGTTTCACAAGTAAAGTGGTTCCTAAAGGTTCATGCTAGCATTTCATGCATAAAGATCCAAACTTGCAAGTTAAACTAGGTTATGCATAGCATGAGAGGCATGATTAAGTCACTCACATGGCCTAAAATCATAAACATGAACACAAGAGGCAAGGTAAGGTTCATATAGGTTCGCATAATCATGTTTAGCCTCATTTTATCCCATGTCATTATCAAAACTACCGTTTCCATCTAAAAGTAGCTAGAACTTACATAGTTAGGCCTAGGGAAAGAAGCATGAATCATCTTGGCTAAGAAAGGTGCCTCCTTTGTAGAAGAATCGTCATGGAACTCGCATAGCAATGTTGATTTGGCCTTGATTTGGTGTAGCAAGCTTGCACCTTTTGATTTGAACTTGATTTGAGTGCATAGGCTCTAGGGATTTGAGATGGAGGCCATGAGAGTAGAAATTTGGCCATAGTTTAGTTACATGAGTGAATAATGAGGGTTTAGTGGTAGGTTTAGGGTCTTTTTATAGATTAGGCAAGTGTTTTAGGCCATAGGATTAAACCTAAATTCAATCCAAGCCATCAAAGCATGTCTTGGGGAAGAAGTCAAGTGTAGGAACCATCTAGGGCCTTAAGATTAAAGATGGACCATGAGAACCATCCAAATGCAAAATCTGCATTTGAGCGAATCGGCCCACGGGTTGACAGCCAAACACCCTGGATTAACCCCTAGTCGACCCAGCGTGCTCGGGTCGACCTCAAAAATCGGCCGGTTCGGTTATTCCCCTCTCCTAATTCGCTGTTTTGAACATTTTTGCATATTTATTTATTTAATTTTCAATTATATATATATATCAATATATATATATATATTTCTCTGCGCAACCCATTTCACTTAATTAAGTATACTTTAATTTGGGAATTTTTCGTGAAATTTCGCGAGGCCATATCTTGGTCATACGGACTCCGATTTTCGAAAACTCGGACTCTATTTTGCGGATTTTTCCGAGACGAACGCAACGGCATAGCCCGTTTCACTTGATTCAGAATTTAAAATTAAATTCTGCCTTGATTCTCGTCTTAATCATGTTATCGAAATACGGGTTGTTACAATATGCCTCATTCCAATTCATTAGTCACTAACCGTAAATCAACAAGAGAACAATTTCCCAAACATTAACCCCGAAGGCCGAAACCAACATCAGATCAATACCCAGGAAACCATTCTTCTTAGCTAACCTACAGCTAGTTTCTAAATTTCATATTCTTAGGGAAAGGTTCCCATTAATTTTATCCAAGATACATTCTTTAAATTTATCCTTTAATCTTCCTTTGGATGTCATTTCAAACCAAATTATGGTTTTCCAAACTAGTCGGGATTAGCGAACCACATCGAAGTAATTATTTATTTTATTTCCCAATCCCAACCTATTCATCCCATGAAGCAAAACTGGTAATACTCCATATCTAATACCACAGTGTTATCGGTAAAATTAATTACCATTTCACGTTCAAATCTAATTAAAGATTTAACTACCGCTTTGGAGCAAAACTTGTGATACTCCATTCTCGCTCATTTTCTATATTTGATAATTTATATTATCAATTCACATTTCAATCTAATTGCAGATTCATTAAAACTCCTTTTACTGGGTTAAAGAACTAATGTCTTTTAAAACACAGTTCACGACAAACCCAAATCACATTCTATTGATTATCGGGTTAAAGAACAAGTGTCATGTAAAACACCCTTCACGATAAACCCACAAATCAATTCTATTTACAACCCATTTCAAATCCAATTTATTTATTTAAAAATAAATGGGTTTTAATTTTAGTTCAAAACTAGTTCATTTCGATAAAAAACTATTTTTATCTTTTCAAATATGGAGTTTCTCATCCCAATTTTTCCCAAATCATTTCTTATGATTTTACACAAATTATCGATATCTTTAATAATTTTATCAAGGCCCGTACAGTCGATTTCCATCAACGGCCATCGAACTGCACTTACAGCGACCTTTTCCAAATTTGATTTGGACGTATCTCCAAATCCAACCGTTAGATTTCAAATTTCTAATACTCGTTAGAAAGCTCTTTTCGATACGAACCCAGCGGTTCCGGTTTTAGGAGAATCCGACGGTCGGATCTCCCGTAATGTCCGTTTGAAATAAATGGTCGAAATTCAAGAATTGCCGCGGAGCGGCGCGTTCTATTCAGGCCATTATATATATATTATATATATTTCGTCGATTACCATTCAAAACGAATTTTATAAATAGTTTTGAATTCGTTTCAAAAACAATTTCAACTTCCATCTCAATTCAAATCAAAATTGAATCTTTCCTTATAAATTCGTTTTAAAATTCATTTCTATTAAATTCAAGTTTCAATTCAATTTGAATTCATTTCAATTCGTTTTCTATCCAATTAGAATTCGTTTTCAATTCAATTCGAATTGGTTTTCAATTCAATTCGAATTGGTTTTCTATTCAATTCAATTCAAATTCGTTTTCTATTCGATTCAATTCAAATTCGTTTTCTATTCGATTCAATTCAAATTCGTTTTCTATTCGATTCAATTCAAATTCGTTTTCTATTCGATTTATAAAAACGAATATAATCGATATAAATATCGTTCGCGTCAAAATAGCGCATCTCTAATCAACACGGCTTTATATATTTCAATAATCCCGTTATTCTATTCAACAAATGAATATTTATTCTTGTCAACACATGACTAATCTCAACGAATGAGTACTGTCCACGTGTGACTATTTTTGTTATTTAATATATTTTATGAAAATTAAGGTATCTATCGTTTGATATTAAATCAGACTCCAACCGTAAATTAGTAAGAGAACGATTCCCTGAATATCAACCCCGAAGGCCGAAACCAACATTAGATCAATGTCCAGGATACCACTCATCTCATCTATTTTCTAGTTGATTTCAAATTTCATATATGATAAAGATGTAAATTTTATTGTTAAAATATTTCGTTCAACACATGACTAATCTCAACGGATGAGTACAGTCAACACATGAACCTTTATTTTATAAAGATAAAGATATAAATTTTATTGTTAAAATATTTCGTTCAACACATGACTAATCTCAACGGATGTGTACAGTCAACACATGAACCTTTATTTTATAATATTCTTTATCTTCTAAATTGGAATGAGGCCCAATCAATTACCATATAGCGTAAACTATATGGATTTCATACAACACATGTATATAATAGCAACGACAAATAATCAACTATCATCCAAAGTGCACTACACTGTATAAGCATCAAATATAGATATCTAACGCTTATTACATCCTGTCAATCAATCGATCGACATATTTAATCAATCAGGATGAGTGAACTTCAAATTTCATCCCAACACCCGTATGGGGTTTCAAATCAACAAACACTGATTTTATTTGTGCAGTTGGGCGATGTGTAAAATTTATCGACCCAATCAATATCAGTCAAATCAGTGTATATAAACAAATCGGCCGATTTGCTTATAAATGTTTATTTATTCACTTTCACGTTAAAAATTATATTTTCAACGATCAAATTATTTTATTCAACCTATGAATATTCTATTTGGTTCATTTATTCAATAAAATGATACTTTTATTTTTCTAATTTATTTTAGAAAATTTCGGCGGCATAACGGCACGATACTAGAAACGGGACAAGGCCTAGCCTTATCCCCGGTCTAGTGAAGGTCCACGCCATTCACACATCAATCAAATCCATTCATTTCACCAAACAATTCAATTCAAACCAAATAAACTAACCAACTACACATCCAAACAATTTAACAAACAAGTCATCCATGGTCTGTGGATGACGGGTGTCGGGTGCTACTAAACACCGTCTGCATCCTAGTATATATATATATAACTAGAAAAGGAAATTGAAGAGTGAGAAGTTCTCACCAACTAGCTAATCCAATCATCTCGACTCTTCTTATGCAGAAAATCTTGTCGTTCTCGCCTTTTGCCACTTTAGTTGCCCGTAGCCACTACATGTATAAAAATCACATTTTTATTATCTACATTATATAAAAATCTTATCTTTATATCTTCTATAAGTTAAAAATCGGATTTTAATCCTCTCTATAATATAAAGATCATATTTTTATTTACTTCATATGTCAAAAACTGTAGAAGCTTTAAAATGGAGAAAACTCACTTTTTTTCTAACGCCCGGATTCGCTGTTCGGGTCCTAGAGTTTGCAGACGAGCTTCAATCTTCACAACATCTTTTTTTTTTCTAGTTTAAACGCGCCATTCCGGACAACTTTCGCCAAAGGGTCTTTTTGCCAAAAATGCTCCAATTCGCCAGAATTCGCGAAAGTACACGAATTTTTTAGCTTTTGAACAACAGACTTCGAACGTGTTTTCCGAGCAGCTTCGAACTCCAAAAGATGACTTCCATATAGCCAAATCGAAGATAATTTCATGCTCTACAACTTTAGTCTAGAGCGACTTTGGCCAAAAGCGCACCGTTTGGGAGTTATTGGTGAAATACGGTCAGGGACTTATTTGCAAAACGGGCGATTAGTGAAAAAGGTGATTTTGAGGAGGAGGGGCCCACGGCCGGAATTGAGGGGGGCGCCGGGCCTGATGTGGCGTGGGGAGGTGGCTAGGGGCCGGCGGCGGTGGTGGCCGTGGTGGTGGTGGTGGCTCCTAGGGTTTGCAAAATCACATAAAAGAGAGGAGAGAGAGAGGAGGAGGGGAGGAGGAGGAGGGGGTGGGGCGGCTCGCCGGTGGCCTGTGGTGGCGGTGGGAGGAGAGGCAGCGGCGGTGGGGGTGAGACTCCATTTTTGAGTTTTTGTGAAGAAAGAGGAAGAGGAAGAAAGTGAAGAAGAAAAGGAAGTAAAAGTGTTTATATGCTAGTTTCTCGCGTATCGCCTGAACGCTAGCGATCTCCGATGGCCGCGGATTTCGGACACGAGATAGTAGACGTGAAGGCGAGTCCAACGAAACAAGTTTCGTCGAATTCTGAGTTCGTTTGACCATTCAAAAAAAATCACGAAAATGCTCAGATAAGCTCTAAAAATGCTATTTTGGCGCACCTTTTCTTCTCGCACGCTCACACACTAACTCTAAAAATTATGCCCTCTTGGATTTAACCATTATTAGATGATACGAATCCAGAAAAAAAAACGAAATCGAATTCTGAGGTCGTATCAATAATGTTCCTTTGTAAAATGACTGCTCGCTTTACCCTGAACTGTTTCAGCTCGCACGGCCACATACTGGCTCCGTTCGACGCGCCCTTTGGAACTCAACAATGATTTGTCATTGTGAATCCATAAAAATTTATCTCGTCGAATTCTGAGCTCGTATGCTAAGTTTCACTTTTTAAGGGCTATGTATTGTTAACCGAACAACTCCAGCCTATAGCCACTATTCCGGATATCGGAATATATCGAAGCTTATACTTTTCGGAGTTCTAAACGGCATTTTGAACTCAATGGAAGTGGTCTCGAGTCCAAATTCATCTGTATGCAAAATTTGACTTTTTGGGCCATGTATAATTTACATAGCGACTATTCTGAATTTTCAACTGCGCATAACTTTTGATTCCCGCTATGAAATTTCGATTTTTCGGATTCGTTGGAAAGATATTTTCATATAGATCCTATTATTTTTGGTTTCGCCAAAATCCGGATTGTTTTGCACCCGGTACATTCAATTGAAGTTTGTAATCGAATTATCGAACTACCGTGCCATTTTCAATTCCTTTTATAATTATATATAAATATTTATATTCTAACGACGATGTGTATAAATATATACGTTCAAATTATATTCAAAATAAATTTCTCGTTGTTATTATTTAAAATAATTCATTTTAAATCTTCAAAACTCGTTGAAGTTGCCAAAACAAAAAATTTAAACTGACTCAGAATTTCCGGGTTATTACACCATAATGTTCGAATTTTGGAATCATTTGATTTCGAATCATACAAAGAAGGAAAAAATCTTATTTCTTTGGCAAATAACTGAATCACCTTTCACATGACGTAGTGAATGGGCTAATATGTATTGGGTCTCATACATAATGATGTATATAGAGCAACGAATACACAGGCTAAAGGTAGGTTTTATTACTTCATTACGTTTACTAATGATGTCGGTAGATATAGTTGCGTGTCACTTATGAAACACAAAACTGAATCATTTAAAAAGTTCGAAGAATTCAAGAATGAAGTTCTAAACCAACTTTGGTAGAATATTTAAGCCAATAATTAATGACTAACTAAATAAAATGTGAAATTGTCTCACAACTCACTCTGCCTAGAACACCATATTGGAATGGTGTGTCTGAAAGGAGAAGTTGCACCTTATAAGATATTGTACGATTAATGATGAATCATATAGATCTTCCAATAAATATTGGGAATATCGCTTGAAACAATTGCATTAATATTTAATCGTAATACTACTAAAACGATTCCGAAGATACCATATAAGATATGGACTAGGAAACATCCTCGTATGTCAATTATGGAGACTTGGAATGTAAGGCGGTTGTTAAACATCTTGCCTCTGATAAGATCAGATCCAAATCTGATAATTATTTTATGGAACATCCAAAAGAAGCAATTGGATGTTATTTTTATAATTCCTCTGAGAATAAAATGTTTATTGCTCGAATTAGTATCCATTTAAAAGGAGAGTCAGTCTATAAGATACCGGTGAGAATAAAGTATAACTCGAAATGTCTCGGGAACCACAAAATACCATTGAACCTTGTATAGACAAGATATTGAGTGAGAGTGACACAATAATTCTAATGTTATATATTTATAACGTATTAATTATTGTGAATAACGTTAGTTTAAAACAAGAAACAAATTGAGTGGGAGTGACACAATAATTCTAATGTTATATATTTATAACGTATTAATTATTGTGAATAACGTTAGTTTATAACAAGAAACAAATTGAGTTGGAGTGACACAATAATTCTAATGTTATATATTTATAACGTATTAATTATTGTGAATAACGTTAGTTTAAAACAAGAAACAAATACTTATTCAAAAAAAATGTTTGGGTTAAGAAGTTCATTATTGAACTTAGTGACCTATTGTTAATCCAATGATTTTACATTGTGATAACAATGGAGCTATTGATCAGGCCAATAGACCTTGGTCTAACTATCCATCCAAACATATATTTAAGAAATATAATTTCTTATGTGAAATTGTTCACATAGGAGATAAACATATCTGCAAAGTTACAAAAGATTGTAATGTTGCAGACCCATTGACTTAAACTCTGTCGCAGCAGAAGTATGATAGTAACACTAGTTTCATGGGTATACGACACATGGTTAATTGATTCTAGTGCAAGTGGGAGATTGTTAGAGTTTATCCCCAAGAGGCAATTGATCGTCGCTAATCTATGAATCAGAAAAGCGCGACATTTGTAACAAATTCTGCAAGCATACAGGTGTGTAGCATACAGGTGAACACAGGGAGGTTTAATTAAAAATTATTATTTATTTTTTTCTTGGGCGTGTTAGACGAAGCTGGAGGTTGATTTTGCAAAACAAAATAAAAAATGAAACTACAATTAAAAGATGCAATTAAATTTACTGCAGATTCGAATCTAATCAGATCTGTAATAAATTCAACGATTAAAGATAAAATAGAACAATGGAAATAAAATTGCAGAACATAATTAAACGAACAGAAAATAAAAATTAGGATTACCGGTGAATCTAATTAGACGGTCAATCGCTAATGAAAAGAAATGCAAAATACAAATAGTGTTCTACCGAATCTAATCGTGTAGACAACACTAATTGCTAAGAAATAGAAAATTGCAGAAAATAAAGAGAAAAATGAATTTTATTAATGAAGAAGAGAATAGAATGAGATATATGATAGGATAGTGGCTACAATTCCATTACAAGGGTATATATAGGGTAGATAGTCAAACCCTAACCCTAACCCTAATGATAACTGGGCCTGGTCATTACATCACTAATTAGTTTACAATGAGAAACATAAATGGGCCTTAGATAAATAAAGCAAATTTGGGCCTTTTCTCTTTTCCTCTTGCTTCCTTGACACTTCTTCATTGATTTGTGATGTGCAAAGCCTTGTTATCAATCCTTTTCTTGTCCAACAGCAACTAGATGTGATATCTTCATCTACAATTCTTCAAAATGCAAATACACAGCAAATTGATATCTATTCTTCTTTATTTCTGGTTGCATGCGGGCTGGGTTGGAATATCTGTAAAAGTAACAAAACAATACCCAAGTAATATTTATTTATATACAAAAGATAAGAAATAAGAGCACAAAATAAACATATTTCTATGTCAATCAAATACCCCCACACTTATCTTTTACTCGTCCTCGAGTAAAACAAGAAATGAAAAACTAACTAGATAGGTCACACTTTCGTAGGAAACACGATTGCATTGAGCGTATGCAACAAGCCGTTAAACCTCTAGGTGTCCCTAGTAGGACGAGTGGTGTCTCGTGAGGGTTTTCAGCGGATACTACCCACAAAATCCAAATGCAGTATGTTATGATTCTAATGAAACTACATGAATGCTATGGACATATGCAAATAAAAACGAAAAATGAAAACACGACTTGTTTCAGGAAAGTGGTACAACAAATTAAGTTAATAATTTCTAACCAGTTGATTTTATTTTAGATACCTCGACTTGTCACAAATTTTTAATATAAATCAAGTTTTCAAATGTTAAATTCCAGTTTGGCCAGTTAGTTCGGTCGATAACATAGTGCAGCCATGAAATAAATTCTTAGTTTGCTTGGCACAGTTTGCAAAGTGGTATTCTAATTTTCTCATGTATGGCTAGTCAAATCAATAAGGTCAAGAAGTGTTTGGGTATCATCGCTTATTCTTTATTCTATAAAATTTTAAGATTTATGATTAAGTACATACACCTAACTAACAAGACCAAGGTTTACCACCCATGCACTGCCTCGCGGACTAACGGAGAGTAGGTAAAGAGCTTGGCGGATTGTGCAGGCCGACTTTGACTTTGTCAATAACGTGTCGGTAATCCTTAGGTGTCCAATCTCATAAAATGAGACCAAGATATTCCAACGCTGACTTTTTCAACAACGTGTCGGATAGAGCTTGGCGGGTTTGCACACCAACGCTCGATATACAAGCAATGTTGGATACCCTTGGAATACTATTATTATTATCGAAAATATAAGCACAAAAGAGAGTTACGCGAATTCAACTTAACACAACTTAGTTTTAAATATTTGAAAAGCCAATATAAGTATTTTAAGTCCTTCACTTATTTAAACAAAGTCTACAATATAGAATAGATTTCATGGCCATCACCTAAGAATCTCCCTATGTACCGGTTACACTAGTATCCCTCAAAATTAAACTTTTCATTATATTTCTTATTCGATCTAAGTTGAGAGAGAAAAATACTATCAACTGGCTAAAAATTGTAAACTTATTTTGTTGTATCAATTGAAAATGAGTCGTATTAGGAAAAAAATGGCATGTTAGTACAGTCTAAAATGCATGATGGTCCTATTTAAATGGCTGAAATTGAAAAAGAAAAAGAAATAAAAACAAAGAAAAAAAGAAAATGGATGAAATGCAGACTCCCCCCCACACTAGAACTAAACAGTGTCCACACTGTAAACACGTTTCCTGAATGTGAAAGATCGAACCCACAGGTGTATTAGATGCAAAATGATTTGTAGAATGAAATGCAGCCTAACTATATGTAAGAATGGAGCGATGCAAAGAATTCCACCAACTTTTTCCCCCACACTTGTTTCTAGCCCGATGAGTCCTATTCCCACTATGTCTAGGCATATTTTCTAATAAGCACAGGTTTTTGAAAACCATCTCATCTTCAAACCTAGATTTATGGTTCAGGAGGTAAATATCCAGGGTCGTCCTCACATGAAGTTTTTCAACAAAGCTAACATTCCAAAAATAGTTCATGTGTTCAACAAATTTGTCAGTGTAATTTTTCAAAAATTTGTGACCAGGCAACGGCGCCAAAAACTTGATAGCCGCTAATCTATGAATCAGAAAAGCGCGACATTTGTAATAAATTCTGCAAGCATACAGGTGTGTAGCATACAGGTCGAACACAGGGAGGTTTAATTAAAAATTATTATTTTTTTTTTCTTGGGCGTGTTAGACGAAGCTGGAGGTTGATTTTGCAAAACAAAATAAAAAAATGAAACTACAATTAAAAGATGCAATTAAATTTACTACAGATTCGAATCTAATCAGATCTGTAATAAATTCAACGATTAAAGATAAAATAGAACAATGGAAATAAAATTGCAGAACAGAATTAAACGAACAGAAAATAAAAATTAGGATTACCGGTGAATCTAATCAGACGGTCAATCGCTAATGAAAAGAAATGCAAAATACAAATAGTGTTCTACCGAATCTAATCATGTAGACAACACTAATTGCTAAGAAACAGAAAATTTCAGAAAATAAAGAGAAAAATGAATTTTATTAATGAAGAAGAGAATAGAATGAGATATATGATAGGATAGTGGCTACAATGCCATTACAAGGGTATATATAGGGTAGATAGCCAAACCCTAACCCTAACCCTAATGATAACTGGGCCTGGTCATTACATCACTAATTAGTTTACAATGAGCAATCTATCTGATGGGGTTAATAATATTGTGTTGGTTAACTTTTCGACCAAGCCACCAAGGTTCACACGTAAATCCAATATGAAGCCTCACTCGGGAAAATCTTGAAGACTCGTTCGTGGTCACCTCACCATTTTCGGCTCGTGACTACTGCACCATGACCCGCTCATGTACATGCTCCACGACTCGCTCGTGCCTATGTTCCGTGACCCGATCCCAAAGTCAAAGAATGAAGGCCATGACTTGGTCTTCCACGATCCGAAAGGTCAGGATCTGATGACATCTGTCCATAATCGCCATCTTGACTATTATCTACCTACTCACAAACCAATCCGAGATCCTCGGGATTTGTGCCACGTGTGACGACGAACCGCCTGCGAATATCACTTATAAATAGCCCTACGCTTGGCATTTTTCAGGATCTTTTGGCAGTTTGGAGTGTTGTTTCCACCATTACTGTTCTTTTATCATTTCATATCAGTTTTAGCTCAAAATTACTGAGTGAATCATTATTGTAAAGTGACATTGAGAGAAATAACTGGTTGTACTTGAATTCTACGTATAATCAAGGACATAAAGTGGATGTAGGCTCGTTAATGCCGAACCACTATAAATCTTGTGTGTTTTCTTTCATTTCTAGATATTAATCTCTGCATATTCAGATAATTTGGGTGTTAGAGCCATTTTTGGATTAAACATTCACTGAGAACTGATGTCTCATCATATCGGATTATTACTCTACTGTTTGTATATTCAAGTCCGAATAAAATAGTCCGAATCTCCACTGTTTTGATTTTTTAAGAATTTAGCAAACTCAAGGCATTCTGGCTGGAAAAAAGTTTAAGGATGCATGAGCTTTGCAAGCGAACGAAGATACAGACGAAGGTAATGAAGAAAGTGTTCAAGAGCAGGTCGAATTGGAGTCTCCAGATCGTGAAGATGAGGGGGCGATCCGACCCGGCGATGGTGTCACGACCCGAACAACAGATGGCGTCACGACCCGGTCTCAGGACAATGCCACGAGCTTCCCTGCTCACATCAGTACGAACCGACTCCAGGGGGAACCACGAGCCGACATCAGGAAGGAACCACGAGCCATCAACAGAGGGGGACCACGTCCGAAATGACCACCAGACCACAACTCGACCTGGAAAGGAGATTATGGCTCGTTCTGCTCATGTTGGTGCTTTTGCTCGACCAGACTCTTGTTCTTTACGTATAAGAGATAATGTTGACGATCAATTTAATCCTTCCGCTCTAGCTACTGAAGGAGATCTTTCCCGCATCCTTGATATATTGGAGAGAATGGAGGACGAGTTGGCAGCCCAAAGACAAGAGAGCTCACTGTTACGACAAAACCTCACTGCATTGGACAGGCATATTGATGATCTCCAAAAGCAGAGGACACCTACGCTAGCCCGTCCTTTGACTCCAGAGTACTCGTCTTCGTCTACGGAATCTCCAAGACCCCCATGGCGACAATTGGAAAGGGTTGAAAATATAGAATAGCTTTGATTTGGATCGCTTCCCTTCCGAGAAGAGGCAGCACTTCACCTAGGACCCGTCGACCGTGATCTGAATAATCCTATAGAGATTCTAGAGCACAGGTTGTTAATGATCATGTTGAGAATCGACCACCGCAACCCCCTCGTTGCGTGATTGACTGTGGCAACAGGGGGCAAGGAAGCTCTGATCAGGCTCCAGACTTCGTGGCAGCTTGTCGAAGGAATGATGGAGGCTCCCGCAGGGCAAGAAGTGCCGATCCTGAATCTACAATGACTCATGCTGATGTTGAAGCAATGATTAAGCAGATCATGGTGAATAGCCGTGGGCAGAGAAACGAAGATTGGGGTATAGGACGCAATCATACGCCCTTTATCGATGATATATTGGAAGTTACATTCTCGAAGCGTTTCAACATGCCAACTATGAATCGTTATGCTAGCAGAACAGACCCAGTTCAACACCTAATGAGGTACTCATGGTCCATGAATGCCGCTGCAGCCTCTGATGCCGTAAAGTGTAAAGCGTTCCCGATATTCCTGGAAGAAGTGGCATTACTGTGGTTTACCCGCCGCCAGCACGATCAATATCCAGTTTCAGGGAATTGAGTGAAAAATTCGTGAACCAATTTTGGCTTCATGCTCATATGTCTAAAAATGTCATGGAGTTATCCCTTATTAAACAACGTCCCGACGAGACTCTGAGGTCATACCTGGATCGTTTCAGCCTAACTATCACAGAGGTCAGAGACCCTTACAAACAGACTATCTTGATGGCCTTAATCGATGGGGTAGACAAAGATACTGAATTTGGAAGGTACCCAGCTGGAAAGTCGCCGCTGACTAGAGAGATATTCTATGAAAAAGCTAATATTCGCCTGCGTCAGGAAGAAATATATGCCAACCGGAACAGGAAGGCCACCGACAAAGAAGATATACAGAGCAACGTGGCCATTAGGCAGACAGGAGAAAACTCAAGGAAAGTCGAGGTGAATGTCGGAAATAAAAATGGCCGCCAGTCGGGAAATAACAGTTGGAAGAAGAACCGGGGGAATGAATCCCAGAGAAGGCCTCGATCCAGGCCATTTGAGAACTTTACACCATTAAATGATATGTCAGAGAACATCATTATTGATACTTATAATGTTCTCCAATACAAGAGGCCTCCCCCGAGGGATTCGATGGAGAAAGAGTGCGAAACTGGCAAGTTCTGGCTCTTCCACCAGGTTCATGGGCACTCCACCAACGAATGACGCCATTTGAGAGATTTGGTTGAAAAGCTACTCCGAGAAGGATAACTAGACGAGTATAAGGTAGCTCCAAGAGATCGGGGGCAAGCTGGATTGCCCCTGAACCAAAACCAACCCATTGCTAGACCTACCGCTCAGCAGAAAGGGAAGAATATATTGTAATCAACACCATAGTCGGAGGGCTTCATTTGGCAGGGCACAGCTTCAAGGTAATGGATCAGTATGTCAACCGGGCCAAACAACACCCTGAAGTTGGAGAATGCAGTAACCCTAACGATTCTGCTCCAATCAAACAACAAAAACAATGTCTTACAACGTTATATTCCGCAGTAGAGAGAGTATTGGAGTCCATTACCCAACTGAAGACCTATTAGTGATCATAGTCGCTATTGGTCCGGCTATAGTCCACAAAGTTTTGGTGGATACTGGAAGCTCTGTCAACATTTTGTTCAAGAAAGCAATTGATTAGATGAGGTTAGAAGCAAAAGACTTGAAGCCTTGCGAGGGATGGGTCCACGGCTTTAATGGAGCCTCAACTACCCCAATTGGATATGTAGAATTGTCAATCACCCTAGGAGGAGGAGATCGCAGGAGGGTGAGGATCCTCCCTTTTGTGGTCTTGGATGTAGAATCACTGTATAATGTCTTTTGGGCCGACCTGCCCTGGCAGAATTTGGAGCCTTCATTGCGTCCTGGTGTCTTTTGTTGATATTCCCGATACATGCAGGAGTAGGAATAATTAGAGGAGATCAAGTCGTTGCACGAGCATGCTACATAGCAGAGCTAACGTTGCTGCACAAAGGAAGAGATGTAGAGACAAAAGGCGCTTCCTCCCCTCCAAGAGCGGAAACGTCGTAGAAACGAAAGAAAATAACTCTAGGAGAGCCGCCCAGAGAACTGCTCGAGGACATAGATCCCAGAGAGGATGAGGAACCTGGGGGCAGAATGGCGACTCCAATGAAATGACTGTGGATGTACCAATCGATGATAGTGACCCAAAGAAGGTCCTGAAGATTGGATCCCAGTTGGAACTTGTTCGAGCAAGAGAATTAACAGATTTCTTGAAAGCTAATTTAGATGTGTTTTCCTGGACCCACACTGACATTTGTGGAATATCTCCCTCGATCATGAGCCATTCATTAAGCATCAATACAAAGCATCCACCCGTCAAACAGAAAAAGCGAATGCTTGGCCCAGAGAGGTCTGCTGTCTTGAAGGAAGAAGTAGAGAAGCTGAAAAGTAATGGGTTCATCAGAGACTCAACCTATCCAGAGTGGATTTCAAATCCGGTCTTGGTAAAGAAAGCTAACGGAAAGTGGCGCACTTGTATTGACTTCTTAGACTTGAACAAAGCCTGCCCTAAGGATAGTTTTCCACTACCGAGAATCGATCAGTTGGTAGATTCAGCGGCAGGTCACGAACTCCTCTCCGTCATGGATGCCTACTCGGGATATAACCAAATCCCTATGCACGTCCCGGACCAAGAGCATACCAGCTTCATTACGGTTATAGGGTAATATTGCTATGTAGTGATGCCATTCGGTCTGAAGAACGCCGGTGCTACCTACCAACGATTGTTGAATAGAATGTTTTACAACCAAATCGAGAAGACGATGGAGGTGTATGTCAACGACATGTTAGTGAAGTCCAGACAATCGTCCAACCACATTGCCGACTTAGCAGAAATGTTTGGTATCCTCCGAAGATACAGGATGAAACTTAATCCTATGAAGTGTTCATCTGGGGTTGCCTCTGGGAAGTTCTTAGGATTTATCGTTAGTTCGCGTGGAATTGAAATCAATCCACACCAAATCGCGGCAATCAGAAACATTCAAAAACCCAAACAAATCAAAGATGTGCAGAGCCTTGCAGGAAAAGTAGCTGCATTGAGTAGATTTATCTCCAAATCTACGGACAAGTGTATTCCGTTCTTCGAATTGATAAAGCGAGGAAAGCGCAATTTCGAATGGACTCCTGATTGTGTAGAGCCATTCCAGAACCTTCTGGATCATCTTGAGAGACCCCCGATACTGTCAAAACCGATCAATCACGAGGACTTGTTTGTGTATTTGGCAGTGTCGTCCCATGCGATAAGTTCAGCCTTGGTAAGGGAAGAAGATAAGGTTCAGAGGCCAGTGTACTATGTGAGTAAGAAGTTTGATAGCAGTCAAGCGAAACTACCCAAGAATAGAAAAGCTCGCGTACAATTTACTAATCGCCTCAAGGAAGATTCGCCACTATTTTCAAGCTCATCCTATTACCGTGTACACTGACCACCCGCTTAGACAAGTTCTTAGAGACCAGAGGCACCAGAAAGACTACTCAAATGGAACATTAAGTTAAGTCAGTTTGATTTGAATTTTTCAGCCCCAATGATTGATAAGGGGGCAAGTACTGGCAGACTTTATAGCAGAGTTCACTATCCCAGAGGATGATGTAGTGAGTGAAGAAGCTGATTCTCCGAAACAACTTCTTAACCCCAGCGCCTGGAAATTATATACTGACGGCGCCAAGAATAACGGACAATCTGGCGCTGGAGTTGTGCTTGTAACTCCCGAAGACCGATCAATATATTACGCTCTTAGATTGGAGTTTCATGCATGAATAATGATTCTGAGTATGAAGCCCTGATTGCTGGACTGAAGCTTGCAAAGGAGTTGTAGATAACTAAGCTAGACATTTTTTGTGACTCCAAGTTAGTAGTTAACCAGGTTAATGAAGAGTTTCAGGCCAAGAGTCCAAGACTGATATCATATTTGAAAGAAGTGAGGAAGTTGCTGGATAACTTTGATCACTATAGCATAACCCATAAACCACAAGAGGAGAATCAAAAAGCAGACAAGTTGGAAAAAATGGCTAGTTCCGACAGTGCTGAAGACACCAAGCTAGTTCCAATTGAAGTATTGCAATCTCCAAGCGTTGATCAGATGGAAATTGATCCCGTATGGGAAATTGAACCAGAAATGGAGTCGTGGATGACACCCTTGAAGAGCTTTCTAATGAATGGAACGCTTCCGGCCAAGAAGAGCGAGAGGCGTTCTGTTATCCGAAAAGCCTCCAGATATATCATGCAAGGCGAAATCCTATATAGGCAGGGATTCTCGATGCCTCTCCTCCGGTGCATAGCCTATGATGACATCAAGCATATAGTGAAAGAAGTGCACGACGGTGAATGCGGTGACCATACTGGAGGACAAATGCTGGCAAAGAAGATATTGCGGTATGGCTATTTCTGGCCTACCGTAAACAAAGACGCAGCTAAATATGCACGACAACGTGATGCATGCCAAAGATTTTCCAAGATCCCTAGGGCATCCCCTAGTCATTTGAAGACGATGATGAGCCCGTGGCCTTTCGCCATATAGGGGATTGACATTATTGGAAGTCTCCCCATAGCAAAGGGTGAAGCAAAGTTCGCCATTGTGGTCGTGGATTACTTCACAAAGTGGGTCGAAGAAAAACCATTGACCACGATCATGACCAAGAGAGTAATTAACTTTGTCGTTAGAAACATCATATGCCGATTCAGGATTCCGAAAGTCGTCATAACAGATAACGAAACCCAATTTGATAGCACAAAATTCGGAGACTTTTGCTGGAAGTACCACATTGAGAAAAGGTACACCCTGTGGCACATACACAATCAAACGGGCAGGTCGAAGCGGCAAATAAGGTGATTAAATCCATTATGAAGAAAAGACTGAAGTGAGCCAAAGCCATGTGGGTCGATGAGCTACCCTTGGTTCTATGGGCCTACAGGACAACCTACAAGTCGGCAACAGGCCACACACCTTTCTCGCTCGCTTTCGGAGCAGAAGCATTCATCCCGGCTGAATTAGAAGTAACCTCTCATAGAACCACTTATTATGACCCAATGACCAATAATAAATTGCTCCTTGAATCCCTGGGCATGGTTGAAGAAAAGAGGGACGAAGCCGACCTGCGCGCCTTGAGGCATAAGCATCAAATCACTCGATATTACGATGAAAAGGTTTGAGCCCGAACCTTTGAACCCGGAGACTTGGTTATGAAATATGTCTTTCCAGCCAAGTGCATTTGGGCCTAAAGCGGGAGGGATCGTACACCATTGTATGGAGGCTTGATAATGGAACCTTCAAGTTAGCAACCGTGGATGGAGACGAAATCCCCAGAGTGTGGAATGCCCAACATTTGCGACATTACTTGACATAAAATTGTAAATTTATTCTTTTGTTTTTAGGACCATGTAAAAAGGCACGACCAACCTAGAACAGTCTGGTTACTTAAACAAGAGGTTATAAAGTGGATGTAGATCATGATTCGACCGAACCACTATAAAAATATCGTGTGTCGTTTACTTTTACTCCCTTGCTTATTTATTTTGCTATATGAAAATATGTGAAATCCTGCAACGATCTTGAAACACGGAATTCAAAAATACCCTCTATTAAAACAAGAAATCACATGATCTAAGTTCGAGTAGGCAGTGAAGTAAATGACACTACTGTCAATGCCCTAATTCTCATGATCTGAGAAGGAGTACGAAGGACAAAGAATTGTCCGCGAGACATGAGGGTGCACTATGATTAAAAGACCACCTCGATACCACTGTACCTTTGACATCCGACGGGAGAGTATAAAGGCGCTAGATATTTAGCGCCACCAAAGAACTCTTACCCCGCTAAAGGATCGGGGAGCAAAATGAAAGCTGAGCCCAAACAAACCCCTCATCTCCAAGCCTGGGGGACAGCATACATATGACTCTAATCAATCCTCGATATGCCCTGGCCAGGCATCATATTAACAATTGAGTGGGGGCATATCAATACACATTTATGTGCAGTGAAGTAATTTTTAATGTTGATCACATATGACTTTAATTTAGTTACGATTATATTTAATATCTGTGACTTAGAATGATAAACTTGCAAATATGGTAAACTTGTAAATGATAAACTCGCAGGTACGCAATGATGCAAAAGAAACAGGTTTTCTTTCACTAAGTTCGGATTTACAAAATAAAGCTAAGCAAAAGGCAAGGGCCATACTCGCAGCTACATCATAAAGCCAGTGGAAATACTAAAAAGAAAGACATAATTAAACTAGCACTACTTGGGCTTTGGGGATGACCTCAGACTCTTCTCCTTCTTTTTCTTCTCCATCTCCTCTTTATCGGCATCGGTTTTATCATGTTTCTTCTTCTTCTTATCAGAAGGAGGATCCATTGGAAGGTTGGCAGACTAGACTGCAAGTTGCATGGTTATCGATTTACCAGACAACTTTATAATCATCCCAGAGTCAAAAGTAGCTGCAGAGATCGGTTGTACATCTAGAGGCTATTGTTCCTCAATTTTCAAAGCCAACTGCTTATCCCTCTTTGCCTTGATTTCATCCAGAGTCTCATTGTCATCATCTTTGGTCTCCCCGATGATGTCTACATCCTCCTATTCGTCCTCGTGACCATCATCGGTATCGTCAAGGGCTCCAATAGTTTTAGCATCTTTTGGAGCATCCATGCTTGATACCCCAGTAGCCTCCTTAGTATTCTCAACCTCAGTTTGCTTTGGATCTTTGGGGATGATCTCAGTAACTGGGGGCACGCCGACCTTCTCGACCTCAGCCTGCTTTTCTGCAATCTTCTCGATGGGCTTGACACCTATATTACGAGAAGTAACAGTTATTAGTTTGGGAGAAAGAGTGGCCTCCTCAACTGACTTCTCTGCAATATGACAACAAGTTATAATCGATTTGAAAATTGTGGAGAAAATATGGAGACACCTTCCACTGATTCTTCGACCGAATTTGCAGTGGAAGCCCAAACGGTCGGAGGAACTGGGGCTTTGGAGATCAAGGGATTGTCTGGACTGTATTCCTCAACTTCAGAAGCTTTGGGTTCTAGTGCCAAGTTGGAACCATCATCAATTTAGGCTTTGCTCTTGAGATCAGATTTCTCTTTCTCCATGGCCTCTCGGATCATATGCATACCCTCTGCTAAAGCCTCAGCCTCTAGGGCCTTGAGGAAAGTCTTCACAAGTTGGCCTTCGTCAATCTCTTCAACCTTCAACCGCTGCTTTTCTCCCTCGACAATCATATCCCAGACGTTAGCTAAAGTGGGGTTATAATCCTTGATCCAAAAGATGTCTGGGTTCGAATAACCTGAGCAAAGAAGTCCATAAGCAGCTCCTCAAATCCTTCTATCTCCTTCTCGGCTGTAGCTAGATTAGCAGTGGCAGTGGAGGATGACCCAAGAGCTGTGTTGGCATTGCTCTCAGCAAGAGCTGCCCGTTCCTCATCATGGACAAGTTTACTGTTTAAGCTTGCCCTCTTCTTTTCCCAAGCATCCTTTTCCGTAGCAAAGCAATATTGCGCAGCCTTCAGTTTAGTGTTAGCAGTTTTAAGATCCTCAATCTCCCTCTTTAAAGCCATATGCTCTTGGCTGTTTGAATCAAGCTCATGATGAAAGTGTTTCTTGGCATTCTCTACCTCAGTCTTAAAACTGTCAGCATCCGGTTGAGCTAAAGCAAGAAGAGCCAGTGTATCCTCAAGATCCTTTGCTACTTTATTCCTAGCCCTGATATCATTATATATATTTACTCTGGCCCTGGCTACCTCTGTCTCTAGAGTACGGATAACATCGGAATGATTCTTGGCATGTTTCATCATTATCTTATATTGCTTGGCTACATGGGCGATGTGTCCCACAACTTCGGCATCTCAGTCCTTAGGAACCGGTTCTAAGTCTAGGACGAAGACCATTCTCTCAAAATAAATCTCGGGGAATCGTTTCTGCAAGCGGTCCAGTTTAGCCTTGTTATCAGGGACCAAAGTCACCTCCTACGTAGTAGTGGATTCTATGTGACGTTGACCAGAAGGAACCAGAGTTGCCTTCTCCTTTTCTTTGTCTTTGCCCGGCCCCTTATGCTTATCTTTAGGTTCATGTTTCTTCTTAGAAGTTTTGTCCTGAGGAGGTAGGCCCTTTGGAGGAGTTAGAGCCTAGGGAAACTCTTTACCCCCAGTATGTGGTACTTGGCGACTGTGGGACTTCCCGGGATACTGTTTAGAAGGAGAGTGAGAGCGTGGGGAATGAAGTTGATAGGAATCATGGCATCTTTGACTATCCCTCCCGCAACTGTCGTTGCGATCGTGCTCGGAAATGGAAGAAAGCCTGGGAGTATTCTCGCAAAGAGCGCGGAAAGAGTAAGAGTAACGACGAGGCATGTTTCCTGCAGAAAATTACAAATGGGAGTCAGGATTATGAATATCATTAGTGTAAAAGTGTTGTGACAAGTGGTGCATGTGGTTTGTGTGCCCGTGTAATCCCCCCTAATAGACCAGGGCCCGAAGTTTGGCTCGTCTATGCAATTTCTTTATCTTTGGTAGGAGAGGTTTCTTCCTCGGATATAAGGAAGAAGGGCTCCTCTCCGAAATCTCCGGAGGTATAAAGGTCATCTGGCAAAGGGATCTTTTCTAAACCCTTAAGTATCTCCTCCTCTGTTAATGTAGGTTCCACTGGTTGTGGAGTCTTCAGGGGAGACTGTCCTTTAAAAGAAGGATCACCCTCTGGTTCATTAACCCGAGCTTCGTCTCCTTTGTATATATTTAGATGCTCATCATCCTGGTCAATCATTGGAGAAGGACTTTTTGGAATCTCAGCTCCTGTTGTCCCTTCTCCCCTCGTCGGGGCATGCTATTAGACTCCCCAAGAGTAGGGGGCACATACTTGTAAGGCCTGCCACCCGAGCCAAGCCCGAATCTTATGTCCAAAAGACGGTGTTTGTGAAAATTCTCGTCGGTGATACACTTATTGATTCTTAAGAGGAGGCGGGACAGTTAGTCTTCATATATCGAACCTTCCATTTTTGCAATGTTGTAATCTACACAGAACAATGGAACACATTAGCACTTTAATTATGCAATCAGAGAATACATTGAAATATCTAAAGCATATTTGTTTGTAGCCACTTTCTCGCACATTCAGCTTGACGCTTTATGTAAAAACAATCAGATATGGCATCCCCTATGTTGCTATGACTGTCCGATAAAACCTTTTTGTCGGCAATTGACTTGAAGAAAGAGAAATTCTAAGTCCCTGTGGAATGATGTTTGAAATGATAATAGAATTTCAAATCCTTAAAAGTGAGCTCGGTCTGTTGAACTTCTGCATACGCAACGTATAGGGTATACAAAGCTGCGTAAGCATTAGGATGGAGTTGCATGGGGGCAATGTGTAGTCGTCTTAGGACATCAACGACAATTGGAGGAAATGGAGGAATAGCGCCTACCCAGCACATGAGCCGGCTGACAGTCATGTACCCTTTTGAGGCAGAATGAGGCATATCTCCATCTTCTAGAGTTTTCGCATCGTCCCAAGAAATCCTATGTCTTAAGCATATTTTCTTAAGCTTTATATTATCCAATTTGGTAGCTAGAGAATCAGTGAGCTTCTCTTTCTCTACTTCCTAAACACCTGGGATCTCGTCAGGAGCTCGATCATCTTCGTCTTCCTCTTCTTCATGCAATGTGCTTTCAGAAGAATTCGATTCTGTATCTGTTTCATACTTGGAGCCAGAATTACTCCAATCTGAGCCTGACGGGAGAACGTCAGGATTGTGATATTTTGAGAACTCTGGATCTTCTCTCATTTCGGATATTCTTGAGGAGCATCTATCTGACACGGCTGTGCTGGCGAGTAAACATGAAATATTAGGATGCAGTTACCCGTGAACCCTGTGCACGTGCAATTGTTGATGTGTACGAATGTGTCTAATACTGGAAAAAAAAGACACAAAGTAAATTGGATAAATGTAATAATGGTCGTTGCATGTCGCTGAGCTATGCTATTGTTCAATCCAGAAAGTTCATCTCAAAGGCTCTAACCTAACTATCCATTGATATATTAGAATTGCATTGCATTTTTCAGTCAACATGTGTATCGGATTATTAGTAAAGCTGGCTTGTTGAAGTCTTGGGGTTCATCTCGTGGAATAGGTGTCGGTTCGTGGAACAGAGATCGGCTCGTGAAAGACGGATCGTCAACAAGTCATGCTCTTGGAGGATCTTCGGCTCATGAGACAGGCATCAGATCGTGGAACAGTCCAGCTCCCTACTTTGCTTTGCCCAAACGACTCGTGAGAAACACGCCACGATCCGCACCACTTCCTATTTCCACGAATAGATGCTCCCCTATTTCCATGACCCGATCTGTCGTCCAATTCAGCACTTCGCCTTCATCTTTGGTCCCTCCATCGCACTATTGCCACAAACTGAGTCGTTACCATCCACAAACCATTCTGGTAAAGCTCGTCTTCTTCCTCGCTATCACCCTCCTTCCTCCATAAACCTATTGCACCATAGCTAGCCTTAAAACCTCAACACCGCTAGCTCCACCACCCTTAACATCCAAACCAGTAAAAACTCAAGAGGAACAGAGAGAAACAAGAATGAAATTACATGAGAGTATTCTTAGGGCAATTACCTTTCTAATTTTAGTTAGGGGATGAAATTGTTTTCTGTAAATCACAAATTGGCATTTTTTATTTAAGAAGAAGGGTGGCGGCAGTAAAAAGAAGAAGGAGAAGAGGAGTGAAGAAGTGAGACGACCCCAAACCCCGTACTGACGGCGGCAAGGGTAATCCATGGAATATAACACAGAAACAGATAATAGCAGAACAGAAATAAATAAATACACCAGATAATGAACAATAGAATATACTGGATAAAAGTAATCATCAGAGTTACACAGAATACAGGATCGTACTTAGTAAAAATACAGTTCAGCTATACATAAATGTCTACAGCAGAAAACAAACATAATATGTACAATAGGAGCTGAACAGCATAAAAAGAGATAAATGATAGAATCCATCTTCAGCTCCAGCTATCCAGAAAGAACCAGCTAAACCTGAATACAAGGCTGCCCGTGTAGAAAAAGGGGCACCCGAGTTTGAAAGTGAAACAAACTACGAGTCAGTCATGGGACTGGTATGAGAAATCTACTCAACACATATATAATATGGCTAATCAAAGGACCACGCCACTTCCATGGAACGGGTTTTCTCCATTGGATTGCCAGTGCTCTAAAACAAATCTTTCTTTTAAACATCGCTATGCTTTTTATAAAAATGAAGCCGTTATAAGACTCAGTTCCCATCACACAATGCAACGCAAACCGGAGGATAGAGTTTTTACCTTATAACGGCCAAAATTTGCTTGATACGAATAAAACAAAGGCATTTGATATTATTGCTAGTGTTTATTTGTTTTGGAAACAATTTCAAATCATAACTATCAATCATAGACGGCATGGGTACCATATATCATGTCGCCATATATATATATATATATATATATATATATATATATATATATATATATATATATATACACAATCAAAACCGCACGATGTCGTATTTGGAAATTGGATTTCCATCATGAACCAAGGCAAAAGATAGTCCTTACCGAATTCGTGACTCTCTTTCCCGAGCCACAGGCAAGTACTCAGTCAAGCCTTTGGATCGTCAGGGGCGGTCCACCGATGTGGATTAAAATGCCTGAACAATACGTTTCCCCGCCCTTTGGGGCGTAAACGAGCCAACGAATGACTCCATCGGACCCGGATCGTCCGATCTAACCGAGGCGCCTCGCAACAGCAACAACTACATAGGTGAAAAGTATATAAATGTCAGGGCTAGTAGGTCACTGACACCACCCTAGCTAGAAAGAAACGCATGCCCTCCCTGAGGTCCTTCTCCCGTTTCTGGTTCATACCGGGGTGTGAGGCTCGCGATTTCACGTTATACACAAAGCTACGCCACACCGGCGTTGCTTTGATCATCACCACAAGACTTTGCTTTTCAACAGAAGCCCTGATCACTACATCTTAGCATGCCACACAGGCAGTTAATGCCATGCGACTGATGTCCATCGATATACAACCTCTGAGCTCGTGCGTTTCAGAGAAGGGCGTTAAGCAAAAGAATAAATTCTCCGCCGCCAAACAGATGTATATTTAATAGAGATCAATCAACATAAAATAAAATCCCATGTCAGACACACTGTCCATTTACAAGTCCGTTCTGGGTCTGAACGAAACCGGAGGCACTAAATACCTCGCAAACCCATCGATCACCACGTACGTCTTGACGATCACCACTCATTATCCATATTTCGGGATGCCTCCCAATCAGGACCTCGGTTACCATCCAAACGAGGTGAAGATCCCCGGTCTTCGACCACCGTCTTCATCTTCGAATTTCAATCATCGGTCAATTATTTGAAATGAGAATTAACTCGGCCTTTTCAAATAATTCACGTATATTTGAAATTCAAATCAATTTATTTCAATGGTTAAATCATTCGACAACACCAATTTTGTTCTTTAATGTAATTTTCACACCAAACACATTCAACCATCAAATACCACATAAATCGAGCAAATTCAGTTTATTTCCATTCCATATCGTTTATGATATTTTATAACAATTTATCGCTATTTTTATTTATTTTAAAATAGCCAATTTATTCAAAACGACGCTTCGGGCCATAACGCGGTCGTGGCGCTGTTTTTCTTTAGATTTGATTTACACATATCTGAAAATCTAACCGTTGGATCTTCACAACATTTACATCTTTAGAAAGGTCTTTTCAAAACGAATCCAACGGTTCCAGTTTCGGGAAAATCCGACGGTCGGATCTCCCGGTACAATCGTTTGAAGTTTCAATTTCAAAATATGAACGGCAGCGTCGTTATTCGATTAATTATATTTATATATATATATATAAATATAATCGTTTCTGGCGCTGTTTTACTTCAGATTTGAATTAAACATTCCAGACAATCCAACTGTTGGATTTTTACAAAGTTGGTGGCGTTGGAAAGATATTTCCAAGGCGAACCCAACATTTGCGGTTTTGGGAAAATCCAATGGTCGGATTTCCCGCACTAGCTGTTTGAAATCACGGTTTCGAAATACGAACTGCACGGCCACGTTTCGTTTTAATTTTATTTATATTTATATAAATATAGTTCATTCAACAATTTCAATATCGTTTTCACTTCTAATTTTTCACTAACGCCTTTAAATTTTGGAAAATTTCGCCATAACCTCCTTTGTACGGGAGGGGCTGGGAAAATTCCCAAATAGCCACACGGGCGTCTCATGTCAAAAAGAAAAAGCCAAGCGGCTAGCCGACAGGCTCATAAAATCATCACCCAAACAAAACAGTAAATGTGTACCTATTTGTCGGGCACAAAATTTTATTCCTCTTCTCTAGCCCCTTTGCTATAACCTGTTCAATAAATATGCATGTACATATATACAGTTCTTATCACTTATCCTTTTACGTTCAACTTCATATTCGATTCCATTTGGTTTAAAACACCATTCATTCTAATGTTGCATGCATAGGCAAAAATCATATCATTAGCTAATTAATGAATATTTCAACTCATGCATATTTATTTGAACGAGTTGCTATTTTTAACACTTCACATTTCAACAATTCATGTATATAATAAAAATGTGATTTTTATTGTAAAACAATTCATTTCGAAACACTATTATTTTATATAGTTTATATAGGTGATAAAAATAGGTTTTTTTATTATAAAACAATTTCTTTTAAAACGAGATTATTTTACATAGCCCATATAGATGATAAAAAGGTGATTTTTATTATAAAACAATTTATTTCAAAATGTGAATACCATTCAACACATGAATTTCTAATCAACGAATGAATATCGATTCAACACATGAAGGTTTTCTATAGTTTATATATAGACAAAAATGTGATTTTTATATTTAAAACACGAATACCATTCAACACATGAATTTCTAATCAACGAATGAATATCGATTCAACACATGAAGGTTTTCTATAGTTTATATATATATAGACAAAAATGTGATTTTTATATTTAAAACACGAATACCATTCAACACATGAATTTCTAATCAACGAATGAATATCGATTCAACACATGAAGGTTTTCTATTCAATGAATAAATATAGTTTCAGCAAATGAAAATAATTCAAACACATGAATATTATTCAAAATTTTGGCAGCATAACGGCAGGGTAGTTAAAACCGGGGCCGTCCCTAGTACGGCTCCTCGCTTTACCTTAAAACCTCGCAGTTTTTGACAATGGGGATCATGCATCTAGTTCGCACGCAGGCGGCATGTATATATTTATTTCATTTCCACAAACTAATCCTATGTGGTTTCAACCAAATATTCTCAACCACAAACGGGTATTTTTCAACCACAATCAATCAATATCAACCACAAACAATCCCAAACAACCATTCGCTATCAATCAATTTTCACACCAATCACAATCAATAAATATCGTCCATGGTTTGTGGATGGGGGGCGTGTGTATATATATATATATATATATATATATATATATATATATAGCAATTCACTTCTATTTCAACACATATATAATTTTTACAACGCATATATAACTTATACATCGAACGTACAACTTATACAACGCTTATACAAGAGGTGTACAACGCTTATATAACTCATACATCGACTATATAATTTATACATCGTCGTTTTCCATATCGTTTATAAATTAGAAATCTCACATTGGGTTCCACTCCACCAAAAATAGCAGAAGGCTCAGAAAAATATGCGGTCTCTTCTAAAATGTAGAAGGCGTCCTCACGGTCACGATGTTTCCTGTTTCATCAAATTTCGTTAACGAATGAAAAAGATATGATCTTTATTCGAAAGACAAGATTTGCAACAATAAAAAGTGTTATTTTCCATTCTGAAATTTAAACCCGTTTACCTCGTTAAAACTTCGAAACTAGGTTTCGAATTTAAACCAAATCCGCTACACTTCGTCAAGATCCAACCGCACCACGTTGACGAGCCTCGAGAGACGCCTCAATGCCAGAAACAAGGTGGAGCTCGAACCTCTACCTCGGCCGGAAAATGGTGCGGAACTGGTGAACTTCAGAGAGGGAATTCTCTCGATATGGTGCACGATGGAAGATGGGGTTTGTGTTGATTTGAAGGGGAGAGGACGAGCTACAAAAAGTTGCAATGGAGTGGTGGTTTTTTATGAGGGGTTTCGCTAGAAAATAGGGAAGAAAAACGGAGCTCCTTCCGCCGTGTATCGAGATCGGGGAGAGAGAAGACGCAGGGGGGCTGACGTGGGCGAATGGGGTTTTTCTCTTTTTTTTTATTTATAAAGTTTAAAAATCCGAAAATACCCCCTTCCTCTTGCGAACCCCAATCCAAACCCAACGACTGTCGTCCCTAGCATTCTACCCCCATTCCGAACACAATGGGATATGTTTCGCAGGCCCATTCGACTGTTTCAGTTAGTTTTCCTTCAAATTAAAATATATAACAATCAATATTTGATTTGAACATACATTTCAATTTGCCAGGGCCACAAACTGATTCGAAAAATTCCAGAAAAATAAATCTAGCTATGTTTTGACGATACGGTCCCAACAAAAATAGTTTCGTCGAATTCTGAGACCATTTGCAAAAAGGCCCATTTCTGGTCGATCCAATTTAACTGTAATTGACCAAAACACGTTTTCCTTTGCCACGCTCACATACTAGCTTCAAATATTATAAAATTTGGAACCTAGCAATAACTTCACATCCCGGATCCAACAAAAGTGGTTTCGTCGAATTCCGAGGTCGTATGCAAAATGGCCAATTTTACGGGCTATATAAATTCCATAGCGACCTTTTTGAAAATTCATTCGGCCATAACTTTTTCTTTCCACTATGAAAATTCGATTTTTCAGATTCATTAGAATGGTATTCACTAACAGATTTAAATATTTTTGGTTTCACTAAAATCCGTTTTGTTTTGCACCCGGTACAGTCCGACAAAGTTTGAATTCAATTTTTGAAACTGTAGCGCCATTTCAGGCCTTGTTTATAATTAAAATTAATTATATTCGTTTTTAATTGTCGATTCAAACTCACTTTTCATTGACATTATTTAAAATATTTATTTTAAATATTTAAAATCCATTATTTCAGCCAATTTAAAAATTTTAAATTGGTTCAGATTTTCTGGGTCGTTACAATCTCCCCCACTTAAAACTTTTCGTCCCCGAAAAGGAACAAAGTCGAAAGTGGTTTGATTACTCAACTCTACGTTCGATCTGGCTTCAACTCTCCAACTTTTCAGTTTCTGAGAAATTTCAAATTCTTCAAAAATTTGGCTAACACCAGGAATTTTCGAAAATTTTCGCCATAACCTCCTTTATATGGGGAGGGGTTTCGAAATTTATTGGGCCGTATTAGGTACCCAATAAATCCTAATAAGCATACACATATTTATAGTGATATATTCTGATGTTTACAGGGGAGCATGTATTGATAATAACTCCAGAGAATAAATTCTCGTCACCCTGCCCCGTGTGGGAAATAAATAGTCCATGTGCCATATCTAATAGCTAGAGAGACGTGATTATTGTCAACTCCAGACCCGTGTGGGGTTTTTATTAATCTGGCAATTTAATCATTACAATTTAAATAGTCCATATCAGTCATCAGTTCAACCTGTAAAATATAGTCATCGCCATACAAGCCTCTCGCTCGTATGGTAAATCTTCCACCTCGTCACACAAGCTCCAAATGCTTATGTGGTATATGATGAAGTATGCCTATCTTCCAGAAGTATGCCATGCAATGTAGTTCAAAATTAATTGTTACTATCCTATGACGACGTTTATTATTTCACACAGAAAAACCAGCACTCCGCATCCAATGGCATTCACAGGAGTTG
Organism: Allium sativum; assembly: GCA_030737875.1. Lineage (NCBI taxonomy): Eukaryota > Viridiplantae > Streptophyta > Magnoliopsida > Asparagales > Amaryllidaceae > Allium > Allium sativum. Next base: position 781,574,086 of record CM060921.1, read on the forward strand.
ATATAATAATATTTCGCATCCAACTCATTAAGGTTTACCTATTTGTCGGGCACGCAAATAAAATCTTTACTCAACAGCTATCCATTTTCCTGTTCAAACATATATAATGCACTAGTATATATATATCCCTATCTATTTTCTAAACAGTTCAATGTGTGATATAATCGAATAAATTCCAACATTATTCTATTGTTGATTAAATTAACTATCGTTTCAATAATCTTAATTAATCTAATCTCCAATCACACAACACAACCAACAAGCAATTGTTTTTAACTTTTCAAAATCATACAAATCAATTTCTATATTCGTTTAAAATCATTTAGACTATATAATTAAAAGTGCACATCCATGAAATGAAAATAACAACAGAGTAGAGAATTAAATGGTAATGCAAAGTATGGTAAATATACCTTGCACCGGAGTCAATCAGAGATATCCACTCGGCATCTAGGATAAGCTTTCTGAATGCTCTCCTCAGTTTCCCAAGTACAATCTCGCGGATCTCCACTCTATTGCTCTTTGACTAAGTGAACCTTCTTGTTCCTCAGCTCTTTGGTTTCTTTGCCGATAATCTTTAGCGGCTCTCGTCTCACAGCTAATTCGGGGGTAATTTCAATATCCTGTTGAGCTGCTTCTTCGACGATCAAGTCTGGATCATGAACGTGCTTTCGAAGTTGAGATATGTGAAATACATCATGAACTCCAGGCAACCAATCTGGAAATTTGACCCTATAAGAGAGAGTTCCGAGCCGTTCCAGAATAGGAAACAGACCAATGAATTTGGGCGCCAATTTCCAGTTTTACCAAACTGGATAACTCCTCTCATCGGCGATACTTTCAAATATACATAGTCGCCAACAGTTAAGGATATATCTCTTCTTCTTTTATCAGCATAGCCCTTTTGTCGGCTTTGAGCGGCGAGCAATCGCTTCTTAATAAAATCGACTTTGTCGGCAGCTTCTCGAATCATGTCTGGCCCTAACACAAGTCTATTACCAGGCTCGACCCAACAAGCAGGAGATCGGCACGGTCTACCATACAACGCTTCGAATGGCGACATTGTCAGACTCGCTTGGTAGCTGTTGTTATAAGAGAATTCAGCCAAGTGCAGATGGTCTTCCCATGATCCACCGAAATCTATAACACAAGCCCGCAATAGATCTTCTAAAATACGATTCACCCTCTCAGTCTGACCGTTTGTCTGAGGGTGTTAAGCATTGCTTAAGTTCAACTTCGTTCCCAGCTCGACTTGAAATGCTTCCCAGAATTTTCTAGTGAATATTGTATCTCTATCACTGACTATATCGAGCGGCACTCCATGTAGTCTAACTATTTCCCTGAAGTATATCTGCGCCAGACTCTGAGCAGTTCTGTTTGATCTGACAGGTATGAAATGGGCGGTCTTCGTGAAGCGATCTACGATCACCCAAATAATGTCATTCCCTTTTCTGGTTCTGGGCATACCATCAATGAAATCCATAGAAATATGTTCCCACTTCCAACCAGTAACTTCTAGTGGTTGTAACAATCCAGCCAATTTCTGTTGGTCGCTCTTGACTAGTTGGCAAGTAGGGCATTGGCTAACATATAAAGAAATGTACCTCTTCATCGACTTCCACCAGAAAGTGCGTTTGATGTCATTATACATTTTGCTTACTCCTGGATGGATACTGAGTTTTGACTTGTGGCATTCATCCAGTACTTCCTTCCGAAGCTCAGGAATGCTAGGGACACAGATTCGACCTTTGAGCCTTAGAATCCCATCATTATCAACTTGAAAATTCGAGGGTTCGCCTTGTTGAATTATCTCTCTGATCTTTTGAATGAAGTGATCATCCTTTTGAAGAGTAGATATTTTATCTAGCAATGAAGTCGTGATAATAAAACTGGAGATCATTTCATTCTTTCGGCTTAACGCATCGGCCACGATATTTGCTTTCCCTGGAGTGTATATAATTTCAAAATCGTATGCTGCAAGGAACTCTAGCCAACGTTGCTGCCTCAGATTCAAGTCCTTCTGGGTGAACAAATACTTTAACGACTAGTGATCTGTAAACAGTTCAAATCTCTCACCCAGTAGATAGTGCCTCCAGATTTTCAAAGTGAATACTATCGCCAATAACTCAAGATCATAAGTGACGTAGTTTTTCTCGTGTGGCTTCAGCTGACGGCTAGCATAAGCGATCACTTGGCCTCTTTGCATTAACACTGCGCCAAGGCCTTCTCTAGAAGCATCAGTCCAGACTTTCAAATCCTGGTTGCCATCGATGATGGTTAACACTGGAGCTGTCGTTACTCTTAACTTTAGCTCTTAGAAAGCCTCCTCACTTTCTGGAGTCCATTTGAACTTAGAGTGCTTCTTCGTAAGCTTTGTTAAATGACCAGATATCTTCGAAAAGTTTTTAACGAACTTCCGGTAATAGCTAGCCAATCCGAGAAAACTGCGGACTTCAGTGGGGTTATTGGGCTGTTTCCAATTATGAAAAGCGGTGATTTTGCTTAGATCCACAGCGATTCCTTCTTTCGATACTACGTGGCCCAGAAATTTTACTTCATCTTGCCAGAAGATACATTTGGAAAATTTGGCTTTTAATACATTCCGTCTGAGAATTTCCAGCACTTGTTCCAAATGTTTTTCATGTTCGGCCTTTGATTTAGAGAAGATTAGAATATCGTCAATGAAAACCAGAATAAATTTATTCAATACTCCTCTGAATACTCTGTTCATTAGATCGACGAAGTAAGCAGGAGCGTAACATAAGCTGAATAAGTCAGGACCTCTGAATGTTGTCATAGGTACACATACTTCGGCAATTCGAAGTTGATGGAAACCTGTAGCTAGGCCCATCCTTGAGAATACTTTTGCGCCATTTAATCTATCCAACAAATCATCAATCCGCGGCAATGGATATTTATTCTTTATAGTCTGTTTGTTCAGATCTCGATAATCCACAAATAGACGTAGAGTACCGTCAGATTTTGGGACAAACACCACTGCTGCTCCCCAATCAGAGAAACTAGACCTGATCAGTCCCTTCCATACTAGCTGTCGTGTTTGATTGTCTAATTCCTCTTTCTCTTTCAAGGACATTCTTCGAATAGCGTGAACTACCGGCCTTGCATTCGGAATTAAAGCAATTTTAAAATCTATTTCTCTCTGCGGAGGTAAGCGCAACTTCTTTGAACACATCCGCATAGTCCTTGACGACAGGAATATCTTTGATGAGGTCAGGAATATTCTCTGCGACCTCAGGGATATTTTCTATTTGGGATGGAGAAACATTCAAGGCTGCCCAGAAATCTTTTCTATTAGCATTCTGACCTTCACAGGGAATGGTTATATAATCACCTGATTTAATCTTCGCCTTTACGACTCTGTCGGCGCATTTAACTTCAGCTTCATATTTGGTCAACCATTCTAACCCCAAGATAAGATCAAACTCTTTAAAATTCATGACGACCGCGATGGTAGGAAACTGGTAACGAGAGAAAGAAACTGGCACTCCACAAACCCAACTGAGATCAATGGAACCCCCAACCGGATTCCGGATAGTCATTGGTTCTTTGAGCTTTTTCAAATTCAAATCCAGTTTCTTAGCTGCATCTTTGGCAATGAAGCTTCGTGACGCGCCTGTGTCAAATAGTACTTTGACCGGAATGTTTTTGACAGTAAGCGTTCCTTCTAAGACATCAGCTCTTTCTTGACTAGCGAAGGGCTCGGAAGTTTCTGCTACTTCATTTATATATACGGCTTCAGATTTCTTTGAGAGTTGGCACTCCCGTGCAATATGACCTGCTTGGCGGCACTTATGGCATCTCCTTTCCCCATGTGGGTTCTTTTGTTTCATAGTGCGCTTATATCCACTCTTGATCTGTTTCTCTAAGGATCGGCAACTTATCGAGAGATGTCCTTGCCTATTGCAGTTATTGCATATGGCGGTCGTTACGGGTTCTTTCCCAGATTCAGCCCTTTTTCTCTTGGCACTGGGCTTCTTATTGACCTCAAACCTCGTACTGGCTCCACCAATATCAGTTTCCGACTCTGCTTTGCCACTACAATAGACTTCTTCTTCGTTGCGCAACATTCCTTTCTTATGGAGATCTTCATACTGATAAGCCATATAAATCATTTCTGAGAAAGGAAGTTTTACATTCTTCAGTACACTATTTTGATATCTCCTTTGCAGGCCATGAATAAATCTCAGATTTTTCCTCTTTGGATCTTGAATCAGATGAGGAGCAAAGTGAGAAAGTTCGTTGAATTTCTTATGATATTCTGGGATGGTCATATCACCTTGTATCAAATAAGAAAATTCATCACATAATCGCTCGGTTGCTTCGGGAGGAGTAAATCTTTCTAAGAAAATCACTTTGAATCTGTCCCAGGTGATATCACCTTCTGGATTATCTTTAATAACTGAATCCCACCAAAACAAAGCTTCTTCTTTGAGTGCCCAAGACGCTAATAATCTTTTCTGATCGTCTCTCAGCTTTAAACCCTCAAAGATTTTCTCTGCAGAACGAATCCAAGCTTGTGTTTCCATAATGGACTCTTTGCCTAAGAATGGCGATCCACCCAGATTTCGAAATCTCTTGAATAGAACTTCTATATCGGATTCTGGCGACGGGAGCACAACTGGCTCATTAGCTGGTCGAGCCATACAATTATTTCTTCTGTTCCTGTCACTCATTTTCTAGTGCGTCTGCAATTAGCAGACAAAGTGTCAGGTCAACAGAAAAGATATTTCAAGATATAGAGTCAAATACTCGAATGTAAATGTGTCAATCGAGGTGTAATTTCATTATGCTTCATTCATACTAGGATATTGCTGATCCTATCTATATAGAGTTACCCAACCTAGAACACCACTGGTTCTATTTCTGACGAGTTCGTTCAAATGTTATATTCCAGAACTAAGCTTAACCAAAGCTCTGATACCAAATGAGACGACCCCAAACCCCATACTGACGGCGGCAAGGGTAATCCGTGGAATATAACACAAAAACAGATAATAGCAGAACAGAAATAAATAAATACACCAAATAATGAACAATAGAATATACTGGATAAATGTAATCATCAGAGTTACACAGTATACAGGATCATACTTAGTAAAAATACAGTTCAGCTATACATAAATGTCTACAGCGGAAAACAAACATAATATGTACAATAGGAGCTGAATAGCATAAAAAGAGATAAATGATAGAATCCATCTTCAGCTCCAGCTATCCAGAAAGAACCAGCTAAACCTGAATACAAGGCTGCCCGTGTAGAAAAAGGGGCACCCGTGTTTGAAAGTGAAACAAACTACGAGTCAGTCATGGGATTGGTATGAGAAATTTACTCAACACATATATAATATGGCTAATCAAAGGACCACGCCACTTTCATGGAACGGGTTTTCTCCATTGGATTGCCAGTGCTTTAAAACAAATCTTTCTTCTAAACATCGCTATGCTTTTTATAAAAATGGAGCCGTTATAAGACTCAGTTCCCATCACACAATGCAACGAAAACCGGAGGATAGAGTTTTTACCTTATAACGGCCAAAATATGCTTGATACGAATAAAACAAAGGCATTTGATATTATTGCTAGTGTTTATATGTTTTGAAAACAATTTCAAATCATAACTGTCAATCATAGACGGCATGGGAACCATATATCATGTCGCCATAAATATATATATATATATATATATATATACAATCAAAACCGCACGATGTCGTATTTGGAAATTGGATTTCCATCATGAACCAAGGCAAAAGATAGTCCTTACCGAATTCGTGACTCTCTAGCCCGAGCCACAGGCAAGTACTCAGTCAAGCCTTTGGATCGTCAGGGCCGGTCCACTGATGTGGATTAAAATGCCGGAACAATACGTTTCCCCGCCCTTTGGGGCGTAAACGAGCCAACGAATGACTCCATCGGACCCGGATCGTCCGATCTAACTAAGGCGCCTCGCAACAGCAACAACCACATAGGTGAAAAGTATATAAATGTCAGGGCTGGTAGGTCACTGACACCACCCTATCTAGAAAGAAACGCATGCCCTCTCTGAGGTCCTTCACCCGTTTCTGGTTCATACCGGGGTGTGAGGCTCGCGATTTCACGTTATACACAAAGCTACGCCACACCGGCGGTGCTTTGATCATCACCACAAGACTTTTTTTTTCAACAGAAGCCCTGATCACTGCTTCTTTGCATGCCATACAGGCAATTCATGCCATGCGACTGATGTCCATCGATATACAACCTCTGAGCTCGTTTGTTTCAGAGAAGGGCGTTAAGCAAAAGAATAAATTCTCCGCCGCCAAACAGATGTATATTTAATAGAGATCAATCAACACAGAATAAAATCCCATGTCAGACACACTGTCCATTTACAAGTCCGTTCTGGGTCTGAACGAAACCGGAGGCACTAAATACCTTGCAAACCCATCGATCACCACGTACGTCTGGACGATCACCACTCATTATCCATATTTTGGTATGCCTCCCAATCAGGACCTCGGTTACCATCCAAACGAGGTGAAGATCTCCGGTCTTCGACCACCGTCTTCATCTTTGAATTTCAATCGTCGGTCAATTATTCGAAATGAGAATTAACTCGGCCTTTTCAAATAATTCACGTATATTTAGAATTTCAAATCAATTTATTTCAATGGTTAAATCATTCGACAACACCAATTTTGTTCTTTAATGTAATTTTCACACCAAACACATTCAACCGTCAAATACCACATTAATCGAGCAAATTCAGTTTATTTCCATTCCATATCATTTATGATATTTTATAACGATTTATCGCTATTTTTATTTATTTTATAATAGCCAATTTATTCAAAATGACGCTTCGGGCCATAACGCGGCCGTGGCGCTGATTTTCTTCAGATTTGATTTACACATATCTGAAAATCTAACCGTTGGATCTTCACAAAATTTACATCTTTAGAAAGGTCTTTTCAAAACGAATCCAACGGTTCCAGTTTCGGGAAAATCCGACGGTCGGATCTCCCGGTACAATCGTTTGAAGTTTCAATTTCAAAATACGAACTGCAGCGTCGTTATTCGATTAATTATAATTATATATATATAAATATAATCGTTTCTGGCGCTGTTTTTCTTCAGATTTGAATTAAGCATTCTAGACAATCCAACCGTTGGATTTTTACAAAGTTGGTGGCGTTGGAAAGATATTTCCAAGGTGTAACACCTTACCTCCGCCAGTGCCACTCTTGCAAGTACACTAGCTTTGGAGGGGCGTTAAACAAGGTAAACATGCAAGCAGATATCACAAGACAGAACATATAAGTAAAACAGAGTAGTAAAGTAGCGGATAAAACTAACATTTCAAAACCATAGTCAAGTTACATCAAATTACTTGGTTATTATTTTCCATAAAACAAAGTCTAGAACATAAACTGAAAACTGGAAAAAACATAAAGTAACTATCCCCAAAATAGCATAATGCCATAGCATGCTCAAACCATACATGAGCTATCCAGAAAAGCAGCTAAAGATCCAGCTAGGTACCAGTGTTCCCACCCTGCAAACCGGGGGGGGGGGGGGGGACGGAAGAAAAGAGGCGAAAGAAAACGGGTCAGTCAAAAAGACTGGTAAGTCCTATCTACTATTAGTATAAAAACTAATAAAGTTAACAGGACATGTAAAACAGAGATGAGATGTAGGGAGGCGTGGTGAAAAGTTATCAAGATAGATCAAGTGTGGCATCGCATATACAAGGTTAAGTTGCACCAAGTGTGTACTAGTAATCTATGTCAGGTATCAACAAGAAAAGATCCCTTGGCCCAATCTGGGCCCAATATCCTGAGATGACCTAGATCAAGGTCCAACAACACGGTCTAGTCGATCGGCTCCCTAAAAGCCTAACTCGTCAAGTGTCGGTGTCATACGGCCCAATCACGAAGTGTAGTCAAACTGTGCTAGGCCCACCCTAGGGTGTATCAAGTCCTAGGGTGCCAACCACGGACACAAATCAAGCACGCACAGTCTAAACCTACGGGTGCCCGTGTCTGCTTTTTCAACTCCGGACCATGTGCACGACCATAGTCCGCCTGAACCTACACCGGCGCACCTACTCAGCCGTCGTTTTGGTCGCTTACATGTCAGCCCAGTAATCGTGCCCAACCCTAGCCTAGTCCCTAGGGTATCATGATACAATCAAGAGGGTTACTGGTGAAAAGGACCACGTAACTAGGGTTTCTAATGGGTTAAATGTGGTTAACCCTACCCAATCAAGTTGGTTAAGTGTACCCAAGGTTCATGACTTAACCCTATCAACCCATCGTGTTTAATTGGTTAAGTATTCAAGTGGTCCATGACTTAACCCTATCATGTGGCATTAATTATTTTAATGCACCCAACCTCTCACATTAGACTTTGTTGTGGTTACTAGTTAAGCCGGGCGGGTCCGGGTAGCTTTACGCCACAACTTGGTCTAACCTCGGGTTTCTAGTGCAACATGACCAACTACTCACATTGGGTCCTATTGCTTGTAGCCACTAGTTAAGTCGGTCGGTTCCGGGTAGATTTATTCTACAAACTCAACCCAACCTCGAGTTGGCCATTCTCATGTTTTCTAGAAGTCATGTCCAAATTCATGTTTACAAACATAATCACAAGTCAATGTTCATGTCATATTTTAAAATCATGTTTCATGTCATTAATATTACCCAAACCCAGTGCATTCCCCTCGCATGTACGTTTCGCATAACATAACATAGATCAAAAGAGGGAACTTGGCAAAACATGACAAAAAGGGCATAAGGTAATAAGGTTGGCCACAAGTTAAACATGGTGGCGTATGAGGCATAAATATGTTCATAAGCTTGCATATTACATCATAGGCCTCAAAACATGCATAATATCAACTTAAGCAAAATAGGTGAAACATGGTCATAAATGACATAGGATGATAGCAAGTGATTCGCATATAACACCATATGCAAGATAGCAACTTGCATATTACATCATAAGCCTCAAAATATGCATGATATCAAACTTAAGCAAATAGGTGAAACATGATCATAAATGACATAGGATGATAGCAAGTGAATCACATATAACACCATATGCAAGATAACACAAGGTTTATGAGAATTTCTATGTTGCTTTATGCAACATTTCTAATCAAAGCTCATAGCTTTCTATGCATAAGGCAAAGGTGATAGCTTTACAAACATGCATAGAATATATTTATGCATAACATGATAGGATCAAAGCACATATCATACTTAGGCCCAAACTCAACTTGCAACATGTCATATTTAACTTCATAGTTAGAATCTAAGAGTAGTATAGGGCTTACAATGCTATGAAGACTTATAAAATATAAATAAGATTGAGACGAAGCCACTAGCAACTCTAAAAATCCCAAACGAATACAAGCTCCAAGAAGCTCCTTTGATTCTATGAAGAAAGATCCTTGTTTTAATGAAGAAAGATTGAACTTTGGCCTTGAATCAAGCTTTGCAACTCTCAAACAAGCTTAGGAACTCTCATATGAATGAAGATGGAGACTATGACAAGAGGGTGGAGGCCATGATTGAACATTTTGGCATAGTTTAGTTGTAGGATTGATTTATGATGACTTAGGCTAGGTATTAGGGTCTTTTTATAGGTATTAGGGGTAGTTTAGACCATATGATTAACCCTAAAACACATCAGGTCCGTCAAATCTCGTCAGAAACTTCTAGAACTGGACCAGAGACAAGTGCAGGTGCACCAAGCCAGGATGGATCGGCCACCCGTGTCGACAGGGGTGTCGACTGGGCAGTCGACACCACCCAGGGTGTGTCGACACCCCAGTCGACTCCCATGTCGACTTGGGGTTTTGGCGGGAGGTTTTCCCGCCCATGCTTTCTGGCTCCAGATTTGATTTTTGAACCTGATTTTTAACTTGGAATTTTCTGAAATCTTCATTGGGCCATAACTGGGTCATACGGACTCCGATTTTCGAAAACTTGGACTCTATTTCGCGTATTTTTCCGAGACGAACGCATTGGCATAGCCCGTTTCCCTTGATTCATATTTTATCATTTAATTCTGCCTTTATTTTATGTTATAACATGTTATTTAAAATACGGGTTGTTACATCCTCCCCACCTTAAAGGATTTCGTCCCCGAAATCTCCAAGTTAGGAAGAACGTATCCTACCATTCATCATCCATCTACTCAAAACATCATCCACGTGTAGTCAATGTCCTTAACAACTTCTAAATGCTATATGATTATATGCAAAGGTGTGTGTATATGTACTTATCTAATGCGAAAATCAGGCGGTTACTAATTCAGTAAACCTCCTTAATGCAAAGTATGTTTGTGAAATGAGTCCATATGTATGCAAAATCCTAACATAATTTATAATCTCTACATGAGTGCACATAACATTCATCCATATGCAACATCCACGTGATAGCATAACAAGTTTCATCCATGAAAATGTATAAGCACTCATGCATATGCAATATGAAAGTGCGTGAGCCGATCTTAGTGCCTAATGTGTATCATGCATCCACGAGTATCCACTTGCAAACACTTGCAACCACTTGCAAACATCAAGCATAACATGTTTCAAATACATGTTTCATCCAAAGGGTTTCTACATAAGGTTCTCATGACAAGGTTAACGAGATAACAAGATAAACATGATAAACATGGATAGCAAAAAGGAAGATATGTAAAAGGAAAAGAGGTCGAGAATGTACCCTAAAAAAGAAATGGATAAAGCCCACGCATCTTCTCCTCGGTTTCCCAAGTTGCATCTTCTTCGGCTTCACTCCACTGAACTTTCACCAACTTGACTTCTCGATTTCTTAGCTTCTTGATCTTCGTTCCCAAGATACGAATCGGAGCTCTTCTCAAGGTTGCCTCCTCTTTCTCTACCTCCACGTCTTCAAGAATGCTTGGTTCAACCACCTCAGCGGACTCATGTAAGCACTTTCGGAGATGCGAGACATGAAAGACATTATGCACTCCGGCCAACTTCTCGGGCAATTCCACCTTATAGGCCATCTTTCCAATTCTCTCTATGATAGGGAAGGGTCCTACGAACCTTGGTGCCAGCTTCCCAATTGCTCCAAAACGTACCACATTACGCAAAGGTGAAACCTTCACGAAAACCATGTCTCCCACTTCGAATTCCAAATCTGTCCTTCGCTTGTCAGCATAGGATTTCTGTCTGTCTTGGGCCGCTTTCATCCGTCTTCTCACCAATTCAACTTTCTCGGATGTGTCCCGTATCATATCGGGCCCAAGTATAAGCCTATCCGTAGTCTCCCACCAATAAGATGGTGACCTACATGGCCTCCCATACAAAGCTTCAAATGATGCCATCCCTATGCTGGCTTGGTAGCTATTGTTATAAACAAACTCTACAAGATGAAGGTGGTCTTCCCAAGTACCACCAAAGTCAAGAACACAAAGCCTCAAAAGATCTTCTAGCACTCTATTCACCCTTTCGGTTTGGCCATCCGTCTGGGGGTGATAGGCTGTACTCAGATTCAATCGTGTACCCATCGCTTCTTGCAAACTATTCCAGAACTGGCTAGTGAAAATTGGGTCACGATCGCTAACTATGCTAGAAGGAACTCCATGCAACCGCACTATCTCTCGAAGATAAATAGATGCTAGCCATGATGCGGTCCTCTTGCTCTTTACTGGAATGAAGTGAGCACTCTTCGTAAGTCTGTCAACTATGACCCATATGCTCGTGTTCCCTTTCCCTGACTTAGGCAATACATCCACAAAATCCATAGAAATACTCTCCCACTTCCATTGCGGGACCTCCAATGGATGTAATAGCCCTCCGGGTTTCTTCGACTCGGCTTTCACTTGTTGGCACACCATGCATTTTGAAACATACTCTGCCACATCTTTCTTCATTCCAGCCCAAAAGAAAATGCGCTTCATATCTTTATACATCTTATCTCCTCCTGGATGTGTAGCCATCTTTGAGTGATGTGCTTCTTCGAGAACTTTATGCACCAAGTCTCCTACTTGTGGAACGCATAGCCTTCCATCACGCCTTAGCCAACCTTTATCATCAATAGTATATCTAGCAAGGTGACTAGACGTCTCACCATGAATCAACTTGTCCATGACTTCGACTATCTGTGGATCTTCCTTCTACGAAGCCCCAACTTGATCAAGAAGCATAGGTCTAAGCTCAAGGGATGCTAAAGAACCCGTCATCGACTCAAAAGCCGATGTGAAATCAATGGTTGCCAAGAACTCTAGACTCCTCATTTCAACAAACAAGGGACTCAAAGTCAACCTACTTCTGCTTAGTGCATCAGCCACAACATTACCCTTGCCAGGGGTATAAGCTATCTCGAAGTCATAAGATGCCAAGAATTCCATCCACCTTTGCTGCCTTAGATTCAGATCTTTCTGCAAGAAGAGGTACTTGAGCGACTTATGATCAGTATATAACTCAAACCTTTCGCCTAGAAGATAGTGGCGCCAGGACTTGAGTGCAAAGACGATCGCCGCCAACTCCAAATCATGAGTGGGATAGTTCTTCTCATGAACTTTAAGTTGCCTACTCGCATAACATATCACTCTTCCCTCTTGCATCAGGACAGCACCTAACCCCGTACCACATGCATCGGTGTACACTGTAAACATCTTACCGCCATCGGGTAATGCCAAAACTGGAGCTGTAGTAAGGGCCCTCTTGAGCCTTTGAAAAGCAAGCTCACACTCTAAGTCCCATGCAAAGACTAAGTTCTTCTTCGTCAACTTAGTAAGAGGGGCTGAAATCTTGGCGAAGTCCCTGATGAACTTCCTATAGTAGCCCGCCAGACTGAGAAAGCTTCATACTTCGATTGCATTCCTAGGAGTCTTCCAGTCTTGAACTGCAACCACTTTCGTGGGATCCACCGCTATGCCTTGCTTAGAAACTATATGTCCAAGAAACCGAACTTCCCTTCTCCAAAAATGGAATTTGGAGAACTTGGCTTTCAACTGATGAGCTCTAAGCGTATCGATCACTTCCTTGAGGTGTCTGGCATGTTCTTCCTCATCCTTTGAGAAGATCAGAATATCATCCACGAAGACAACCACGAACTTGTTAAGGAACTCCCTGAACACCCTACTCATCAAATCTACGAAGTAGGAGGGTGCATTAGTCAAACCGAATGGCATGACAAGCCATTCAAAGAATCCATCTGGAGTCCTAAACGCAGTATTATCAATACTATCCTCAGCCACTCTAAGCTGATGGAATCCGGTGGCTAGATCGAGCTGAGAGAAAACAAAAGCACCAACAAGTTGGTCAAAGAGGTCATCAATCCTCGGTAACGGGTGCCTATTCTTCTTTGTCAGCTTGTTCAACTCTCGATAATCAACACATAGACGAAGCGAACCATCCGCCTTAGTAGCGAATACCACCGAAGCACCCCATTCAGAAATGCTTCGCCTAATAAAATTCTTCTCAAGCAGCTCCTTGATTTTCTTACTGAGCTCTCTTCTTTCTCGCAGGGCCATGTGCCTAACGGGCAATGAAACTGGCTTGGCATTATCAACAAGATAAATGCAAAAATCAATCTCTCGTTTAGGGGGTAACCCCTTAACCTCTTCAAAGACATCAGGATATTCTCGAACCACCATTACAGATTGCAGATCATTGATGGACGAGTCAAGAGATTCAAGATAACATAACATGGCGGGATCCAGCGGGTTGCAAGAAATCTCTAGGGTATTACCGAGGCGAGTCATGAGCCTCATCACCCTATGCTCACAATCGAGAATGGCTCCATAACTGGACAACCAATCCATGCCCAAAATCAACCCGTATCCCGTGAGCCCGAGAACATAAGCATTACACGTGAATTCTACGATCAAGATAGAAATCTTCGAATCCACACAAATCATAGATAAATGGGCGGAACCCCCAATTGGATTTGAAACACTGACGGGATCCTTAACTAGACTAGTACTTAGGTGCAAACTTTCAACAATGTCAGAAAAATAAAGGTATGCGATGCGCCAGAATCAAATAAAGTGCGAACAGGAAAGTCAGAAATATAAACAAGACTTTCTACAGAAATACTACCTCGGTCCTGAACTGGAGCAGTGTTGAGAGCATGCACTTGCCCTCCAGAAGGTCCTGCACGCTGATTCTACCCTTGCCCTTGTCCTTGCTTCTTGGGGCAATCCTTGCTAAGGTGTCCAGGCTCTCCACAGTGAAAGCATTCGCCCAACTTCCTCTTCTTCTTTCTGCAATCTTTGGCTATGCGCCCAACAATCCCATAGAAGTTGCATTTTCTTGGGTCTTTTGCCTTGTTGTTGTTGGTCTTATTGCCCTTGTTGTTCTTGTTGTACTTGTTGTTCTGATTGCCCTGATTTCCTCCCCACTTGGTGTCTGTCTTCTTGGTTTGAGTCTCATTAGTCTTGACTTCCTTCTTGCCATTCTTATCGTCTCCTTGAAGTAATGCCATGTCTACTAGGCCTTCAAAAGTGGCCCCCATGGGTATATGAGATAGGGCTAAACCTTGTAAGGGCTCATTCAACCCTCGTGCAAAGCGTAAAGCCTTCTTCTGGGGAGTATTAACCATGTCCAAACCGAATCGAGCGAGCTGGTTAAACTTATTCACATACTCCCTCACTGTCATGTCCCCTTGCTTCAAAGATATAAACTTCTCCAATTGCATATTCGCCTCAGCTGATGATAGAAACTTAAGCCCAAACCTCGTCCTAAAGTCGGCCCAAGTCTCTATAGGTCTAGTAGCATTGGTGACCTCCCACCAATAAGCAGCTTCTTCTTTTAATAACCATGCTGCCAACAAAACCTTTCTATGGTCTTCCACATCAAAGATAGCGAAAAGATCTTCAGTTTCTTTCAACCAATTTCTCGCCTCCACAAAAGTCTCCGTCCCAATAAAATTCTTGCCACCCATCGCCTTAAAGTCTTTGCACTTTGCGAAATCTGCTTGAGGATGCTGAGGAGGAGGAGGAGGAGGAACCTCAGTTACGGTGGGGGTATTTGCTAGGCCCGCATTGTTGGCCCTAGCTTGCAAGTACCTCCGGAAACATCCGGGAATGGTTACTCCCTTAGGAAGGTTAAGATCGGCCATGCTGAAAAAGGAAAAGATAGATTTAGAACGAGGAAACGAAGGATAGCGCTAATGGCTTTTGGGGAATAGCCTTTTAAAATAACTAGACTTTTCTTGGAAAATACTTAATTGGTTTTGAAAATAGTTTTCCAAAAAAAAGTAAGTTTTAAAAACACTTTCGCTCAAATCTTGTAAACCTTATGCTCTGATACCAAATGTAACACCCCACCTCCGCCAATGCCACTCTTGCAAGTACACTAGCTTTGGAGGGGCGTTAAACAAGGTAAACATGCAAGCAGATATCACAAGACAGAACATATAAATAAAACAGAGTAGTAAAGCAGCGGATAAAACTAACATTTCAAAACCATAGTCAAGTTACATCAAAGTACTTGGTCATTATTTTCCATAAAACAAAGTCTAGAACATAAACTGAAAACTGGAAAAAACATAAAGTAACTATCCCCAAAGTAGCATAACGCCATAGCATGCTCAAACCATACATGAGCTATCCAGAAAAGCAGCTAAAGATCCAGCTAGGTACTAGTGTTCCCACCCTGCAAACCTGGGGGGGGGGGGGAACGGAAGAAAAGAGGCGAAAGAAAACGGGTCTGTCAAAAAGTCTGGTAAGTCCTATCTACTATTAGTATAAAAACTGATAAAGTTAACAGGACATGTAAAACAGAGATGAGATGTAGGGAGGCGTGGTGAAAAGTTATCAAGATAGATCAACTGTGGCATCGCATATACAAGGTTAAGTTGCACCAAGTGTGTACTAGTAATCTATGTCAGGTATCAACAAGAAAAGATCCCTTGGCCCAATCTGGGCCCAATATCCTGAGATGACTTAGATCAAGGTCCAACAACACGGTCTAGTCGATCGGCTCCCTAAAAGCCTAACTCGTCAAGTGTCGGTGTCATACGGCCCAATCACGAAGTGTAGTCAAACTGTGCTAGGCACACCCTAGGGTGTATCAAGTCCTAGGGTGCCAACCACGGACACAAATCAAGCACGCACAGTCTAAACCTACGGGTGCCCGTGTCTGCTTTTTCAACTCCGGACCATGTGCACGACCATAGTCCGCCTGAACCTACACCGGCGCACCTACTCAGCCGTCGTTTTGGTCGCTTACATGTCAGCCCAGTAATCGTGCCCCACCCTAGCCTAGTCCCTAGGGTATCATGATACAATCAAGAGGGTTACTAGTGAAAAGGACCACGTAACTAGGGTTTCTAACGGGTTAATTTTAACCCTAGCCAATCAAGTTGGTTAAGTGTACCCAAGGTTCATGATTTAACCCTATCAACCCATCGTGTTTAATTGGTTAAGTATTCAAGTGGTCTATGACTTAACCCTATCATGTGGCATTAATTATTTTAATGCACCCAACCTCTCACATTAGACTTTGTTGTGGTTACTAGTTAAGCCGGGCGGGTCCGGGTAGCTTTACACCACAACTTGGTCTAACCTCGGGTTTCTAGTGCAACATGACCAACTACTCACATTGGGTCCTATTGCTTGTAGCCACTAGTTAAGCCGGTCGATTCCGGGTAGATTTATGCTACAAACGCAACCCAACCTCGAGTTGGCCATTCTCATGTTTTCTAGAAGTCATGTCCAAATTCATGTTTACAAACATAATCACAAGTCAATTTTCATGTCATATTTTAAAATCATGTTTCATGTCATTAATATTACCCAAACCCAACGCATTCCCCTCGCATGTACGTTTCGCATAACATAACATAGATCAAAAGAGGGAACTTGGCAAAACATGACAAGAAGGGCATAAGGTAATAAGGTTGGCCACAAGTTAAACATGGTGGCATATGAGGCATAAATATGTTCATAAGCTTGCATATTACATCATAGGCCTCAAAACATGCATAATATCAACTTAAGCAAAATAGGTGAAACATGGTCATAAATGACATAGGATGATAGCAAGTGATTCGCATATAACACCATACGCAAGATAGAAACTTGCATATTACATCATAAGCCTCAAAATATGCATGATATCAAACTTAAGCAAATATGTGAAACATGATCATAAATGACATAGGATGATAGCAAGTGATTCGCATATAACACCATATACAAGCTAACACAAGGTTTATGAGAGTTTCTATGTTGCTTTATGCAACATTTCTAATCAAAGCTCATAGCTTTCTATGCATAAGGCAAAGGTGATAGCTTTACAAACATGCATAGAATATATTTGTGCATAACATGATAGGATCAAAGCACATATCATACTTAGGCCCAAACTCAACTTGCAACATGTCATATTTAACTTCATAGTTAGAATCTAAGAGTAGTATAGGGCTTACAATGCTATGAAGACTTATAAAATATAAATAAGATTGAGACGAAGCCACTAGCAACTCTAAAAATCCCAAATGAATACAAGCTCCAAGAAGTTCCTTTGATTCTATGAAGAAAGATCCTTGTTTTAATGAAGAAAGATTGAACTTTGGCCTTGAATCAAGCTTTGCAGCTCTCAAACAAGCTTAGGAACTCTCATATGAATGAAGATGGAGACTACGACAAGAGGGTGGAGGCCATGATTGAACATTTTGGCATAGTTTAGTTGTAGGATTGATTTATGATGACTTAGGCTAGGTATTAGGGTCTTTTTATAGGTATTACGGGTAGTTTAGACCATAGGATTAACCCTAAAACACATCAGGTCCGTCAAATCCCGTCAGAAACTTCTAGAACTGGACCAAAGACAAGTGCAGGTGCACCAAGCCAGGATGGCTCGGCCACCCGTGTCGACAGGGGTGTCGACTGGGCAGTCGACACCACCCAAGGTGTGTCGACACCCCAGTCGACTCCCATGTCGACTTGGGGTTTTGACGAGAGGTTTTCCCGCCCGTGCTTTCTGGCTCCAGATTTGATTTTTGAACCTGATTTTTAACTTGGAATTTTCTGAAATCTTCATTGGGCCATAACTGGGTCATACGGACTCCGATTTTCGAAAACTTGGACTCTATTTCGCGTATTTTTCCGAGACGAACGCAATGGCACAGTCCGTTTCCCTTGATTCATAATTTATCATTTAATTCTGCCTTGATTTTATGTTATAACATGTTATTTAAAATACGGGTTGTTACACAAGGCGAACCCAACGTTTGCGGTTTCGGGAAAATCCAATGGTCGGATTTCCCGCACTAGTTGTTTGAAATCACGGTTTCGAAATACGAACCGCACGGCCACGTTTCGTTTTAATTTTATTTATATTTATATATTTATATAAATATAGTTCATTCAACAATTTCAATATCGTTTCCACTTCTAATTTTTCACTAACGCCTTTAAATTTTGGAAAATTTCGCCATAACCTCCTTTGTACGGGAGGGGCTGGGAAAATTCCCAAATAGCCACACGGGCGTCTCATGTCAAAAAGAAAAAGAAAAAGCCAAGCGGCTAGCCAACAGGCTCATAAAATCATCACCCAAACAAAACAGTAAATGTGTACCTATTTGTCGGGCACAAAATTTTATTCCTCTTCTCTAGCCCCTTTGCTATAACCTGTTCAATAAATATGCATGTACATATATACAGTTCTTATCACTTATCCTTTTCCGTTCAACTTCATATTCAATTCTATTTGGTTTAAAAACACTATTCATTCTAATGTTGCATGCATAGGCAAAAATCATATCATTAGCTAATTAATGAATATTTCAACTCATGCATATTTATTTGAACGAGCTGCTATTTTTAACACTTCACATTTCAACAATTCATGTATATAATAAAAATGTGATTTTTATTGTAAAACAATTCATTTCGAAACACTATTATTTTATATAGTTTATATAGGTGATAAAAATTGATTTTTTATTATAAAACAATTTCTTTTAAAACGAGATTATTTTACATAGCCCATATAGATGATAAAAAGGTGATTTTTATTATAAAACAATTTATTTCAAAATGTGAATACCATTCAACACATGAATTTCTAATCAACGAATGAATATCGATTCAACACATGAAGGTTTTCTATAGTTTATATATATAGACAAAAATGTGATTTTTATATTTAAAACACGAATACAATTCAACACATGAATTTCTAATCAACGAATGAATATCGATTCAACACATGAAGGTTTTCTATAGTTTATATATATAGACAAAAATGTGATTTTTATATTTAAAACACGAATACCATTCAACACATGAATTTCTAATCAACGAATGAATATCGATTCAACACATGAAGGTTTTCTATTCAATGAATAAATATAGTTTCAGCAAATGAAAATAATTCAAACACGTGAATATTATTCAAAATTTCGGCAGCATAACGGCAGGGTAGTTAAAACCGGGGCCGTCCCTAGTACGGCTCCTCGCTTTACCTTAAAACCTCGCGGTTTTTGACAATGGGGATCATGCATCTAGTTCGCACGCAGGCGGCATGTATATATTTATTTCATTTCCACAAACTAATCCTATGTGGTTTCAACCAAATACTTCTCAACCACAAACGGGTATTTTTCAACCACAATCAATCAATATCAACCACAAACAATCCCAAACAACCATTCGCTATCAATCAATTTTCACACCAATCACAATCAATAAATATCGTCCATGGTTTGTGGATGGGGTGTGTGTGTGTGTGTGTATATATATATATATATATATATAGCAATTCACTTCTATTTCAACACATATATAATTTTTACAACGCATATATAACTTATACATCGAACGTACAACTTATACAACGCTTATACAAGAGGTGTACAACGCTTATATAACTCATACATCGACTATATAATTTATACATCATCATTTTCCATATCGTTTATAAATTAGAAATCTCACATTGGGTTCCACTCCACCAAAAATAGCAGAAGGCTCAGAAAAATATGCGGTCTCTTCTAAAATGTAGAAGGCATCCTCACGGTCACGATGTTTCCTGTTTCATCGAATTTCGTTAACGAACGAAAAAGATATGATTTTTATTCGAAAGACAAGATTTGCAACACTAAAAAGTGTTATTTTCCATTCAGAAATTTAAACCCGTTTACCTCGTAAAAACTTCGAAACTACGTTTCGAATTTAAACCAAATCCGCTGCACTTCGTCGAGATCCAACCGCACCACGTTGACGAGCCTCGAGAGACGCCTCAGCGCCAGAAAGATGGTGGAGCTCGAACCCCTACCTCGGCCGGAAAATGGTGCGGAACTGGTGAACTTCAGAGAGGGAATTCTCTCGATATGGTGCACGATGGAAGATGGGGTTTGTGTTGATTTGAAGGGGAGAGGACGAGCTACAAAAAGTTGCAAAGGAGTGGTGGTTTTTGATGAGGGGTTTTGCCAGAAAATAGGGGAGAAAAACA
The DNA here is from genome assembly GCA_030737875.1 of Allium sativum. Classification (NCBI taxonomy): domain Eukaryota; kingdom Viridiplantae; phylum Streptophyta; class Magnoliopsida; order Asparagales; family Amaryllidaceae; genus Allium; species Allium sativum. The sequence goes on from CM060921.1 coordinate 781,594,535, forward strand.
GAGCTCCTTCCGCCGTGTATCGAGATCGGGGAGAGAGAAGACGCAGGGGGGCTGACGTGGGCGAATGGGGTTTTTCTCTTTTTTTATTTATTTATAAAGTTTAAAAATCCGAAAATACCCCCTTCCTCTTGCGAACCCCAATCCAAACCCAACGACTGTCATCCCTAGCGTTCTACCCCCATTTCGAACACAATGGGATATGTTTCGCAGGCCCATTTGACTGTTTCAGTTAGTTTTCCTTCAAATTAAAATATATAACATTCAATATTTGATTTGAACGTACATTTCAATTTGTCAGGGCCACAAAATGATTCGAAAAATTCCAGAAAAATAAATATAGCTATGTTTTGACGATACGGTCCCAACAAAACTAGTTTCATCGAATTCTGAGACCGTTTGCAAAAAGGCCCATTTCTGGTCGATCCAATTTAACTGTAATTGACCAAAACACGTTTTCCTTTGCCACGCTCACATACTAGCTTCAAAAATTATGAAATTTGGAACCTAGCAATAACTTCACATCCCGGATCCAACAAAAGTGGTTTCGTCGAATTCCGAGGTCGTATGCAAAATGGCCAATTTTACGGGCTATATAAATTCCATAGCGACCTTTCTGAAAATTCATTCGGCCATAACTTTTTCTTTCCGCTATGAAAATTTGATTTTTCAGATTTGTTAGAAAGGTATTCACTAACAGATTTAAATATTTTTTGTTTCACTAAAATCCGTTTTGTTTTGCACCCAGTACAGTCCGACAAAGTTTGAATTCAATTTTTGAAACTGTAGCGCCATTTCAGGCCTTGTTTATAATTAAAATTAATTATATTCGTTTTTAATTGTCGATTCAAACTCACTTTTCATTGCCATTATTTAAAATATTTATTTTAAATATTAAAAATCCACTATCTCAGCCAATTTAAAATTTTTAAATTGGTTCAAATTTTCTGGGTCGTTACAAGAAGATAAGCAAGCTTATATATCCATCGAAGTGGCTCTTGGTCTCCTCTTTTCCATCGTATTCCGAATGGATCAGCCCAGCGGACCGTGAGCGCCAAGGCGAGCCTAATATACCTCGAACGAAGGTCCAACTCACCATCAGTTCGTGATCTACGCTTGACTACGAGGATCGCGACTCGATGAATTCCTTTACATTAAAAAATAAACTTACTTAACAGATTGGTAACAATGCACCCCGGAATCTAAAAAAGTAAAATCTGAATAAAGAAATTATCAAAAAGTCAATCTGATATTTATAACCATCAGAGAAAGTAACTCTTTGAAGTAGTGCGATGTTCCAAATAGGCACGACCATTTATCTGCATATTTGATGAAAGGATAGCTCTGTAGTTTCGAAGCATGTTCCATCCTTGATAAAACATACTTCGAGGGGGCAAAATGTTGGTTAACTTTTGGACCAAGCCACCAAGGTTCACACGCAAATCCAATATGAAGCCTCACTCGGGAAAGCCCTAAAGACTCATTCGTGGTCACCTAACCATTTTCGGCTCGTGACTACTGCACCACGGCCCGCTCACGTACATGCTCCACAACCCGCTCGTGCCTATGTTCCACGACCCGACCCCAAAGTCAAAGAATGAAGGCCACGACTTGGTCTTCCACGATCCGAAAGGTCGGGATCTGATGACACCTGTCCATAACCGCCATATTGACTATTTCTCTACTTACTCATGAACCAGTCCGGGATCCTCGAGATTTGTGCCACGTGTAACCACGAACCGCCTGCGGATATCACCTATAAATAGCCTTACGCTTGGCATTTTGCAGGATCTTTTGGCAGTTTGGAGTGTTGTTTCCACCATTACAGTTCTTTTATCATTTCTTATCAGTTTTAGCTCAAAATTACTGAGTGAATCATTATTGTAAAAGTGAGATTGAGAGAAATCACTGGTTGTACTTGAATTCTACGTATAATCAAGGATATAAAGTGGATGTAGGCTCGTTAACGCCGAACCACTATAAATCATGTGTGTTTTCTGCATTTTCTAGATATTAATCTCTACATATTCAGATAATTTGGGTGTTAGAGCCATTTTAGGATTTAATGCATTGTTAGTGTTATTTTTTTGAATAATATATAGGGTCCGTTTGGTACACATCCTTGTAAAGTTTCAAAATTGGGCTCACATCCGGTCTAACTTTTCATGTAAATTAAGTCCCTATTTTTCGAAAATAGGTAAAAAATAAATAAAAAACATAAACATTCATTATCAAATAAAAAACATACACGTCAAAAAATTCATGCGTTAAAATAATAAAAAACTACATCAAAACCCAAAATAACACAAAAACTGTGAAACAACATATTTTTGCATCAAAAGATGCACCTATTCGTAAATAGTTACATACATTCATGCTTATATTTCAGTACTGCGCCAAACTGCAGTATAAATGCATACATGTATGCAAATAATAGCATTATACACATCTTTTTATGCATATATTCAAATTTGACCTGTTTTTTCATGCATTCGTCGTTTTCAGACATTGTTGCACACATTTATGCTCTTGTACATAATACATGCATGCGTTCATGTGCATATTCAGAAGCCGTCTTCCCTTTTAAATTTGTTGCACACATGCATGCATATATACAGAATAGTTGCATTCATGTATGCAACTTATCGTAATACATGAATCTCAGTTCAACTTTGTATGCATACATGTATGCGACTATTGGTAATAGTTGTATATATGTATGCATATATTGGTCCAGATTTTCAACATAAAAACAATATATGAATATATGCATGTGTGTATGCTACTATTGGCAATACTTGCACAGATGTATGCAACTTTTGTTTGTTTTTTTCGAATGCTTCTGGGAATATTTCAGATTTTTTGAATTTTTTTAGTGAGTAGCGGAATTTTTTTGGCCACAACATGTAAAAGGCGGAAGTGGGCATGGCAACAGGCGGAAGTGCCAAAAAAAAAGGAGCAGCTTAATTCTAGGGACCGGTTTACATGTAAACATTGGGAGGGGCGTGGCTTTAATTTCAAACTTAAATAGGGATGTGACACTAGTATTCACTAATATATATATATATATATATATATATATATATTCTACTATGTTATATTTACTGCGTAATATAAATATTGACATAATAAAAGTCCTTGGAATAATAATACAAAATAATATAGTTCAAGTAAGTGACTTGAACATGAGATTATATAATATATTAAATATTATAATTCTTAAATATCCTTAGTTGAGTTTTAATATTTAAATAGGACAACAATAAAACATTCAGACTAGTAACTAGATTGACCGATGATAACATCTCATTGATCATAAATATACATGATATTGTGACAAAACATAAATAATATTGGAGAATAGCATATTGGACTGACCCGACATGAGAAAACTACATGGAATAAATTTAATAGTATCATAAGTTATTCTCATAGTGACAGTGATGTAATGATCCTCAGACCTTAAATCATTATAATTTTATTCGAGGATATTTGTGTTCTGATATTATCAAAAGTTATTTTTAACCGAATATACGATAAAGGTGATCATTGGATACATCTCGTATCAAATTAAAATCATAAATGATCTAGGTGGAATTTAACCCTACAATGTATATGTAGAGATATCCATGGGCCTCTTGATTTAATGAGAGTATGAAATGCATAGCCATGCTCAAATATTGATTTATTTTATATAATCTACTCATCAATCAAGATAAAAGGATTAAATTATAAAGAGGATGATTTGTTCCATGCCTTGAGTTTAATCCTGGATATATTGGTTAAAATGATTAAATTACATTGAAACATTAGTCATAAAAGGTTGTATCAAATCATTGATCTTATTATAACTTGGGTAGCAGTGACGTATTACTAGATATCAATCACTGTTTATGATTTTAAATACGATTTAAAATCACTACCAACGTTGTAATAACCTATAGGGTCACACAAAAGAATGTTATAAATGAGAAACTACTTTTTGGTCAAATAAAATATCAATCCATTGATACTTTATTTGAGTGAGACTATGAAATGCATAGCCATGCTCAAATATTGATTTATTTTATACAATCTACTCATCGATCAAAGGATTAAATTATAACGAGGATGATACATTCCATGCCTCGAGTTTAATCCTGGATAAATTGGTTAAAAAAAATTAAATTACATTAAATCACAGGTCATAAAAGGTTGTATCAAATCATTGATCTTATTATAACTTTGGTAGCAGTGACGTATTACTAAATGCCAATCACTATTTCTGATTTTAAACACGATTTAAAATCACTACCAACATTGTAATAACCTATAGGGTCACACAAAAATACGTTATACAGGAGAAAGTATTTTTTGGTCAAAAAAATATTAATCTGTTGATACTTTATTTGAAGTTGGAATGAATATTCGGGAGGGTTCCTATTTTATGGTTAACGTTTATTCTAAATGGGATATTCATTCTTCCTTTTAAATGACATGGTTAAACCTAGAACGACATGATTCGATCAGATCAAAAAATAAAATACAACCCATATACTCCTTTTCAATACCTAGAAAATCATGGCGGCTAGTAACGCCCTCCTTTTCTTCTTCGATTTGATTGACGAAGAAGATGTTCGATTGGATACCTCTAGAGGCAGGGCATTTTGTCGTGTTATCGATTCGATGCTTCTGCCCTCCTTTCAATTTTGAGATTGTTCTGGATATTCATGGATTCATTGCGAAATGTATACACCCTAACCAAGATTAATTTGGATTTACTATTCTTGCATGGATCCTTTGTTAAAATGTTATAAATGGATGGGGATCTGTTCAATAATTTCCATCATATACGATGCTTGGTAATATTTATATGTTATAGCCTAACCTATATATGTCTACCACTTATAACAAGAATTCAATGGATATATATATATATATCATGGTCTGAATAAAAACATTTGACATGAAATTGCAATATAATAGGTGTGACCTTGTATGAATTATAAATTAGGTAATCCTTTGATGTTTTGACTTTTTTATTTCACTTATGCAATTTATGGATCATGCAAAGTAATTTTTCAGTGATAGATATTTCAATAGTTTGATAGTTGTCATATTATGAACAAATAAATTAACCTATTCCATTTGCTTTATTTTACAAATATTTTTGTTCATAAACTCTCACTACAATAATAGCTAATTATTCTGGCAGGAGGGGCTGACGGCTCTCGATGGGAAGGCGGCGGTCGTTGGAAGCCTCGGATTATCTTGAATATCTGCAACCCGATCCTTTTTCTTTCTCACTCTTCCGGCATGAAATCCTTACTCCAAAACCTTTTTTCCCTATTTCAAACCCTCCAACACAATTTCGAGCTCTAAGATCTTCCCCAACACCACATACGACGTTAGCGTCTCATTATTGTAAGTATATACTCATATTTTTATTAAAAATCATGTTTTTCCCTAACCTAATAATTGCATAAATTGGGATTCGTTAGTGATTGCAATTTTTTCCGACAGCGTAGTATTGATTTATAGCATCCTCTTATGCACAAATCTTATGTGTTATCATCAAATTGTAAAATGTATGTATAATTGTGATTGTTTGTGTATATGTAAATCATTGTATATGTGTGTCTCTCATATCGTTGTATTGTATTAGTTGAAATAAGATAAATTGAATACACGAGCTAGGAACATTATATTGTGCATGTCTTGACTTATGAAACAACAAAGATGCTTGAGTCTAAAATCTAATTAACTATTTTGAAAAATGACAATAATGATAAACTAGCTTTAGGTGATGTAATACGTCGAACAAATGTGCTAAATTAAATATTTTTTGTAAATGTGAACAATAGGTAAACTGTATTTTTCTCGTAAAATGCGCACATCTAATTGACTAATGTCCCTTAGAACGCTTTTGCTCTGTCTGACAAGCGTTGTACATGATCGTTATATAAGTAGTCATTTTTATCAAAAAACAACCATTTATATTCATTTTATAATGTTTTTTGGATTTGTTCCTGTATTGGACAAGTTATAAACACAATAAACATTTATACTTTTTATACTACTTCATCTCAAACGATTCACAAAATTTCAGCCAAACTTTTTCTTTTTGCTTCCCACGTACACGCATTTGTGTACAATGCAGGGAACAAAACAGAAATGCTGTTGTTGAATCATTTGAGACGAAGTAATATATGAAATGTAAATGCTTACTTTGTTTGCAATGTGAAGTAGAATTGGCGACCATGAAATAAAAGATAGCTTTGTGTATAACTTTTAGTATCGATACGTTAAAAAATAAAATTTGTTGTATTTGAAAATGTTTTTCAAATTTTGAAATAGTTATTTAAATTCAAATATTATACTTGTGTAATACGGCTATGAAAATAAACTATTTTAAATATGTATTCTTGAAAATAATTATTAATTTTTGAACTTATCGCTCATTTTCTCAAATAGAAAAAATGATTTATTTTTTTGTTGATCGAAGGAGATGGACGTATCAAAGAAGAGGTCTGAAAGGCTCAATAAAGAACATTTTTATAATGTTATAAACGTATTTGTTTGGTTCACTTTAGGTAATAATCGAAATAATCCAAAAATTCATTGTTTGTAATAAGTGTAGACATTTGAAGTATCTGTTACTTGATATTGTGAAACTCCATTTGTGCAAAAAGGGATTCGTACCTGAGTATTATGCTTTGGACCATCATGGAAAAGTCATAGAAAATACTTTTATTGAGTTTGAGTTAGAAAGTGTTGTTAATGAAAATGTCTATACGACCAATATTGAAAATATGGTCAAAGATGCAGTAAAATAAATGATTCCTATGGTTGAAGTTAATGACGATAACGAAAATGTTGAAGAATTGAATATTGAAGCAATTTTTTTTACGATTTACTAGATGCTGCTAAGAAACCTATTTGAAATGGCTATAAAAGCGAAACTTAGCTGTCAGCAATCGCAGAATATATTGCGATAAAGTCAAAATAAAACGTCACTGAAGCTGGGTTTATGGCTATTGTACAAACTGCAAAAGGACATATGTTGTTCGATAATTTAATTTAAATAAAATCACAACGAAGTCAAAAAACTTATGTCAGCTTTTGGCTTACCTTATTAGAAAATAGAAACATATTTAAATGGTTGCATATTGTTTTGGATAGAAGACGTAAACCTTAGAAATTGTAAAAATATGTAATCAAAATAGATACAAACCAAGAAAAAAGAAGGGAAATGAAGTTATGTACAACAGTATGCATTACTTACCCATCACTCTAAGGCTTCGAAGATTATATGAATATTATGTAACTGCATCTGATATAAGACAATATAGTGTGAGATCAGAGGAAGAGGGTACATTGACCCATCTGGTCGATGGAGAAGTATGGAGGTATTTGATAAAACTTATCCTAATTTTTCAGCAGAGAGTCGTAATGTTAGAATACGATTATGTAAGGATGTTTTTTTTTACCATTTTCTCAATTTTGTGCTATATTCATCATGATCCATTATCATCACACCTATAATTTACCTCCATGGATGTGTATGAAAATGCAATATATGTTTCTTATTGTTGTCGTTCCTGGCCCTAGCGATCCGACATAAAGAATTGATGTTTATTTACAACCAATGATTGATGAATTAAAAAAACTGTGGAACGAAGGAGTAGAAACATACGATGTTTCAAAGAAGAAGAAATTTCATATATTTGCTTCTTTATTGTGGACTATATGTAATTTTCCTGCCTATAAAATGCTTTCAGGATGGAGTACTGTTGGTCGTCTAGCATGTCCATATTGCATGGAAGAAACACGAGTATTTTTTTCACCGTATGGTAAGAAAATTTCATTGTTTGGCTATTATCGATGTTTTCTCCATGTAAATCATTCTTTCAAAGGAGACATGAAAAATATTTTAGCTAGTAGAGTAAAAACCAGACAATCGCCAACGTTATGGTCAAGCGAAGACATATACAAAATGGTTAGGGACTATCCAAAGATATATGAAATTGGAGTGCAAATAGAAATTGAAGGCAACTTTACTGTTCATAACTGATTCAAACGGTCTATTTTTTGGGAGTTGTCGTATTAGAAACATCTTCTGCTTCATCACAATATTGATGTAATTATATTTGATAATGTCTTTAACACAATTTTGAATGTCAAAGGGAAGACTAAGTATGATTTGAAATCTAGACACGATATAGAAGAATTATGCAAATGTACCGAGCTTCACATGAAACCAGGTGATAGTAAAAATCCAAAGGGATGTTACAAATTAGATAGTAATCGAGTTAAAGTTGTGTTAAAATGGGTAGAAGGGCTAAGATTTCATGATGGGATTTCATTAAATCTTCGTAGATGTGTTGGCTTTACAAAAAGGTAGATTGAGCAGAATGAAAAGCCACGACTATCACATAATGATGGAAAATTTGTTATTCGTTATGTTAAAAGAACTATTGCCGCTAAAATTTGGTGGATAGTAACGGAGCTTAGTATGTTTTATAAAGGGATTTGTTCGACTAAGTTAAAAGTGCAACATTTACGTAAACATAAATAGATATTCCCATATTGCTCTGCAAATTAGAGAAAATATTTCCGCCAGTTTTTTTAATGTAATGGAGCTTTTACTTGTTCATCTCCCATTTGAAACAGGACTTCGAGGTCTTGTCCAATATGGAGGGATGTACCTGTTTGAGAGGTATATAACTAGTAATATAAATTAAAGTTGCATAGATATCTGAACCATCTGAAGAAAAAAGTGAGACAAAAAGCACGAGTTGAAGGTTCGTTATGTAAATTTACATCGAAAAAGAAGCTATGTTCTTTTTCTTTTACTATTTCAGCGACCTTATGAATATATCATTTGAAAGTGTTCCTCGTAATGATGAAGGCGACGAACAAGATTCCTTTCAAACAATGTTATCTATTTTTAGACAACATGGTCGGGCTTTTGGGAAATGCATAGAAATAATGCTATATGATAGAGATCTTCATGAAGCACACACTTATATTCTTCTAAATTGTGCCAAGGTTGCACCATTTGTTAGGTAATCTAAAATAATAATTTGTGTTTTATTCATTTCTATAATTCATTCTCACATAGAATCTAATGTAATATTTTATTTATATATACAATGTTTATGAACGTGAACATCCATACGGAGATCTCTGGAAAGAATTTTCTGGTTGGTTTTCAAAATATGTTTACGAGATGAAAATTTGTGTTGTTGACGAAGGGTTGAAATATCTTGCGATGAGACCAAAAAGAGTGGTGAAGGCATATCCAATATATTTTGTTAATGGATATAAGTTTAACATCAAAGAATACGGTGCAGAAAAATTAAATAATAATACAAGTATATTTATTAAAGGTAGCGACAATCCAGAAAATCACATAAATGATATTTATGGAGTTTTAGAACAAATTTTGCAACTGACATACTTCTCATGCCCTACTGAGGAAGTGTTTCTATTAGATAGAATTGGTTTAGCAATGTTCCAGGTTCTAGAATTAATGTGAACAAGAATTTTAATCTTATCGAAACAAAGCACAAATTGCGTTATCACAATTATGATCCTTTTGCACTAGCCAAACAAGCATTGCAAGTTTATTATGCTCCTCACCCGTCTCTAAAAAGAGATAAAGTTGATTGGCTGGTAGTTTTTAAAACAAAGGCAAGATTCATTTCGATGAGAATAATGTTCCAGATGAGAAAGCTTATTAGGCAGATCTTGAGAGCAACGAAATAATAATTACAAACAATCATATAGATTTTGGACCTTTGATCAATGAATCAAATGGTGAACTGTTTGACAGTACAGAGGAAATTAACTTAGAAAATGAGATCGAATCTGAATCAGAAGACGATGATGATTAATATAAATGAGTAGTATTAATTAGATAGTTATGCTACCGTGTATATTTTTTAATTAACATAAAGATGATGAACTCTTGGTATATTATGAAATTGATGCAACTATGAAACCAAATATGTTTTCTATTGCTTACATCTTTTACGACATTTCCATTTGTCATTTATTCAGCTATTTTTATCAAAAAATGCAATGTAAGTTGCTTACTTTGGAACATGGGACCCAATATAAATCAGATATATACAATTCCATTCTATTTCCATTCAGTCATTAAGCTAGCTATATCATTTATGTCATTTAATTATAAAATATATTTCGTTATCATGTTATTATTCTGTTTTGAAACAACGTGTATATATGTCAAAGGTATAGATATGTCATCCAGCGGTAGAAGTTTATCCCTATCATCCGAAGGAGATGACGGCATTCCATCGCAATCGTCACAGCGTACTATCGTTACTTTAGTACCTATAGCTGAGGAGTAAGAAATGAACTTTATTCAACATCTTAAATATATTTTAACGATTTATGTCAATCATATTAAAAAAATAAGGGATTCGATCTACAACGATCAAGGATTGTACTGGATGTTTCTAAAGCGGCTTATCGGGGTAGGGTGTCTGCTTGTTGGTCGAAGTGGGATACCATCTATTCCCACATAGTAAAGTATATTTGGCAGGATGTCTTGCTAGTGTATTTTTCTGTTTTCCATTTCTACTTCTTTTTTGTCGCTTTTGGACTGTTTATCATTTAAAGTGTCATGTTTGCTTTATTGTGAAACGCAGGCTGAGTTAGACTTTCAGAAAGACAATACGCAGCTCGCACGAGATTACTAGAAGTGAAAAATGCAAAAGAACTATAACGATCTGATGTATGAAGTGAAGAAATTAGGAAAGAAGCCAAACTGGATGGGGGCCGCATATGGGAAGGTTGGTTCACTACACCAAAACAAATGATTGCCCACTAGTATAAGGTCGCAAACAATTTCAGCAACGCTTAGTTGCGTTGCTATAAGGGGATGGAAATTTATTTCCAACGCGTATGAGCCTTGGTAGATTTTCTCTTTCAACTCGTATAAGCATTGGTATATTTTCCTTTGTAACGGTTATAAGCATTGGGTGATTTTTGTTCACAACGCTTAAAAGCGTTGGAAGATTTTTGTTTACAACGCTTATAAGGGTACAAACATTTTCATTCTTAACGATTATAAATGTTGCAAGTTTTTAATTCCCCATAAATATAAATGTTAACAGTAATTAAAATATATGTTAGTAATTCCCATATTCTGACATTAATAGTCAATTAATAACTAACATGATTACAATATTGACGATATTTAATATGAATACAAAATTAATATTATTCTCTATTTAAAAGGTATAACTCAATGAATATCAATAAAACAACATCATAATCAAGAAAGACATAGAATACCAGTTAACAACAGATAAGTACAATACATAATTAAGTTGCTGAATCTAATACATAAATGAAATTCTACAAATACTGAATATGAAACTCTAGCCATATAATAAAGTCTCCATCTTAAAATTCACATAACTTATACATTCCATTTTGAGGACCATCATAAATTGGTGCATCTGGTTCAAGATCTTCTATTGAATCATTAGGCTACCATCCAATTTCTTCTTCTCTTCTACTTCCTCTAGAAGTGCATGTAACTTAATATCACATTAAATTGAAATTTTCAGTTGCTTGTTAAAAACAAAAAAAACATAAGTATTATATTGATAGGCTTGACTTTAGTAGATATTGATAGGCTTAGTTTTAATTAAGCCATTAGGCTCGGTTTTAAACTGTGCATCTATAGCCTCAATTTTAATTTGTGCATCTATAGGTTCAATTTAAACTGATCTAGGCTCAAGCTTATTGAAACATAAACCTTGTAGGCTCTGTTTAGAGAGCCATCAGGCTAGTAAAACTGGGCCTACAAGCTCAGTTTAAACTAGGCCGAACTAAGCCACCCAGCTCGGTTTAAACTAAGATCATAGGCTTAGTTTAAATTGAGCGACAGTTTCAGTTTAAACTGAGCTGCTCGGTTAAGGACTACTAAGCCATAAGCTCAGTTTAAAATGAGCAAGCCTTAGTTTAAAATAAGCAGGGTGGCTCAGTTTTAAATTGAGCCTAATTCAGTAATCAGACTTTATCGCTGAAAACAAACATCACGCGTATTATTTATGAGATATAAAAGATTTGGAGTTACCTCATTTTAGATCCTCTGATTCATGATTTTAATGACAATAACTATACAATCGTGATATACAACACATATATACAATATCTGTCTTTGTAGGAGATATACATGTGTAGAAATATCATTGAAGATTTGAAGACATATACAAGGAGTATGTAAAAGAGATTCATTATAAGATAGTACTTTGTATAATAGTAGAAATAAAATGTACAATCTCCTTGGATATATAGTTTTAATAAGTTTATCAGAAAACAAGTTTGTGCGCATATCAGACGTCTGTCTAATAAGATCAGACATTTGTCTATAGACTCTGGAAATTTTCCAGAATCAGCACAGACGTCTGACCTTAAAAGACAGATGTCTTTCACTAGCCTTGAGAAAATACACAGAGTAAAGAACAAACGTTTGTTCTGTTGGTCAGATGTCTATCTTGAGTGACGACCTATTTTCCGAAAAGTGTTTCTTCCAAAAGTCACGTCTATTTCTTTAAACTCTAGTTTCAACTTATCAATGGTTACAACTTTCGAACTATGGAGTTTTCAATCTAAAAGCAATATCCTTTCAGTAAAACTCTTCAATATCTATATATAGATTAAAAACAAAAGAGTTTATTTATTGAATCTTTCTGAATCTCTCTTATACTCTTTGTACTCTCTTGCAACCTATTCATTACTCAAAAGCAAACTTATTCTTCCATATAAAAGCACTTCAACTCGTATATTTACTCAAGAAAATTATAAGAGAAGTTTTGTAAGCATTCAGTCAAAATCAGTGTTGTATAGAACACAAGCTTGTCAAAAGAAACAACACTTCTGTATGCCTATTCCCTCGAGAAAAGAGAGGGTTGTTTTTTATAGTTAGAAAGCTAAAGGAGAGCTTCGGGACTGTACGTAGAATGGGAGGTCCGAACCAGGACAAAAGACCGGTGCGATCGATCTTTACTTTACTTATTTCTGCATTTCTAGCTTTTATAGTAACTATACTTGCTTAATTAGACACACACGATCCATATTAGCACTTACAATCGGTATCAGAGCAACGGATTCTATCGATCGTCACAACATTTTAGAATAATGGTAAAAAAGAGATGTGGTCGAAATACAACATGAAAAAAGTCTGATACAAGCAAAGCTATAACAAATGAGGACTACAAAAAGGTACTCTCTGATTTACAAATTTTAATGAAAATAATGATAATATAGGAAACTTAATTTTGTTATTCTAAAGAAGGTGAAATCTGTCGAACTTGAAAATGAAAAATTGGGAAAAGAAAAATTAGACTTAGAAAATCAACGTAGTACTTTAAAAAATAATTTTATTGTTTTTAAAGATTCTCAAAAAACAATATATCATGTTTGAAAAAAAGGAAAATCGTTCAAATGAAATTTGTGGTTTGAAAAACCAAAATAATTTATTACAATCATCTTTAGATAACTCAAAATCTCAGATTGAACATCTCAAAAATGAGAACAGTATGTTAAAGGAGGAGAATTATGAATTAAATAAGAAAACTAATGATTTGAAAATAGCTAAATTTCTTTTAAAAATGTTAGTCGCGACTTTAGATTCAAATTTGAAAAATGTGCAAGTGAGTTCACGAAATTTAATGAAGGTCAAAATGATTTAAATGTGATTTTATCTAGTTCTATATCTTTACATGACAAAAGTGGTTTAGGATATATTAAAACTGATCATAAAAATAGCACTAAATATGCTTTCAAGTATAATAAAAATATTAGTGCTTGTACTAAATTTCGGGCAAGTTCTAGAACCAATTTTATATAAATTGAAGTGCTTCTATAGGTAATAATGTTTATTATATTTCTAGAATTACGAAATTAATAGGAAATATGAATAAAAACTATCTAAGTATATGGGTTCATGTTAATTGGAAAAATAGAGAAAAATATATCGATGATTATTTTGATTTTGTAGTTAATAATGAAAATTTTATTTTTAAAGGTTCCATTCAACTCTTTTGGGTATGGTTACCTTCCGTCTAACCCCATGGACCCTAACAAATAAAGTGGGTACCAAAATATATATTTCAATATTTTCAGGTACCCAAAGAGATTAAACGATGACATGAATTTTACATAGCAAATGTTCCTTACATACGATGGAAAATGGGCATACGATTAACGAAGCTGCAAGCAATTTGGTATATCCAATTCACTCTTTTATTATTTTGGGGTTGATATTTTTATTTTATTTTTTAATGTCAAAATATATATAAAAAAATGTTTGTAATAGCCTATATTAATATATGACCCAAAACCGATTATTATTTTCATCCTTATTGCTGATGACAAAAGCGGAGAAATTGTATATATTGACAGGGGAAGTATATAAATTTAGAGGAAATAGATATTAAGGGGGAGTAATAAAATAAATTTATTTATAAATTCGTACAGTTGTCATCATCAAAAAAGGGGAGAATGTTGAAAACATGGTTTCAGTGTTTTGATTATAATAACTGTACGATGTTTGCCACTAACGTGTTTGTCGAGTTTTTTATTTCAGGTCGAATAAAAATTCGAAGCATGGTAAAAAGGGAAAAAAAAGGAAGATATAAAATTATACACACTCATATACGAAGAGATGCACAAAAATTGCCATGTTGGGGATTGAACTTAACAACCGATGCACAAGTTTAGATGAAGTAAAAATTTGCACAAAGAAAAAGGTTAACACTTCCATGACTTGATCTCATATATGTTGGATGGGACACATGCTATTCCACTTGACCTTGCATCTCTTTGAAATTCCCTTTCATCAGCAAAATACCGAAATATAGCCTACAGCAAAACTATCAGGATTTGATCCAATGTCCCTCCCTTGGGACGCAAACACACCTACCACTCAACCAAAGCACCAATTAAATAACAAAGGGTTGCAACTTTATTTGAACAGAAAAAAGGCCTGGAAAATAGAAAAAAGTTTATACCGGGATTCAAACCTTACAATCTGCAATTGGAAGTTGCATATCTTACCAACCAGGCTATATGATCTTTTGTACAAAAACTTAACTGCTATATTACATTAATGTTTCTTTGTTGTTGAAAAGATGCAAAAACGCTTCACCCATGATTCGAACCTAATCTTCTTGCAAGGAGCCATGCGTTGTTACCAAACTCACCAAAGGCCACTTCAATTAAGAAAATAACGACATTATATTTAACGATTTAAAACAACTATTCAAATGGAAATACAGAGTCTTTTCAACAAATTCTCATATTGGATGGATACTTCTTTTCAAAATGGAATTGTGAAAGGATTGCAACTATTTATTGGTCTCTTATCTCTCTTATATAAGTATCATAGCATCCTAAACCAAAATACACAACTCTCTTCTCTAAATATTTATAATTTTACTTCCAAACGCTCCAAATTTCATATTTGTTTCAAAGCAAATATTAGGCCAGTGTCACTTCACTCCACAAATATTCAAATCTAGTCAAATTTCACTTTCTGGCCTCTGCGCACCCAATCTGCATCATTATTTTTGAAGGCTATAAAAGTGGTACTACATTGTGACATATGTGTGTTATCAAGAACACAAAAAAAGTTAACTATTTCTTATTTTTGTTGAAGTCATGTTCGGTTGTTTAGGCACAAGTCATCTTCGGTTGCTGAGGCGAAATATTTTTCTACTGCTCTAGTCCCTGTTCTGCAGTTCAGGTATTGTAATACTTGTTCCTCTAGGTTAAGTGAGGGTTTGTTGTTTTAGTGAAATTCCAGAAGGGTGTCTGGGACTGGAAATATGACGGAGTTCCAAATCAGTATAAAAAATTCTAGTTTTATTTATCTTTTCTGTTGTTGTTACAATTATTTTACTGTTGATTACTGTGCTTCAAATTCTACATATATATATAAGCCATCATCGATCTAGTGCACAGCGACTATTCTTTAAATTCTACAAAAAAACCGCAACTCTAAACAATGCAAAAGCAATGAATGTTTTATTTTGTGCTCTAGATAAAAATGAGTTTTCACGAGTTATGTTATGCAACACTGCATATGACATCTGGTGTACCTTACAAGTAATACAGAAAGGTACTATTAAATTCAAGCAAATTAAAATTTCAATTTTACAAAATCGGTTTTCATCTTTTAGAATGAAACAAGGTGAAACCATAGTTGATATGTATTCGAGATTTCAAAATATTCAACATGATCTGATTGGCCTAGGAATAAAATTCGTTGATTTTGATTTAGTCTCTTGAATATTCAGTTCTTTGAAATATGAGTGGGAAAGGAAAGTATTAGCTATAGAAGAAGCTAATGACCTTTCAGCACTCAAAGTTGAGGAATTGATTGGAAATTTAATGTCCTATAAAGATAACTTGCAGGAAAGAATGGAATAAAACAACGAAAAAAGAACATAGCTTTTCCAGCAAACAATGAAGATTCCAACTTAGAAGAGGATAAAATTGTGTTCATAGCCAAAAACTACAATAAGTTCAAGAAGTTTGGAAAATTGACTAAATTCCAAAAGGACGGAAAATCAAGCTCAGCAAATCAACCCTCAATCAAGTGCTTTGATTATGACGAATTTGGTCATATGAAGAAAGACTGCCCAAAGCTCAATAATGAAAAGAAGAAACACAAAAATGAAAAATTCAAAAAGAAAAGAAGAGCTTTTCAAGTCACTTGGGTTGATTGCGACTTTTCCTTATCAGATAGTGATAGTGATAGCGACCTGGAACAAGCTAATGCATGTTTTATTGTGGACAGAGATGAGGTATGACCTGAACTTAATTATAATGAAATCTTAGAGATTAGCATGGAGTTAGATGATAAATATAGAGAGCAAAAAAAAAGAACAAAGAATATGTTGCTAAAATAAATAGAATGTAAATTGCTATAGGATGATTAAAAGATGAGAAAATCATTCTAGAAGGAGAATTAGAAAATGTACAAAATAGTTGCAAAAAGTTGTCTTCAGAAAATGATTTATTATTAAAAGAATTAGGAAAATTTGAACTATAAAATAATGATATTTGAATAAAAACATAAATTTAAATAATCTAGAAGTTTCACTTTCTGAAATTTCAAAACTCAAAAATTAGTTTGAAAAAATTACTACATATGTTTTAAAATTTAACAAAGAAAAACAAAATTTAGATAATCTAATCAAAAGTTCCAAACCTTCTGGAAATAGCAATGGATTAGGCTTTAAAAAGGATTCAAAACCTAAAAACTACATCTTTCTTTATAAAAGTCAAAAGGAAAACATTTAATAAAACGGTGTTAAAACCTTAGAAGGTAAAAATATGGATTCCTAAATCCAATAATAAACTTATTAGACAAGATAATGATGAAAACTTTCTACAAAACGTAGTTTATATTACAAATTATGTTTATAAAGGCCTCAAACCCATTTGGGTATGGCTGCCTTCTCCACTGAACATTTTGGACCCTAACAGAGGGACTGAGTACAATTAGACATTCTTATCTTGCAGGTACCAAAACAAAAGGATAAATGGATATTAGATAATGGCTGCTCCAAGCACATGACAGGAAGCAAAAGCATGTTATCAAACATAACATACATGGATGGTGGCACAATAACTTTTGGTGATAATTCAAAAGGATACGTCATTGGCATAGGTGAAGTCATCAAAATCGGCGTATCGAACTTTCCTATTATTTCTAATGTACTATTCATTGAAAATTTAAAGCATAATCTTCTAAGTACTAGTCAGCTATATGACAAAGATTTTCAAATTAATTTTGAAAAATATAAATGTAGCATACTTGATAATAATAAAAAATAATTTTCGAAGGGTTTAGGAAAAGAAATATTTATATTTAAATATGAAAACACAACAAAATTCTAATTTATGTTTGACGGCAAAACACGATGATCCATGGTTATGGCATAAATGGTTTTGTCACATAAATATTATGTATTAAGTAACTAGCTAAACATGAATTAGGAAGGGGTTTACCAAAAATTAATTACAAAGTTGATAATAATTGTGATGCATGTCAATTTGGTAAATTAAAGAAGAGTTCATTTAAATCCAAGAATAACATCTCAATAAAACATCGATTAGAATTGTTACATTTGGACTTATTTGGTCCTACTCAAATCCGTTCATTAAATCATAATAAGTATGTCTTTGTGATTGTAGACGTTTTTTCAAGATACGCATGGACGTTATTTTAAAAATAAAAAAGTGATACTTTTGGATTGTTTAAAATATTTGCTAAAAGAATAAAAAATGTTATGGATTTGAAAATAAAAAATATACGTAGCGATCATGGCGGCGAATTCGAAAAAGAGCTATTTACTGATTTTTGTGATACAAAGGGACATCATAACTTTTCATTCCCAAGAACACGACAGTGGTTTACCCAAGCAATAACTACACCAAAATAGGTGATTCCCAAGGAGTATAATCGTCGCAAACAATTTCAGCAACGCTTATTAGTTTTGCTATGGGGGCATGGCAATTTATTTCCAACGCATATAAGCGTTGGTATAATTTCTCTCCCAACGCTTGTAAGCGTTGGTATATTTTCACTCCCAATGCTTATAAGCATTGGTATATTTTTGTTCGCAACGGTTATAAACGTTGGTAGATTTTTGTTTGCAACACTTATACATGTTGCAATATTTTTGTTTGCAACGATTATGCATGTTGCAATATTTTTGTTTGCAACGCTCATACATGTTGCAATGTTTTTATATGCAACAAATATAAAATGTTAATAATAACATAAATATGTATTAGTAATTCTCATATTCCAACACTAACAGTCAATTACTAACTGACATGATTATAATATAAACGATATTTAATATTAATCCGAAACAGATAATATTTTCAATTTAAGAAGTATAACTCAATGAATACCAATGGGCAAAATTTATAATCAAGTACGACATAAAATATTAGTTAACAACAAACAAGTACAATACATAATTAAGTATCTAAATTCAATACACAAATAAAATTCTACAAATACATATCCGAAAGTCTGGCAATATAACAAGGCCCAAGGTTATACCATAAATACCCAAGGTTAGAAACATATAATATACATCATAAAATGATAATTGATCAATCACAGATCCGTTGCTCCAGTCTCCACTTCCTTAGATTTCTCTTTTGCACGCTACAGCTAAACTATAAAAAATATCAGATATTCCTAAGTTAGCAAAGAGGTTTTAAAAAGACAAAACCACCATACCTTCTCAAGAATAGTCTCATTCTCTTCTTGTAGCAATTCCAGCTGCATGTTAAATTAAACAAAAGACCTATCATACAAAAGCAATATTCTCTATCAATGTTATAGCTTTTCAATCTACATGGCAGGCGTTGCATGAGTGCGAGGTTACCAAAAATTGGATATTCAGCAAAGGTGAGAGTTTACCTCATCTATAAGTGCAGATGCCTCTCGATGATTGCTTGTGTCTCTTGAATTCTGAAGTGCAATATCTGTAGCAATTATACAATACATGTTGGTAACTTGTGTACGAAAGAGAAAATAAACAATGTACCAGGTTAAAAAATGAATCCTAACAGAGTTGCGCAACTCAGTGCAAAACCGAGTTGCGCAAACTGAGTTGCAAACCGAGTTGCGCAAACGCAGTTGCAAACCGAGTTATGCAAATGCAGTTGCAAACCGAATTGTGTAAACTCAGTTGCAAGAGTTTGAACAAACTCAGTTGCAAGAGTTTGCGCCAACTCAGTTTGCAAACTGGGTTGCTGCTGCACAAACTCAGTTACTACTGTAAACTCAGTTGCAAACAGAGGTGTTGTGGCGCAACTCAGTTTGCAAACTAGGTTTGCGCAACTCAGTTGCAAACTGAGTTCTGCAAACTCAGTTTTGCACTGAGTTGCGTAAACTCAGTTTGCAAACCGAGTTGCGCAAACATGATAATGGATTTCCCAGACTCCAACAGAGGCAGCTGCTTGAGCTCTTTTTTTATTGATCAATGATAGTGGGTTTTCATTGCAAATAAGAGCACATACATTTATCATATAAATATCAAGTAGCACAACATGAATTGCACCACTTACACCTATAATTCATAGCTCACTTCAATGCAATCAGTTTATTAGCTTTAGCCAGACAACCCACCAGATCCCAATTTATCACATAGCTGCAATTATTATCTTCGCTGCTCTTAGGATCTGGCACTACAACAAATTGACATTATTACAATAGTGGAAAACGATTGTAAAATACTTTTTACAACAGCGGCGTAACCGTCGTAGATTAAGAAGTTGTAAAAAACTAAAATCTTTTATAACTGTTTTGCACCATTGCGACACAGTTGTAATATGTATATTTTACAACTATTTTTTACCATTGTAATAGAGTTTATTACAACTGTTATGCACCGTTATTGTTATAATATTTACAACTATTAATAACCTTTGTGATATACTTTATTACAACAATTGTTTTACAGTTGTAATATATCCACAAATTATATATTACTAATAAAAGAATTCATTATATAATATATTATCTACAAAACTGAAAGTATAAACAAACTTAAAATATGAACCAAAACAATTTATTAGTTTTTTCAAAGCTTGTTGCAATGAGAACACAATCCACAATTCAGTGTCAATATTATTCCAAGCAATAATGTCATGAGTACAAATCTTTTTTTGGCAACAGAACAAATAACGAGAACTTAAGTATGAATAACTTGTACTCGTCTTGTAATTTAATTAAGATCATTGCCCCTATTTAGATGTTATTTTTCTTCCTCCCATAGTATTTTCTCAGCAATGTTCATGGCTTCTGTTTAGTGAAGAATGCTAGGAGCAATAGCGCAACTCATCTTGCAGAAATGTGATGGACAGCTTCCACCACTGTAACTGCCACCATTAATCTTTTGAAAGCCCCCAAATCCAATTCCCTGCAAATAGTTTTAGAGGTTGCCAATGCAACTTAAACAGATCTAATAACTAACCAGTTTCCGACGAAATGATACAAAACAAGCTTAACACCTCTAATGAAATACCAATCAGGATCCTGTGGAGTAAGTTCCTTAAACTTTCTCATTTTCACAATGTCAGTCCATTGGGGAAGCACCATCTGTTGAAATTAACAACGATCAAAACGGGGATACCAAAGTAATTTTGTATAATATGCCAGTACGTCAGCTGTCTATCAACATTAAAATAACTGAGTACATTTTGGATTATGCCCAAAGAAATAATTCAATAACAATGCAAGGAAATATAAACCGAAGAATTAAATAAAGTAACCTTATCGAATGGAAGTCAAGCTTAGTTTATGAAAAGTTCTAGCATGGTACTAACTAAATTAAATTTTACTAAGCACACAACTATCATTCCTTAAATTCATTACTCATGATATGCACACATCCTTGAAACCAACTATAATTATGCCATGTGCAATGCACAGTATTCTTACTTCAGGCGTTCAAGTTTCACAAACATATAAAGGAAAACCTAGAATCTCAATAATTATTATAGTAAATAACCAACAAACATTTCAATTAACTGAAAAAAGCTTGTGATTTTTAAACTAAGATATGTAAGACCGAATGACATGGTATAAACGTTGAAACTGCAGTATGGTGACGGTTTGAATTATTGCACATGAAGATAAGCTTATGACTTTCTGTTTCTTTTTGGGTCCACAATTATAACTATATATAAACAAATTACTACATCCATTTATTCACGTGTACAATCAACTAGTGTTTCGCATTACATAAGTTGAACTTAAGTACCAGGGAGCTGATGATGAGTCATACATTACTTGTCCTATTTTTAGACACTTCCTTTTTATGATCCGAACGTAATTCCCATATGTAGGTAGATTGCTAGCATAACATAATATAAATGAATGATCAGGACACAGGTATCTTCTGTTACCTTTTCTTTCAAAGAGAGTATCCAGAAAGGCGTCAGGTTTTAGGAAGCGCTCTTTTGGTTTATATTGTCCTTCACCGTCCTTCACTGTCCTTCTGAAACCGGTGCTTCCACCATATTTTCCCTTTGCTTTGCGTACTTGTGCACGTAGAACAGGGTAAGGAAGAAAGGATTGGACAGACACAAATATGTTCTTCTTCTAAACTATATCAGAAAGACAATGCAGTTTTCTTCTGACGTCGGCTACAATGTAATGCAAATATTGTGGCTATCTTTTGATATCGGCGGCTGCAATGCAGTTCCTAAACAAACACAAAATAATATAATAGCAACATTCAAAAAGACTGAAAATGCAAATCTGCAAACAAAGGAACAATCCAAAATCTGTAGTGCCAAGCAACTATATACTACCAAAATACAGACAAAGCCTAACAAACTATCATGTGCCAGGGAAAATAAACCACAGGGAACAACGCCATCAGCCGAAAGTGGAGCATCCAGACACCACGTCCTACCACAGAACACAAAATGATACAGCGCTGACTCCACCTTCAGAAAACAAAACACCACAACCTAAAAGACTTCGGCCAAAATCCAAGCAGCAACGATCCAGATCCATAGTTCGCACAAGACAATGAACAAAAAGGCAGAGGAAAACCTGGAAACAGGGAACCAAAAAAACCTGGGCAAGGCGGCTTGAAGTGGAGAGGAGCTGACAATATCAACGTCAAGTATAGGAGAAGAGAATGGATAAGCTAGGCTGAAGAAGGGGGAAGTCACACGGTAGAAAGGAATTAGCTTGAAAGCGACATAGATCTAGGCCAGGGAAAATTAAAATGGGAACAGTTGAAAGAAACAAATGCTAGGGGAGGAATGGATCGGGTGAAACTAGAGGGAAGTATGAAGATTTGCAGTGAAAAGTAGGGATTTTGAAAAGGACAAAGAATAGATATGAGGAGAAGAAATGCGGTGGAAGGAGGAGGAACACGGTCCCTATTAAAAATAACATTATGTTTCTTAATTAAATCAATCCACTTACGAGGTTTGATTCTGAACTGCAAATTTCCTTCTAGCTGTGGACAAGCATTTAAATCGAGATTTAGGCGAGCAGGAGCAAGGTGGTGTTATAAGCATTAGCAAGTTGATGTCAAATTACAGAAAGGTAAAACATGAATCACAACAGCGAGGTAATTTTCCGAAGCTTGGAAAGGCTCCGATAAAGGTGGAGAGGGGAAAAGGGAAATGAAAAGGACGGATAGGGGATGGGATCTGGAACTTATAAGCTTTTTGGGGAAGAAGACGTATGCGGGAAATGTAAATCAGTGTGCGGGAAATGAAAGTAAGTGGCGGAGAATGAAAATAAGAGGCGGCAAAATGAGAAGTAGCCGACGTCAATTATCATGCGTTATTTTTTCAATTATGATTATTTAATATTAATTACTAAATACTAATTACTATGTGTATATTAGTAATTATCAGTTATCATCACTGCTTACTGATTATTAATTATTGAACACAATTAAGTTGTAAATCAAATATTAACGTTATTTTTGAATTATTAATTATTGATTTTAATTATTTTTATCAATTATCGCTACATAGTTACTAATTATTATTATTATTATTAAAATATAATTCTTATTTATAAATTTATTATTGATTAATATTTATTAATTATTTATTAATCGTTTGTTAGTAATTACAATATTGATTTTTTCTCACTTCAAGTTAATCATCATTATCATTTAAAAGTAATTACTACTTATTGATTTTTTATTACTAAGTGGTATTATTCAATTATAATTATTAAACTAACTACTACGGATAAAAAAATGAAAATGTTGTAATAGATATTGATTGAAACTGGTCAAAGTGAAAAGTTGTTAAAT
Source organism: Allium sativum (assembly GCA_030737875.1). Taxonomy (NCBI): domain Eukaryota; kingdom Viridiplantae; phylum Streptophyta; class Magnoliopsida; order Asparagales; family Amaryllidaceae; genus Allium; species Allium sativum. The sequence continues at coordinate 781,618,384 of CM060921.1, forward strand.
ATAGACATTTATTACAACTGGTGAGAAAGAAGAGTTGTAATAATCATCTATTACAACTGGCAAAGAAAAAAGTTGTTGAAGACTAGTTTACTACAAACTTCGTGGGAAAATAGTTGTAAAAAACATTTATTACAACAGGCATTTTGTGACAGTTGTAAAAATACAGTTGTGATACGGTCTACATGCTGTAGTGTGGGCTCTTCATTATTCTTCACAGACGCCTTTCTTGCACATGTTGGGTAGGAAAAGTAAGCATAAAAAATAAAAGTCTAGACTGTCAAACTAGAACAATAAAACCTGTGTTAATATTTATGAAAATAGTACGATGATTTTTGGACAATTTCATATCTTATGAAATATAATACTGAACATCTATTTGGATCACATTTTACGATGATGTTGTTCCTATATGCATAGCCATGCAACTTGCTTTCCTTCACTAATTAAAGATTGATTTTACTTCATATGGACAGTTTCTCATAGTTCAATTTGTAAATTATCGCCCATTAATACAGTGATAATTATTAAGTTCCAAGCTTAATATCAGTTGAACGACCATCACATTGATTATTATTACTTTTACATTAACTTTTTAAATTACTTGGCTAACAAAGAGATTTCTGATGCAATAAATATTTGAAGCCAACATGAAATTTTTACTTGAGGGAACTGTTGAACAAAGAATAGTGACATCAAAAAAAAAAAAAAAAAAAAATTGACTTTATGTTTAGCCTTTTCCTATTATTAACAAATTTCCAACGTCTAGCCCAGCTCCTGTTTTTTGCATGCACCAAACCCCTACTGTACTCTAGTGACTCTTTTAGGCAATGATTTCCAATCCCCATTTTATTATATTTTGTTTACATAAGAGATATGAAAATAATTGGTTTCTAATTTAATAACTAGAATGAGGCCAGGGCTTTGCACACGGGAAGAGTTGGTAAGCATGTTGGAGTGCATATGCATGTGTGGTGTACATGTTAATATATTTCAACAAACAATAAAGTAAAAGAGAAAAATATTGGAGGCAGTTACCAAAATCGAAAATAATAAACAGTAACCATTTTTTGCAATAAATTATACTAGAATGCTAACAGCTACAATGACTACTTGCTATTTAATCATTAATTAAAAAATTAATTAGTCTTGTCCAAACAGCTGGTGAGTACAAACAACAGTCGCTAGCAAGCCTCTAAATTATATGCTCAGATACATATCGGTTTGCATCTTTTCTCCTTTTTCGTACTTAATACTTTAATCAAACATAATGAAATTTGCATGACTATACCACATAAATGGTTCGCTTTTTATCCAAAATTTTGACATTGTTCATAGAGCGCTTCTGTAGCTTGACAGAAATTTTGCGTAAACATAACGAAAAAGAAAAGGAGAAAACTACATTTCATCATGGTTTTCTTACTGGTTCCAATTAAGATTGAACTTGTGGGATAATTTTTAATCAGCAAAAGTGGATGATAGTGTGGATTTATATGCTGTATTTGCATAGTTAAGCGGAAAAAATTAGCGAAAAACATCCAGAAGGATTACCGTAACATTTTCCAGCACCCAGCAATACTGATTATGACGATGGCGCGATGAAGCTCAGTGCGAATATCCAACCGGCGACGAAATGGGAGCAAATCATAGGCAGTACAGTAAAAGGTTACGGTGGGATGGAATTCAAGAAATAGTTTTGAAAAGTCAGTGGTAAAAGAAAATGGAAAAGAGGTAGTTGGGAAAGCGAAAATGTCGGTTAGGGAATATATTACATTATTAAATTAATTGTAGTAATTAGGATAATAACAAATAGAGAAAAACTGTTAAACACACAGAGTAACAGGAAACATGAATTGGAGAGAAAAGAAACAGGACACGTAAGCAGAGATTAATTCATGTCTTCCTGTTTAAACAATATATAGATCGGTTTGTTGTCCTAATGCCATGCCTACAGTAATAATCCCTGAAAAAGTTATGGTTATCAATATGAGTGTGGTAGTACAGGTGAGCTAATAATAAATAAGAAATTTAATTTTGTGTTCATCTTTTCCCCACCACTATCATCACCGGTTAGCTATCAGTATTATCATGTTATTTTGCTAAAAAAAAATTTTTGATTTCACACCTATGGAAGAACAAAAAAAAAAAAAAAAATTGTATCGTAAAGCAGATGCCTGATTCCAAACATTAGATTACATTTTGTTATCACTATAAATGATTGCTTTTTGTAAAATAAAATTAATGGTATGACTGCTAGACATATTCCATAGTGATGAATTATTTGTCGACAAAATTATCAACTGGATAAAGCATTAGATTTAATTTCTGCCATCAAGTAACACTTTGGAACTTATATTCAATGTTGTTTTAACAATGTTTGATCCAGTAAGTAGATTCACATGCTTGCATATTTTATGTTTACACAAGTTACTATTGCATATATAATCGAATTAAACATTCGTTCTTACAACAAAATTTATATGTAATGTGCTGTTTTTCCTAGTTTTTGGCAGATCGGTGGTACTTACTTTAAATGCATTCAGTTTGGCAAAGCAGTCGAATTCTTAAATATTCTTTGAGATTGAAAATTTTCAGTTCTTTCTTTCCATAACAAATTCCATATATTTTATTTTACCATTCCTTATAAACCAGTACATATTTACAACTGTGAATATTTAGTATATCAGTATTTCCAAGCATTTCGCATATTTAGTGACATATTTCTCTTTATTTTACACTTTTAGATTCAAAATTCAAAATAAATGTCGGATAAAACATGTAATATCACCAGACTTAATTCCATTTGGCATGAAAGTATATTTCAGCTAAATCTTGTAACCATGACTGCTCCTCTACTCCATAACTTTGATAGTTTAAGTACAACAACAGGCTCAAAAACCATTGACCAATTAAAACCGTTAATGCTTATACTTGTTGCATTGTCCTTATCTAAGAAAAACAAATACAATCTAACAGGAGCAGCTCTTGCAGCAAGGTATTCAGGTTGTCTGCCAGAAATTTATACTACACTAAGCTGAGATGTGATTAAAAGATGGATTAAGGAGATTATAGCATTACAAGGTCAGTGACCCGATTGTAGAACATACTAAGATACTTTAAATTTCAAAAAAAAAATATATATAAGATAAAAATGGGAAAAAGGTATAGTTAATGAACAACAAGTTAAACATAGTAGTTAAAGTAATAAGACATATAGAACGCACCTCATGTCAGAATTAGAATGCAGTATATGAGCTGCACTAAGCATTTGCTGTTCTCAAAGTAATGTAGCCTAGTAAATTTTGCCAAAAAAAAACTAACATGATAATCTTTATTAACAAATTACAACAGAAAGATAAAATGAAAACAGTTGCAAATTACTGGAGTATGCATGACTAGATGCAGGCGCACACTCATCATTATGCATGCATGATGAAGCAGTTCTTCTGCCCCCTACCTGCATAGAGGATAACATAATCCAAAATCATTTATATATTAAATGTGTTGGTCCTAAATATACAGGACTAGAATGCTATCTCTAGCACGGTTCTGAAAATTTTCTCCACAGTGTTAATTTTTTTTATTATATTCTGCATCATAATATGACTTCATAACTATATTAGTTATTTGGTTGCTCTTTTCTAAAACATAAAATGATTATTTTATCTTCTCCATAGTTACATGTATTCATTTGCTTCCAACCTGCAACTGATTATCGTCAAAGCCAAGCAAAATAATCATACATCAAGCTTTCAGCTAACACTTAAAACTAGTTACTGAAGTTCACTTTCTTGCACTATAAAGGCTTCCTTTGACCACTCAAATAAGTTTGAAGGGTACAAAATCATAATAGATGGAGGAATCATTGTAGTCCTAAGCATTCCATTTATGTTCGTATGAAATAGTTAAAAGTATTAATCGAACTAAATAACAAACTGAAACCAACAAAAACCTGATGAGCACTACTTAACGTTGTTGTACCATAAACAGAAGCATAGGGCCCACCGTATTGAGTCCCCTGCTCATAGTGAGCGCTATATCCACTAAGATCGGTATCTTGAGAGGACGGTACCAATTGCCGTCGTGATGCGATAGCACGTTGAGCGCCGCATCACCAGCCCCATGCTTAAATTTAAAATATGAGAGAGTAAAAAGGCATTAACAGATTGGGCGTAAAACTATGATATAACAATTTCAGAAATATAAATTCAAAACATTTTCTAAGAAGAGAAAATTGTACAACCAGTGAAATTAAGACATATCTAAATCAACAGATATGTCACTTATATGCAATGAAAAATTATCAGCCGTATTGTCTGACTTTCATTTTACAACATAGGTATCCAGGGTTTTTTCCCCTATGAAGGCACCATGCAAGTGAAAAAAAATTTGGGTGAAACAAAATAACACTGCTTCCATTCATTTTCATCTGTAACAACAAATCTAAAGCCGACCAAATCTAGTAAACTAACAAAACTGGCAATGTTAGAATAACATGTGTGCTGTCTTTCTATCCAAACAATAACACCAACATAATCTAACTGCGACACTCCTGCTTCACCCAACCAAACAGCAACCCATTATCATCATTTGCTGAATTCAACTTCTACGCAACCTCACAATCACTCACTGTTACACCCTTCCATATACAATCCAAAATAAAATGAAATGTACAAAAATAACAGTTTAACATTAAATTACAGTGATGAAATTAATTAACTCTAATCAAATTTCACAGAAATTTCATTATAGATTAATCAAATATGAATAAAATTTCCCTACATCATACCTGAAGCCAAAATCGACTGACTCGAAATTGAGTATCCTCGAATCTAACATTGAAATCAAACTTGAGTGAAGCCAATATCAGTACCCTCGAATCAAGCGTCGAAGTCAAGGACCGGTTCATTGAAGTTGAACTTTAAGCGCGATTCCCCCAACGTCTGGGGCTGATTTGAAGAGGAGCCGATTCGTAGAGGAACCATTTGGTAATCTTTTTAAAAGCGGCCAAGATGAGTAAAAGCGTTGATAACATGATAGAGAAGGGGAATATAGGGTTATTGGGGGATTGCAAGTGCTTGTTTACGCTTTTGCCCTCGGGAGCCAGACTTACCAACACAAATAAACGTTGGCAATAATAAAATTATAATTACATATTTTTCGTAACGCACTTTTAACATAGCAACACATATTATTGTCAATAACCTATAACACAAATAAGCGTTGGCAATTGAAAAAAATAAGGGTTACCAAATAGCCATTATGGTATAGTGAATTTTGGGTTGAAGCAATAGCAACAACATGTTATGTGTTAAATAGAGTAACACTTCGACCAATGACTAAACATACTTGTTATGAAATGTTTTATGGAAAGAAACCTAAAGTATCATATTTTAGAACCTTTGGTTCAAAATATTTTATCTTAAACACAAAAGATAATTTAGGCAAATTTGATCCAAAAGCCGATGAAGGAATATTTATTGGTTATTCAGATCGAAGTAAAACCTATATGATTTTTAATAAACGAACAAACACTATAGAAGAAAGTTTACGTGATTCGTTTGATTAAAACTTTTTGACCAATAAAAGTAATAATGAAGAAGAAGTTAAAATACAATCTACCGAAAATAATACAATTTCAAATAAACCTCCTCGTATTTTAAAAGATCATCCCTCAAATAACATGATTGGAGATCTAAATACAAGAGTATCTACTAGAGAACAATTGAATCAGATGAGTCACATTGCATCCATTTCAACATTAGAACCTGTAAATTATAGAGAAGCAGCAAATGACGAATCATGGATTATAGCAATGCAGGAAGAACTCGATTTATTTGAAAGAAATGATGCCTTGGAACTTGTTCCGTGACCGTCAGATCAATCAGTAATAGGAACAAAATGGGTCTATAAAAATAAAGCAAATGAAATGGAATCATCGTTAGAAATAAAACTAGATTGGTAGCTCAAGGTTATAATCAAGAAGAAGAAATTAATTATGAAGAAAGTTTTTCTCCCACAGCTCGACTTGAGGCAATTCATACGTTACTTGCTTTCGCATGTTGTTAGACCGAAAAATGGCACTACTAGTGCAGTGTGAAATCCATACAAACACAAACCACAAAATATAAATGAAGTAAATAACAAAGGGACACACGATATTTTTATAGTGGTTCGGCAAAATACTTGCCTACGTCCACTTTATAATCTTATATTTATACCAACAGATTACAAGAGAAATCAGTACATATAAAAAGAGGAGAGAAAGAGAGTGTTTATGCACGAAGTCCTCATGTTAGGTAGATGAATTTATACACGAAATCCTCGTGTTAAATAGTGAAAATGGTCATATGATGTAAAGAAAAGTCCTTGCATAATTAATGGAGGAAGCCATGAGGATAAAGAGCCAAAAAATCCCTTGAAAATGCCATGCGTTCATGTATTTATAGCCGTATGGAGGCTTCATCTCGTTTTGGATCGGATGCCACATGGCGCACATCCCTCCAATCTCGAAATGTTGTGGAAAGAGTGGAGAAATCCTCTCCATATCATGTCGTGCCATGTCAAGTGTAACTCAATCCGAGTCAGTAAGAGTGGAAATCACCTTTAGAATATGTCAATATATGATGCACAGAAATGCTTCAGGCGGGTCGCGCCCCTTTTTTTGACCCAAGCCGATCTAGTTTGTGCTCCTATTGCCAAATTGCTTCGGTGTGAGGTCGGGTTGGGTCCATCTTATCCGACCCGATGCAAAAGTGTTCCAAAGTTCCAAAGCCAAGATTATTTGGTATGGAGTCGGGTCGGGTTCGATCCGGTTGACTTGACTCGATATGATGTTAAGACGATGAGGCATGCTTGCCTTAACTCGATCCGATCCAAATGCCGGGATCCATCCCGAAGCCTTCATGCATGAAAATGCTAGGTTTTCCAATGTTCAACACTTCACCCAAGTGATTGCCGGTTAAAGCAATTTTATACTTAAGTCCTGAGTAATTCTTCCAACAGAGTATTTCTGGACGCGCTTACGGTAAACGACATAACTTTCAAACCATAAGGTCGTTTAGGCCATGAAAGTTACACCTAAAGATAATTTAGAGGGCTACAAGAGTTATAGTGCAAAGCACCTTAATTTTTGGGCCCAAAAGAGGTCATCTGAAGGGGTTTCTGGCCATTTTATGTTTGTAATACGACTTCGAGCATTGTGTTTGCTGACTCAATGCTTGAGCGTGTTGCTAACCAGAAGCTTGGCGTGTAGCAGCTTTGACTAAAAAGCATGTCAACATTGCACCTCTCCGAACATATTTTTTTTAGAAAGGAAGATGTGTTTTGGATAATAAGAGAAATCTTTAGTCCATAGAAGTCCAGAATGTCACGATCGCGCCGGATCATGTTAAGGCCAGAAATCCAAGAAAACCAGGGCCACGCGGAGATCGCCAACTATGAGTATAATCCATGCCTGCAAAGAGAAAGAAAGCAAACAGATGTGTCCAAAACCTGACAGTACTGCTTAACCTTTTTGGGCGTAAACCATGCTTGGGCGTCCAGTTGAGCATAAACCATACTCAAGGGACGTCTAAATCATCCTGCCAAATCCTGTTGAGGGACCTAAACTTCTTGGCATAATACATACCGGGAAGTTCAAACTGAGCATAAGCCATACTCGAATTTTATTGGGTTTGTGATACCCCAACCCTCCATGCCACAGAAGCAAGGATAATCATTGGAATATAACATATAAACAATAACAGCAGAATAGAATCATAGAATTACACCAGATCAAGTACATCAAAGTTACACTGGAAATAATATTATTATCAGAGTTACACAGCATAACAGGATCATACTCAGCACATAATACAGTTTCAGCTTAATATAAGACGTCTGCAGCTGAATTAAACATAATATACTAAATGATGTCTGAACAGCATGATAGAAATGAAAGGATCCATCTTCAGCTCCATAGCTATCTACAATAAGTTTGCTAAAATCTAAATACAAGGTTGCTCGTGTGGAAAGAGGGCACCCGAGTTTGCAAAGTGAAACAAACTAAAGTCCCTCATGGGACTGGTATGAGAAATCTTATTTAACCTATTTAATAATAAGGCTAATCACAGGACCACGCCGCTAATGCGGAACAGGTTTACTCCAATGGATTGCCAGTGCATAAGTAAAGGAAATCATTTAAACAACGCAATGCTTTTTAGAAAAATGAAGCCATTATAAGACTCAAATCCCATCACACAATGCAACGCAAACCAGAGGATAGATTTTTACCTTATAATGGCCAAAATATGCTTAATACAATAAAACAGATTTGATATTATTGTTATTAGTGTATATATGTTTCAAAAACATTTCAATCATAATATATCAATCCTAGACAGCATAATTACCGTATACTATGTTGCCATAATAGTTTTACAATCAAAACCGCACCGTGTCGTATTGGAAGTTGGATTTCCATCAAGAACCAAGGCAAGGAATATCCTTACTAAATTCGAGACAATCTAGCCCATGTCTCAGGATACAGCCGCAATTGCACCTAGGAGCGCCAGGGACGGTCCACAAATACTTTGGTGGATTGGTTATTCCTGAACAATATGTTTCCCCGCCCTATGGGGCATAAATCAAGAACCATCAGGGACTCAAATCCGAGGTACATCGCTTTCCATCATCCACATAAGTAAAAATGTCTGGGCTCCTTACCATGACACCACTTCTAGCTAGAAATGTATGTTCTTCCTGGGGTCCTTCTCCCGTTTCTAGTTCATACCGGGGTGTGAGACTCACGAAGTAACGCTATACACAAAGCTATGCTAATTAAAGTTGTGCTTTGATCATCAACCACAAGGCTCTGCTTTTCAACAATAAGCCTTGATCATTTGCATCTTGGCATGCCACACTGACAATTCACGCCATGCGACTGATGTCTACCAATATATAACCTCTGAGCTCGTACGTCTTAGAGAAGGATGTTAAGCAAGAGAATAAATTCTCCGCCACCAAGCAGATATATATCTAATAGAAATCAATCAGCACAGAATAAAATCCAATGTTAGACACACATCCATTTACAAGTCCGTTATGGGTCTGAACAAAACCGGAGACACCTTATTCCTCGTTCCATATGTCCAATACGAAAGAGAGGCTCTCACATAACCGGACAATCAACAAGTACATACGGATAACTACCACTGTAACCCTTTCAAGGCAGCAACTCCAATCAAAGGCATAAGTAGTCGTCCATTCGATGTGAAGATCGCTGGTCTTCAACCACCGTCTTTAATTCTTCAACTTCTAATCGCCGATCAATTATTTGAAATGAGAATTAACTCGTCATTTTCAAATAATTCGTGAATATATATAATTCAAATCATTTCTTTTCATTCCATATCATTTATAATATTTTCTAACTATTTATCGCTATTTTTATTTATATAAAAGTAGCCACTTTTAATTTAACGACGCTCTAGGTCATTACACGGCCCTAGCGTTGTTTTTATTAAAATTTGAGTTACACATTTCTCAAAATTAACCATTGGATCTTAGCAAATTTTATATCGTTGGAAAGATCTTTCCAAAGCGAACCCAACGGTTCCAGTTTTGGGAAAAATCTGATGGTCGGATCTCTCAGTATAATCGTTTGAAGTTACAATTCCAAATCGCGAACTACCGCGCGCGATTCGTTTTATTTTAATTTATATATATATATATAAATTAATTTGTTCGACAATTTCAACACCATTTATTCTTTAAATAATTCTGTACACTTCATACGCATGTTAAAAAGAATATTATTATCTAACAAAAATAGATTTTAACACATGGTTCTTTTTAACGACTCATTCATACATTAAAAAGGTAATTTTTAGTGAATTTTTTTCATTAAACAATGAATATTTTTAATGATTCCTACTTTCATTAAAAATGTGATTTCTAATGTTTCAACATTTTTATCAAAATTGAATATTTTTAATGAATCGTACTTTACATTAAAAATGTTATTTTTAATGTTTTCAACATTTTTATCAAAAATGAATATTTTTAATGAATCATACTTTACATTAAAAATGTGATTTTTAATGTTTTCAACATTTTTATTAAACTATGAATATTTTAAATGATCGTACTTTACAATAAAAATGTGATTTTTAATGTTTTCAACATTTTTATCAAACTATGAATATTTTAAATGATCATTCATACATAAAGAAAAATATACTTTTTAATGTTGAAATATTTTTATCAAACAAGAATCTTTTTAATGATTCATTTTTACATTAACAGTGTAAATTTTAATGTCAAAACATTTTCAAACAATGAAACTTTCTAATGATTCATTTTTACGTTAACAATGTGAATTTTAATGTAAACATATTTTTATCAAGCTTTACTCTTTTAATGAATCCTACTTTACATTAAAAATGTAATATTTAATGTAAACATATTCTAATCAAACTTTAATCTTTTTACTATACTTGAATCTCTTTTTTCTTTTTTATATTCATACTTACATTAAAATGTAATTTTCAATATAAATACTTTTTTTCATTATGCTTGAATCTTTTTATATGTTTCATCTAACATTAAAAATGTACTATTTAATGTTAACACAAATTTATTAAACAATAAATCTTTTTATATGTTTCATCTTACATTAAAAATGTACTTCCAATGTTAAAACATTTTTATTACACAATGACTCTTTTTAATGATTCATTTATATTAATAATGTAAATTTCAATGTAAAAACATTTTTATTACACAATGACTCTTTTAAATGATTCATTTACATTAATAATGTAAATTTCGATGTAAAAACATTTTTATTACACAACGACTCTTTTTAACGATTCATTTACATTAATAATGTAAATTCAATGTAAAAACATTTTTATTACACAATGACTCTTTTTAATGATTCATTTACATTAATAATGTAAATTTTAATGTAAAAACATTTTTATTACACAATGACTCTTTTTAATGATTCATTTACATTAATAATGTAAATTTCGATGTAAAAACATTTTTACTACACAATGACTCTTTTTAATGATTCATTTACATTAATAATATATATTTCAATGTAAAAACATTTTTATTTCAACTAATTATCATTTTTAACCTATAATAAAAATGTGAATTTTTATTTTAACATATAATGATCATTATATATATATATATATATAATAAAATTGTATTTTTATTGTTAAACAATTTTTCTATTCATCTATGATCAATTGCATAATTTATGTATAAAATAAAAATCAAATTTTTTTATAGTTTAAACAATTTTATTTCATAACATGAAAATTTACAACACATGAATATTTCAAAAAAATTCGGCATTATAACGGCAGGGTAATTAAAACCGACACCGTCCCTAATACGGCTCCTCTGCTAACCTAGACCTTGCTGTGATACAAGGGTTTCATTTTCCTAATACAATTTCTTTTCACTATATATTGAATTTTCCATAAACACAATCGATTTCGTTTCAACCACAATCAATCAACCATTCACACCACAATACAATCAAGTCATCCATGGTCTTTGGATGACGGTGTCGGGAGTTACTAAACTCCGTCTGCAACCTAATATAATTTTATTTTTTTATTTTTGAATTCAGAAATCTCACACTACTTTATATTCCTTCTAAAATTGTAGAAAGCTCCAAAAATTCTCCTGTCTCTTTTAGAATGTCGTGTACGATGCCATGTGTCCAACGTTTCTTATTTCATCGGATTTCATCACCGTATGAGAAAGATAGGATTTTTATAATTAAATCGAACATCGCCACGCTTTTAAATGTTGTTATTAATTTAAATATACACCTTCTCCTTTACTCGGACAAAGGCCGACGTTCAAAATGATGCTCGAATCCTAGGGTTCCAGATTTTGCAAAGACCGAGGCATTGGGCGCTGATCAGGACCTACCACCCCGACAGCCTACACGAGCCGCCCCTACTCCTCCCTCCTTGATGAACTCGTGGTGATTTGGGTCGTCAGTTCTTGTGCGAACGAAGAGGGTTTGAGAGGGCCATCCGAGAAAAACACGCAACTATAGAAGATCCCTCTCATTAGATTTGTAGAACACTCGATCTTCTCCAGTAACCATTCAGACATTTTTGCAATTCACTTAGAGGATTTGGAGATCAAAAGCGGTTTTGTGTTGAATGTTTATCTCCATTGATTTGTTTAGAGGCGCGCGGGTTCTAGATAAACGAATTAGGGTTGGCTAATTCCTATTGGCCAGCTATTTATAATTAATTATTTAATTTATTTAATTTAGAAAATACCCATTATTCCATACGAAATCCAAATCAAACCCAACGACTGTCGCCCTAGCTAAATACCCCCATTCCGAACACAATGGAATATGTTTTGTAAGCCCAATCGACTGTTTTAGTCAGTTATTCTTTAAATAAAAATATAAACATTCAATATTAAATTTGAACGTACATTTTAATTTGCTAGGGCCACATACTGATTCCAAAAATCCTCGAAAAATAAATCTAGCTATGTTTTGGCGATACGGTCCTCGCAAAATTAATTTCGTTGAATTTGGAGGCCGTTTGAAAAATGGCCATTTTCTGGTCGATCCAATTTGACTAAAATTGACAAAACACGTTTTCTTTTGCCATGCCCATATATTAATTCCAAAAATTATGATAATTGGAATCTTGCAATAATTTGACATTCTGGATCTAACCAAAGTGGTTTCGTCGAAAATGGAGGTCGTTTGCAAAATGGCTATTTATAAGGGCTATATATTATATTAAATTCCATAGCGACTATTTTGAATATTTAATCGGCCATAACTTTTTATTCCCGCTATGAAATTTCAATTTTTCACATCCGTTAGAAAGATACTTTTAAACAGATTTAAATATATATATTTTTTACTAAAATCCGATATATTTTGAATCCTGTACATTCATTCAAAGTTCAAATTCAAATTTTCAAACTACCGCGCTATTTCTAACTCCTTTTATAATTAAAATAAATACATTAGTTCTAACTTCGATTTAAATAAATTTTTAATCGTTATTATTTAAAATAAATCATTTTAAATATTCAAAATTCATAAAAATAACCAAAATAAAAATTTTAAATTGGTTCTAATTTTCTTGGTTGTTACAATCTCCCCCACTTAAAAAAACTTTTCATCCCCGAAAAGGAAACAACAGTAAAGTAGGAAACAAAACGGAAAATGTAAAATATTATAAATTTACCTTGCACCAGAGCTAATCAGAGATATCCACTCTGCACTGGTGATAAGCCTATTTAATGCTACCCTCAATCTCCCATGTATAGTCTCTAGGATCTCCGCTCCACTGCAGTTTGACTAAATGAATTCTCTTATTTCTCAGAACTTGGGTTTCCTTGCCAATAATTTTCACTGGCTCTCTTCTCACTGCAAAGCTTGGGGTAATCTCCAAATCTTGTTGTGCTGCTTCCTCCACAATCAAGTCTGGATCATGTACATGCTTCCAAAGTTGAGACACGTGAAATACATCATGTACACCTGGCAACCAGTCAGGCAACTGAAACCTGTAAGTGAGAGTTAACCCTCAAGTATACATAATCACCAACTGAAAATTCTAAATCCCTTCTTCTTGAATCTTCATAGCTCTTCTTTCGGCTCTGAGCAGTCTGAAGTCACTTCTTAATAAAATCTACTTTATCCGAAGCTTCACGAATCATGTCGGGACCCAATACTAGTCTATTGCCTAGTTCTACCCAACATGTGGGAGATCTACATGGTCTGCCATACAATGCTTCGAATGGCGACATTTGTAAGCTTGCTTGATAACTGTTATTATAAGAGAACTCAATCAAATGCAAATGATCTTCCCACGATCTGCCAAAATCAAGAATGCATGCCCACAACAAGTTTTCTAGTATACGATTCACCCTCTCAGTCTGGCCGTCTAAGCGGTGCTCAAATTTAACTTTGTCCCCAACTCCTCTTGGAATGCTTCCCAGAATTACTAGCGAATATCGGATCACGATCACTAACAATTCTACTAGGAACTCCATGTAGTCTGACAATTTCTTTGAAATAAATTTTTGCCAGAGTTTGAGCTGTTCTAGTTAATCTGACAGGAATAAAATGGGCAGTCTTCGTGAAACGGTCTACGATCACCCAAGTACTGTCATTGCCTCTTCTATTGCGGGGAAAGCCGTCAATAAAATCCATGGATATTTGATCCCACTTCCAATTTGGAACCTCTAACGGTTGTAACAATCCGACAAGTTTCTGCTGATCGCTTTTGACTAGTTGGCAAGTAGAACACCTGCTAACATATATGGAAATGTATCTTTTCATAGATTTCCACCAAAACGTGCGCTTGAGATGATGATACATCTTACTCACCCCTGGATGAATACTAAGTTTGGATTTGTGACATTCATCCATTACTTCTCTTTTGAGCTCAGCAATATTCGGAAAACAGATTCGGCCTAACAACCTCAGAACTCCTTTGTTATCAATCTGGAAACTCGAGGGTTCGCCTTCCCGAACTCTTTTACTAATTCTCTGAATAAATTCATCGTCTTTCTGAAGAGCAGAGATTTTGTCAATCAGTGAAGGCGTAACGATGAGATTAGCGATAATTGCATTTTTCCTGCTAAGCGCATCTGCTACAACATTGGCTTTTCCCGGAGTACACAAAATATCTAGATCATACGCCGCAAGAAATTCTAACCAACGCTGCTGCCTCAAATTCAAGTCCTTCTGGGTGAACAGATTTTAATGACTTATTATTTATATGTAATTTGAACTTCGCACCCAAAAGATAGTGCGAACATGACGGCTAACAACTCAAGATCATGAGTAGGATATATCTTCTCATGCGGCTTCAACTGACGGCTAGAATAAGCAACTACTTTGCCTCTTTGCATTAATACCGCACCAACACCTTCAATACAAGCATTTGTATAGACTGTCAAATCTTGATTACCATAGATAATAGTCAACATTGGAGCAGTAGTCAACCTTAATTTCAACTCTTGGAAAGCTGCCTCACATTCAGGCGTCCAATTGAACTTTGTATGCTTCTTGGTAAGCTTCGTTAATGGACAAGATAGCTTTGAAAAATCCTTCACGAATTTCCAATAATAGCCAGCCAATCTTAGGAAATTTCTGACTTCTGTAGGCATGCTAGGCTGCTTCCAATCTTGAATGGCTGTGATTTTACTGGGATCCACTGAAATTCCTTCCTTCGGTACTACATGACCGAGGAACTTCACTTCTTCTTGCCAGAATATGCATTTAGAAAATTTGACCCTTAAAACATTCTTTCTCAGAATTCCCAAAACTTCTTCCAAATGCTTCTCATGCTCAGCAGTCGACTTAGAGAAGATTAAAATATCATCAGTGAATACCAACACAAATTTATTCAAGACATCGCGAAATACTCTGTTCATTAAATCAACAAAATAAGCAGGAGCGTGGCATAAGCTGAACGGCGTTACTAACCACTCATAAAATATGTCGAGACCTGTGAAAGTTATCAAAGGAACACATTCTTCGGCAATACGCAATTGATGGAAACTTGTAGTTATGTCCATTCTAGAAAATACTTGCGCTCCATTCAAGCGATCTAATGAATCATCAATACGGGGCACTGGATATTTATTCTTGAGTGTCTGCTTATTTAAATCTCTGTAATCCACACACAATCTGAGGGTACCGTCTGACTTTGGGACAAACACTATTGATGCACCCCAATTCGAAAAGCCAGGTTTGATCAGACCTTTCCATAAAAGTTGTTTAGTTTGATTACCCAATTCTTCTTTCTCTTTCCATGTCATTCTTCGAATAGGATGCACAACTGGCCTTGCATTCGGAACTAGATCGATCCTGAAGTCAATTTCTCTTCGCGGAGGTAAGCTATCAACTTCTTCAAACACATCCGCATAATTCTTAACGATAGGTATATCTTCAATAGCAGTGGAGGAAACCTCAAGAGCAGCCCAAAATTCTTTTCTGTCTGAATCTGAGCCTATTCAGGGTATAACAACATTTGCAAGCTTCGTTTTAATTCTAACAACACTTTCTGCACCTTTAACTTCGGCCTAGTATTTAGTTAACCAATCCAGCCCAAGAATGATATCAAATTTAGAAAAATCCATGACAATCAAATCAAAAGAAAGCCGGTAACTGGAAAAGGAAATAGGCACTCTATAATACACACCGAGAATAAGAAAACCTCCTATCGGATTATGAACTCTAATCGATTCTTTAAGGTTCCTTAGCTTTAACTTCAACTTCTTAACCGTATTGCTTGAAATAGAGCTTTGTGACGCGTTCGTATCAAACAGTACTTTAACTGGAATATTGTTGACATTAAGAGTGCCTTCCAAAACATCTGGCCTTTCCCTACTAGTTGAGGGTGCTGGAGTTTCTGCTACTTCATTGACTTGAGCCACCTCGGTCAATTTCAAAAGCAGGCAATCTTGCTTTACATGACCAGTCTGATGGAAAAGATTGCATCCTCTATTCTCCTGAAATTTTTTATTGGATTTAGATTCCTTATTCTTTCGTTTCTTCGAAGGTTTGCAATTCCTTAGTAAATGCCCTTTCTTATTTCAATTATTGCATATGGCAGTCATTAACGGTTCTTTCTTAGATTTAACTCCTTTCTTACCAGCTTTAGGCTTCTTACTGACCTCAAGCTTTCTACTTGCCTCAGGACTATCAGTTTCAAACTTCCTTTTGCTGCTAGAGTCGCTTTCCTCTTCATTTACCAAACCATGTTGCTTATCCAGATACTCATAGCGATAAGCCATTTGTATCATCTTAGAAAAAGGAAGATTCACATGAGCTAGTACTCTACCTTTGTATTTCTTTTGAAATTGATTGATAAATCTCAGATTCTTCCTTATAGGGTCTCGAACTAGTTCTGGGTCAAAGAAAGAAAGTTCACTGAATTTATTCTGATACTCCTGGATGGTCATATCTCCTTGTTTCAGATTGTAAAACTCATCATATAGCCGCTCAGTTGCTTCTAGAGGAATAATTTTTTTTGTGAACGTTTCTTTAAATCTATCCCAGGTAATATTACCTTCTGGATTATCCTTTGTAACAGTTTCCCACCAGATTAAAGCTTCGTTTTGAGTGCCCAAGAAGCTATTAATCTCTTCTGATCATCTCTCAGTTTTAAGCCTTAAAAAATTCTCTTCGAAGAACGCATCCATGCTTGTGTTTCAATAATGGACTCTTTGGCCAAGAATGGTACTCCACCCAGATTTCGATACTTCATTACTAGAGCTTTTAGATCTGGTTCTGGCTGTGGGAGCACAATTAGCTCATTAGATTGCTGAACCATAGAATTACTTCTTCTATTTCTGCTACTCATTTTCTACTATGTCTGCAAATAGCAGACAAAGAGTCAGGCCAACAGAAAAGATATTGTAAAGCATAGAGACATATATTTAAATGTAAATGCATCTATAAGGATGTGTTTTATTCTGCTTTACTCATTCTATGACATTAATAGTCCTATCTATGATGAATCACTCGTCTTAGAATATTAATGATTCTATTTCTATCAAGTTTGTTTATATGTTATATTCTGGAGCTAAGTTTAACCATTAGTTCTGATACCAACCGTGATACCCCAAACACCCATGCCACGGAAGCAAGAATAATCATTGGAATATAACATATAAAATAACAGCAGAACATAATCATAGAATTACACCAGATCAAGTACATTAAAGTTACATTGGAAATAATATTATCATCAGAGTTACACAACATAACAGGATCATACTCAGTACATAATATAGTTTCAGCTCAACATAAAATGTCTGCAGCGGAATTAAACATAATATACTAAATGAGGTCTGAAGAACATGATAGAAATGAAAGGATCCATCTTTAGCTCCATAGCTATCTAGAATGAGTCTGCTAAAATCTGAATACAAGGCTGCCCGTGTGGAAAGAGGGCACCCACATTTGCAAAGTGAAACAAACTACGAGTCAGTCATGGGACTGGTATGAGAAATATTACTTAACCTATTTAACAATAAGGCTAATCATAGGACCACGCCGCTAACGCGGAAAAGCTTTACTCCATTGGATTTCCAGTGCATAAATAAAGGAAATAATTTAAACAACGCAACGCTTTTTAGAAAAATGAAGCCATTATAAGACTCAAGTCCCATCACACAATGCAACGCAAACCGGAGGATAGAGTTTTACCTTATAATGGCCAAAATATGCTTGATACGATAAAACAGATTTGATATTATATTATTTGTATATATATGTTTCAAAAACATTTCAATCATAATATATCAATCCTAGATGACATAGCTACCATATACTATGTCGCCATACTAGTTTTACAATCAAAACCGCACGGTGTCGTATTGGAAGTTGGATTTCCATCATGAGCCAAGGCAAGGGATCATCCTTAGCGAATTCGAGACAATCTAGCCCATGTCTCAGGATACAGCCACAACTGCACCTAGGAGCGCCAGGGCCGGTCCACAAATACTTTAGTGGATTGGTTATTCCTGAACAATACGTTTCCCCGCCCTATGGGGGTAGATCAAGAACCACTAGGGACTCAAATCCGAGGTACCTCGTTTTCCATCATCCACGTAAGTAAAAATGTCTGCGCTCCATACCATGACACCACTTCTAGCTAGAAAGAAACACATGTTCTCCCTGGGGTCCTTCTCTCGTTTCTGGTTCATACCGAGGTGTGAGGCTCGCGAAGTAATGCTATACACAAAGCTATGCTAATTAAAGCTGTGCTTTGATCATCAACCACAAGGCTCGGCTTTTCAACAATAAGCCTTGATCATTTGCATCTTGGCATGCCACACTGACAATTTACGCCATGCGATTGATGTCTACCAATATATAACCTCTGAGCTTGTACGTCTCAGAGAAGGGTGTTAAGCAAGAGAATGAATTCTCCGCCACCAAGAAGATATATATTTAATATAAATCAATCAGCACTGAATAAAATCCAATGTCAGACACACATCCATTAATAAGTCCGTTCTGGGTCTGAACGAAACCGGAGACACCTTATTCCTCGTTCCATATGTCCAATACGCAAGAGAGGCTTTCGCATATCCGAACAATCAACAAGTACGTCCGGACAACTACCAATATAACCCTTTTAAGGCAGCAACTCCAATAAAAGGCATCAGTAGTCATCCATTCGATGTGAAGATCGCCGGTCTTCAACCACCGTCTTCAAATCTCCAACTTCAAATCGTCGATCAATTATTTGAAATGAGAATTAACTTGGCCTTTTCAATAATTCATGAATATATATAATTCAAATAATTTCTTTTTATTCCATATCGTTTATAATATTTTATAACGAATTATCGCTATTTTTATTTATATAAAAATAGCCGACGATGCTTCAGGTCATTACACGACATTGGCGCTGTTTTTATTAAAACTTGAATTGCACATTTCTCAAAATCTAACCATTGGATCTTAGCAAATTTTATATCGTCGGAAAGATCTTTCCAAAGCGAACCCAACAGTTCCATTTTTGGGAAAATACGACGGTCGGATCTCTTGGTATAATCGTTTGAAGTTATGATTTCAAATCGTGAACTACCGCGCGTGATTCGTTTTATTTTAATATATATATATATATTAATTCGTTCGACGATTTGAACGCCATTTGTTCTTTAAATAATTCTGTACACTTCATACACATGGTAAAAAGAATATTTTTTTCTAACAAAAATAAATTTTAACACATGGTTCTTTTTAACGACTCATTTATACATTAAAAAGGTAAATTTTAATGTAATAACATTTTCATTAAACAATGAATATTTTTAATGATTCCTACTTTCATTAAAAATGTGATTTTTAATGTTTCAACATTTTTATCCAAAATGAATATTTTTAATGAATCATACTTTACATTGAAAATGTGATTTTTAATGTTTTCATCATTTTTATCAAAAATGAATATTTTTAATGAATCATACTTTACACTAAAACTGTGATTTTTAATGTTTTCAACATTTTTATCAAACTATGAATATTTTAAATGATCATACTTTACATTAAAAATGTGATTTTTAATGTTTTCAACAATTTTATCAAACTATGAATATTTTAAATGATCATTCATACATAAAGAAAAATATACTTTTTAATGTTGAAATATTTTTATCAAACAAGAATCTTTTTAACGATTCATTTTTACATTAACAATGCAAATTTTAATGTAAAAACATTTTCAAACAATGAATCTTTTTAATGATTCATTTTTGCATTAACAATATAAATTTTAACGTAAACATATTTTTATCAAGCTTTAATCTATTAATGAATCCTACCTTACATTAAAAATGTAATTTTTAATGTAAATATATTCTAATCAAACTTTAATCTTTTTACTATACTTGAATCTCTTTTTTTTATATTCATACTTACATTAAAATGTAATTTTTAATATAAATACTTTTTTATTATGCTTGAATCCTTTTATATGTTTCATCTAACATTAAAAATGTACTTTTTAACGTTAACACAAAAATTTATTAAACAATGAATCTTTTTATATGTTTCATCTAACATTAAAAATGTACTTTCAATGTTAAAACATTTTTATTACACAATGACTCTTTTTAATGATTCATTTACATAAATAATGTAAATTTCAACGTAAAAACATGTTTATTACACAATGACTATTTTTAATGATTCATTTACATTAATAATGTAAATTTCAATGTGAAAACATTTTTATTACACAATGACTCTTTTTGATGATTCATTTACATTAATAATGTAAATTTCAATGTAAAAACTTTTTTATTTCAACTAATTATCATTTTTAACCAACAATAAAATGTGAATTTTTATTTTAACATATAATGATCATTTTATATATATAAAATAAAAATATATTTTTATTGTTAAACAATTTTTCTATTCGTCTATGATCATTTGCATAATTAATATATAAAATAAAAATCTAATTTTTTTTATAGTTCAAACAATTTTATTTCATAACATGAATATTTAAAACACGTGAATATTTCAGAAAATTTCGGTATTATAACGGCAGGGTAATTAAAACTGGCACCGTCCCTAGTACGACTCCACTGTTAACCTAGGCCTCGCGGCGGTACAAGGGTTTCATTTTCCTACTACAATTTATTTTCACTACACAATGAATTTTCCACAAACACGATCGATTTCGTTTCAACCACAATCACAATCAATTTCACACCACAATACAATCAAGTCATCCACGGTCTGCGGACGACGATGTCGGGAGTTACTTAACTCCATCTACAACCTAATACAATTTTATTTATTTATTTTTGAATTCATAAATCTCACATTGCTTTTTATTTCTTCTAAAATTGTAGAAAGCTCCAAAAATTTTCCGGTCTCTTTTAGAATGTCGTGTACGATGCCACGAGTCCAACGTTTCCTGTTTCATCGAATTTCATCACCGTCTGAGAAAGAAATGATTTCTGTAATTAAATCGAACTTCAGCACGCTTTTAAATATGGTTATTAATTTAAATGTTCACCTTCTCCTTTACTCATACAAAGGCTGACGTTCAAAATATTGCTCGAATCCTAGGGTTCCAGATTTTGCAAAGACCGAGGCATTGGGCGCTGATCAGGACCTACCACCCCGACAGCCTACACGAGCCGCCCCTACTCCTCCCTCCTTGATGAAATCAGTGGTGATTTGGGTCCTTAGTTCTCGTGCTAACGGAGAGGGTCTGAGAGGGCCATCTGAAAAAAACACGCAACTATAGAAGATCCCTCCCGTTGGATTTGTAGAACAGTCGATCTTCTCCAATAATCATTCAGAAATTTTTGCAATTCATTGAGAGGATTTGGAGATCAAAAGCGGTTTTGATTTGAACGTTCATCGCCATTGATTTGTTTTAGAGGCGACACGGGTTCCAGATAAACGAATTAGGGTTGGCTAATTCCTATTGGCCAGCTATTTATAATTTATTATTTAATTTAGAAAATACCCTTTATTCCATACGAACTCCAAATCAAACCTAATGACTGCCGCCCCTAGCTAAATACCCCATTCCGGACACAATGGAATATGTTTCTTAAGCTTATTCGACTGTTTTAGTCAGTTATTCTTTAAATTAAAATATAAAACAATCAATATTAAATTTGAACGTACATTTTAATTTTCCAGGGCCACACACTGATTCCAAAAATCCCAAAAAAATAAATCAAGCTATGTTTTGACGATACGGTCCTAAAAAAATTAATTTCTTCGAATTTGGAGATCGTTTGAAAAATGGCCATTTTCTAGTCGATCCAATTTGACTAAAATTCACAAAACACGTTTTCGTTTGCCACGCTCACATATTAATTCCAAAAATTATTAAAATTGGAATCTTGCAATAATTTTACATTCCGGATCCAACCAAAGTGATTTCGTCGAATATGGAGGTCGTTTGCAAAATGGCTATTTATAAGGGCTATATATTACATTAAATTTCATAGCGACTATTCTGAATATTTAACCAGCCATAACTTTTTATTCCCGCATGAAATTTCAATTTTTCACATCCATTAGAAAGATATTTTTAAATAGATTTAAATATTTTTGTTTTTACTGAAATCCGATTTATTTTGAATCCTATGCATTCAAAGTTCAAATTCAAAATTTCAAACTACCGCGTTATTTCTAACTCCTTTTATAATTAAGATAAACATATTCTTTCTAACTTCGATTTAAATAAATTTTTAATCATTATTATTTAAAATAAATCATTTTAAATATTCAAAATTCATAAAAATAACCAAAATAAAAATTTTAAATTGGTTCTGATTTTTCGGGTTGTTACAGGTTCCTTTATCACTTTCTAACAAGACAAATTGACGTTCCTAAGTATAATCCATACTTAGGAATCCAACTAACTACAAACCATACTCATATCGAGATAGAGCTATTTCCTGTCACAACTTGACAAGATAGTCCTTCCTTAGGCATAAACCATACCTATGATTAAGTCTAAGTCATACTTTAGTTAAGACCGAGAGCCTTGCCTCAGCCTGATAAGATACTTAAGATGCCAAACATAATCCATGCTTGAAAAGTTCATTTTATTCAATTCAAATGCAATTACAAACAAATCCTATATGGTTTATCGTATCCAGAGCATTCCTGGGGATTACATCCTAATCCCGTACGTGTGTACTTCAACTTAGCCAATCGGATGACTAAAAGGAATATGAATAAAAACAAATCTTATGTTCTAAGAAATGTAGAAAATCCAAAGTGATTTAATATAGATCAGTTGATGATGATCCCGCGAGAGCTAAATCTAGGATCGTTCCCTCTTCGGGGGAAGGAGGTGGCAGCTGGGTGTTGGCGTTGTTGGTTGTTTGACATACTCGGGTAACTCTCTATGTCTAACCGATTTCTCAATTAAGTCTCGTAAATGCCTACAGTCATTGGTGTTATGACCATCTGTATCATGAAATATGCAATGTTTTCCATAGTTGCGTTCTCTCGATGTTGGCTCCTTCTTCGGAGGCTTTGGGTAGGAGATAGCAACGTTTGAGTCGATGTAGATGTCGAATAGTGTAGCACTGAGTTCAGTGTATTTATCATATATTGGCCCTCTACGGGGCTGAGCATTATGAACGTTGTTAGCAGCGGCTTTTCCTTTGCCTCTATCATTGCCTTTTCTGTAGTTCGATGGTCCTCTATTCTTGACCATGTTGACGTCGAGAATATCTTTCTCATAGTTTTCATCTTCCTCATGCGAAAATTTGTCTGCTTCAAAGTAGAATTCGCCAAGATCTCTAGGTGGATCTCGGTGCAATGAAGTTTTGAAATTCGACTTATGCAGGATGTCGGATACTGCTACCATCAATACCATAGATGGGTCAGGTTGATAAATGGATGCTACTGTGGCATCGAATCTTTCCATAAATGAGTGCAGGGTCTCGTCGGACCGTCATTTGATTAAGGTGAGTGACATGACGTTCTTGGGTCAAGAAATGTGGACCCGAAACTGCTCGATGAAGCGGGTGACCAACACGTTCCATCTTTTGATCGATTCAGATTCCAACTTCCGAAACCACATAGTAGATATGTCAGTCAATTAGAGGGAGAAGCATTTGGCCATGACATTGCTTGATGCCGATAAAACTTCCATGTGGCGCATATAGTGTATCAAATATACGGTCGGATCTGTTCTGCCATTGTATGGTTCCAAAACTGGAAGCTTGAACTCTGGTGGGTTGTGGGAATTCCTGATTTCTAGTGTGAATGGATTGTGGATGACGTCGTCCACGTCAAGTTGAAAAGTGTCGCCTCCTGTGAAGCATTGAATCACATTTGCAATGTGATTTCCATTGGTTAACAACTGTAGCCAGTTGTCCAATCCTGCGCTGGTGCCCCCATCATTGACTATGTGAGAGGGAGAGAACCTATGCTGGTCTCTAAGAGTCGGGTCCAATGTAGGTTCGGGTCGCGGGTAGAATGATTCGACCCAACCCGGTCTTGAGGCTCTGACCCGAGTGACTTCATGTTGAAGTTGAGCTGATTCCGATGCTGTTGAATGAATTCGAACAGGGGAAGATGTTGGTCGTGCTCGACCTGAGTTTCCAGTGTTGCCAACGTTTTCATCCATAATGTTAAGTTTTGCAGTTGAAAGATGTTGAGGGGGGTTGCCACTTGTTCCATTCAGTCCTGGGTTGCCTCTGGTTTGGGTCGAATTCGACCCAATCTAGTTTGCTTGAGTTAAGCTTGGTGCTGCGTTAATCTGCTCAGCGTTATTTCCAGTGAGATGATTGATGGTTCTGGGCCTAACATTCATCCGAGCGAAGAATTTGTTCATCATCTCTTGTTGTTTCTGGAGGAGATCATCTTGTCGTGCCACCTGGATTTTCAATTCAGCGATAACTCCATTCATTTCATCTCTAGTCAGGTATGCTAATAGATTTCCATGTAATATACACGTAAATTTGTATATTTTACCTGCTTATTTATCTTGTTTTCTATTTAAAATAATTGATATTGTGTATTAATAGTTGTGTTTTCAGATTATTTAAGATAAGTGGATTGATGCACTTAATTGTTGAAAATCTTGAAGAATTGATGCAAGAAAAGTGTTGATTTTTAGAGCTGGATTAAAGCTTGAAGACCTGAAGAAATGTTGATGTTCAACCACCTTCTGCCGCATATTTTAAAGTCAAGATTCAATGCCTTTTCATAAAGATCGCTTGTCTCATATGTTATGGAGTTCTAATTTATGCTCAAAACGATTGAAGTTAATCCTGTTTGATGCCCGCAAGCTATTTTTCCTTGACATTTTCATGTCATTCTAATGCCTTCACATTGGTTTATTTGTTATTTGGGCAAAGACTTTTGTCCCACATCTTGTAATTTGTCACTTAGTCTTGGTCATGACAGCTATAAATACACATGTATCTCTTTCATTTAGAACTGTCTTAGGTTTTATTCTGTAAACACTTCTCTTGGAATAAAACTATTCTTCTCCTTTTCTCTTTAGTTTTTGTTTTATTTTATTTATGTTTGTTCTTTTCTTCTTCCCTTTTTCTCATTTAGCTATGTCTAGCTAATTCCCTTCAATTACGGGGTGATGACACTTATAGACTAGATACTATATTAATCACATAGCCAAAAAGATTTGGATGTTATGCATATAGATATAGATCTGAATCAAGAGTTAGATCTGAACCTTCATACTCTATGTCATTTAAGAGCTGTGCTCCTTCACAGGGTATATTCGAGTTCGATCTAACACTTATCAGATTTAAATCTAATTTTTAGGGTTTTAGAAATAAAGTAGTGAATCTATCCTGATAGCCTATGGTTGTTTAAGAGCTTAGCTCCTACACAGGCTATGTTTGTCATTATTCACATGTTTGTTCCTAAAAACCTAATTATCGTTGATTCACATTTGTATAAAAAACATGAGTTAGATCTATATTAATCTGTTTGGCTAGTTTATGTCATTACTCTCTAATTGCTTTCATTTATTATAAAAACTCTCTTTTTATTTGTTTTCTATTGTTTTCAAACATTCAAACTTTCGGAATAATTGGATTTATTAGTTAAAATATTTTTGGTCCTAGAGTTAGACACCCTTAACAACAACGCTTGTTGTTTAGGAAAGCCGAACGAATTTAATAATTGTTTACAATTGTCCAATTTGTTCGCAAACAAATTTTGGCGCCGTTGTCGGGGATCAACATAATTTTTATTGGTAAATCCTTTGGTTTATTTTTTTATTTTATTTCTTTTATTTTCTTTCATATATAGAAAAAAAATCTTGATTAGACAATTTGGTACTAAATTATTGATACCGAAATCTCCAAGATAAGAGAAAAAAAGAACTTGCCAAATTTCATTGATTTATTTATTTCCATTCCTTTCCTTTATTTCTTTTCCTTTTTACATCCTTTCTTCTTTTATAAGATTCTTAAAAAAAATTACAAAAAAAATTCCTTTTTCAATTTTTATTCTTTCCTTTTCCTTCTACAATTTTCAGACTTCTTCACGTCAAACTCTTCTTTCCTTTTTACAATTCTTACAAATAAAAAAATATACAAATTTTCTTTATGTTCACTTCTCTACCACCAACTACCTGAGTTCATCCTTCCCTCATCATAACTTCACCACAAAACCATCCAGTTCAAACATTCGCAAACCAAACAGCTGCTCCATCGCCTCTCAGACAGACGCCCATCCACACAATCAATTTCCTTCATAAATCACAATCGCCGACCGTAACCCAATAGCTCCCCTACCATACACGAATTCAAACACATGTTGCCCACCTTATCAGGTTACAAAACCCATAACCATCCATACCTCTCTCCCCGTATCATCATCCATACCATAACCCATGTTTGCCACGTTCAAGCCTCGCAAGTTTTTGCAACAAAGACCACTCCTCCACTGCAATTCATACCCGTACCACTCTCCATCGCAAACCTTAACTATGTTCTGCCATCACCTTCATCACCAGCAAATTCTCACCGAAACTCCATTAGTGAATTTACGTTTGTCGATTATCAATCTCACATCATCAACCTTTCTCTAAACCAAAAGTCATTATCTGCAACCTCATATGAAATTCACACATCACGATCATACCTGGACGACACAACGCTCTGCCATCCTTCATCACGCAAACATCCACAAACCAAACACCAGCGTGAACACCATCCTCTGTGTAACGACCAAGCAGATTTCGGCCCGAAAATCGACATAAATACCCTTACCATACTCATGCCGATCCTCCAAGCACTGAAAACAATGGATGGTTATTAGAAAGAAATTAGAGGGTGAGATAAGAAAGAAAGAAATATTAGAATAGAAGAAGAAGAAGTATCAATACAAAGTCTCAGAGCCTCACATCGCAGCGGAACAAAATATAATATGGAACTAAATCTTTATTGAGAGCTTTGAATAAACTTACAACATAAGAGTACATCAACATCCCTGGACAGTTATAATAATCTGCCCTTATATACCACACAGCGGAATAATATCATACGTCCGAATTCTTCCAGCCATCTCTTCACAGCATTCAATAACCTGAACCTGTACATTCCGGGCTAACCCGAGCATTTACAAAACACCGGGTCAGTCTGGTGAACCAGAGTGAGATAAACTCGCACAGTATTTAGGGTAAATCATCCAATCATGATTTTAAAGTAAAAAATCATTTCAAAAGCAAAAGATAATCGTAAGACCAAATCCACACATAAACACGGACGGTTTTTACCTTACGATAACCCAAATCAGTTTTCGAAATCAATATCTATTCTGATATTATAATAATGTCTAAATACTAATAATTAGCAAATCTAGGGGAACGCTTGCATCTCACGCTCCACATATATAGTATACAATCAAAATCGCGGGCGCTTATTGGATATTGGGTTTCCAACTTGACAAGGTATGGGACCACCTTCCGCACGTGTATCTCTAGAGGCGAATACACAGGGTTCAACAAGAACGTCTTGCAACCCGGCCCTCACATGACCGACCACTCATTTCTCTTGAGTGTATCGAATGTATATCACCAACGGATGGACTCAAACCACCGTTCCCGAATGGGCAGAATCGATAGAATAAGAAACAAAAGGAATTTCTCTAGATAGGTGATTATACACCCTAATGGGAGCGACCCACATAGCCATGCTGCCAGCCCGATTTTTGTCACCTCCTGGTTGATGAGGCTTGAGGTCAGAGCATATCTGATCATCATACACTTTGAATGCCACATCGTCAGATCCGCCAAATCACTAATTGACATCCACAAAAATATTCTAGTCGTTAAGCTAAAGAGGTGCCCCTCTCCGCCACCAACAGAGATACGTTTGTAAAAATCAACGTACGTGGTTCTTAAGAACTACTCTGTCAGACATCCGTCCATGCAAGTCATCCAGGAACAGGATGAACCGAAGGTACTCTCCTACTGCATCCAATATAGGAATCACCCCATGGATCAGTAGCGATCGTCCTTGCAATCCACAGTTTCAACCACGACAAAACCCCAGTATATCTCCGGGTCGAATTAGAGATTGTAAGTGGTTCTTCCGCTTTATGAAAAAACTATGGTCTTTACATGATCCATCTCGATCGTCACTTGATCTCTTCTATATATTCGTATTTGTCGGATGGAATGGTTTTCGAATATACATTCGATCCCGGTCTTTCCATACCAACAATCGTAAAGGTCAGACTTGATAGTCGGTTATTTAACTATCAAGTAAAACATCCAGGAAATCATACAAACATATTTACTGGTCTGGTACTCAGCATCACTTGGTTTCTAAAATTTAACGCCCAATCTCCTTTTTATTTCTGTTACTAGGGAAATCTCATTTCCGTTACTTTGGAAACCTTATTACACACTTTCGCCATTACCAACTAGTATCATTCTTGGATAGTCCCGAAGTCGTTCAAGTTGGGGTATTTTAATTACCTCTCAGACCTTGATCAACAACGTTCTTATCTTCAAATAAATACGAGTTGTAATTCAAGAACTGATATTAAATCTAATATCAAAACACATCCCACTTAGCTGATATAACTTTGTAATCCTTCTTATCTTTTTTGGAAGTTTCTCTTTATAATTAATATTGCTTAATTTGTTAATTACATAATTTCTTACTAAACATTACTTTTATTCATTCCCGACTTATTCAACTAATTTTGTTTCACAAACTGAATTATTATACAGATCCTATTCCCACCCTTGTTTACCAAGCTCAAACCAAACCCCTTTTTTCCAATCTCCTTTTCTTTCGGGAAATCTCTTTTCAAATCCCTTCGATTCAATCTTAATTCCATTTTCAAATCTTTCCAATTTAAAACACTGCTTTAACTCATATTTCATTTATAAATCTTGTTTAAAAATTCCAGGTTTAATATAAACCCTTTATATCTCCATCTCTCTTTACTTAATTCAAAAGTCAAGTTGACCTTTCATTTAAGCTATGTATTTGCTTAAATCTTTTTATTGCTTTACTATAAAACTCGAGTTTTAAATATAAACTTGTTCATAGCTTCTTCTCAAAACTCAATTATATTCCATCTCGAAATTGGTTACTTCAATGTATTTTATTTAATTATACAAATCATTTACTTCAACATTAACCATCAGTTAACCGCTTTATTTACTAATAATAATGAATATTTATTTCTTTAAATAACCTTCATTTATAGTAACCACTTTCAAAACCTATTTTCATAAAAATATATTTATAACTTCAATACTGTTGATTCACAGTTGATAAAGCCATAATTTAAAAATTGATTGATTTCTAGGCCAAGTGATGCCAATTACCCAATCCATACCATCCATTGGTTAATATCAGAATAAATATTGAAATATGGTTCAACAATCAACAATAATCAATCATTCCTTGACTGATAATTTCTATAACAATCATCAATCAATCAGCAGCCAGTTCAAACAATTCAACCAATTAAACACGTTCATTTTATAAACGTGACCAATCAAGGGAAATTTCTTTATTCGGGTCAAGTCAACATGATTGGTGTTCTACTGAAATTAAACGTCCGTTTAATTTCAGAAATGGAATCAACAATAAATATATATAACTAGCAAACTGTCAACCACTAGCAATCAGAACACACAAAATAAAAACCTAATTTATATAAAGTATAAATGGGAAGAGCTGAGTGAGTTTAACTCACCTGGATTTAAATCCATTGATAACCGTCTGATTTTGTCCAATTAAACCGACGTTTAATCTGAAATAAAATTTCTAGCTGCTTCTGATTTGGACTAGACCTGCTCCATCTCGAAGTCCTTGTCTCTACGGTCCCAACGCACCTGACCGTGCGTAAATCTGATATCGTATGTGCCAGAAATTGTACTATGAAATTTATAAGCTAATTTAAATACTTGAACATGGATTTTATAAATAAACTTGAATTTATAATTTTAAATGGGCCCGTTACCTTTGATTCTTCAGCCCATTACCCAACCCGATGACCACCCTAAAACCCTTACACCCGATCCCCTTTTCATTCAGTAAGCCGCCTCCCAAAAATAACCATCGTTCATGGTAAAACCGAAATCCCCAAAATGGTGTAATCGGATTTTCTTCCTCCAGCAAATCGAGTCTATCTCCGTCGCATCCACCTTCGCAACCGCCTCCTCTACACAACAACCCTTCGCTCTTCCTTTACTTCACATGCCGATCCATCTGCTGCCCCTGACAACAACTTCAACCACCACCATGTCCTTGCCAGTCAACCCCAAACGCCAGAGGTGCAGCGGCTCCCTCTACCACACGCTACAAGCTTTCGGCACCCAGATCGACTTCCGTTGCTTTAAATTTTCCAACCCTAGGCCTTGGACTTTGACGGCTTCATCAAGACATCTGTCAAAACCCTTCAGATCCGAATGCTTTACTCCTTCGAATAAAGCTAAGTCCTTTACTCTATTTTTCCGTTACTGAATTGTTTGCTTTGATTTTTTTTTTCTTTTTCTGGTGGTTGCGAATGGTATTTTTCTGATTGGTTGTATTACTCGAATGGTTCTGGCATGGTTGAAACCCTACTGTATTTATAGTGTGATTGAAAAATAGATTAGATCGACGTCTATCAGCATATGTTCTAGCTACAACTAGCTTAGGTCGTGGGTTTTCAGATTTTAGTACTGATGATGAGATTTTGATGGATTTCGAATAGTATTGTCAATACTGTTGATCAGTTCACATGGATTTCTGATCGAACTTGTGTAGGTTAGGCTATGAGTTGTTTATTTGATCAGATTTGAAATCCATGTGGTGTAGATTTATTTAAAGATATGGCAAGGTTTTCATATGAATTCGTACTGATTTACAGTCCTATTTACCTATGCACATGGGTATACTGATCGAACATGTGCATGAGTGTAGGTTATATAGGATTGTAAGGTTATAAATTTTTAATTCAAATCAGAGATTTGAAGTCTGTGTCATAGATTTTATGTTGGGATTTTTTTATGAATTAACAGTGAATGTATACGGATTCTACTACGAAGATTTGATATATTTCAACATAGATCTTTTGTTTTGGAATTGTGAACATAGATCCTCTGTTTTTTTTTTTTTTTTCATAGCTGTTCTTGTCTATGCTTCTTTAGCTCTCAAGCTATTTATTTAGCTGTCCATTTTCTTTTGTTGACTAGGCTAGATGTATCTATACACCTATATGTTTCATTGTTCATTTTTGTGTGTATGAGTACATTTAATGAGCCGACTTCTACAGTTTGTTCTGCTGCTTATAGCTGTGCATATAGGTAGATGTTTAAGCTATACATTGTTTATTTCCTAGTTGTTCTACTCAACCCCTTACTGTTAAAATATATATATATAAATAAAATTTTGCTATACAAATATATATTCATTTGATTTATTCAGCTATGCATTGCTCAGCATCACCTTGTGTCCCAAAAACTACACAACTAGGTCTGTATTACTTCTAAAATCCATTGCTAATTGTGAGATGATAATAGTCCAAGCTGAAGCTTTCATGTTTAATTGAGGGGTCATGCATGTTTTTATATTAGCTTAACTGTTTAAAATTTTCTTCTCTTTTTACTTTTCTTCTTTCTTAGCTGTACAATTTGATGTTCAATCTATATTCTCTTTTGCTGTTCATTTTTTTATTAGCTACATTATTACACTGTTCTTATAATGTTTTATCCTTCTTTTCTCTTAGCTGTTCCTTACTATTCGGTAGCTGTTAATTTAATTGAAAGTTGTTTTACTTTTTCAGGAGAGGGACAAGACAGGAGCAAGACGTACAGGAGAAAAATTTCGCTGAGCGGTCATGTTCATTTGGCTTTTGTGTTGCACAGCCAATTTCCGTATTTGTTTTGCTTTGTGTCAACATTTATGTATATGAACATTTTGTTTTTCTTAGTATCCTCATTTATACCAAAAATATATGAAAATATTATATATATATATATACACTGTTTTCTTTGTGTTTGTACTTCTAATTTCCATGCTGAATACATTTTAACTTGGATGTCTATGGAGCAATCTTTCTATTTGTTGGATATACGTGATAAATATGTATATACATATACAAAGGGATTCGTATTGATAATACGGTTTGTATGTACGTTGTCTACCAGCTTTAGATTGGGTTATTTTATTTTTATTAAGTGTCGATACACTATATATTAAATTCATACAACTAAATTTAACAAAAATAAATAAATTAACATCATTGTATCTAATAGCACAACAGTTTCAATTTCAATATAATATATTAACTGATTTAAATATTCGAATTTAAATAGCCGTAAAATCTGGGACGTTACATTCTTCCCCCCTTAAAATAATTTCGTCCCCGAAATTGCAAGGTAAGAAGAATGTCCCAAATCGAATTATTTTTAAAATCATTACCGTTGAATTAAATCCAAAATAAATTCAAACTCCAAAAATTTTCGATAATTTCGCCAGTACTTCTCCTGCCTGACTCGATTGGTACGAATACGACTGCCACTCTGGGCCTCAGCTTCTTCGAAAAGAAGATTCAGAATTCAAATGGCAACCTACTCAGGGTATAAAGAAATTTCTTAACCCACGATATTAAGGTTTACCTTTTGGTCGAGCATTCCAGTTCCCAAAGCGTATCAAGCAACTGCTTATCGCCTGCATTCCAAATCTGTAGAACCAAATTATCTCCACAATCTCCAGGATTCTGCATTTATTCCACTTATAATGCAAACAATAATTTGGGTTAGACAATTCTGTTTCCACTTCACCACCCAATCTTATTTCCAATCCACTATACCGGGATTTATCTCCTTATTTTCCATTCATACAGTTTCTTATTAGCCCCAAGCGATTAAATTCACTTAACCGGGTTTAGTTTACTTTCATATCTGATTTAATCAACGAATTGATTTTCTAATCAATTCAATTCTATTTTATAATTCAAATTTGGATTTCAAATTAAATCAATCAGAATAAACAAACAAACACCCCACATCACAATAATATAGAAAATAAATTCTTCTTTCTTCTATATAAAAATATACATTATGTAAAATTACTTCATTTACCCGCTTTATAAAACAATATCGGGTCAATTTACTAGTGAAACGCTTCTCAACACTTGAACCAGTCAAATAACATAATACAAAACATTTGTATATAAAATCTAACAAATACGCTCTCATATATACATACACTCAAACTCAATCTAGGGTGTTACTAACCCCATTTCTATTGAGTTACGCCACAGAGCCAAGGTTACTACTCAACCAATAGCTCTGATACCACTGTAACGACCTAGTAGATTTCGGCCCGAAAATCGACATAAATACCCTTACCATACTCATGCCGATCCTCCAAGCACTGAAAACACTGGATGGTTATTAGAAAGAAATTAGAGGGTGAGATAAGAAAGAAAGAAATATTAGAATAGAAGAAGAAGTATCAATACAAAGTCTCAGAGCCTCACATCGCAGCGGAACAAAATATAATATGGAACTAAATCTTTATTGAGAGCTTTGAATAAACTTACAACATAAGAGTACATCAACATCCCTGGACAGTTATAATAATCTGCCCTTATATACCACACAGCGGAATAATATCATACGTCTGAATTCTTCCATCCATCTCTTCACAGCATTCAATAACCTGAACCTGTACATTCCGGGCTAACCCGAGCATTTACAAAACACCGGGTCAGTCTGGTGAACCAGAGTGAGATAAACTCGCACAGTATTTAGGGTAAATCATCCAATCATGATTTTAAAGTAAAAAATCATTTCAAAAGCAAAAGATAATCGTAAGACCAAATCCACACATAAACACGGACGGTTTTTACCTTACGATAACCCAAATCAGTTTTTGAAATCAATATCTATTCTGATATTATAATAATGTCTAAATACTAATAATTAGCAAATCTAGGGGAACGCTTGCATCTCACGCTCCACATATATAGTATACAATCAAAATCGCGGGCGCTTATTGGATATTGGGTTTCCAACTTGACAAGGTATGGGACCACCTTCCGCACGTGTATCTCTAGAGGCGAATACACAGGGTTCAACAAGAACGTCTTGCAACCCGGCCCTCACATGACCGACCACTCATTTCGCTTGAGTGTATCGAATGTATATCACCAACGGATGGACTCAAACCACCGTTCCCGAATGGGCAGAATCGATAGAATAAGAAACAAAAGGAATTTCTCTAGATAGGTGATTATACACCCTAATGGGAGCGACCCACATAGCCATGCTGCCAGCCCGATTTTTGTCACCTCCTGGTTGATGAGGCTTGAGGTCAGAGCATATCTGATCATCATACACTTTGAATGCCACATCGTCAGATCCGCCAAATCACTAATTGACATCCACAAAAATATTCTAGTCGTTAAGCTAAAGAGGTGCCCCTCTCCGCCACCAACAGAGATACGTTTGTAAAAATCAACGTACGTGGTTCTTAAGAACTACTCTGTCAGACATCCGTCCATGCAAGTCATCCAGGAACAGGATGAACCGAAGGTACTCTCCTACTGCATCCAATATAGGAATCACCCCATGGATCAGTAGCGATCGTCCTTGCAATCCACAGTTTCAACCACGACAAAACCCCAGTATATCTCCGGGTCGAATCAGAGATTGTAAGTGGTTCTTCCGCTTTATGAAAAAACTATGGTCTTTACATGATCCATCTCGATCGTCACTTGATCTCTTCTATATATTCGTATTTGTCGGATGGAATGGTTTTCGAATATACATTCGATCCCGGTCTTTCCATACCAACAATCGTAAAGGTCAGACTTGATAGTCGGTTATTTAACTATCAAGTAAAACATCCAGGAAATCATACAAACATATTTACTGGTCTGGTACTCAGCATCACTTGGTTTCTAAAATTTAACGCCCAATCTCCTTTTTATTTCTGTTACTAGGGAAATCTCATTTCCTTACTTTGGAAACCTTATTACACACTTTCGCCATTACCAACTAGTATCATTCTTGGATAGTCCCGAAGTCGTTCAAGTTGGGGTATTTTAATTACCTCTCAGACCTTGATCAACAACGTTCTTATCTTCAAATAAATACGAGTTGTAATTCAAGAACTGATATTAAATCTAATATCAAAACACATCCCACTTAGCTGATATAACTTTGTAATCCTTCTTATCTTTTTTGGAAGTTTCTCTTTATAATTAATATTGCTTAATTTGTTAATTACATAATTTCTTACTAAACATTACTTTTATTCATTCCCGACTTATTCAACTAATTTTGTTTCACAAACTGAATTATTATACAGATCCTATTCCCACCCTTGTTTACCAAGCTCAAACCAAACCCCTTTTTTCCAATCTCATTTTCTTTCGGGAAATCTCTTTTCAAATCCCTTCGATTCAATCTTAATTCCATTTTCAAATCTTTCCAATTTAAAACACTGCTTTAACTCATATTTCATTTATAAATCTTGTTTAAAAATTCCAGGTTTAATATAAACCCTTTATATCTCCATCTCTCTTTACTTAATTCAAAAGTCAAGTTGACCTTTCATTTAAGCTATGTATTTGCTTAAATCTTTTTATTGCTTTACTATAAAACTCGAGTTTTAAATATAAACTTGTTCATAGCTTCTTCTCAAAACTCAATTATATTCCATCTCGAAATTGGTTACTTCAATGTATTTTATTTAATTATACAAATCATTTACTTCAACATTAACCATCAGTTAACCGCTTTATTTACTAATAATAATGAATATTTATTTCTTTAAATAACCTTCATTTAAAGTAACCACTTTCAAAACCTATTTTCATAAAAATATATTTATAACTTCAATACTGTTGATTCACAGTTGATAAAGCCATAATTTAAAAATTGATTGATTTCTAGGCCAAGTGATGCCAATTACCCAATCCATACCATCCATTGGTTAATATCAGAATAAATATTGAAATATGGTTCAACAATCAACAATAATCAATCATTCCTTGACTGATAATTTCTATAACAATCATCAATCAATCAGCAGCCAGTTCAAACAATTCAACCAATTAAACACGTTCATTTTATAAACGTGACCAATCAAGGGAAATTTCTTTATTCGGGTCAAGTCAACATGATTGGTGTTCTACTGAAATTAAACGTCCGTTTAATTTCAGAAATGGAATCAACAATAAATATATATAACTAGCAAACTGTCAACCACTAGCAATCAGAACACACAAAATAAAAACCTAATTTATATAAAGTATAAATGGGAAGAGCTGAGTGAGTTTAACTCACCTGGATTTAAATCCATTGATAACCGTCTGATTTTGTCCAATTAAACCGACGTTTAATCTGAAATAAAATTTCTAGCTGCTTCTGATTTGGACTAGACCTGCTCCATCTCGAAGTCCTTGTCTCTACGGTCCCAACGCACCTGACCGTGCGTAAATCTGATATCGTATGTGCCAGAAATTGTACTATGAAATTTATAAGCTAATTTAAATACTTGAACATGGATTTTATAAATAAACTTGAATTTATAATTTTAAATGGGCCCGTTACCTTTGATTCTTCAGCCCATTACCCAACCCGATGACCACCCTAAAACCCTTACACCCGATCCCCTTTTCATTCAGTAAGCCGCCTCCCAAAAATAACCATCGTTCATGGTAAAACCGAAATCCCCAAAATGGTGTAATCGGATTTTCTTCCTCCAGCAAATCGAGTCTATCTCCGTCGCATCCACCTTCGCAACCGCCTCCTCTACACAACAACCCTTCGCTCTTCCTTTACTTCACATGCCGATCCATCTGCTGCCCCTGACAACAACTTCAACCACCACCATGTCCTTGCCAGTCAACCCCAAACGCCAGAGGTGCAGCGGCTCCCTCTACCACACGCTACAAGCTTTCGGCACCCAGATCGACTTCCGTTGCTTTAAATTTTCCAACCCTAGGCCTTGGACTTTGACGGCTTCATCAAGACATCTGTCAAAACCCTTCAGATCCGAATGCTTTACTCCTTCGAATAAAGCTAAGTCCTTTACTCTATTTTTCCGTTACTGAATTGTTTGCTTTGATTTTTTTTTTCTTTTTCTGGTGGTTGCGAATGGTATTTTTCTGGTTGGTTGTATTACTCGAATGGTTCTGGTATGGTTGAAACCCTACTGTATTTATAGTGTGATTGAAAAATAAATTAGATCGACGTCTATCAGCATATGTTCT
This sequence comes from Allium sativum, assembly GCA_030737875.1. Classification (NCBI taxonomy): domain Eukaryota; kingdom Viridiplantae; phylum Streptophyta; class Magnoliopsida; order Asparagales; family Amaryllidaceae; genus Allium; species Allium sativum. Next base: position 781,656,113 of record CM060921.1, read on the forward strand.
AGCTACAACTAGCTTAGGTCGTGGGTTTTCAGATTTTAGTACTGATGATGAGATTTTGATGGATTTCGAATAGTATTGTCAATACTGTTGATCAGTTCACATGGATTTCTGATCGAACTTGTGTAGGTTAGGCTATGAGTTGTTTATTTGATCAGATTTGAAATCCATGTGGTGTAGATTTATTTAAAGATATGGCAAGGTTTTCATATGAATTCGTACTGATTTACAGTCCTATTTACCTATGCACATGGGTATACTGATCGAACATGTGCATGAGTGTAGGTTATATAGGATTGTAAGGTTATAAATTTTTAATTCAAATCAGAGATTTGAAGTCTGTGTCATAGATTTTATGTTGGGATTTTTTTATGAATTAACAGTGAATGTATACGGATTCTACTACGAAGATTTGATATATTTCAACATAGATCTTTTGTTTTGGAATTGTGAACATAGATCCTCTGTTTTTTTTTTTTTTTTCATAGCTGTTCTTGTCTATGCTTCTTTAGCTCTCAAGCTATTTATTTAGCTGTCCATTTTCTTTTGTTGACTAGGCTAGATGTATCTATACACCTATATGTTTCATTGTTCATTTTTGTGTGTATGAGTACATTTAATGAGCCGACTTCTACAGTTTGTTCTGCTGCTTATAGCTGTGCATATAGGTAGATGTTTAAGCTATACATTGTTTATTTCCTAGTTGTTCTACTCAACCCCTTACTGTTAAAATATATATATATAAATAAAATTTTGCTATACAAATATATATTCATTTGATTTATTCAGCTATGCATTGCTCAGCATCACCTTGTGTCCCAAAAACTACACAACTAGGTCTGTATTACTTCTAAAATCCATTGCTAATTGTGAGATGATAATAGTCCAAGCTGAAGCTTTCATGTTTAATTGAGGGGTCATGCATGTTTTTATATTAGCTTAACTGTTTAAAATTTTCTTCTCTTTTTACTTTTCTTCTTTCTTAGCTGTACAATTTGATGTTCAATCTATATTCTCTTTTGCTGTTCATTTTTTTATTAGCTACATTATTACACTGTTCTTATAATGTTTTATCCTTCTTTTCTCTTAGCTGTTCCTTACTATTCGGTAGCTGTTAATTTAATTGAAAGTTGTTTTACTTTTTCAGGAGAGGGACAAGACAGGAGCAAGACGTACAGGAGAAAAATTTCGCTGAGCGGTCATGTTCATTTGGCTTTTGTGTTGCACAGCCAATTTCCGTATTTGTTTTGCTTTGTGTCAACATTTATGTATATGAACATTTTGTTTTTCTTAGTATCCTCATTTGTACCAAAAATATATGAATATATTATATATATACACTGTTTTCTTTGTGTTTGTACTTCTAATTTCCATGCTGAATACATTTTAACTTGGATGTCTATGGAGCAAACTTTCTATTTGTTGGATATACGTGATAAATATGTATATACATATACAAAGGGATTCGTATTGATAATACGGTTTGTATGTACGTTGTCTACCAGCTTTAGATTGGGTTATTTTATTTTTATTAAGTGTCGATACACTATATATTAAATTCATACAACTAAATTTAACAAAAATAAATAAATTAACATCATTGTATCTAATAGCACAACAGTTTCAATTTCAATATAATATATTAACTGATTTAAATATTCGAATTTAAATAGCCGTAAAATCTGGGACGTTACACTCTGCCTCAAACCATGCAACCCCCTGACCAAACGATCGCACAGTTCCATTACCCTCCTACCAAACACCTTCCGTTTCCTACAATCGCAACCACAGGCATACCAAGCATACCTTGGCTCCCCTTCGAATAATTTCGGACACCCACTCTTGCCAAATTTCTAGCCAAAACCGTAATTCGGATCAAATCGCGAACCCCAATATCTGGTTCGAAGACCACCACATTAATACCAATTCGAAATACCCAAACCCGATTCGATTTCGTAGTACTCAGTTCGATTTTCTGAAGAAAAAAATAGCGGTGTGATTTTTCTGTGCTTGTTTCTTTTGGGAATTCTCTGTTTCCATTTTTTTCATTATTGTGAGAAACCTCTTGCATAAAGTGTTTGACCTTGTGCGTACCTTTATCTTGAGTCGAGTGCATGTGACTTGTTGCTTAGTTCTTTGTTCTTTTAAGGTTTAGTTCGTTAATTTTTTTTAATTAAGTTAATTTTTTAAGCCTAGTTTTTTGTTTCAAAATTCCCTAGTCAATTCAACTCTTTTCATTTATTTTTCTTTCATTTCTAAAAAAATATAAAATAAAAAATAGAAAAGAGTTTTCTAAACTCACAAAGAATTTTTTTTCATTTGAATTGTAAAAGCTACTCAGTCAAAGGTCATAGGAACTCTATTAAGCAATTTGCAATTAGCAGAATTTGAATTGTTGGAGCGGTTGCACACCAAGTGGGGTGTGAACACGTTAGCACTACTCAGTTGCACTGGAGGACTGCCGATCTAAGTGAGAATTTTCTAAACTCTACAGGGTCTATTGCTGCTTGAAAATATTTAAAAAAAATTGCTTGTAAAAACTTCGTGCAGGTGTCGCGGCTTGTTTGTAAAAAGTTTATTTATACAATTTATTATTCTGTGACTGTTCTGTGATTGATTAAAATATCTCATAAAATTGTATTCATAATAGAAAAAGCTGCATTAATAAATAAAAATTGTAGACTCTGAACTTAAGGGCATCACGTGCTCAATTAGGGTAAAGTTTATTTTCTTAATAACTAGAACTATGCTAGCTAAATTCCCCAGTGTCTAAGAAAGGGGGGACTTTTGAACGCAATCAGGTTCTTAAAAGTTCAACTGCATTGCTATGGTGATTCATGGTGAACTGATAAATCCTGACCCGATCCGGATGAAACTTGTTACTTGTATAGTTTGAGATTATTAAGTTTATAAATTTTCAGTTAGGAGCTATTAAGGACAGAAAATTCTATTGTAGCTAATTTCTGTGTTTCTGATTGTTTTGTGAATTGCAATAAAAAAATATTAAATAAAACAAAAAAAAGAATTTCCATTTAAAACATTATTTTTAGAAAACTTTAACTTCTTTTTCTTTTTGTAAAAATTTAGCTTTTCTTTCTCTTAATAGAAAAGGTGTAACAGCCCGCATTTTATGTATCGGAAGATCATAAAATAATTTTATTTTATTCCCTGAGGGTTGGATCATTCTCATCATTTAGTATATTGCTTATGGGGATGTGAGACATGTCCATAAATTTTACCGATTTTGTTTGTGACCATTTTGCCCCTGTCAGTCTTGTACAGGGCATAACTTTTGACTCAGGTCGAATCAGAGGGTGAGACCTGTGCCATTGGAAAGGAATTGATGATTCTCTTTCAGTAGATTGGTTACATTAAGGATTTGGTTCAGCGGTTTGGGAGAAATCGCTGTTTTAAGGTTTAGCAGTTGGATGTCCAGGTTTTGGAAGGCTAATGGGCTGGTTTGGAGAAGGCCCATTAGAGGGTGGGTGGAGACTATAAATAGGGGGTAAGGGGTATGGAGAAAGGTTGGCATTTTCCATTCTCTTATGGGGAGGCTTTGATCTCCTTCTTCCTCTAACATCTTTCCACCATTAAAATTCCAAAATCCAAGGAGGGAAATCGAAGATCTACACCATAAGAGGCTAGATCTACATCGTCTCAAGGGCGAATTCATCGGATTTAAGAGTTTGATTCGAAGTGTTCGTTGTCCGGATTGCGTTTTCATTGCTTTTGCTTAGATTTGGGTAATTGGCGAGTGATTTACATCTCTCATTCGGATTCATGCAAGTATATGGGTTTTAGGATGTTAATTTCATCATTTCCATGTTATTTTCCATAGATCCACACCATGCTAAGTCCATTTTATATATGAATCACCTTAGGATCTGATCTAGATAATTTAAATGGTTAGTTTTATGATTTTTCTCAAGATTATGCAAGTTAGATCCGTTTTTATGTTCATATGATTCACTTATCATGTTTTGGGAAATTTATGTGTTTTGATGGAAATTGTTAGTTTGATGATATTGTTGGTTGCATAACATGTTTGTGATTGCGTTTGGATGAATCGGATAAGCTGGTTTCGTCAGATTCGTCGTTTGGCGAAGTTTTGGTCGAAATCGGAGTCGAATTGGAGATGTGCAGGTTTCTGGTCGTCCTGGAGTTGGTCGGGTCGGTCTGGAATGAGGTGGTCGGTCATAGTATGGCTTGGGAAGCAAGTCAGGGAGCTGGTCGGTTTAAGCTGGTCGGTCTAGAAGGAGCAGAAGTGTTTCTGGTCGGTTTCAGATGGTGGCATTCTGGTTGGTTTTTACTGGAAGCAAATCCTGGTCGCTCTGAAGGAGCTGGTCGGTCAGGTGGAGCAAAATCTGGTCGGTCTTGACGGGGTCGATCCAAAGCTGGTCGGTCCCAAGGAGGTCGAGTCGATCCAAAGCTACAAGGAGGTCGAGTCGATCCAAAGCTGCATGGAGGCGGGTCGTTCTGGAGCAAGGCTGGTCGGTTTTTGGCTGGTCGTTCTGGAGCAAGGTTCTGGTCGGTTTTGGCAGGGTCGTTTTCTGAAAAAGTACGTTTTCGGGTACGACTCGGGTACGAACCAAAAAGGTCTGAAAAAATATTTTTCGGAGGCAACCCCCCGAACCCTAGCCGCAGCATAGTGATGTGTTTTGGTTCGGTGATGGCGTGACTTCGAGGTGATTCAAGTAGGAAGACTCGAAGTGATGAATGCGTTCGTTGATCAAGGTGGAATAACCAATGCGGAGACAACTCAAAGGTCGTGAGTTGGTGGATAATGGCTGCTCGAGAAGGTTGCTTGAGCTATGAAACATCGTCAAGGTTGGACGATTAGAGATGCGAAGGCCGAGAAGTCATCGTTGTCGTAAGTTCTAGCAGGCTCAAAGCAGGGGTACGATGGGTATCGTTGAAAGGCCCAAAAGACCGGTTGTTGGTCGAGTACCCTAGGTCTTTCTGGTTGGGGAAAGACCTAGTGTCAAGGTTGGACATTGCCAAGGTTGGGCATATGGAGTTCATGCTAGAACTGGGGTTATCATTAGCCCTTGACATATGGCAAGGTTGGCCGTCATACGATAATGATGGTTTCGAAGCAGGATTGGCAGTGATAGCCAGAGTCAGTCATGGATGATTAGTTGTTCTGTTTGTACTATCTCACATAGATTATCCAAAGTCGAGGGAGACGTTCTTTGAGTGCTTAAGTGATATTGGTCTAGGCCTCTGGCGAGAGTACTTGAGGAATGTTAAACTCGATTAGGGTCGTCTGCGTGAGACTTATCTGGATGTCATGTGTGTTTTCTATGATTGAATGGGTGTTCTGATTTCTATGGATGAATGGTTGAAATGCTTGTCATAAAGGCTATCACTGTCCGATGTGGGGAAGATAAGGATGAGTTCTTCTCTGGTGTTGTGGGTAGATAAGTTTTTCATTTACCCATTCTCATATACTTTCTTGTTGAAGTTTGTTAGCTGTTTTATCGCTCACTAAGACTATTGTCTGACTCAAGGTTTTATGTCTCCTCTTATTACCTTGGGCTGTTCATCCGGTTGTGGATGGGCAGACTAAGTAGCAGGTTACAGGTAATGGAGCTTAGTGAGACGAGGTAGCTGAGCGATGACGAGCAGGAGGCTGGCGTATCAGTTTTATTACTATCTAGTATTTCTGTTTCCGCTGTTTGAGTTGCTTTGAGGGTTGTAGTGAGGCCTTATGTACAAACTTTGATATCAGTTGGATAATTTTTCTGGATGTTGAGAAAGTTTCAGAAGTTTGCTATATGATACCTCATTACTATTACCTGTTGTATATGCTCTATTATATTTTATCCTTGCGCTGTGAGTTCTACGACAGGTTTCGATGTGTTTACCTACTCTGATGATCGTCCATAGCAGCCTGGCACATCTTTCAGTGCATTATTCCTCTTGTTTAGTGCGGGGGTTATGGGCGGTCGTCACAAAAGGATTTCAAAACAATTCTCATTTTGTAAAAAGAAATTCGCTTCTATTCTCTTCTCAAATTTGTATTTTCTCATCTTTCATTATTTTTCTCGCTAGTGCATGAGTAGTTGGACTCGTGATCCTTCTACTAATTGCTTAGTTCGAACAAACATTACTTCAACCATGGCCGAAGAAAATCCTCCTCGAACTCTTATGGATAGAATTTTCCCTGATCCGGTTTCTATTCCTTCTTGCATCATATTGTCTGCCCCAACGGGTAACCAATTTGAAATTCATTCGAATCACATAAATACTCTTCCAAATTTCGGCAGTTTTGAATGTGATGATCCTTACATTTTCTTAACTAAATTTGAACAAGTTAGCACAACCATGAAATTTCAACAACTAAGTGACGATGGAATCAAACTAAGGTTAATTCCATTTTCACTTACCGATTATGCTGAAAAATGGTTGTATAGCTTCCCTTCAAATATGATTGGAATTAGAATGAATTTGTGAAAGTTTTTCTAAAGAAAATTTACCTCCTGGAAATAACATCCAAAATTCGAAACGAAATCGTTAATTTTCATCAATTTGGGGCTGAATCCTTTGCAAAATATTTTGAAAGGTTTAAAGAATTTCTAATCAAATGTCTAGATCGCAGTTTTGAAAAATGGACTCTTTGTCAAATTTTAAACAATGGACTCGAAAATAACTCTCGAACCATTCTCGAACCGATGTCCCAAGGAAACTTTCTGTCCCAAAATCACGATGTCGCTTGGTAATTTCTCGAAATTTAGCCGAAAAATCAGCTCAATGGGAAAGATTTAGCGAGAAATCGATTTATTCCCGATCAAATGCTCATTCGGTAGGATCTTCAATGGCCTTAGAAGCGAAAATAGACGCGATGTTAACCAAATGTTATAATGTCCTTACATCAATTCAAATAAATTAAGCACAAGCGTCTCAGCCCTCATGTTACAAATGTAACGATCTTAACCACATTGTCGATCAATGCCCACGTTCGTTAGAACAACTCAACGCATTTAATAAAGTTAGAAACGACCCGTTCTCCCCAACATACAATCCAGGTTGGAGAAACCATCCTAACCTCTCTTGGGCCCAAAAGTGTTAAAATTTGAATTTGGTTCGACCCCCTTTTCAACATTTTCGAATAATCCTTCGAATCCTCCTTTTCAACAAAATTAATTCCAAAATCTTGCGCCACCTTCTCAAAATCAAGCATAACAATCTTTTGTTCTCCAAGACGACAAACGATTAACGTCACTAGAGAAAAGTCTCGAAAGATAATCAAAGCAATGACTCAAAATCTCCAATCAAATAGCTCTGCAAAGTATATTGATGTCGTACATGCAAAACACGAGTCAATCGATCGCTAAACTTGAAATGCAAATTAGTCAGTTAGCCACTTCGTAAGTGAACGGGAAAGAGGCACTTTCCCGAGTTAACTATTCCAAACCCCAAGAGTCAAAATCCTAATCCAAACCAAGCTCATGTCATCCAGGATAGCAGTCTAACTCAATTGAATGCAATCATGACTTTACGATCCGGTAAGAAAATCGATAATCAAGTTGAAAATCCAAATAACTTACCGAACGTTCCTCTCAACTCTTCTAAAACCACGAATGATCTTAATCCAAATTCTGAATCTAATTCTTCTCCAACCCAAGTAGACTAACCTACTAAGTTTCGCATTCCATTTCCTCATCGTCTTCGACCAAAGAAACATTCTGACCAAATGGAAAAGATGTTGGAGATTTTTAAACAAGTGAAAGTTAACATTCCTCTTCTTGGCATCGTCAACAAGTCTGAACCTAGGCTAAATTCCTTAAGGACTTGTGTACCCTAAAATGACACAATCATGTACCCAAGAAAGTTTTCTTAGCCACCGGACTTAGCGAAGTCTTGTCCCAAACAATGCCAGTGAAATACAAAGATCCTTGCTGCCCCCACAATATCATGTACTATTGGGGACAAGAAAATCGATAGATGCCTACTAGACTTAGGTGCTAGTGTTAACTTGCTTCCATATTCCATATACTGCCAATTAGGACTAGGAGAACTAAAACCCACCAAGGTTACCCTTCAGCTTGTTGACCGTTCAATTAAGAAACTGGTTAGCGAAATCGATGATGTATTGATAAAAGTAGGCGATTTCATCTTTCCAGTTGATTTCATTGTCCTAGAAACTCAACATGTAAGCAATCCTGCGAACCAAATCCCTTTGATTTTAGGATGACCCTTTTTAGCAACCACTAATGCGCTTATCAACTGTAGAAATGGGTCTATGAAAATTTCATTTGGTAACATGACCATCGAACTAAACATCTTTAGAATAGAAAACTCTCTTAACTCTTATGTGGACCAGTTTTCTGACATCCATGCGGCCGACGATAATAAACCTGAGCTCGACCATATGAATAACGAAATTGAATCGAATTATGAAACTTTGTTTTAAAATTTCCCGAAAATGACTCTGAATCAATTACTGTCGAGCTGCTCACAACTGAGTCTATCCCTCAACCAATTTCTTCGGTTGAGTCGACTCCCAAATCTGAACTCAAAGTGCATCCCAGACATCTTAAGTATGCTTACTTAGGAGATAATAAAACTCTTCCTTACTATAGAGCAGGAACAATTACTCCTTCCCGTCCTTAAGAAAAAAAAGGAAGCAATTGGTTGGTCCATGGCTGATATTATGGTGATTAGCCCTTCGATAGTCCAACATTGAATCCACCTTATTGATGATGCCATGCCCACTTGTGATCCCTAGCGTCGATTAAACCCATCATGAAAGAAGCAGCTCGTGACGATATCCTTAAATGTCTTGATAATGGAATCATTTACCCGATTTCTGATAGTCAATGGGCTAGTCTAATTCATGTCATGCCTAAGAAATCAGGGATAACCGTGATCCAAAATGACGCTAACGAGCTTATCCCAACCCGCACCCAGACGGGTTGGCATGTTTTCATTGATTACAGGAAACTTAATGCTACAACATGTAAGGATCGTTTCCCTCTGCTATTTTTCGACCAAACGTTAGAACGACTAGCCGGTCACGAGTACTACTATTTCCTTGATGGGTACTCAAAATATAATCAAGTCCCTATCGCTCTTGAGGACCAAGAGAAGACCACTTTCACTTATCCTTTCAATACATTTGCGTACCGTCGTATGCTTTTTGGTCTCTGTAATGCACCCGCAACCTTCCAAAGGTGCATGATTAGCATTTTTTCTGATATGATCGAGCAATTTTTTGGAAGTTTTCGTGGATGACTTTTCCATCTTTGGGAACTCTTACACTGAGTGTTTACATCACCTTGATCTTGTTCTTAACCATTGCAAGGATAAACACTTAACTCTTAATTGGGAAAAATGTCACTTCATGGTCAAACATGGCATTGTTTTAGGACATGTCATCTCTAATAAAGGAATTGAAGTAGACAAACCCAAAATTGAGGTTATCTCTAATCTTCTTATTTCCAAATCCATTAAGGACATCCAATCCTTTGTAAGTCATGCTGGCTTTTACCGTAACTTTATAAAGGATTTTAGCAAAATCACTCGACCTTTGACTAATCTTCTTGCTAAGAATGTTCCTTTTGACTTCAACTCTGACTGTATTTCATCTTTTGAGCATCTCAAAAATGAACTTGTCTTCGCCCCTATCATCTTCTCTTCCAACTTGAAGCTGCCTTTTGAAATCATGTGTGACGCCTTGAATTTCGTTGTAGGCGCTGTGTTAAGACAACGTATTGATAAAATTCTTCATGTCATTTACTACGCGAGCAAGACTTTGAACGATGCTCAAATCAATTATACGGCCACTGAAAAAGAACTTTTGGAAGTCATTTTCGCTCTAGAAAAATTCAGACCTTATCTAGTTGGCTCACACATCACTGTTTATACCGATCAATCCGCACTTAGGTACATTTTCTCTAAAAAAGGATGCTAAGGCTCGTCTCATTCATTGGATCCTTCTACTTTAGGAATTTGACATTACCATTAAGGATAAAAAAGGATTCGACAACGTTATTACGGACCACTTGTCTCGTCTTCCAAATGCCTTGTCTTCTTCTCTTTCGATCAACGAGAATTTTCCGAATGAACAACTCTTTTCTTTATCCACTGATCCTTAGTTCACTGACATTGTCAACTACTTAGTCACCAAGAAACCCCTTCTTTTTGGTCCAAGCAGGATAAACAAAAATTCTTATCCCAAGTAAAACATTTTTATTGGGATGACCCTTGTCCTTTCAAGTACTGTCCTGATCAAATCATCGAAGGTGTATTCCCGACGTTGAAACTCGCAGTGTGCTCTCATCCTGTCACGACCAAGCCTGTGATGGTCACTTCGGCCCCAAAAAGACAACTGAAAAGGTTCTCCAATCGGGTTTCTACTGGCCCAACCTTTTCAAAGATGCTTACAAATTTTGCGAAACTTGTGATCGATGTTAGTTCTTAGGGAAAATCGGTAAATAAAATATGATGCCCCTAAACCCCATTCAAGAAGTCGAAAATTTTGACATCTGGGGTATAGACTTCATGGGACCCTTCCCTAATTATTTTGGGAACCTTTATATTCTCTTAGTCATTGATTATGTTTTTAAATGGGTCGAAGTTATTCCATGCAAAACAAACGATAACAAGGTTGCTATGCGCTTCTTAAAAAAACATCTTTTCTAGGTTTGGCACACCTCGCACAGTAATCAGCGACAATGGAACACACTTCTGTAATCATTCTTTTGAATCCCTCATGAGAAAGTATTCAATAACCCACAAGTTATTCACTCCTTATCATCCTCAAACTTGTAGGAAAGTTGAAGAATCGAATAGGCAGATTAAACAAATCCTTTAGAAAATTGTGAATCGAAATCGTAAAGATTGGTCCCATAAGTTAACCGATGCTCTTTGGGATTACCGCACAGCTTTCAAAACAAACTTAGATATGTCCCCTTATTAGTTGATTTTTGGTAAGCCATGTCAGTTTCCAGTTGAACTAGAACATAGGGCGTTATGGACAATAAAAACTTTAAATCTTGACTTAGAGCAAGCAGGTGAACTTAGGAAGCATCAACTTAATGAACTTGATGAAACTCGAAACGATGCCTATGAAAATGAACGAATTTATAAGGACAGAATGAAAGTTTTTCATGATAAATCAATTTTACGTAAAACTTTCATGCCAGGTCAAAAAGTTCTATTGTATGACTCAAAATTGCATTTATTTCCGGGTAAGTTAAAATCTAGATGCACAGGACCTTACACTGTACGGACCGTTTTTCCTTATGGTGCGGTAGAAATTGATAATCCAACCACTGGATCATCCTATAAGGTCAACGGTCAACGCCTTAAACCTTACTTGGAACCAATACCCAACCAAGAGGAAGAGCTCATGGTCCTCCATGAGCCACATTACATTCAGTAAGACGCGCTAACCCTCATTTATACATATGTAAATATTCTCTTGTTAATCAATTTCCTTTCACTAAAATATGTCTGATTAACGACTATGGGGACATAGTCACACTCAAGTGTGGGGGTGAATTTACATTACATCATCAATCAAATTTCATGAACTAGGTCATTCGTTGAACAAGGTGTAACTTAAAAGTCATAAATAACACCTTGGTCCTTTACTGATAAATTGAATTGTTGGGTGATGGGAATGAACATTATTTATTCATTGAGTCATAATGTGTCTTTTAAAGATGCTAGCTTGAGACTGTGCAGACGTTAGCCGTTTTCTGGAGTAAGTGTGTCAACCCTTGTTATACATGTTAGAATGTGCAAGTATATATATACATATATATACATATATATATATATATATATACACATATATACATATATACATATATATGTAATGATTTTGCACCTACATTTGTTGGATTTTCAGAGTTTGTGTTCATGCATAATATTTTTTCACTCAAAATTTTAAACTTGTAAATTCTAAATTCCACTTGGCCCACTTAAGGAGAAATGACTCATTGTAGCGTTCTCCTTCGATACCCCCACATTGTTCAAACCCAAGTTTTAGTCGATTTACATCCATGTTTCTACAAGTTTTTCTTATATTGGTATACTTAAGAACCTTTTTACTGATTTATGTTCAAAAGTTAAAAAATGTTATTTTATATAATGATATTACACTACCCACTCCGTACTTGTTTTAAGGTAGGATAACTATATACCACATCTTATTTTATATGGGTTATCTATCTTATGAAACTTTGCTTATCTTTCGTTTCAGCTTTTTAAATAACATCAATCTGGACTTGTGTGTTGAATTAGGGTTATAGAAGTAGAGTAACAAGGGCATAAAATTTTCCTTTCATGAAGTGTTGGTTATGATTCGCTTAGTAGAGGAGAAATCAAATGAAATAAATTACAGTATCATTCCATTCCATCTCCACTCATCATTCATCATGCATTTATAGAAAAAATGAAAAAAGGACAAGAATGCAATAAAGAGATAATATCAAAGAATAAAATAGTCATTCACCATTCTTGACTATAAAGCATTCATTTCCATTCTATCCACATCCATCAAACAGTACGAAGAAGCGAGGATTGTAGTAGATGAGATGAAAGGAAACAAAACATCCATATCTGCCTTAGTATTAATTTATCTTTTGTAGCTTGAAGTTCAACTAACACACTTTCCCTCTTATCTATAATATTATTAGAACTTACAAAATTTTCCTTCATCTATGCATAACTCACATCCAATACATTACAGTAACACTGATGCAAAATTATTCCAAATAAAAAGAGAATAAATAAATGATTGGGTGCACATTGTCGATGTGTAGAACTTTGGTTGACACCACGCTCTTAACCTTCAAGGCAATTACAATGTTATCAAGGGATTATGATTCAGCTTGAAATTTTTTATTCATTTTTGCACCAATAATAGGATGGATACTTTAGGATTAAATCGTTATTATTGAAATTAAGTAAATTACTTGAAATTTAAAAGACCTTAAATATATTATTTGATTAATCTACGTACATAAGACGCTTTGGATTTTGTGGGTAGTATCTGCTGAAAACCCTTATGAGACAACACTCGTCCTACTAGGGAAACATAACGGCTTAACAACTTGCTGCATATGCTAAATGCAATCTTGTTTCCTGCGAAAGTGTGATATATATTAGTTTAGTCTGTTTGAGGACGAATAAAAAGATAAGTGTGGGGGCATTTGATATACACATAAATGTGTATATTTTATCCGCTTATTTGTCTTATTTTCTCTTTAAAATAATGATACTGTGTATTTATAGTTGTGTTTTTAGATTATTTAAGATAAATAGATTGATGCACTTAATTTTTGAAAAGCTTGAAGAACTGGTGCAAGAAGAGTGTTGATTTTTAGAGTTGGATTAAAGCTTGAAAACCTGAAGAAATATTGTTGTTCAACCACCTTCTGCCGCATATTTTAAAGTCAAGATTCAATGCCTTTTCATAAAGATCTCTTGTCTAAGATGTTATGGAGTTCTTATTCACACTCAAAACGATTGAAGTTGATGTCGTTTGATGCCCACAAGCTATTTTTCCATGACAACTTCATGTCCATTCACATGCCTTCACATTGATTTATTTGTTATTTGGGCAAAGACTTTTGTCCCACATCTTGTAATTGGCTACTTATTCTTGGTCATGACAGCTATAAATACACCTGTATCTCTTTCATTTAGAATTGTCTTAGGTTTTATTCTGAAAACACTTCTCTTGGAATAAAACTATTCTTCTCCTTTTCTCTTTAGTATTTTTTTATTTTATTTATGTTTGTTCTTTTCTTCTTCCCTTTTTCTCGTTTAGCTTTGTCTAGCTAATTCCCTTTAATTAGGAGGTGATGACGCTTTTAGATTAGATTCAATATGAATCACATAGCCAAAAAGATTAGAATGTTATGCATATAGATCTAGATCTGAATCAAGAGTTAGATCTTAGATCTAGACCTTCGTACTCTGTGTCGTTTAAGAGCTGTTCTCCTTCACAGGGTATATTCGAGTTCGATCCAACACTTATCATATTTAAACCTAATTTTTAGGGTTTTAGAAATAAAGTAGTGAATCTATCCTGATAGCCTATGGTTGTTTAAGAGCTTATCTCCTGCATAGGTTATGCTTGTCATTATTTACGTGCTTGTTTCTAAAAATCTAACTATCATTGATTCATATTTGTGACAAAAACAAGAGTTAGATCTATATTAATCTATTTGGCTAGTTTATGTCATTACTTACTAATTGCTTTCATTTATTATAAAAAAACTCTCTTTTTATTTATTTTCTATTATTTTCAAACAATCAAACTTCCTGAATAATCTGATTATTCATATTAGTTAAAATATTTTTGGTCCTAGAGTTAGACACCCTTTATAACAACCCTTGTTTTTTAGGAAAGATTAACGGATTTAATAATTGTTTACAACTGTTCAATTTGTTAACAAACACCATGAGAGGAAGCCTCCTGGCCCGCCTCATTCCTTGTGCCTTATGTGCCAACATCCTCAGCACGAGAGAAAGTTCAGTCTTTTTTCCTTTAAACAATTGATCCAAGCAATCCGCTTCTTTGTGAGTTAGAAGTCGAAGTGATAGCATGCCCCCTACCTGGTGCACCAAAATGTTGGACCGAAAATGGCACTAACACCCAATGCGGTGTGAAATCCTCACAAATACAGACCATAGAATATAAATGCAGTAAATAACAAAGGGACACGTGATAGTTTTATAGTGGTTCGGCAAAATTCTTGCCGACATCCACTTTATAATCTTATATATATACTAACGGATTACAAGAGAAATCAAATACATAAAGAGAGAGTGGAGAAAAAAAGAGTATGTTTATACACGAAGTCCTCATGTTTGGTAGATGAATTTATACATGAAATCCTTGTGTTAAATAGTGAAAATGGTTATATGATGTATAACAAAGTCCTTGTGTAATTAATGGAGGAAGTCGCATGGAAGAAGAGCCAAATGATCCCTTGAAAATGCCATGTGTTCATGTATTTATAGTCGTATGGAGGCTTCATCTCATTCCGGGTCGGATGCCATGTGGCGTGCATTCCTCCAATCTCAAAATGTTGTGGAAAGAGTGGAAAATACTCTCTGGATCGTGCCATGCTATAACTCAATCCAAGTTAGTAGGACTGGAAATCGCCTTAAGAATAGGTCAATATATGATGCGTAGAAATGCTTCAGGTGGGTCGGGTCCCCCTTGTTCGACCCAAGCCGATCCAATTCGTGCTCGAATTCCCAAATCGCTCTGGTGTGAGGTTGGATTGGGTCCTTCCCGTTCGACCCGATGCAAAAGTGTTCCAAATCCAAGCTTATTTGGTGTGGAGTCGAGTCGGGTTGGGTTCGACTCGGTTGACTCGACTCGATATGATGTTAAGCCGATGAGGCATGCTTGCCTTAACTTGATCTGATCCAAATGTCGGGATCCAACCCGAAGCCTTCATGCATGAAAATGCTATGTTTTCCAATGTGTAACATTACATGAAAGTGATTGCCGGTTAATGAAAAGGAATTTTATCATCTTTTGAAGTGTTTTTATAAATCTTATGCATGTGGTTTTAAAAGGAAAATCTATTATTTAAGTAAAGATGGTTTTTCAAAATAAATGGTTTATAAGATATAAGGTTTCAAACCAAATCAATTATGTTGATAAATACTCCATAAGTAATTGTTATTATGGTGGTTAAAATAAATTTATCATTTTAAAATAATGTTTAAAGTTAAATTATTAGTTAGATAACTATGTACTAAAGCTAATTAATCATTATTCTAATAATGATTTGACATTCATTTATCACTATAATAGTTTTATTGTAAATTTAAATGATTAATTTAATAAATGATTTAATTAAGATTTATGTATATTTTCTATAGTGATATTTTGAAGTTAATAACTCGTTAACATAGATTCTTAAATTTAAATATTATTTTTAATTAATGCAAAACCCTAGTCAAATTTACTATGGCACAACAAAGAGAGTATCTCAATACCTATAAGGAACAAAAAACAATGGAATAATATATGACATCCTTAGAGACTCAAAACTAACCGGATACGTTAAGGGTGATTTGACATGTTTTCCAAAAGGCAATAAAAGCATTTTGAGTTGCACATTTACGCTTAGCTTTGGAATATTTTTTTTGGACAATAAAGGAGCAAGAAAAGATGCATAATATATAAAAGAAGCAAGCAAAGTATATTGCAGTAGTAATGATCACAAATTCAATCATTTTGATTCAATTATATACTTAAATATACGAAAGAGCCACAAGAAGAAGTCAAAAATCTATTATGACAACAATTCAGCTCTAGTAACAAGTCTTCACTTGTAGAACCAAACATGTAGGCATTAATTATAACTTCATTAGGGAAGTTGAAGCCAATAATGAGATTCAATTAAAATACTGTACAACTAAAGAATAACTAGTAAATATATTTATGAAACCGTTGTCAAAAGGAAAATTTGAAGTACTATGTGAAATGCTGGAATGTGTGCCAAAAAGGAGTGTTAAGAGTACAATACACATTTTGAATAGATACCTCCATTCGTGAAGAGTTGTGTGAAGATTCATGTCCTCTACTTAAGTAAAATCATGTCCATTAGTGCATTTTTTATTTCATATAGAATCTTTATTCAATGATTTTATCTTTCAATTAAATGGTTAAATTTGAAGATTTGTATCTATTTAAAAAGTTATGAGTCTATGCGTAGCCTTGTTCTTGTTATAGTGTACTCAAGAAGAAAGAAAATAAATAAATAAAATAAAAACAAATTCTATTATTTCTTTCTTTATGATTTTTTGAATTATATTTTTTCCAGACATGTTGGAATGAAAATCTTGAAATAATGGCTTGAGAAAGAAATATGAGTTTGGCGTAGCAATAATGAATATAAAATACCTGTTGAAAAAAAACTAAGACGTAGTAGGATCGCATAATATAGATTATAAGCAGTGTAATGTGTAGAAAGAAGAATATCAGCAATGAATAAATGTGACATTAAGATTTTTATACTGGTTCGAACCTTCATTCCACGTCCAGTCCTAGACTCCCTTCTGGAATTTTCTACTAACAACCCTCACTTCAGCTAGAGGAATAGGTCAATAGATACCCGAACAACTGAACGGGATTTCTTGC
Source organism: Allium sativum (assembly GCA_030737875.1). Classification (NCBI taxonomy): domain Eukaryota; kingdom Viridiplantae; phylum Streptophyta; class Magnoliopsida; order Asparagales; family Amaryllidaceae; genus Allium; species Allium sativum. The sequence continues at coordinate 781,673,235 of CM060921.1, forward strand.
CTCAACTATAAAGAGGACTTCGACTATACAAATAGTTTGATGACTATTTGTGTTCTTGATAACAATGATATGTCAAATTAAAGTACACCCTTCCTATAATCTTTCCTTAATGATAATAGTGTTGTTCGTAAAAGAATATGGAAGATTGAACTGGTATGTAGTCATAAAAGTGTGAGAAAAGTATACTACTATAAATCTGATTGCAATAGATTAGATAGAAAGAATTAGAATAAAATTTGGTGAGTAAAATGATTGTTAGTAACTCTGTTTATAATATACAAATAGTTGCAATCATTTACGGGTGGATTTGATGATTGGATATGAATTAAGTGTTGTGTCCCTTTGATAAAAGTTTGCATATATTCATATTCAAAAGTCTAAATAAAAATTTCATAAGTCCGTTTTAAAACAATTTTTTTTACAACAAGTAAATAGGCTATTTCGGACCATATTCAGACATCCGAAATATTCAAACAGACATTTGAATAATATGTTGGTCATATAATTTGTTTCAGCAGATAGATTTGTGAATTTTATGATATAGATGTCTGTTTTCTGTTCTAAGCCTATTTCTTGTGCATGTTTTATAAGAAAAGATATAACTTAAAATGTGCATGTGTGTGTATCATTAAGGGAGATTATAACAATATCTATACAAATACATACTGACTCTAAACATATATAATCTTCAATTTGAGCTCTTGGAATCTGTTGTAGAGTTTCTTCCTGCAAAACAAAGTTAGTCGATACTAATATTTGTACATGTATAGTTGTCGTGATCAAAACGCTATAGAGCAAGATCCAATGCCTGTTATACGTTTTATTTCTAAAACTAAGAGGTTTGGACTTTTGGCCTATATGGATAGTAACTCGCACGTCTTTATGTGTGTATGTGTATTTGTGTTGAACTGCCTTTTCGCAATGCAGTCACATATTGGATTTCCGACGACCAAAGTTCTTAGGACTTGAGCATGGGCTTAGGCGAGCTCGAATATACTTAACTGAAGTAACAGTAATCTCGAAGATATGGATATTATATACTTGAACTTCAATTCGATGAAGTTGGTTCGATCATCCCTATCTCAACACCTAATTACGGATCAGCTAGTCCCGATCAATCATCCCGGCTCGATATGGGACCCACCACTTGGCTATTGGATCGGCATTTCTGGTTTGACCATGCCGACTCGATGGGGATATTATTGGAGCATGACCTAGAGACATGTTCCACTACTTAAACTTGGTCAAACCACTACGCCCACACCTTTCTGAGATGCTGACACATGGCAAGGTGGAACTGTATCCATGGATGCTTATAAATACTTGGATTTTGGGCTTGGCATGGGACCGAACTCCTTCTTCTTGAACTCCTACATGAAAGGAAATTACTACGAAGGAAATCTCACTTTATTTCTCAATTTTCTTTCATAGTAATCAACTGTGTTGTAATCATACAGTATAATAAAAGATAGATTAAACTAAGTGGATGGTTGCCTGATTGTCGAATCGCTATAAAATTTGCTAGTCTTTTTACAATTCCTACGTTGTATGATCAAATATTACTCTTGTTCAGTGATATTTGATTATTTTAGGTATTGAACTCAAAAGAACCAAATTCTGTGTCAACATTTTGCTGCACCAGGAAGGGGGCACACTACTTAATTCCTAGCATAAAGGAAATTGATTGCTTGAAGATTGAAAGATGGTCAACCAGAAGAAAGATTATGCCAGTACTCAAGCAAACGATGCAAGAAAAGAGGGAAGTTAGGAGGCTTTCTCCACTAGCGATCGATCCATTTACCTCACCTGGGAGGAGATGGATGATGTGATTAAAGACCTGAGCGCGTATGGACCGACAAGATGAACTTCTTCGTAGGTAGGAAGAAATGATGATTACCTTTCTATCACGACTTAATGGATCTAGAAGACCATCAGGCTAAAGAGTTATCGCTGAGGTGTGGCCCATTAATGTAGCAGTAGTTGCAGGGACCAGAGTGATGCCCGGGGGCACATCTGGCTCAACTCCCAATCCGGTTCGAAAATGCATGACTGTCGAACCAGACAAAGCTGAGGGTAGCTGCCACGATATTATTGGCGGAGGTCGTAATGTTTCAACTCGTGATGCCTGAAACAATGGTGCTGGAAACATGATTCAACTACATATAGCCTCAAAAAGAAAAAACAATGCAGAGCATATAGCCCAGTTCGACTATATTGAACCGGATCCCTGAAGAATGGTCAATCCATACACAAACGCCATGGAGAGGCGTGGAACATCAACATGAAGGGTTGCTAAAGCACAACCTGAATAGTACATCTCAAATACCTCTAGGCTCGGGGGACAGACTTTTCAACTTTCTTCTGAGGGAGATAGGCTGGTTGAGATAATATGACTCGTAACTAGAGGCAAGGTACCCAGCCATTGATATGAAGATGTGACTTTGAGTACTTCCACTCCTAACATCTGAGATGCAAGAGCCCCAACTGAATTTAAACTGCGTCTTAACGGTATATGAGGGGAGATCAGGTCCAGTTGCATATTTAACACGCTATATCAGGCACATGGACGTACTAGGGGCATCTTACGAATTAATGGCGACTCACTATTTCCGACTGTTTTGTTTGTGCTTTGGTTTAGGCAGCTTAATAATGAATCGACTGGCTCTTGGAACGAACATACATATATGTTCATGGGTAGTTCCGGATTCATATAGCTCATCCAAAGAATGTGATAACGTTAACAACGATAAGGAAAAGACCAGGGGAAATGCTGAGAAGTTTCCTAGAGAGATTCAAAGTAGCGGTAGCTTTAAAGGATAAGCCAGAACCATCAATGGTCTTGATGGCGTCCGTGTCTGGAATGGCCGATAAATTTGAATTTAAAGCTAGCTTGCAAAGGGATCCCCCGAAGGATCTCAACGATATTTATTTTGAAGTCGGCAGATACTTGCGCCAAGAGGATGCACAGGCGTATAACTTGATTGAAGCTAATGTTATGAATGATCAAGAAACGCTTGAGGCTAGATTTAAGCACGATAAAGGAAAAAAGAAAGTTGAAAATGAGTGAGATAGCTCGAAAAAAACAGGACAAGACAGAAATATCCCTTCTATACGAAATTGAATGAATCTCTGGGGAAGATCTACCTGGATACGCAGGGGTAGATTACATATTGAAAACCAACCCCTCGAGAACCAATTGAAAAGAAAAGGAGGTCTGGAAATTTCTACCCCTTCCATGAGCTAGATGGGCAATACTACATCGTAGTGTAGGCACCTCCAATATGAGATATAGTAGAACATCAGGAGCAGACATCTCTAAGGTTATGTTGAGACTAGAACGACGGTATCCGAGTGAGGGAAACCATCTGCAGCTCAGAATCAAGGAGGGCCTCAATCTAGAGGACAAATCGTCATCTCATGATAGAGGTGGCGATGATGGAGCTCGGAGAGGCTTTTCCGGTTTGATTTTCCTTTTTGCACGTTTCTTATGTATTTGTTTTAAATCGTCCTAAGCGACGAGTAATACGGGCGATGCCTTTGCTTCAATCAAAGAGATGGAATCTGGGTCCCTGACCATGAGCTTCCACCATTGGGTGGTGATCGGATGGGTTCGTGTAATTTGGCTACTAGTACCTGTCTAAGGATAGTGAATGGATGTACTTAAGGATATTGATCATGGGTTCCTTTCACCAGAAGTGAACATATGAATTCATGCGACTGAACTACAAGTTCCATCACCAAAAAGTGATCGGAGGAACTTGTATCGATGATCTACATACTTCGTTAGAGCACGACTGGAAGAGTCTATATCGTTGAACCATGAACTCTATCACTGGAGAGTGATGACAGGAGTTCGTATCGATAATCTATGAGTTCCTTCACTGAAGAGCGATCGGATGAGCTCATAACGATGAACCATGAATACCTTCACCAGAGTGTGATTGGATGAATTCATATCTAAGAGCAGGAATTCCCTTGTGAGATAGTAATGAGACTACCAGATCATGACTCAAATATGGATCATTTTCGGATTGGATAAGCCCAACGAGGCCATGGATTTCAATTTATTGGATTTAGTTTTCTCTTATAATATATCTGGTTAATCGTGGATTTCTTTAGAATTATGAATTTCTGATTTCTCATTGATACGATTCGATGTAATCATTGTCTTCTATTAATATGATCTAGGGTAATCAGGGATTTCTTGTTTTCTGTTATTACGATCTGGCACGATCTTGGATTTCTGGTCTTCAGACAGTGGACTTCTATTTGGATTTTTGGATTATCCAAAACACGTCTTCCACCAAAAGACATGTTTTGAGGGGGTAAGTATTGACCCGTCTTTTTACAAGGCAGTCACATATTGGATTTCCAGCTATCGAAGTGCTCACAACTTGGGCATGGGATTAGATGAGCTCGAATATAATTAATTGAAGTGACAACACTATCGAAGATATGGATATTATATGCTTGAACTCTGGTTTGATGAAGTCGGTTCGACCATCCCTATCTCAACACCTAATTCTAGATCGGCTAATCCCAATTGATCATCCCGGCTCGACATAAGACCCGACAATCCATTATACTTGGCTTTCGATCGACATTTCCAGTTCAGCTATGTCGAACCAGCCCGATTTGACTATGCCAACCCTGAATGGGGATATTATTGGAGCGTGACCTGGAGATGCATTCCACTACTTAAAATATGGTCAAACCACTACGCCTACACCTTTGGAGATGTCGCACGTGGTAAGATCGAACCAGATCCGTGGTCGAGTATAAATACTTGGATTTTGGACTTCTCATGGGATCGAACTCCTTCTTGAACTCCTAAGTGCAAGGACATTGCTATTAAAGAAAACTCACTTTTTTTTCTCCACTTTCTTTCACATAAATCAACTGTGTCATAATCATACAGTACAATAAAAGATAGATTACACTAAGTCGACATAGGCCTGATTGTCGAGCCACTATAAAATATGCATGTCTCTTTACAATTTCTGCATTCTGTGATTGGATGTTACTCTTATTCTGCGATATTTGCATATTTTGGGTGTTGAACTCAAAAGAACCAAATTATGTGTCAACAATATATGTATGTATGTGCGCACACGCGCTTGAAGAGCATTTTGTTGCAACCCAAATAGTGCAATATCCCTACATGCTCCATGATTTCCACCACATATTCCTCCTTTTCTCTTCCCCCACTAACTCTTTCTCTCCCACGCATCCATTATTTAAATATGAACGACTAGCTGTGGTTTGGATGTAAAACGGTCCCTCTATTTAGGGTTGTCATATAACTCCTTAAATATATGTATACACACATACAAAAAGCACATACAAATATATTTTATGTTGTGTCCTACTGGAAATGAATTGGAAATTTTGTATTTTATTTTTCTTCTATTGGAAATGAAGAGGAAAACTGTGTTATCGTTACATATGTCTCGATGTAAATTATAATACCACTACATATGTTTTGAATTTCGCTACTATTCCACAAAATAACTTGTTTTCCCATGTTTTCAGATACTTTTTCTTTTCTTTTGCACCAAATATTAAAAGACAATTTTTTGCTATTTTTTCTTATACTGAAGCTAGATTCAATGACACTATATAGTTAGCAATAGTTGAATCTTGAACACACATGCTAGTGTGACAACATTCTTTAGTCATATCTATTTCTTGTATTATATTGCTAAGACTATTAAAATCGTGGTCATTATCTAGTATAATACATATTGAAACCCATTTGCGTAACATTAAATGGAACTAATAATAAAAATATATTCAAAACATACCTCAACCTATCCATTCAAAAAAAAAAAAATACACATTACATCAACTTCTTTTTAACCAAACTTAAAAATAAGAAATAGTCAAGTACTTCATATGCATTATTGGAGAATGGAGTTTTAATGACAACAACCTTAATTCAATTATCATTGATTATAGAATATATAACATCTCTATCTAGAATAATATATATACATGTAACGACCCACAAATCTGTACCATTAGAGCTGACTGAATACAACTCACGTCCAACCCAAATTGCACGAAAATACAAATCATTAATAGGAAGAAGTTAGAGGATGAGAAATAGAAAGATAGAAAATTAGAATAGAATAAATAGGTAGAAGACCGAACTAAATAACAACATAGAGTCTCACAATCGCAGCAGAACACAATATAATATACAAGTAATCACTTTTGAAATACAAACTGTATTATCACTTACATACTTAGTCATAGTACATCACATATACAATACAACGTAAATAAACTATAAATATCTAACGTTGAAGTCTCCTGCTCCACGCTCCTCCTGATAAATCTGTAAAATCCTGAACTATTGGACCGCCCGTCCAAATTTGGGCACCCAAGAGTTTAGGGAAAACATAGAAAATAAACTCTGGGTTAGTCATGGGACTAGTGTGAGTAAATGCTTTTTAAACAGCTTGTTTTCATAAAAGGTATCTTATAAGACCATGCCGTATAACATGGAATTGGTGTTTTCCTTATGAGAATACAGAACAAATTGTTTAACTTTTCAAAAAACACGTTTTAAAGGAAAAGATAATCGTAAGACCGATCCACACATAAACACGGATGGTTTTTACCTTACGATAACCCAAAGCAATCTTTGGAAATAATATTATTCTAATATTATAATAGTGTCTATCAATCCACAAATAAATAGCAAATCTAGCAGAACGCTTGCATCTCATGTTCTACAAATATAGTATAGAATCAAAACTGCGAGCGATTATTGGATAATTGATTTCCAACTATGACAAGGTATGGAACCACCTTTCGATAGTGTATCTCTAGAGGGGAATACACTGGGTTCAATAAGAACATCGTGCAACCCGGCCCACACATGACCAACCACTCATTTCGCTTGAGTGTATCGAATATATTGTCACCAACGGTTGGGAGCTACCCACTATTTCCCAAAAGGGACAGCATCGAAAGAATAAAGAAGTAAATGGAATTTCTCTAGATAGGTGACAATACACCCTAAGGGGAGCGACCCACATAGTCATGCTGCTTGCCCGATTTTTGTCATTTCCCGGTTGTGAAGCTTGAGGCTGAACTTACCATTAGAACATATCACGTCTTCATTTACTTTTAATGCCACATCGTCAAACCTGCCAATATCACAAATTGATTTCCCCAATACCACGAGTATAAAGCCAAGAGAAAAGAATTCCTCAGCCACCAAACATAGTTTGAAGAGATCAATCATATGATCTGTTAGGCTTACTCTGTCGGACATTCGTCTATATAAGTTATCCTAGGACTGGACAAACCGAAGGCACTGTCCTGTAAATAGAACAACCCTTGTATAATCTCTTTCTTTAATAGTCTTCAAAAATCTCTAACTCAAAACTATATACCGAATCAAAGTGAAATTTAGATTCCAGTCTCTTCGAAATGATAAGGAAAAGGTTTAGATTTGATAGTATGTGATTTAACTACCAAATATAAAAATAAGATAAACATATTTATTTTCATTGGATCTGCTAAGCCTTATTTAAATAATCTTTAAATATTCACATTCAAATATTCTTTGTATATATATATATAAATATATATATATATATATATATGTTAATTTGAAAACCTAATTATTAATTAATCAACAAAATTTTTATTATCAGTCTTACGTGGTAATCTCACTTCCGAATATCCGTTTCATAACTGAAAATGATATTCAAATCCAACACTCATTTTGAACACAAACTAATATGATCTATCGAATAATAATGAAATCGTTCTAGTTTGGGTATTTTAATTACCTCACAGACCTTGAGTCGAAATCATTCTTATCGTCAAGACTCATAGAAGTTCGATATCAAAAATACGCAACAACCGACATTTTGTAAATCCAATTTATTTCCAAATCTTAAACCATTTCAAACAATGTTGTTGTTTTGAACCATTCATCAATAACTTGATATTAAATCAGGGGAATTTAGTCCAAATGATCAACTTGTTTTTCTTTTCTTTTAAAAACTAAATTATCTTCTGAGATAATTTATCCAAATTTAAGCTGCTTTTGATTACACCATTATCTTGCCAAAATTTTGTTAATCAAAACTAATAAACTTCTTACCATTCTTTTAAGAAAACAGATAGTTTAAAATGATTATAATTAATCTTTCCTTTCAAATTAATGATTTAATTAATCTAACATAATCTACTTAATTTCTTCTTAAAGACAATTTAAATCCATCTATCAAAACTTGAGTATTTCTGAGTTATTTTATAGAAAATGGCTTAGAAGCTCCAATGATATATAACAGTTCAGACAACCTTCGAGTCGGTAACCCAATTTGCACAACCAACTATGTAAGTTCAATACAGTAATATCAACAACATTTATTGCTGAGTAAACAAGTCAAACAAATATAATAGCAGAATGGTGTTTATTTCTGCTAGTAAGGTGTCCAAACAATTTAGTCAATTTAGTATATAGTTGTAACAACCCGTAAAATGCGAGCCAGTTTGAAATTTTTATTTTGGCAATTTTAGCGAATTTCGAACATTTAAAATAGATTATTTTAAATAAAATCGACGAGAAATTTATTTTGAATAGAATTCGAACGTATATATTATACGCGTCGTCGTTAGAATATAAATAATTATATATAATTATAAAAGGAATTGAAAATGGCGCGGTAGTTCGATAATTCGATTTCAAACTTCAATTGAATGTACCGGGTGCAAAATAATCCGGATTTTAGTGAAACCAAAAACATTAGGATCTATTCGTGAATATCTTTCCAACGAATCCGAAAATTCGAGATTTCGTGGCGGGAATCAAAAGATATGTCCAGTTGAAAATTCTGAATAGTCGCTATGGAATTCAGGCCCTTAAAAATGGGAATTTTGCAAATGACCTCGGATTTCGACGAAACCACTTTTGTTGGGTCCGTGATGTAAAGTTATTGCTAGATTCCAAATTTCATAATTTTTCAAATCAATATGTGAGCGTGGCAAAGGAAAACGCGTTTGACCAGTTTCAGTTGATTTTAATCGACTGGAAATTGGCCATTTTTCAAACGGTCTCAGAATTCGACAAAACTAGTTTTGTTAGGACCGTATCGTCAATACGAAGCTAGAAAATATTTTTCTGGAATTTTTCTAGTCAGTATGTGGCCCCGGTAATTTGAAAAGTACGTTTAAAATTCAATATAGTGATTTAAATGAAAATTCAAAAGGAAACCGATTGTAACGATCAAACCAGCTTGCGATACATATCCCATTGTGTTCGGAATTGGGGTTAAACGCTATGGACGACAGGCAGTGGGCCTCGTTTCGAGGTCGTGGATGAAAGTCAACCTTTTTGCGAAATTTAATAATTAAATAATAAAATAAAAAAAAATAAAAAAACCTCTTCCCTCCTTTATCATCTTCCTGGCCCCCCCCCTTTTTCATTAATCAGAAATAACAAAAAAAAAAAAAAGAAAACCTAACTTATCGAGCCGCCGCCCTCCAGACCTCGACGCCACCACCGCAGCCCCTTCGAAGCCACCGCCGCCTCGTCTCGAAGTCGCCGACGAAGACCTCGCGTCCCCCCCCTCCATCGATCGAACCCCGAAGCATAGCGACGCCCCCCTGGAGCCTTGAAGACGCCGCCATCGACGAACCACCTCGAAGCGCCTCCGGTCTCCTTTTCCCCCCCTCCCGCTCCTCTGTAAGTATTTTTATTCTTATTTTTATTTTTAAATTCTAAAAAACCGAATTTTTATAAAGATAAAAACTGTTTTGGTTTTTAAAATTTTAAAAACCGATTTTGTTAAAGTTTAAAAACAGAAATTTTTATGAAGTATTAAAACAGGAATTTTTAAAAGTATTAAAACAGGAATTTTTAAAAGTATTAAAAACTGGAATTTTTAAAAGCATTTTAAAAACCTGAATTTTAAAACAGTAAAAAAACTGATTTATTTATAAAGTAAAAAAAAACTGATTTATTTATAAAGTATAAAAAAACTGATTTTATAAAAGAAATAAAAACTGATTTTATAAAAGAAATAAAAACTGATTTTATAAAAGAAATAAAAACTGATTTTATAAAAGAAATTAAAACTGATTTTTATTTTAGAAATTAAAACTGATTTGGTTTTTTTAAAAGTTAAAAACTGAATTTTATAAAAGGTATTGAAAAACTGATTTTGAATGATTTTAAAACTGATTTTTAAAAGGGTTTTAAAGAATTTAAACTTCAAAAAGTAAAAACGGATTTTTTTTTTTTTTTAAAAAAGAAGTTAAAACTGATTTTAGGAATTTTAAAAAACTTTGATTTGAAAAAGGTATTTAAAACTTTAAATGGAGAAAAGATTTAAACTTTAAAGGTGAAAAGATTTAAACTTTAAAGTTTAAAGATTTAGATTTTAAAAAGGAAAGGATTTGAACTTTTTGAAATAAAAACTCGATTTTTATATATTGAACTTTGAAATAAAAACTCGATTTTTATATATTGAACTTTGAAATAAAAACTCGATTTTTATATATTGAACTTTGAAATAAAAACTCGATTTTTATATATTGAACTTTGAAATAAAAACTCGATTTTTATATATTGAACTTTGAAATAAAAACTCGATTTTTATATATTGAACTTTGAAATAAAAACTCGATTTTTATATATTGAACTTTGAAATAAAAACTCGATTTTTATATATTGAACTTTGAAATAAAAACTCGATTTTTATATATTGAACTTTGAAATAAAAACTCGATTTTTATATATTGAACTTTGAAATAAAAACTCGATTTTTATATATTGAACTTTGAAATAAAAACTCGATTTTTATATATTGAACTTTGAAATAAAAACTCGATTTTTATATATTGAACTTTGAAATAAAAACTCGATTTTTATATATTGAACTTTGAAATAAAAACTCGATTTTTATATATTGAACTTTGAAATAAAAACTCGATTTTTATATATTGAACTTTGAAATAAAAACTCGATTTTTATATATTGAACTTTGAAATAAAAACTCGATTTTTATATATTGAACTTTGAAATAAAAACTCGATTTTTATATATTGAATAGCGAAATAAAAATTCGATTTTTATATATATAGTGGCCTTGGGCAACGAAGGTGACAAAAAGGCGAAACGACGAAGAAAATGCGAAAGCAACGAAGACTTCTGCAAAGTCTAATGGTGAAGATTGGATAGCTATATGTGAGAATTTCTCACCTTTCAAATTTATTTTCTAGTTATATATATATACTAGGATGCAGACGGTGCTTAGTAGCACCCGACACCCGTCCACAGACCATGGGCTTGTTTGTTTGACTGTTTGGTGATTGATTGCGGTATTAGTTTGAATGTGGTTTGTGGTGTGAAAAATCGAATCGATAAATTTGTTAGGATTAGACGTGCGCCGTTATAAGGCGAAGGAGTAAGGCTAGGTTAGACCCTTACTCCAACTTTGTGGTTTGCATAACGAAATTGATTTAATTGATGTGTGAATGGCGTGGGCCTTCACTAGACTGGGGATAAGGCTAGGCCTTGTCCCGTTTCTAGTATCGTGCCGTTATGCCGCCGAAATTTTCTAAAATATGTTAGAAAAATAAAAATATCATTTTATTTAAAGAATGAACTGAATAGAAATTCATATGTTGGAATAAAATGTTTTATCGTTAAAAATATAATTTTTAACGTGAATGTGAATAAAATAAAATATTCATTTACAAACCAGACGGTTTGTTTATGTACACCTATTTGAAGGACATTGATTGGGATGATAAATTTCACACATCGCCCAACAGCACAAATAAAATAGGTGTTTGATTGTTTGAAACCCCACACGGGTGTTGGGATGAAATTTGAAGTTCACTCATCCTGATTGATTAAATATGTCGATCGATCGATTGACAGGCTGTTATAAGCGTTGAATATCTATATTTGATGCTTATACAGTGTAGTGCACTTTGGTTGATGATTGATTATTTTTCAATGCTACGATATACATGTGTTGTATGAAAATCCATATAATTAACTTTATATGGTATTGATTGGGCCTCATTCCAATTTGAAAAATAAATAATATTATAAAATAAAAGTTCATGTGTTGACAGTACTCATTCATTGAGATTGGTCATGTGTTGAACGAAATATTTTAATATTAAAATTTACATCTTTATCGATATAAAATAAAAGTTCATGTGTTGACAGTACTCATTCATTGAGATTGGTCATGTGTTGAACGAAATATTTTGATGATAACAACTATTTTGAAAATAGAAATTTATGAAGCCGTGTTGATTAGATTGACGCCATTTTGACGTGAACGATATTTATATCGATTTTATTGAATTCAAAATGAATTGAAAACGATTTCGAAGTGAAATGAATTGAAAACGATTTCGAATTGAATTGAATTGAAAACGATTTCGAATTGAATTGAATTGAAAACGATTTCGAATTGAATTGAATTGAAAACGATTTCGAATTGAATTGAATTGAAAACGATTTCGAAATGAATTGAATTGAAAACGATTTCGAAATGAATTGAATTGAAAACGATTTCGAAATGAATTGAATTGAAAACGATTTCGAAATGAATTGAATTGAAAACGATTTCGAAATGAATTGAATTGAAAACGATTTCGAAATGAATTGAATTGAAAACGAATTGAAATGAATTCAAATTGAATTGAAATTTGAATTGAATAGAAATGAATTTTGAAACGAATTTATAAAGAAGAATTCAATTTTGATTTGAGTTGAAAAGGAAGTTGAAAGTGCTTTTGGAACGAATTCAAAACTATTTATATAATTCGTTTTAAATAGAAATCGACGAAATATATATTATATATATTATATATATAATATAATGGCCTGAATAGAACGCGCCGCGCCGCGACAGTTCGTGAATTTCGACCATTTATTTCAAACGGACATTACGGGAGATCCGACCGTCGGATTCTCCTAAAACCGGAACCATTGGGTTCGTATCGAAAAGAGCTTTCTAATGAATGTTAGAAATTTGAAATCTAACGGTTGGATTTGGAGATACGTCCAAATCAAATTCGAAAAAGGTCGCTGAAAGTGCAGTTCGATGGCCGTTAATGGAAATCGACTGTACGGGCCTTGATAAAATTATTAAAAATAGTAATAATTTGTGTAAAATCATAAAAAATGATTTGTGAAAGTTTGGGATGAAAAACTCCATATTTGAAAAGATAAAAATGGATTTTTATCGAAATGAACTAGTTTTGAACTAGAATTATAATTCTATTTATTTTTAAATAAATAAATTGAATTCGAAAAGGGTTTTAAAAATAACCAAAATTTCCAATGATTGCATTGGAGTGGATTTGAATCGAAATTGTCTTCGGAATATTTCGATGTTGGAATTCGTGATTATACAGGTGTTGTTATGGAAATTTGAAAGATATATATTGATATCGTTATTTCCAATACGACATTTGTTAGTCGTAGAATTCGATATTGAATATAAGCCGATATATTTTCTATTCAGAGCCTTGTATTGAATATCGAATGTGATTTGGGTTTGTCGTGAATGGTGTCTTTACTAACACTGTTCTTGAACCCAGTTGAGAAAAGATTAAATCTTTTTATTTAGATTTAATGAAGTGTACCAATTAAATAATATTTAATTGGAATTGAATTGATATTGATTTTTGGGTTTATCGTGAACAGTGTTTTAAATAACACTTGTTCTTTAACCCGATAATTAATGAATGTGATTTGGGTTTGTCGTGAATGGTGTCTTCACTAACACTGTTCTTGAACCCAGTTGAGAAAAGATTAAATCTTTTTATTTAGATTTAATGAAGTGTACCAATTAAATAATATTTAATTGGAATTGAATTGATATTGATTTTTGGGTTTATCGTGAACAGTGTTTTAAATAACACTTGTTCTTTAACCCGATAATTAATGAATGTGATTTGGGTTTGTCGTGAATGGTGTCTTCACTAACACTGTTCTTGAACCCAGTTGAGAAAAGATTAAATCTTTTTATTTAGATTTAATGAAGTGTACCAATTAAATAATATTTAATTGGAATTGAATTGATATTGATTTTTGGGTTTATCGTGAACAGTGTTTTAAATAACACTTGTTCTTTAACCCGATAATTAATGGGATGTGACTTTGGGTTTATCGTGAACCGTGTTTTAAATGACACTGATTCTTTAACCCAGATAATGATTAAAACTAAGTGGAGTTTTAATGAATCTTTAATTAGATTGAAAAGATCGAGAATGGAGTATCACCAGTTTTGCTCCAGGCGATAGTTAAATCTTTAATTAGATTTGAACGTGAAATTTAGAAACTAACTGTCGGTTAGCCAAGCAGAAGGGTTTTCTGGATATTGATCTGATGTTGGTTTCGGCCTTCGGGGTTAATATTTGGGGAATTATTCTCTTGATTAATTTACGGTTAGTGACTAATGAATTGGAATGAGGCGTATGTTGTGTTTGTGTAACACTTTTATAATATATACGCGAGTTATTCGGAAAGACCGGGTTTATCCCATTCTGAATAACTGATACGACGATAAGTCGAAGATGAAGACGATGGTCGAAGACCGGAAGTCTTCACGTCGTTTGGGTGATAACTGATGATCTTGATTGGCCTGTACACCCAAGAAGATGGAAACAGTTGGTGATCGTCCAGACGTACTTGGAGATCGATGGATATGCGGGGTACTAGGTGCCTCCGGTTTCGTTCAGACCCAGAACGGACTTATAAATGGACTGTGTGTCTGACATTGGATTTCATTCTGTGTGACTGATATCGGTTGCATAGAGTGGTTTGCCTGTGTGGCATGCTAAGATGCAAATGATCAAGGCTTCTGTTGAAAAGCAAAGTCTTGTGGTTGATGATCGAAGCACGGCCTTTGTGGCGTAGCTTTGTGTAACGTTTACTTCGCGAGTTTCACACCCGGTATGAACCAAAAACGGGAGAGGACATCAGGGAGGACTTGCGTTTCTTTCTAGTTAGAAGTGGCGTCAGTGGTTTTACACGCCCTGACGAGTTTGACTTATGTGGTTGTTGCTGTTGCGAGGCGCCTCGGTTATATCGGTTTCGGCCGATGCATTCTGGTCGGCTGACGGACCAGACTTACACCCCATAGGGTGGGGAAACGTAGTGTTCAGGCATTTTAATCCACATCGGTGGACCGGCCCTGACGATCCAAGGGCCCACCTGTGTCTGGGTCCTGAGACACGGACTAGAGCGTCTCGAATCGGTTGAGGACTATCTTTT
Source organism: Allium sativum (assembly GCA_030737875.1). Taxonomy (NCBI): domain Eukaryota; kingdom Viridiplantae; phylum Streptophyta; class Magnoliopsida; order Asparagales; family Amaryllidaceae; genus Allium; species Allium sativum. Next base: position 781,688,506 of record CM060921.1, read on the forward strand.
GCCTTGGTTCATAGACGGAAATCCAATTTCCAAATACGTGACATTTGCGGTTTTAATTGTAACCCTATATATGGCGACATAGTGGGATGGGGCGCTTATGCCGCCTATGATTGATACTTATGATTTGAAATTGTTTTATATACTCTGCACTTACAATAGTATCAAATGATTTGTTTTAAAACGTATCAAGCATTCTTTGGCTGTTATAAGGGAAAACCCTATCCCCCGGCTTGCGTTGCATTGTGTGATAGGACCTGGGTCTTATAACAGCTTCATCTTTCTTTATTTAGCATTGCGCTGTTTGTTTTAAGCACTGGTATTCTTGGGAGGAAACCCGTTCCGTGTTATACGGCGTGGTCCCTTGATTTACCTAATGATTTAAAATAAAGATTAACTGTTTTAGTTCTCACACCAGTCACATGACTGACCTGGAGTTTATTGTTTTAACCTAAACTCTGGGTGCCCTTATTTTCGACACGGGCAGCTAGTAGTTTTGGTTTTGTAGATTTATATTCACAGGATCCTGGTTTACAGCTGGAACGATATCCGGAAAGCTTTGTATCCGTATATCTCTTCTAGTTGTGTATTGTATTATTTTCCGCTGCTATGTATTCAAATGTAATTTGAATCTCTGATATTTCTGTGTAATATTCATTTATACTCGGTATATTCCTGTATTCTGATGCATTGTTGTAATAGACAATGAAATGTTCTTCTGTATGCGTTCTGCTGTGGTTTGTTCTCGAACTATCCGACGCTTTCCTTTACGGGGAAGTTAGCGGGTCTTTACAGTTGGTATCAGAGCTTTGGTTTACAAAGCAGAGAACAAGACACATTAGAACCATACGAAAGAATTCATCAGATAATTGGATTAGTAATATCCAATGAGAGTGACTCGTTAGAGATGGGATCAGTAGTATCCTAGAACGAGTGTGAAGAGTATATTTTTGAAAGTGAAAACAAATTTTTGTTTTGAAAATCTAAATCACTTAATCGTATTTGATTATTTATTTATATTGATTAGGACAGTCCAATATATAAAGATTTTGCGTATGCGCCTAGCTAGCGTCTATTCGAAGTTTTAATATACTGGATAGATATAGAATCATACTCTAGTGGCCCGAAGATGATTCTGATGATTGACTAGTCGTCATTAGTATTCATGTTCGAGTAACGAAGGTGTGATATCTATATATTTCCTATTGACTGGTGTGAGAACCAAAACTAATATAGATAGATTTATAGTTGTGAATTGGCATCAAAACATGATTTTCTGTATATGTATCAAATTTATGAATTTGAAACTCTAATTCACTAATTGATTGATGTTTGTGTTGCTTGTTTGGTTGTTTGATAAATTTTGAACCATTTAGCCTAATTGAATCAAATAATGAATTGTGTTGGAATTTGGTCGCATTTTCTTGCATATACATGTGCTTATATTGAACAGGTCATAGCAAGGAGGCTAGAGCCAGAGAATAAAATTTGTTTGCCCGACAAATAGGTACATGTTTACTACATAATTTCCTGTTTTGTTTGGGTGATGATGATTTTATGAGCCTATTGGCTAGCCGCTTGGCTTTTTCTTTTTCTTTTTGAGATCTGAAGGACCGGGGAAGCTATTTGAAATTCCCCGATGCTCCCGGTGCAGGGGAGGTTATGGCGAAATTTTTCGACAATTTAGGGTGTTAGCCAAATTTTTGAAATTTTGAAAATTCTCAGAAACTAAAGAGTTGGAGAATGAAAGCCAGATCGAGCGTAGAGCTGAATAATCAAACCACTTTCGACTTTGTTCCTTTTCGGGGACGAAAAGTTTTAAGTGGGGGAGATTGTAACAACCCGTAAAATGCGAGCCAGTTTGAAATTTTTATTTTGGCAATTTTAGCGAATTTCGAACATTTAAAATAGATTATTTTAAATAAAATCGACGAGAAATTTATTTTGAATAGAATTCGAACGTATATATTATACGCGTCGTCGTTAGAATATAAATAATTATATATAATTATAAAAGGAATTGAAAATGGCGCGGTAGTTCGATAATTCGATTTCAAACTTCAATTGAATGTACCGGGTGCAAAATAATCCGGATTTTAGTGAAACCAAAAACATTAGGATCTATTCGTGAATATCTTTTCAACGAATCCGAAAATTCGAGATTTCGTGGCGGGAATCAAAAGATATGTCCAGTTGAAAATTCTGAATAGTCGCTATGGAATTCAGGCCCTTAAAAATGGGAATTTTGCAAATGACCTCGGATTTCGACGAAACCACTTTTGTTGGGTCCGTGATGTAAAGTTATTGCTAGATTCCAAATTTCATAATTTTTCGAATCAATATGTGAGCGTGGCAAAGGAAAACGCGTTTGACCAGTTTCAGTTGATTTTAATCGACTGGAAATTGGCCATTTTTCAAACGGTCTCAGAATTCGACGAAACTAGTTTTGTTAGGACCGTATCGTCAATACGAAGCTAGAAAATATTTTTCTGGAATTTTTCTAGTCAGTATGTGGCCCCGGTAATTTGAAAAGTACGTTTAAAATTCAATATAGTGATTTAAATGAAAATTCAAAAGGAAACCGATTGTAACGATCAAACCAGCTTGCGATACATATCCCATTGTGTTCGGAATTGGGGTTAAACGCTATGGACGACAGGCAGTGGGCCTCGTTTCGAGGTCGTGGATGAAAGTCAACCTTTTTGCGAAATTTAATAATTAAATAATAAAAAAAAAAAAAACCTCTTCCCTCCTTTATCATCTTCCTGGCCCCCCCCCTTTTTCATTAATCAGAAATAACAAAAAAAAAAAAAAAAAAAAGAAAACCTAACTTATCGAGCCGCCGCCCTCCAGACCTCGACGCCACCACCGCAGCCCCTTCGAAGCCACCGCCGCCTCGTCTCGAAGTCGCCGACGAAGACCTCGCGTCCCCCCCCCCCTCCATCGATCGAACCCCGAAGCATAGCGACGCCCCCCTGGAGCCTTGAAGACGCCGCCATCGACGAACCACCTCGAAGCGCCTCCGGTCTCCTTTTCCCCCCCTCCCGCTCCTCTGTAAGTATTTTTATTCTTATTTTTATTTTTAAATTCTAAAAAACCGAATTTTTATAAAGATAAAAACTGTTTTGGTTTTTAAAACTTTAAAAACCGATTTTGTTAAAGTTTAAAAACAGAAATTTTTATGAAGTATTAAAACAGGAATTTTTAAAAGTATTAAAACAGGAATTTTTAAAAGTATTAAAAACTGGAATTTTTAAAAGCATTTTAAAAACCTGAATTTTAAAACAGTAAAAAAACTGATTTATTTATAAAGTAAAAAAAAAACTGATTTATTTATAAAGTATAAAAAAACTGATTTTATAAAAGAAATAAAAACTGATTTTATAAAAGAAATAAAAACTGATTTTATAAAAGAAATTAAAACTGATTTTATAAAAGAAATTAAAACTGATTTTTATTTTAGAAATTAAAACTGATTTGGTTTTTTTAAAAGTTAAAAACTGAATTTTATAAAAGGTATTGAAAAACTGATTTTGAATGATTTTAAAACTGATTTTTAAAAGGGTTTTAAAGAATTTAAACTTCAAAAAGTAAAAACGGATTTTTTTTTTTTAAAAAAAAGAAGTTAAAACTGATTTTAGGAATTTTAAAAAACTTTGATTTGAAAAAGGTATTTAAAACTTTAAATGGAGAAAAGATTTAAACTTTAAAGGTGAAAAGATTTAAACTTTAAAGTTTAAAGATTTAGATTTTAAAAAGGAAAGGATTTGAACTTTTTGAAATAAAAACTCGATTTTTATATATTGAACTTTGAAATAAAAACTCGATTTTTATATATTGAACTTTGAAATAAAAACTCGATTTTTATATATTGAACTTTGAAATAAAAACTCGATTTTTATATATTGAACTTTGAAATAAAAACTCGATTTTTATATATTGAACTTTGAAATAAAAACTCGATTTTTATATATTGAACTTTGAAATAAAAACTCGATTTTTATATATTGAACTTTGAAATAAAAACTCGATTTTTATATATTGAACTTTGAAATAAAAACTCGATTTTTATATATTGAACTTTGAAATAAAAACTCGATTTTTATATATTGAACTTTGAAATAAAAACTCGATTTTTATATATTGAACTTTGAAATAAAAACTCGATTTTTATATATTGAACTTTGAAATAAAAACTCGATTTTTATATATTGAACTTTGAAATAAAAACTCGATTTTTATATATTGAACTTTGAAATAAAAACTCGATTTTTATATATTGAACTTTGAAATAAAAACTCGATTTTTATATATTGAACTTTGAAATAAAAACTCGATTTTTATATATTGAATAGCGAAATAAAAATTCGATTTTTATATATATAGTGGCCTTGGGCAACGAAGGTGACAAAAAGGCGAAACGACGAAGAAAATGCGAAAGCAACGAAGACTTCTGCAAAGTCTAATGGTGAAGATTGGATAGCTATATGTGAGAATTTCTCACCTTTCAAATTTATTTTCTAGTTATATATATATACTAGGATGCAGACGGTGCTTAGTAGCACCCGACACCCGTCCACAGACCATGGGCTTGTTTGTTTGACTGTTTGGTGATTGATTGCGGTATTAGTTTGAATGTGGTTTGTGGTGTGAAAAATCGAATCGATAAATTTGTTAGGATTTGACGTGCGCCGTTATAAGGCGAAGGAGTAAGGCTAGGTTAGACCCTTACTCCAACTTTGTGGTTTGCATAACGAAATTGATTTGATTGATGTGTGAATGGCGTGGGCCTTCACTAGACTGGGGATAAGGCTAGGCCTTGTCCCGTTTCTAGTATCGTGCCGTTATGCCGCCGAAATTTTCTAAAATATGTTAGAAAAATAAAAATATCATTTTATTTAAAGAATGAACTGAATAGAAATTCATATGTTGGAATAAAATGTTTTATCGTTAAAAATATAATTTTTAACGTGAATGTGAATAAAATAAAATATTCATTTACAAACCAGACGGTTTGTTTATGTACACCTATTTGAAGGACATTGATTGGGATGATAAATTTCACACATCGCCCAACAGCACAAATAAAATAGGTGTTTGATTGTTTGAAACCCCACACGGGTGTTGGGATGAAATTTGAAGTTCACTCATCCTGATTGATTAAATATGTCGATCGATCGATTGACAGGCTGTTATAAGCGTTGAATATCTATATTTGATGCTTATACAGTGTAGCGCACTTTGGTTGATGATTGATTATTTTTCAATGCTACGATATACATGTGTTGTATGAAAATCCATATAATTAACTTTATATGGTAATTGATTGGGCCTCATTCCAATTTGAAAAATAAATAATATTATAAAATAAAAGTTCATGTGTTGACAGTACTCATTCATTGAGATTGGTCATGTGTTGAACGAAATATTTTAATATTAAAATTTACATCTTTATCGATATAAAATAAAAGTTCATGTGTTGACAGTACTCATTCATTGAGATTGGTCATGTGTTGAACGAAATATTTTGATAATAACAACTATTTTGAAAATAGAAATTTATGAAGCCGTGTTGATTAGATTGACGCCATTTTGACGTGAACGATATTTATATCGATTTTATTGAATTCAAAATGAATTGAAAACGATTTCGAAGTGAAATGAATTGAAAACGATTTCGAATTGAATTGAATTGAAAACGATTTCGAATTGAATTGAATTGAAAACGATTTCGAATTGAATTGAATTGAAAACGATTTCGAATTGAATTGAATTGAAAACGATTTCGAAATGAATTGAATTGAAAACGATTTCGAAATGAATTGAATTGAAAACGATTTCGAAATGAATTGAATTGAAAACGATTTCGAAATGAATTGAATTGAAAACGATTTCGAAATGAATTGAATTGAAAACGATTTCGAAATGAATTGAATTGAAAACGAATTGAAATGAATTCAAATTGAATTGAAATTTGAATTGAATAGAAATGAATTTTGAAACGAATTTATAAAGAAGAATTCAATTTTGATTTGAGTTGAAAAGGAAGTTGAAAGTGCTTTTGGAACGAATTCAAAACTATTTATATAATTCGTTTTAAATAGAAATCGACGAAATATATATTATATATATAATATAATGGCCTGAATAGAACGCGCCGCGCCGCGGCAGTTCGTGAATTTCGACCATTTATTTCAAACGGACATTACGGGAGATCCGACCGTCGGATTCTCCTAAAACCGGAACCATTGGGTTCGTATCGAAAAGAGCTTTCTAATGAATGTTAGAAATTTGAAATCTAACGGTTGGATTTGGAGATACGTCCAAATCAAATTCGAAAAAGGTCGCTGAAAGTGCAGTTCGATGGCCGTTAATGGAAATCGACTGTACGGGCCTTGATAAAATTATTAAAAATAGTAATAATTTGTGTAAAATCATAAAAAATGATTTGTGAAAGTTTGGGATGAAAAACTCCATATTTGAAAAGATAAAAATGGATTTTTATCGAAATGAACTAGTTTTGAACTAGAATTATAATTCTATTTATTTTTAAATAAATAAATTGAATTCGAAAAGGGTTTTAAAAATAACCAAAATTTCCAATGATTGCATTGGAGTGGATTTGAATCGAAATTGTCTTCGGAATATTTCGATGTTGGAATTCGTGATTATACAGGTGTTGTTATGGAAATTTGAAAGATATATATTGATATCGTTATTTCCAATACGACATTTGTTAGTCGTAGAATTCGATATTGAATATAAGCCGATATATTTTCTATTCAGAGCCTTGTATTGAATATCGAATGTGATTTGGGTTTGTCGTGAATGGTGTCTTTACTAACACTGTTCTTGAACCCAGTTGAGAAAAGATTAAATCTTTTTATTTAGATTTAATGAAGTGTACCAATTAAATAATATTTAATTGGAATTGAATTGATATTGATTTTTGGGTTTATCGTGAACAGTGTTTTAAATAACACTTGTTCTTTAACCCGATAATTAATGAATGTGATTTGGGTTTGTCGTGAATGGTGTCTTCACTAACACTGTTCTTGAACCCAGTTGAGAAAAGATTAAATCTTTTTATTTAGATTTAATGAAGTGTACCAATTAAATAATATTTAATTGGAATTGAATTGATATTGATTTTTGGGTTTATCGTGAACAGTGTTTTAAATAACACTTGTTCTTTAACCCGATAATTAATGAATGTGATTTGGGTTTGTCGTGAATGGTGTCTTCACTAACACTGTTCTTGAACCCAGTTGAGAAAAGATTAAATCTTTTTATTTAGATTTAATGAAGTGTACCAATTAAATAATATTTAATTGGAATTGAATTGATATTGATTTTTGGGTTTATCGTGAACAGTGTTTTAAATAACACTTGTTCTTTAACCCGATAATTAATGGGATGTGACTTTGGGTTTATCGTGAACCGTGTTTTAAATGACACTGATTCTTTAACCCAGATAATGATTAAAACTAAGTGGAGTTTTAATGAATCTTTAATTTGATTGAAAAGATCGAGAATGGAGTATCACCAGTTTTGCTCCAGGCGATAGTTAAATCTTTAATTAGATTTGAACGTGAAATTTAGAAACTAACTGTCGGTTAGCCAAGCAGAAGGGTTTTCTGGATATTGATCTGATGTTGGTTTCGGCCTTCGGGGTTAATATTTGGGGAATTATTCTCTTGATTAATTTACGGTTAGTGACTAATGAATTGGAATGAGGCGTATGTTGTGTTTGTGTAACACTTTTATAATATATACGCGAGTTATTCGGAAAGACCGGGTTTATCCCATTCTGAATAACTGATACGACGATAAGTCGAAGATGAAGACGATGGTCGAAGACCGGAAGTCTTCACGTCGTTTGGGTGATAACTGATGATCTTGATTGGGCTGTACACCCAAGAAGATGGAAACAGTTGGTGATCGTCCAGACGTACTTGGAGATCGATGGATATGCGGGGTACTAGGTGCCTCCGGTTTCGTTCAGACCCAGAACGGACTTATAAATGGACTGTGTGTCTGACATTGGATTTCATTCTGTGTGACTGATATCGGTTGCATAGAGTGGTTTGCCTGTGTGGCATGCTAAGATGCAAATGATCAAGGCTTCTGTTGAAAAGCAAAGTCTTGTGGTTGATGATCGAAGCACGGCCTTTGTGGCGTAGCTTTGTGTAACGTTTACTTCGCGAGTTTCACACCCGGTATGAACCAAAAACGGGAGAGGACATCAGGGAGGACTTGCGTTTCTTTCTAGTTAGAAGTGGCGTCAGTGGTTTTACACGCCCTGACGAGTTTGACTTATGTGGTTGTTGCTGTTGCGAGGCGCCTCGGTTATATCGGTTTCGGCCGATGCATTCTGGTCGGCTGACGGACCAGACTTACACCCCATAGGGTGGGGAAACGTAGTGTTCAGGCATTTTAATCCACATCGGTGGACCGGCCCTGACGATCCAAGGGCCCACCTGTGTCTGGGTCCTGAGACACGGACTAGAGCGTCTCGAATCGGTTGAGGACTATCTTTTGCCTTGGTTCATAGACGGAAATCCAATTTCCAAATACGTGACATTTGCGGTTTTAATTGTAACCCTATATATGGCGACATAGTGGGATGGGGCGCTTATGCCGCCTATGATTGATACTTATGATTTGAAATTGTTTTATATACTATGCACTTACAATAGTATCAAATGATTTGTTTTAAAACGTATCAAGCATTCTTTGGCTGTTATAAGGGAAAACCCTATCCCCCGGCTTGCGTTGCATTGTGTGATAGGACCTGGGTCTTATAACAGCTTCATCTTTCTTTATTTAGCATTGCGCTGTTTGTTTTAAGCACTGGTATTCTTGGGAGGAAACCCGTTCCGTGTTTTACGGCGTGGTCCCTTGATTTACCTAATGATTTAAAATAAAGATTAACTGTTTTAGTTCTCACACCAGTCACATGACTGACCTGGAGTTTATTGTTTTAACCTAAACTCTGGGTGCCCTTATTTTCGACACGGGCAGCTAGTAGTTTTGGTTTTGCAGATTTATATTCACAGGATCCTGGTTTACAGCTGGAACGATATCCGGAAAGCTTTGTATCCGTATATCTCTTCTAGTTGTGTATTGTATTATTTTCCGCTGCTATGTATTCAAATGTAATTTGAATCTCTGATATTTCTGTGTAATATTCATTTATACTCTGTATATTCCTGTATTCTGATGCATTGTTGTAATAGACAATGAAATGTTCTTCTGTATGCGTTCTGCTGTGGTTTGTTCTCGAACTATCCGACGCTTTCCTTTACGGGGAAGTTAGCGGGTCTTTACAATAGTGGAACGGTGTTTATATCCACTAACAGATGTCAATAAAAGATATAATTACGATAACACAACTAAATTAAACAATCAATTGATTGAACAGACAATTCAGAGTTTACTACGTCTACAGATTCTTATAGATCAGTTTTTTTGTATTAATTCAGTTCACGACTAAAGTTACGTTCGATTAAATTGTTACGAGATTAGTTATAAAAATCACTTTTAATTATTTGACAAATCAATTTATTTTAACTCAAATTGTTTAAACTTCCTAGCTTACATCAAGTTACTTTCACATCTTGTCCATCGACTCGATTATACACACATACAAGCTAAATATAATCAACATATACTTTCTTTATCTAACCTTAAAATATATACATTCTATTTATATTATAACTTAATTAAACTTTATTTATTTATTTATTTTTAAAACAGGTCTAGGCCCAAAATCCCAGACCCAAAGCCTCACGTTTTTGCACTAAACAACCACACTACACTAGGCACACTAACATACTAATTTTCCTCTCCTTATTTCTTTGTTTCCTACCCTCAACCAACGTGCATGCCCATCCCTCCTTTGCAGTTTCCTTTTATTTTAATGAATGGGATAAGCCCAGTCCCATTAGCAACAATCCATACATAATCGCTTGCACCAAAAGGAATCACTACATCCATCATTTTACTTTTTTCCATGCATTAGGCAGATTCCCCATTCCTTCTTTGATGCTCCCATTCTTTCCTTTCCATTCTTTTACCTCTTTCCGTTCCTCACATTTTACAATTTGCTTTTTTTTAATATAAATATGGGCTGAGCCCAAAATCCCACTGGCCAACAGCACGTCTATACCAAACTTTAGTAGCTCTCCCTATATCAAACTCTGACTTCCCACTCTCTTCTCTTCTTTTATTCTGTTGCTTACTTTTTCTTCCTCCTTTTTTTTGCTGCCAAGTAAACCAAAACCCAAAGCATAATCGACCTTGGCTACAGCCAAACAACTTGATCGATACCTTCTCTTAACTAAGCTACAGGTCAGTTGTCAACAACATTAGAATACAAGATCAGGAAGCTTACAAGAAAACAACTGTTCAAGTTGTGCACCATCGATCCCATGCACATGCACATCCCTTCCAGTAATGAAACCACTATCGTGCCACCACCTACATGTCAGGTTAGCCTCGCAGGTCATACTCGACTATCTTCCACAAGCCTGCGGTCTTTAATTCCTAACCATCTTCTCCAATAATATACCATCCCATCGTTATAGCATAACCAACCATGGCTTGTTTAGTTACTAAACAAGCCACGGAGCAACCAGGTGTGGCTTGTTTACTTCCCCGTGGCTAGTTTGGAACCCGTTCGTGTGCAGTTGAGTGAACATAGGCTAGTGGTTATAAGACCATAACCAACCATCCGTTCTGTTCAGTTATTCTCTCTCATGTTCTGAAACTGGTCCAACGAGCCGAGCACCCAGAAGGGGAGAACCAGCCACGGACTGGTTGGGAGCAGGGGATACAACGGCAAAGATATTGCCGTTATAAATATTACAACGGCAAAGTCTTTGCCGTTGTAATATTATAACAGCAAACACTTTGCCGTTATAACATTATAACGGCAAAGTGTTTGCCGTTATAATGTCCCCCCCCCCTCAAAACCCTCGCCGCCACCCCCCTCAGCTTCATTTCTCCTTCCCCTTCTTCAAACCCGAAAACCCATTTCCCTCCCCCATTTTTCACCCAATTTTCTCCACCAATTCACCAATCCGTCAGTTTTTAACCAAATTAACTAGCTTGTGTGAGATATTAGTTCGAAAATATGGCTAGATTACTAAAAAATTTCGCCAAAAAATTCATGCACGGCGACGATCGTGGCGCCGGCGGGAGTGGTGAAGGTGGTAGTGGCCAACAGCCAGTGCTCGGAATAGAAGACTTACTTGTAGCCGCCGAAAACATGGAGAACGAAGAAGCAGAGGTGCAACAGGGAGGCGGTCATCGGGGACGTGGCGGGCATAGAGGCGGACGAGCAGGCAGGGCACGTAGGGGTGTTGGATCAGTTGCCGCTAGAGAGGGCCAACTCGATGGCTATGTGGATATGAACCTCAGCGCCGCGAAGCTTCCTGCGCTATCCAACTTTCGCATTCTTCCAGATGACGAAGTACACGTTAGCACGCAGTCGAGTTTGGCTGTAAGTATTTTTAGCATTATTTACATAGTATTCTTTGAGTGTTATATATTGGGTAGATGGTATAACATTTTGTTGAACCGTTAACAGTCGCGGAATATACGTCCACGTGGTTCGTTAGCGACCACACTTAGATATTATCATGCACACTTGGCGGGTAAGGAGGGGGTCGCAGGACTGTTACATGCTCTTGGTTTCAATTTTTTCTAGGTAATATTATAGACCTTTTAATGAAATAAGTTGATAATTTAGTAGTCATATTTTATCTTATTGTGCGATTTGCTATTTTAGGAATAAACCATGTTATAAATGCCGATGTCCAATTGTGTGCGGCCATTGCTCTACGGTGGTACAAAACCACCCACACATTTCACTTTCCTTGTGGTGAGTTAGGACTTACACCGCTTGATTTCTCCACGCTTACTGGTATTAGCATTGGAGTAAGTGCTTATCCCCAACTGCCTTATGACGATGGTCGATGGCGCGATCGTGCACTTGTTCATGATCTACTGCCTCATTTGGATGTTTCTGCTACGTCGTATCAGGCAGAAGGCGCTATTAGAGTGAGCGCGATCCGTGCGGCTATGGACAGGATACTCGAGCACTACTCTGTTGATGACGACTTGGAGCTTGCTCGATTATTTGTGTTATACCTTATGGGTAACCTTTTCTTTAGTTCTTCGAGCAGTAGCGTTCCTGTGGGGTTTTTTGCGGTCGCGGCTGAGATAAATGCCGATGGGGCGATTTTATATGATTGGAGCACACCTATCCTTGCATACCTATACAGATGTCTCGATATGCAGTGCACCATCACTGATTCTCAGGTTTCTTTATTTGGATTCTGGGAGTTGTTACAGTATTGGTACTTTGAGTACTCTAGGAACTTTCATTTTATCACCCGTATTGCTGACCCATCGACCTTTTTCCCCCGTATATGCTTTTGGACTGCGGACAACCGGGGGCCCAGAGATAATGAGTCACGCCATGTGTTTCCCGTTGCCCATAACCAGATTGAGCTGAGGATGTATAGGGATCAGATTCTATGGCATCCATTTGAGCAGAGTACATCCATCGATCTTGAGATCATACAGATTGCTAGGATGCTGGCCGGACGGAGATTTCCACTTATATCTTGTCCCGTGGCGCTAGGTGCTTATTGGTATCTTGGTGAGAGGTGCTGGAGACAGTTGTATGACTTCGATGCTATACCGGATGATCCACACCCACATACTTATCGGTGTATGATTTACCCGACGGAGCAGCTAGATATAGCCAGGACAGCAGGCTGGTGGACGGCTGAGAGCTTTGTTATTATCGGGGAGTGTTACCTTACCTTCTGGCGTAGATTTTTCACCGGGTCCTCAGATACGATTACGCATGCAGCATCGATTGATTTAGTAGGGCCATCTGCTATACGACACGGCATACGTCCACCTGTTGTCGAGGATGTTACCCAGTCCAGTCAGAGTTTCGTGCAGCTGATCATGTGGCGGCCGCCAGTCATTTTGGATGGACCATGGCAGTGCCCACCATTGGACCGGATCGTTACGTTGACGTGTTTCATCCTCCGGCCCATCACGATTACCCGGATCCTACACAGGTATCATATCATGTTCTGTATGATATGCAGATGGGGATTAGGCATACGGGCTATATAGAGCATAGGCGTAGCCTAGATTACTATGATGGTGAGCTACGTCGTGTTGCAGAGGAGGCACGACAGCAGCAGGCGCATTTAGAGGCCCAGCTTGAGGCAGAGCGCAAGAGACTTCAGGACTTGCAGATGTATTACCACCATAGGTCTAGTGCTGGGTCCAGTCAGCCTCCAGATGTTGGTGATCATGAGAGACGTCATCGGCGCCGCACACGTCCACGTACACATTCAGATGACTCGGACGAGTGAGTTACTATCACTTTTATGTACTTTCGCAGTTATCAGGTGTATGGTCCTACTGTTGGAGTAGACATTCTGCATTTTTTGAGTACCAGTGTTATGTACCAGTGTTATGTACTTTTGTTGTATTACCACTGTTATGCATTTTTTGGTCCTACTGTTATGTACTTTTGTTGTTCTACGTATTCCTAGTTGATAGTTGTCTGTTCTTGTTGTTTGAGTAGACGTTCTGTATTTGTTCACTACCATGATTATGTACTTTCGATGTTTTACGTTTTCGCAGTTGTCAGTTGTATGTTCCTATTGTTTGAGTATGCATTCTGTATTTGTTGACTACCGCTATTATGTGCTTTCGATGTATTTTGTGTACGTTTTGATTATGTTTCTGTGTAGAGACTACATTTGGTTATGTGTAGACACTGTATTTATGTGTAGAGAATGTTTTTGTGTAGAGCCGGTATCTTCTGTTGTTCGAGTTCCTGTAAGAGTTATTTGGAATGTAATAACGTTTGAATTTGATGTTGAACAAGGTTTCCCTCTTCTCGTGTAGAAATGCAAAATTCTTAAACAGCACGCCAACATAACAAGGTTTACATACAACTCCATATTCTACGCACAAACAGCAAAGTAAATAGACAGTAAAACAACAATAAAATCACAATACCATAAGCCTACTCAGTTCCATAGCGGGTCAACCAACTGTAGCGTAGTTTATACGCTTCGTAACCAACGAACTCCTCACCATACTCGAAAAGGTAACGAGAATCATATGTTGCTTGATTTGTTTTAAATATGTTCTCGTCTTCAACAGTTTCGATAATCTTTGTGTACCGATCACAAGCGTCTGCAAAATGACGATTAGCCATTTGGATTTCAACCGATGTTCGTGTAGTGGGCCGGGAACGATGGTTGTTGTATAGCCTCGTGATCATTGCCCATCTTTCTTCATATGTTAAACCCCCTCCACTTTGCATTAGCAACTCATCTCTCTTTTCAATCTCAATATAGGATTTTACGAGGGCCAGCAAATCCTTAGACGAAAAATCTGGAGTAGGAGAATTATTACAAGCACTATTACTAGGTCGTTGATTTACTGGAGAAGGACGCGGAGCTGTAACCGCTCGATGCTGAATCGCGACGGGCACCTCTTCAACTTGTGTATCATGAACTAAACCCTTTTCGTTATCGTTCACTAAGTTTCGTTCGTACTCATCAAAAATCCTTCCCATTTCTTCATCACTTATTTTTGAATTGTCCATGTAACCTGTGCATCAGTAGAATTAGTAGAGTAACTAGAAGTACGAATTTTGTTGATAATAAACGTTACCTTTAAGAAAACAAGAAAATAAATTTTCTCCCTTTACTCTACAACGGTGCTGCTTGAAGCTGTAGAAGGTATGAGATGGATTATCAGATATGGAGTACTTATAAGGGCAATGTACGACCAACATTTACAATTCAACATACTTGAATACGGTTTACAGGGTTCTCGTGTTATTATGGTTGATTCTGTACAATGTCCGGTCACATCATTGCAATTACGTATGCTTTGGAACTAGAGGAAGAAATAAGAAAGCTGCGAAATCAAGTTAACGACCTAAGTAATTCAAATTATCGACGGACTGTAGCACATTGACTGGTCACGTCTTGCACAGTTCGCATAGTGCAGTCATCTTTTATGTGACAGTGGCGTCATGTCACTCTTTGTCGAGAGTTATTGGAATATAGTCCAGCTCTCAGTCTGTAGCCACAGGGGGTCGTCCTCGATACACTTTATCACTAAAAAGCAGATTCCCTACAGTGTTCCCTACAGTCGTACCAGTGACCGGTTACATCAGTATTTTGTTTGTTTACCTACACAAGCTTTGAAAATCGCAAAGTGTAGCTAGTGACCATTCACACCATAACTAATATTGCAGCTATATATACATATGTTACTTAGTCACAACTTACCGCACTCAAACACCTTCGTTCTCATTCTTAGAGCACATCCTTCTATTAGAACTCACTGAAGATGTCTTCGTGGTCATCTTCTACAGACTCCGAGGAACAGGCGTACAACGAAATGAGGCTACAGGAGCTTCAAGACGAATTTCAGTTCCTAAACCAAATTAGACCGCAAACTGAACCGTCGTACGAACAGCTGAACGTTCAACCTCCATATGAAACTCAAGTCCCACCTGTTCAAGTATCATCTGAACAAGCTGTCACTCAGTCAACTCAGGAAGCAGAGTTCTTTCGTGTACCACTGCAGGAACAAATAGTTGATTCCTATCCAGTTCATTGCTACTGCGGGTACGCGGTTGAAGTTGTGGTTCAAGCAGAGGGAAACAATATAGGTCGGCGCATTCAGCGATGCCCAGCCTTTCCAAATGGTTGCAATTACACGGAATGGATAGACCAACCTTTGTGTCCTCGGGGAATAGCATATTGTAACGAACTCGAACGGGAAAATAGACGTGTTCGAAGTGATAATGAGCATTTGCGATTGAACATTAGGCGACGCCCGTAAGACTAAACGTAAAATGCATTTTAATGAAGTTACTAATTCCTACTCCATGCTTTGATTGAGCTAGTTCGCATGTACTATCGTCAGTTGTTGTGTCTGTATGAACTATTTCAATGGTGCCATCACATGAAATGTTGGCATTTACTATTAATCTCATGATATTACGTTAGATTCCCTACAGTGTCCGGTCACATCATTGCAGCACGATAAATGGTGCCATCACAAGAAATGTTGGCATGTACTATTAACCTCGTGATATTATGTTAGATTCTCTACATTGTCCAGTCACATCATTGCAGAACGAAAAATGGTGCCATTACTATTAATTTCGTATACTGTTGTCATTTAATTCGGAAGAGACTACCAGCACCAAAAAAAGGGTCGTCCACCAGTGCTTTAACCATTTCAATTCACGAAATGGTTACGAAAAATGGGCCGTTCCCAAGTGCCTTATTTCTGCTTGCGACATAATGAAAACAACTATAATATCATGACAACTAGTAGAACTATTGACAAACCATAATCATACAAACTTCAACAACTAGTACAACTATTGAGCAATTGAACCAACTGGAACAATGACAACTAGTAGAACAGAAGGAAATGCCAAACCATAATCATACAAACTACAACAACTGAGCACACCAGCATCAAATTCAAACACGTACACCTACCATGGTTTAGGGAAAGGACCATCTCTTGTCTTACCGGCATTAATCTTGCTCAAGCGTCTTATTTCTGCTTGTGCTTCGAGTGCATACTGACGTCTACGTTCGCAAATGGGAGGGTCAATCCACTCCTTAAAGCAACAACAATCAATGGCATCAGGATAATTCATGTGGTCGTTGAAGGCTTCACAACCGAAAAATCGACGACCGGCATTTGTTTCGGTCTCGTCAACAACAACGACCGACACTTGTCCACAATAGCAAACAGGGTTGGATCTAATCATCCCTAGTGGCTCGGAAACCTTCCCTTCGCGTACAATTTCTTTTCCAGCTCTTTGATAAACGGAATGAGCATCGTCATTTGAATACTGTTGGTGTTGGGATAGGGGTTTCTTGCTTACACCTTTTTTTCCGCTTCGCTTGGGTGCAGAAGAAGACATTTTTTGGGTTGTACAACTTGAAGTTGAAAAGGTAGTGTGTTAGTGTGGAAGAAGGAGGAGGTAGGTTGATATATAATGGGAGGGATTGCGACCGTTTAAGTAGCCGTTGGGGCGCAACGGCTATAAAATAAAAAAGCAAACAGTTTGCCGTTATATTTTTATAACAGCAAACAATTTGCCGTTATATTTTTATAACGGCAAACTCCTTTATGCATTGGTAACTGCATCTCCTCCTACATATATCGAATGTCGTTTCACTAAAACCCTATCCATCTACTTTGAGCGTAGTCATGCCAATTTCTTATCCATCTTCTTACAATTACACGGACCTTATTTCTGGACCATCAAATCCTAATCCGTCCGCATCTAGAGAACCAACCGAGTGGTATATTGAAATGGAAGAGCGACACAATGACGAGGTGCGACAATTAGAGCTCGAAGCAGGAATGCACGAAATGGAAATAAGCAATCAGCAAGACAATCCAGCACGACAACATGACCGTAGGGCTAACCTTGTAATTCCTCGTGTAAGAGACACGGTTGAAGAAGGCGAGGTGCAATCCGCAAATATTGTATGCTTTTGTGGTTTTGAAGCACCGCAATTAGTCGTCCGTCATGGAAAAGACGTTGGACGACGATATTATACTTGTCCAGTACGAAACAACGGATGCGAGTTCGGACAGTGGATAGATGATCGCTTTCCCCGTCGAGCAATTACGTATGCTTTGGAACTAGAGGAAGAAATAAGAAAGCTGCGAAATCAAGTTAACGACCTAAGTAATTCAAATTATCGACTCCAACGTGGATTAAATTAGGATTTAAATATTTTATGTTATGCTAATATGTACTGTATCATTACGCATCCTATCACTTGTATCGTATCGCTTGTATCGTATCACTTGTATCGTTATTTGATGTTACTATGTTCTGCTGTTCTAGTTCCTGTATGTGTTGTTTGAAATGTATTAACGTTTCGTAACCATCTATAGTTGGTCGACGGACTGTAGCACATTGACTGGTCACGTCTTGCACAGTTCGCATAGTGCAGTCATCTTTTATGTGACAGTGGCGTCATGTCACTCTTTGTCAAGAGTTATTGGAATATAGTCCAGCTCTCAGTCTGTAGCCACAGGGGGTCGTCCTCGATACACTTTATCACTAAAAAGCAGATTCCCTACAGTGTTCCCTACAGTCGTACCAGTGACCGGTTACATCAGTATTTTGTTTGTTTACCTACACAAGCTTTGAAAATCACAAAGTGTAGCTAGTGACCATTCACACCATAACTAATATTGCAGCTATATATACATATGTTACTTAGTCACAACTTACCACACTCAAACACCTTCGAAAAATTATGAAATTTGCCACGCTCACATATTGATTCGAAAAATTATGAAATTTGAAATCTAGCAATAACTTGACATCACGGATCCAACAAAAGTGGTTTCGTCGAAATCCGAGGTCGTTTGCAAAATTTCCATTTTTAAGGGCCTGAATTCCATAGCGACTGTTAAGAATTTTCAATTGGACATATCTTTTGATTCCCGCTATGAAATCTTGATTTTTCGGATTCGTTGGAAAGATATTCTCGATTAGATCCTAATGTTTTTGGTTTCACTAAAATCCAGATTGTTTTGCACCCGGTACATTCAATTGAAGTTTGAAATCGAATTATCGAACTACCGCGCCATTTTCAATTCTATTTATAATTATATATAATTATTTATATTCTAACGACGACGTATATAATATATACGTTCGAATTATATTCAAAATAAATTTCTCGTCGATATTATTTAAAATATTCTATTTTAAATGTCCAAAATTCACATCACAACAACTGGCCGAATTGACTACTCAATGACAGAGCCATTATTGGCAACCAATTAGTGCCAACCTTTCACATCACAACAACAGTCCGAATTGAGTACTCAATGACAGAACCATTATTGCCAACCATTTAGTGCCAACCTTTCACATCACAACAACTATCGGAATTGACTACTCAATGACAGAACCATCATGTTGGAACCATTATTGCCCCCCATTATTGCCTACATGTACTCTATGTCAGAGATATTTAGTTTACCATCCCTGCTTATATATATCTCTCGTTCGGATACGCTTAGAGATAACAACGAAACTCAACTTATAAAAAATCAAGCAATGGATCCAAATCTATACTACCATTACTACAAAAACAAGAAGAATCAAACTGATAATTTCGAAATAGAAGTGGAGCAAGAGACGGAGGAGGAGCTGGAACAGCACGCAATGGTTGCGTATTCCAATTATTTCGCTGAAGGCTCAACTAGCAACCATCGGGGTAGCATGCATGGCCGGATTGACCGACGGTATAAGAGAGACTACAAGGATGGACATGAAAGATTAATGAGGGATTACTTCATCGACAATCCAACCTTTGATATAACTTTGTTCCGCCGTCGTTACCGTATGAGTCCGACTATTTTCTCAAAAATATATCTTAAACTTCACCAGTCAAATCCATATTTCACTTATAGACTGAACGGAGCACAAGAAATCGGCCATTCACCACACATCAAAATCACCTCGGCGTTGAGGATGTTAAGCTATGGAACATCTGGCGATCAAATGGATGAATATTTCAGAATCGCAGCATCAACAGCAATAGAGTGTCTGAAAGAATTCTGTAAAACAGTTGTTGCAGAGTTTGGGAAGGAGTATCTACGGACGCCTGGACCTAACGATATAACCAGGATACTACGCAGGGCAGAAGCCAGAGGATTTCCAGGTATGATTGGAAGTTTAGATTGCATGCATTGGGCTTGGAAAAACTGCCCAACGGGATGGAAAGGAATGTTCACCGGACATAAGAAAGTGCCATCAATGATCCTTGAAGCAGTAGCAACAGACGATTTATGGGTTTGGCATGCTTTTTTTGGAGTCCCCGGTTCATTGAATGATATAAATGTTTTAAAACAATCATATCTTTTCACAGAACTTGCTAACGGATTGTCAACAGATGTTTCATATAAACTTGGTAATATCGAACACAAAACTGGGTACTACCTAGTCGATGGAATATACCCAAAGTGGAGAACTTTGATGCAAGGGTACAAAGTTCCATCAAATGATAAAGAAAGGTATTTCACTGAAAAAGTAGCTAGCTACAGAAAGGACATCGAACGTACGTTTGGTGTTTTACAAGCCCGATTTCATATTTTACGAAATCCTACTCGTTTTCATGATGCAAGAGTGCATTCAGAAATCATGTATGCTTGTATAATAATACATAACATGATTGTGGAGTCTGAAAGAGGCGGATATAAGAATCAAAAGTCTAATTATCCTGACATGTTTACGGGCTCAAATGCAAAACCCCATAAATATGTAAACTCAATGGAAGAATATGTTGATATTGTTCAACACATTGAAGATCAAGCTGCACACTTCTAATTGCGTGACCAGTTGGTGGAACATTTGTGGGCGCATAAAGGAAGGAATAGTCGGAATCAGTAGTTGGTACTAGAACTATGTATCAGTGTGTAGTCGTGTACTATGTATCATTTGAACTATCTATCAGTGCGTACTTGAGTCAATAAATGTGGTTTCCAATCATATTGTAGATTGTATCATTATTTCAACTCAACCCAACATATACAGCTCGTACATAAACAACAACTACTACATTAATACTAGAAACAGGTCACAATCATATTACAACTCACCCCAACATATATAGCTAGTACATAAACACCCACCAGCACATAAATACTACAAACAGTTCACAATCATATTACAACTTAACCCAACATACATAGCTAGTCCATATACGAGCCACTAACGCTTCCGCTTCTGCTTCCTTTGTTTTTTCTATACTCTCCAATCTGCTCGGCTACTAGTTCTTGCTGTAGAGGGGTAAGCTTACTAAAATCACATGTAATCATTTTAACATAATTATTCTCTCGCGCCAAAGCTTTCTGCTCCTCCAGCTTCTTTTCTTCCATGGCTTGTTTCTCCGCATGTTCTTGTCTGCGGAGCTCTCGATCATCCCTAACTGCCTTTTGGAAATCTTCGTCGCTACGGTTTCTTTCCACCGAAAATCGAGCTCTATGCTCTTTTGTTGCCTTAGATGAACTCTCCATTGTTTCCATAAATCTAGCAAACTCTGCACCTCGTTGCTCCAGCTGAATTGCCTTGGATCTGCCGACAGGTCGTCCATCACTACTTCCAAATAAAGGGTTTCTTTCTTGCGAACTCGGGCCACTTCCTGGACTAGAATCAGAGTAGTTCATCCTTCTAGCTTTGTTCTGCTGCTCAAACATGAAGTTGCTGGGGTTCTTCCACTTTGGCAACCTAGATAGAAGCTCATAACAGTCTTGGAATTTAAATGGATGACCATACTTTTGCTGGTAGGCCTTTCGTGACTCTTCAATCTGTAACACAAAGTGGATATTGTATGAGCGTATGTCATTTCTAACTAATCGATCATAGTATAGTAAGTTATTTTTCAAAGTAATCTACGCTACTTACAACGTCATAAGGTGCAGCACCGCTTTGCTGTCTGTTCTCCAAGGCTGTCAGTATTGCAAGATAGTTCTGACACACGGCATTCATAACTCTATAACCGCCTCTAAGTGATGCCCATGTTCTATTCCTCGCTTCCAACGAATTGTAGAACTCTGCTACTCTTTCCCAAAATTTCTCACCTTTCATATTATTTCCAACAATGCTGTCTTGTGAAATGCGTATCCACGATTTAGCAAGTGAAACGTATTGCTCGGAAGTAAACTTACATTGTTTTCTTCTTCCATCCGCTGGTATATCTTCCCCTTCAGCATTATCATCCTCAATATCTTCTATTCCGTGATTCGGCTCCGATTCAACTTCGGTTTGGTGTCGTTTACTGAAAATGCTCCTTAAAGACTTCACCTTCTTCTTCTTCTTTTGGTTATATTCGGGACTGATAGGTGCAACATATTCTTCATTCAATTCTTCAGAATTTGTAACATTTACTTCCTCATTTGCATCTTCCTCCTCCTCCTCCTCCGTAGAAGTCCCAACATTTTCTTCGGTAGTAGGAGAGACATACCCATACGAAAACTGTCTTTGCAGATTTTGCATCGCTTCGCAGTCACGAACCTCGGTCTGTTGCGGAGTTAGGTGAGGTTGTTGACTTTGCTCGGTCTGCATCATCATTGACATATACGACGAATGATCGTCGTACACGCCTACCCCGGGCGGTCGTT
Organism: Allium sativum; assembly: GCA_030737875.1. NCBI lineage: Eukaryota > Viridiplantae > Streptophyta > Magnoliopsida > Asparagales > Amaryllidaceae > Allium > Allium sativum. The sequence goes on from CM060921.1 coordinate 781,710,751, forward strand.
GGTAAAACTGTGGCGGGACGGACGATTGGATGGGAGGAAAATTAGGAGGACCGAGCGGTTGGTACGGTGGACGGTATGGATAATTTGAATACGGCGAGTAGCCATATTCGTGAGATGGCTGCAACGATTGCTGTTGTTGGATTGACCGTTGCATCGCATACGATGACGAGTGCGGTTGGGACATGAGTTTCTTGTTTATGGTTTTTTTCCCGCTTCGCTTGGGTGCAGACGAAGACATTTTGTTGATGAAGAAGTTGGGAAGGTGGAGTGGTTGTGTGGAGGAGGAAGAAGAAGGAGATAGGGTGGTTTATAGGGAGGAAGTGAACTAGCCGTTGGGGTTGCAACGGCTAGTTCTTATAACGACAAACTGTTTGCCGTTATAAGATTATAACGGCAAACACTTTGCCGTTATAATCTTATAACGGCAAAGTGTTTGCCGTTATAATCTTATAACGGCAAACAGTTTGCCGTTATAAGAACCAGCCTCTGTTGGGTGAACCAGCCACGGAGGAGCTCAAAACTAGCCACAGACCAGCCACGGGTGAGTGAACAAGCCACACCTGGTTGCTCCGTGGCTTGTTTAGTAACTGAACAAGCCATTGTTGGTTGTGCTCTAACGGCGAAGTGTTTGCCGTTAGAAGTTTATAACGGCAAAGTCTTTGCCGTTATAAGTTTATAACGGCAAACACTTTGCCATTATAAACTTTTAATAATAAAAAAACATGCAAACGGTGTTTGGTGCGGTGAAAAGAGATATATTGGATGGAAGGGGTGTTTGGTGTTTTGTACTGTTTGTATTATATAATATATTTTTAAAGTGGTTTGTGGCTGGTTGTGGCTAGTTTTGTATTGCTGGTTGCTTGGTGGCTTGTTTGAATGAAAGATAAAAAGTGAACAGAACGGATGGTTGGTTATGGTCTTAAAACCCAATACTCCGCACCAGACAACCGGAAAAAATGTACTTTCCACTTCAGTTCAGACCATCTGACAACCTGCACTTGTCATCCCAATCAAGCCCATGTCCATGCACTCTTCTTCACCTGTTTTCGTTACATTCGATCACCCCTACTCCTCACATGACCCACTTTAAAACCAAGACCCTAAAGTTGTTTCAAAAACCTAAAACTGTTCCATCCCTCCTCCACTAGTCATCGGAGTACTCCAAACTCCGTCCATCTCTTCGTCTACCCCTCAGAGTAATTCCCATTAAACAGTTTTAAAAATTATCAAACTAAATTCTCGTTCTTAATTTTTCTAACCTAGATCTTAATTAAATTCTATCTCAGAACATAGGGTGTTAAAAAACATGATTCTTGGTTTAAAAATCACCACTTAACAGCATGAACCCATTCATATAACTGAAATTATAAATTTCAATGAACGAAAATTATATATATTTAAACCTTTTTACAGTGTTTTATATATATGCAGATACATATATATATATACATATATATATATATACACATATACACACACACACACACATATATTTATATATTAGGAATGAATATTTTTTTATTTTATTTTTTAAACTTCAGATATGTATACACGATTCTTATGTTGCTCATCATTCTTAAAACACACTAGAGTTTGGGTTATTGTTCTTCTTTTTCCAAGTAAGAAGAAAACTAAACCCCTGTTTTTAGCATACACAGACTGTAAACTGTGTTTTCATGGTACACCAAATCAAAGAACATATCAAAACATAATTCACAAACAAGTATGTATACTTGACAACTTATAATATCCAATAACACAATTAAACGTAAATTTAAACAGTATAAGTCAGTTTACGCACTATATTTTTAGGACTGTTTTTAGCATTCAAGTTCTAGTATTTGTGTATTTACTCTGCCATTTGTTTCAGATTCATAAATGATCCTAGTGTTTGACACAAATATATTGCTAACTAAAATGATTCATTTAAACATACATGTAGGAATATATCTAAATCTAAATATGAAAAACCAATAACTAAATAAGGAAAAGTTTACTCACTGTATATCATTGCTGCTACGAATTTGATTTACGATCCTTGCCATTTGTGTTCACGCCATTGTTTACATTACATGTTTTGTTCTTAGTTTTAGTTCTGGGTTTAAGATAGTGAAATGGTGGTGCAACACAGTATATTTATAGATGGAGAGTTGAGGCTTAGTTCGGCTAGTTGCTAAGGGATGTAGTCGGTATAGGTTACATCCATTGTAAATGAAGTGATGTAGTGATGTTTGATTTAACAATACTATTACTATTTTTACTTTTCTCCTAAGCTAAGAATACCCATGTTCTTGCATATATTACCTGTACTTGTGCAAGTACATTTAAAATTAAAAATTCAAGCTTGGCATCTAAGTTAAACAGACTATTTTATGGATGTGATAATATAGTCTGTGAGTGTGTGAGTTTGATTGAAAGAACAATTCTTAAGATCTCATCTCCATCAATTCCTCTTAGGACTCTATAGCACAGCTAGTGCCAATGCATTTGTACCAGTGTGCTTATATAAGTTTAAAAAAAAGCTTCGCTCCTAAGTCATCTAAGTTATTTAATGTCCTAGGCATTAGATGTTTAGGAATAGCTGGTTCATTCTTTTGCTTCACTAGAGAAGGGTACGGCTGTGCATATACTGCTGTATGTTGTCTATGCTATTGGATTAAGAGATATGGGAAGGCTAATTGGTTGATTGAAGTGCTAGGCTAGATTATGTAGATGTACATATATGTACATCCATGTTCTTGTATGATTTGAATGCTGCTAAGTTTAGCTTGTAAATAATTTCAAGCCATCCAACTATTTGATTTTATGCTATTAAATCAATTTAAAAGCCATGTTAGATAGATATGCTTAAGGGATATTTAATATAAATATGCTTATTTGATATATAATTTAAAAATAATATTACATTTACACATAACAAGTAAAATATAAACATAGCATTTATTATACTATCTTTCAATGATATGAGATTCAAATCCAATGTATTCTATATTTTAAACCATAGTTTAAAACTTGTACAAAAACAAAATGATACAATACTATTTAATGCTTTTATAACCATTTCTACATCGATTAGAAATACTTTAAATCATTAAAATAAATGGATTTTTAGTCAATATTTATGATTCACAATTTATCGTTTAAATCAATCTTTTTTTTAAAAGATCCATAATAAATTGGGTTATAAGATCAGTCAAAAACTGGGATGTTACAATACATTTGCAAGATTTGTATACATGATTCAAATACTGAAGATTGCACAGTTTCAGAGTTTCAAGAGATTCAAAATTCAGAGGAGATTCAAGACTCATGAGTAATCAAGTAATCAAGAGTTCAAGATAAATATAGCAATAGAGTCTAGTTTATATGTAAGACTCTAAATAACACTCCACATTCAAATTCAAATTCTGTTTTATCAAATTTTGATTTTCAAAATTCTAATTTCAAATTGTCTCTCTATCTTACTTATGATTTCAAATATATGTTTTAAGTTTAAATATATAAGTTTATATATTTATATTGTTTTATAGCTTTATAGTTTTATAATTATATAGTTTTAAAATTTATAAACTCATAAATATGTTTATACAATATATATTTATGTTTTCATATGGTTTTATATTTTAGAATACACATTTATATCACTAAATTTTATTTCAAGAATTTCCAGAATAATATATACAATAAAACACTTGAAAAATAGTTTCAAAAATATTTTATACATGCTTATGTTGACATACATATATTTCTATGTCGACATATAACTGTCAGAAATTCAATTTTCAAAGGAGTGTCTTTTCACTATTTGTAACGTTCCAGAAGCGTTCCAACCTTTCAAATCTTATAAATAGGGGTTGATTTCGAATTTTTTAACAATTCTTCTTCTCCATCTTCACCCTTCTTAATCCCGCCATTAATATCTTATTTTATTGATTTCTACACTTCTACTTTGCCGATTTCTATTCTAATTACATAAAACTTCTTCTTTTCTCTCTCTATCTCTCTACTCATTACTCTCTGAATTGAAGGTTTATAGGGTTGTTGTAATCTTTTGGGAAGTGTTTGGGAAATGGTGTGTTTCTTATAGCTCTGAAATCAAGGAAAGGGATAGATGGTTATCTTGTAGCCATGAAATTAAGAGTGGTTGGAGTGTTGTTAACCTTGTAGCTGTGAAATCAAGGGGATTATACTTGGATAGTGATATTAATAAAACTCTGTGCAATCCAGCGTTGTGTGGGACTGGGCGTAGGAGTAGTCCGAACCAATATAAAATTCGGTGTGTTCTTTCCTTTTTCTACAGTTTATATTTATCCATTTATGTGCTTGTGATTGATTCAGTGTCTGTGATTATCTATGTTGTGTGTGATTCATCTAGTAGATCATATAAGCTTTAGATTTTCATAAATTCTTTGAAAACACTATTCACCCCCCTCTAGTGTTAGTCTTGCCTTAAGGTCTGCATTCCGCGTTCCCTAACAATTGATATCAAAGCATAGGTTTTCATAAAGTTCATTATCTGATTTTTGAAAATATTAAATGAAAATTTTGAAATTATTGTTAACATTAGTGTCAATTCATGCATACATCAATGTTAAAAGAGTCTGCATTCAATTATGATGAAAAGTCAAGTGATCTATTGAAATATTATCCAATACAGGAAAACATGTGTTATATGGCTGTTGGAAATTCAAAATTTGAAAAGACGGATGATGTGGCTGTTGAAAATTCAAATTCGAATTGGTGTGTTACACTGTTGTTGAGAATTCAAATTCTGATGTACAAATGGTGGAAATCAAAAAGAACAAATGGATACTGGATAGTCGTTGTTTGAGACAAATGACGGGAAATCCTGAATTACTAAATAATCTGGTACATAAAGATGGTGGAGTGGTCAACTTTGGTGATAACTCTCTAAATGATATATTTTTGGCATCAACAAATTCAGTAATTCTGAAACCCCTACTATTTCTGATGTTTTATTAGTTAGGATTTAAAACATAATTTACTAAGTATAAGTCAACTTTGCAATAAAGGCTATAAAGTAAACTTCGAAAAAGATAAATTCTTTGTAGAAGATAGGAATTCAAAAAAAATATTCGAAGGAGATAGAAAGCAAAATATCTATATATTGAGTATGAAAATCTCCAACGATAATCTATGTCTTTTGGCCAATAGAAATGACCCTTGGATATGGCATAAGAGATTCGGTCATATAAATTTCAAACACATCTCAAGGATTTCTAAATTAGATTCAGTTAGAGGATTACCCAAAATGAAATTTAAAGTTAATAATTTATGCGATGCTCGTCAATTTTAATTAAAAATAAGTTCACTTAAATCAAAAGAGGAAATTACAACCTCGAAAACATTAGATTTAATTCACATGGATTTATTCTGTCCATCCAAAACCCAATCAATAAATCACAACATATATGTTTACGTAATAGTTGATGATTTTTCTGGATTTACTTGGATTTTGTTTCTTAAAAATAGAAGTGATGTTTTTGATCAATTTAAAACTTTTGCTAAAAGAATTCAAAATTTATTATCTTTAAAAATCAAAGCAATTCGTATGGACCACGGTGGAGAATTCAAAAAAGAGAATTTTGCAAAATTTTGTAATAAAAAGGGAATAACCCATAATTTTTCTTTCCCTAAAACCCCTCAACAAAACGGAGTAGTTGAACGTAAAAATAGGTCGATACAAGAGTGTGCAAGAACTATGTTACCCTATATTAATTTACCAAGAAATTTTTGGGCTAAGGCAGTAGCAACAGCTTGCTATATTTTAAATAGAATTTCAATCAGACTCTTAACTTATAAAACACCATATGAACTTTGTATAATAGGAAACCAAAAGTATCATACTTTAAAATATTTGGAAGTAAATGTTTTATTCTTAACACTAAGAAAACTTTAGATAAATTTGACTCGAAATCCGATAAAGGAATATTTATCGAATATTCAGAGAGAAGTAAGACATATAGAGTTTTCAATTCAAGAACTAATACTATAGAAGAAACATTAAATGTATCCTTTGATGAAAACTATAAAAATGTAACATAACACAACGAAGATGAATGTGAAAATGAAATTAATAAAAATAATAATGAAGATAGTCAACCAAATAAAACGACTAGATTATTAAGAGACTATCCTGAAGAAAATATCTTAGGAGATATTGAATATGTTGTTAGGACACGAAATCAATTAAATAATATGAGTAATTTAGCATTTGTTTCAACTATTGAACCTAAGAATCCAAAGGAAGCATCATCTGATGATTCATGGATCCTTGCTATGCAAGAGGAATTGAATCGGTTTACTCGGAATGATGTGTGAGAACTTGTTCCTAGACCAGAGGATTAAACTATAACTGGAACTAAATGGGTTTATAAAAATAAAATGAATGAACTTGGTGAGGTCATAAGAAATAAGGAACGATTAGTAGCACAAGATTATACTCAAGAAGAAGGAATATATTACGATGAAACGTTTTCCCCCATAGCAAGATTAGAAAGCAATAAGGATATTATTAGCCTTCGCCAATCATAACAATTTTAAATTATATCAAATGGATGTTAAAAGTGATTTTCTAAATGGATATGTCAAAGAAGACGTATATGTAGAGAAACCACCTCTTTTTGAAGAAGAAAAACTACCAAATCATGTATACAAATTAAAAAAAGCTTTATATGGATTAAAATAGGCTCCTAGGGCAAGGTACGATAGATTAAGAAATTACTTATTACAATCTAACTTCAAAATAGGAAAACCAGATAATACTCCGTTTATAAAAGGAAATAATAAAGATATACAACCAGTACAAATATAGGTTGACAATATAATTTTCGGATCGACAAATAACAAGATGAACAAAGAATTTTCAGATATTATGACCCAAGGATTTGAGATGAATCATATGGGAGAACTAACATTCTTCTTAGGCTTACAAATTCGTCAATTAAAGAATGGAATATTCATCAATCAAGAAAAATACGCAAGAGATTTAATTAATAAATATAATTTAACAAAGACTAATGGGAGACCAACACCAATGACAACTAATATAGCCTTAAGTAAAGATGATACATCAAAAGATGTTGATCAAAAATTATATAGAGGTATGATAGGATTATTATTATTATATATAACCGCTAGTAGACCAGATATAATTCATAGTGTATTTCTCTGTGCAAGATATCAATCGAAACCTAAGGAAACGCATTTAAAAGGCGTAAAACGTATACTAAGATATGTAAAACATACACCAGACTTTGGATTATTTTATCCTAAGGGCGATTCATTTGATTTAATTTCTTATTGTGACACTGATTATGTGGGATGTAAATCTAATCGTAAAAGCACTAGTGGAACATGTCATTTCTTAGGACATTCACTTGTCTCGTGGTTTAGTAAAAAGAAAATTACAGTATCTTTGTCAACAACTAAAGCATAATACATCTCTGCTACTTTGGCTTGTTCACAAGTAATATATATGCAACAAACTCTAAAAGATTTTGGATTAAATATAAATAAATCACCAATATACTACGATAATACGAGCGCTATAAATATATCTAAAAATCCAACTCATCATTCAACAACTAAACATATTGATATACACCATCATTTTCTATGAGATAACGTAATAAAGAGAAAATTTCACTCGAATTTATAGAAACATAAAAACAGATAGCATATATATTAACAAAACCATTGAAGGAAGCAACATTCACTAAATTTAGAAGAGAATTAGGTATATGTTTATTAATTGAACTAGAGTAATCAAATATATTAATATATATATAAGAATAACAATAAAAATCATAAAATTAAAATTAAAATCACATGTATGTCGACATACATATGTGCCTATGTCGACATATAACTGCCATATTTAAAAAATTAATTCCCACCAAAAGTTAGTTACAATAACCATTTAAACTTCTACTTCGAATTTTCTTCTTCATTCTCTCATTCATTTTTGGAAAAACTCAAAACTAAAATAAATCATGGCCTCCACTAATTCTAATGACCAAATTAACCCCGAACCATTCGCTGGACCATCCGAAGGTCCATTTCAATGCTCTAATCACGCTCGAGTGATAAAACTAGAAGAGAAGATAGAGTATGTTCTTCAAATGCTTGCTGAGATTCAAGTTCCACAGATTAGAATGAATCAAGAGCAAGTAAAGCAAGGGAAAATCATGAGAAACCTACAAAGTTCATTATGGATAATGAAGCAAATCCGACTATCATCGAAGATGATAATCCAGTAATAGAGGAGGAAGAAGAGGAAGAAATGGTAGAAGAGGAGGAACCAGAAAAAGCACAACAAGAGGGCATGGAAGAGGATGATCAAGTAGTATGTGTTGGCGAAATTTCTTTTGATCGAGAAGGGAATATAACTGAGAAAAATGGGGAATTCTGTCTCCATTACCCCATTGTCCAATTCATAAGTCTCCGATCATTAAGAATCGTTAGACGTTTAGGATTCTCGCTTATTCGTATGTACGTTATAATACGTGTTCTCATTTTAAACGTTGTAATTTTCTTTGATTTGTGTTGTTTGAATCGTAATACAATGATTAAATTGTTTACTTCTTACAATATTTGTTTATCTTAGAATTAGGATTTAATATTAGAATATATTAGCATAAGGAACTAATATAGGCATAAATTTACGGGAGTAACACACACACACACACACAGATATATATATATATATATATATATATTGAAAAATGATACACTTTTATTAAATATTGAAATTACATAACATAGCCAGGTTAACATATTAACCTGCTTGAACTTAAAACAGATAACCATAAAACAAAACAAAACATGAAGTACATAAAGTACAAACTAAAATAGAACTAGTAATGAAATAAAAGTGGACCCATGATAAGGCCGGTTTTGGTCCAATCCCCTTATTCGTGCATTTTACGTGCACAGCTCCATGACTCTACCTCCATTATCCTACTATCTTCAAGTGCTAATCTGTCAAAATATATCTGACATTTTCTTCACTATTATAACACGCTATGACACAACGTTTTCCCATCTGATAGAAACATTACTTCCACCATGTTGCTATGTAATAATCGTCAGCTTACAGTAACATTATTACTGATTTTTCCATTCTCCCACTTCGTTGATCGTAAACCATGCTCCTAACAACTAACCCATGTTGAGGTACATGGATTGTATAATGAATATGGGCTATGTTCAACTATGTCTTCTGGTAATCAATAACCTCACGAATACCATAATCCACGAATACCGTCAACCAATCTAATTAACCATTATCCAAATTATGCTTTACAATCTCATAAACGGTAAACATGAGGTTGATCAATAGAATAAATAATTGAATTGCACTGGTTAAAACTGGATTCGTAATTTAATTGAACAATAGAATTGTTGAATCAATTTTTCTAGTAAAGTCATTAATCCCATAAATTCAACATTTAATTTGTTGATGAAACTACTCGGTGAACTGAACAATTTCAACATGAAAATTGGAAATTAATTTTTTTGCCATATAAATCGAAACAACCCATATATCAATTTTTTGAATTCACGGACCTTTGACTAGGTGGATGACAACCAAATCAAATACTTGTAACCGAATTCTTGTAACATATATATATATATATATATTAGTACTTTAGTATAGAATCAAATATTTTAATCATAGGATATGTATAGATAGATATAGGATTTAGGGGGAGTATTTTTAGAATTTATTTTTGATAATGACAAAGGGGGAGAAATTATAAAATAAGGATTAGTTAGACATAGTTTAAGGAAGAGTATGTTGAGTTCGTGATGACAAGGGAGTATTAGAAGGATCAAAATCAACATGTATGAATATTTTATAGGGTGTGTTTTTTACAGGTCCCTATTAAGTTTCAAAATTAAGCTCACATCCGGTCATAAACTTATTATAAATTTAGTCCCTATTTTTCGAAAATATACTAAAAAATAAAAACAAAATATAAAAAAATCACGTAAATTCGTAATTAGTTAAAACAGTTAATTGTGAAAAAAATTAGGTGAAAAAACATCAAAAACAACGCCAAAATCAAGAATTACACAAAACAACGAAAATGCAGTAAAATGCATCAAAAGGTGCATATAATTCAATTAGTTGCATACATGTATGCATTTATTTCAACGCTGCGTCAAAACTGCAGTGTAAATGCATACATGTATGCACATATTGTAAACACATGAATCTTTCCATGCATTCATTTACAAACTGCGTATATATGTGCAATTTTTTCACTTTCGCATATATTTTGAAATATATGCATACATGTATGCAGATATACAGGAAAACTGCATATATGTATGCAGTTATTCAACAGACGTGCGTAAATATGTACATGTGCATTCAAATAGTTGCATATATGTATGAAACTATTTACAATAGTTGCATACATATATGCAACTATATTTTTTTTCTTCGCGCGGACTTCTGGGATTATTTCCAGATTTTAGATTATTATTATTATTATTTTTTACTCAGTGTCGCATTTTTTCTTGGCACACAAAGAGAGAGGCGTAACATTTGAAAGCAGGAGGCTAACACAAAATGAGGGAGGCGACACCTTTCAAAACAGGGAGCAGAATTCAAAAATAGGGGGCGACTTTGTATTTAAAACTTTGGCGGGATGTGAGCCTAGTTAAGTTTGCTTTTAGGGATGTGTGCCTAATTTTCACTATTTTATAAACTAAGGTTGTCATCATCAAAAAGGGAGAGATTATTGGAGAATGGAGTTTTGATGACAACAATCTTAATTCAGTTATCATTGATCGTAAAATATATACTAACATCTCTATCTAGAACACACACACACACAGATATATATATATATATATATATATATATACATATGCATGATTTGTGTACTGGATTTAAATATTGAAGACTATACAGTTTTAAAGTTTCAAGAGATTCAGAGGAGATTCAAGACTCATGAAATCAAGTTATCAAGAGTTCAAAACAAATATAGTAATGGAGTCTAATTTACATGTAAGACTCTGAATAGAACACCAGGTTCAAATTTAAATTCTGATTCTTAAATTTCAAATTCTGATTTTCAAAATTCTAATTTCAAATTGTCTCTTTATCTTACTTATGATTTCAAATATATGTTTTAAGTTTAAATATATAAGTTTATATAGTTATATAGTTTTATAACTTTATAGTTTTATAATTATAAAGTTTTCAACTTTATAAATTCATAAATATGTTTATATAATATATATTTTTGTTTTCATATGGTTTTATATTTTAGAATACTCATTTATATCACTAAGTTTTAATTCAAGAATTTGCAGAATAATATATACAATAAAACACTTGAAAAATATTTTTAAAAAATATTTAATACATGCTTATGTCGACATACATATATATATCTATGTCGACATATAACTGTCAGAAATTTAATTTTCAAAGAAAGTGTCTTTCCACTATTTGTAACGATTCAGAAGCGTTGCAAACTTTCAAATCTTATAAGTAGGGGTTGATTTCGAATTTTTTAACCATTATTCTTCTCCATCTTCATTCCGCTTCATCCCACCATAAACGTTTCTTATTTTTATTGATTTCTACACTTCTACTTTGCAGATTTCTATTCTAATTACATAAAATTTCTTCTTTTCTCTCTTTTTCTCTACTCCTTACTCTCTGAATTGAAGAGTGATAGAGCTGTTGTAATCTTTTGAGAAGTGTTTAGGAAAGGGTGTGTTTCTTGTAGCCCTGAAGTCAAGGAAATGAAGCGGTGATAATCGTATAGCCGTGAAATCAAGAGTGGCTGGAGCGTTGTTAACGTCATAGCTATGAAATCAAGGGGATTGCACTTGGATATTGATATTAATAAAACTCGATGCAATTCCGCGTTGCGTAGGACTGGATGTAAGAGTAATCTGAACCAGTATAAAATCCGATGTGTTCATTCTTTTTTCTGCATTTTATATTTATCTGTTTCTGTGCCTGTGATTATCTCTATTGTGTATTATTCATCTAATAGATCATATAAGCTTTAGATTTTCATAAATTCTTTGAAAACACTATTCACCCCCCTCTAGTGTTATCTTGCCTTAAGATCCGCATTCCGTGTTCTCTAACATGCATGACGATGGAAACATAGTAGTATGCATGGTTTTTTTTTTGTCCCGACAATATTTTTAGAATTATGAAGTTGTCTAAGATTTGCATTCTTGGAGTTCAGGTTGCAGAATTTTCGTTCCACAACCGTTTAATATGTGCACGGTGGAGTATGCAATGCGGAGGTAGTAATCAACTTTTTATAAGATATGTGCGGCCTTATAAGCAATAGATGAACACACAATTGATAGTAGTAAATTAAGCTTTTGCAATGAGGGAAATAAAATTGAATAATCCGATGGTATGAAATATTAAATGATTAATGTGTTATGATAAATTTATGTTAGAATTAGATCGAGTAAAACGTAGACCGAATAAAAACGAGTGGAGTTTACTTCGAAAATAACCCACAACCCATGGTCAAAATCGAAACCCAAGCTTCAAAAATCATCAAAACCCCCCAATTCGCCAAATAAATAAAATGGCGGACTTGTTCATCGGTTTTAATTCTCGATCCTTGATACTAGAGCCCTTCAGTTGTAACGTCTCCACCTCGTTTTCATCGTATAGAGGAAAAAGCTTTTCTTTGGTATTCTCGTCTTCCACAGTTCATTTCTCTGCCTCTCTCATATCCAGTCTTCTTCAAATTACAGCAGCCATGGCAGACAAAGAAAACTCCTGCGATCGCACTTGGGATCAAGCCAAGAAGAGATCTGCAGAGGTCCTTGAATCTTCACACAAGGTTGTTTCGAATGATAAACGTGGCATTTTGACCGAGATTTCAGTTGTTTCAAATGCCGAGTCCAGCTTTGATACTAACTTACAGAAGAAGGAAGAGAAGAATAAAACAGAGGTTGAAGATCCCCAACTTTCCCCACATGTTCCTAAAGATTTACATACATACCTCAGGATAACGGAGGCCGATGTCAAGAAGAGGCCTGCTGCAAACTATATGCAGGAACGTCAGAAAGATGTTACTGCTAACATGAGAAAAATATTAGTTGATTGGCTGGCTGAATTTGCAGCGGTACGTAAGTTTAAATCCGATACTTTATGTCTTGCTGTTTCGTACATCGACAGATTTTTGTCAGTGAGTGAGATTAGTAGGCACAGGTTGGAACTTCTTGGTATTACTGCCATGTTCATTGCTGCCAAGTATAACGAGTTAGTTCCTCCAATTATGGAAGAATTATGTTATGTAACTAATAACAAATTCAGAAAGCAAGAGGTAGCAAAAATGGAAGCTGAGATATTGAAGTCAATCAATTTTGAGAGGGGAACTCCTACAGTAAACTCATTTATACGGAAATATATAAGAGCCGGTCAAATTGATGACAAATACCTGAACACAACTATGGAACATATGGCCTGTTACATAGCGGAATCGAGTGTTCTAGAATATGGCTGTGTTCAGTTCTTGCCATCGAAGGTAGCTGCTTCTGCTGTTTTTATTTCAAGATTCATCACGCAACCGCACCTCCACCCTTGGAACTTAGAGTTGCAGCAACAAACAGGTTATAATCTCTCCGAGCTTAGAGATTGCATCACTGTTTTGCATTCTTCACTTGTCAATGGGAATATACCTTCTTCTGGTGTCATAAAGAACAAATATAAGGAAGCACAGTTCAGGTGCGTGTCTGTTTTAGCCGACAGTTTCCCCCCAAACATCCCTGAATCTTATTTTGATGGCTTCAGGTGAGTGTCTGGTTTTGATTTTAATGCAACTTCAGAAGAGTGTAATTCTGTTAGTTAAAAAACTCAAAATGATGAACATGTACAGATATTGTTTTCATGCACTCAAAAATAAGTGCACAAAACATTTTTCTCTGTTGATGGTTGAACATACATGAATTAAAGATGATTTTCCAAAATGGTTGAGATCTGTTGTATACAATTTTATGTCAATGTTTTGTGTCCATATATAGTTTCCATCGATTAAATGTGCATTCAACTTGAGGTTTAAGTTGAACATTCTATTTAAATTTGAACTGTGAGTGAGTAGTTTTCCTTGTGCATTATCTTCCTTATCATCAAAGTAAATCCAGACAAAAGTGAATGAAACAAACCGATGCAGCTATCATTTAGGGGTCCGTCTATTCACACCCCTATATTTGCTCTTCCCACCACAATATTTTAAAAAGAAAAACCACCTCCCATTTTTTACTCTTCCCACCCCGTTTATACCCAAATTACCCATGTTTTCTTCATCAAATAAAAATTTACTTATCACATCTGCTCTGAGATTGTATCTTTTGTATGTAGCTAAACCATCAAAATTTCCCCAGTAATTGCAGAATGGATGTATCTTTTGTATTACTCTCCCAGTAATTGCTAAAAATGTATAATTGGTATCTAAAAATCTGAATCGATGTATCTTTTGTATGTATGAAACTCAGATGAGTTACAATTGGTGAATGAATTTATTTTTTAATGGAAGATAAAGGGTATAATTGATATTGAATTTTTTTAAAAATTTACCGGGGTGTGAAGAGCAATTACCGAGGTGGAAATAGACGGAGCCATCATTTAGACCAAGGTAATTATTTTATTAAACTAGTGCATTCTTTCATTTTTCATGTTTCTATAATTATCTCTGGGATTATGGGTTTGAATTGATATGCAATCAAGTGTACATCATAAGATGAACTAGCATTAGTTGACGGATTTATGTTATGGTAAACGTGCATGATCAGTGATTACTGTATGATAGTTGTGTTTGGATCATGTTTGCCGATGGTAAGTTGTGATGATAATTGTTGAGTAATATTTATCCTACAAAATTGTTTTCTTTAATAATAAGACAAAAAAAAATTTCATTTCAGAATTTTGCTTCCTTCTCAAATTTGTTTATAGATTTACTTTAAATACCAATTTTAGTTAATATTTTGTTTATCATATTAATTGTTTAATTTTGAATACAACATTGGTTGTTGTATAATATAGAAATTATTAACGGTTGAATATGAAAAAAAAAACAAAATCCTAATATAGGTGAAATAGTTAGAAATTTTTTAAATTGGAATCTATGTTCTATATAAATTCAAAAAAGGAAAATCTACAAATGGAAATATGAGAGAAATAAAATAGTTAGTTTGGATTATCAAAGCGCATATTTAGAGGGATATCAATTTTGAATGAGTTGGAGTTTTTTATTTTTATTTTATTATTATTTTGTGGAAAGTTGTTATAAAAAGTGAGCTATTATCATTTTTTCTTCATTACACGGTAGAGTATTATCAGATTTTTCTTCGGTGAGTTTTAAAGTCAGTAAATTATTTTGTTGGTGAAGTTGCCATAATAATTATCTTTTTGGATGGACTTCCCTTAAAATTTGTCATCCCTCGTTCAAAAGTTGAGTAACTCTCATTAAAGCCTTTACGAAAATCCATATTGTTTAATAAGTATAATTAAGAAATTCAAATGGGTATAAGTGCAAAAACATATCATCCAACCATTAAAAGTTGTAATAAATATAACTTTACTTATTATCAATTTCTAGTTGGAAATTTTTGATGTATATGTTGGATCGGGTACACGACCAATTGTACAATATGTGTGAATTCCAAAAAAAATTCTATTTACTAATTTGCACAAGAATTTATGATTGCATAAATAAATGTTTGTTAATACTAAACCAAATTTAGTATTTTGATTAGTAGATTTTTTTAATTGAATTTTAGTTTCATTTTGCTCGGTAGAAGCATCTCGTAAAGCTATTACCATTAAATCTATTTGCCTTTCTCCTTCTTTTTTATATTAACAACCCTATAACAATACTTTTCAAAGCACAAACATAGTGCCTTTTGAATAAAAACCATATAGACACATTCATTTATATATTTACATAAATATACATAGATTTAATCTTTTTAGATCACTTGTATAACATTGGTAAACCCATAAATATGCCTCTCTAGACATTCATAAGATTCAATTAGTGGTGTCCATCCTTTTAAAATCATGGCAGTCACTCAAACGTTAACTCTTCCTTCCATTGTTGCTTCTTCACATCTTCCAACCTCCTTCATTGTTGTTGTTAACGATAATTTTCATCAACATCCGAACTAGGATGAACAATGTGTATGCTTAGAAGCTTGATGTAAAGGTGATCTAAAGGTTATTGTAATGCAGCCCTGAATCAGTATACTTTAACTAGTTTACCTTTCCTGAGGCATCAAGACCTTAAGTTATAAGATTAGTTACTCTTCCCTCGGGGGGTGAGTATCATGCTTACGAGACTACAAGGTCAATGACGACCTTGGAAAATGGTTTTACAAGTCGAATAAGACTGAAATTCCAAGCCATAATCACCTTTAGACCCCTGATAAAATAATATACATTGTGCTAAGAGAAAACAGACTAATGCCTCACAACGCTCGAATTGTTCTCATGCCATAAGATTTAATGACTTATATGACACTTCTGCATTGAACCGACCCGGAAAGACCTTGGTTGCGTCAGTTACCAAGCTAAAGCTTATAGCCAAATCCCTTCCGAGGTTGGGCTGCATTAGGCTTACTATGAAAAAGCCAAGTCACGTAAGAATCATCCGAAACGGGAGAAGCCTCGGTTTTACCCAGGGCCTTTCCTCCTTCGAATGGATCGTGATTAACTCTATCAAAAGAAAGGTTAGCATTAACTCCCTGTCTTATCATTATAAACACAATTTGATTATCGAATCAAGAAATGCTTAAGTCGCAGACTTCTCCTTTTTATTAATTGAAGATATGTTACAAGAGTTGAAGAAATCCCCAATTCGATTTGGAAATTAGGGTTTGCTCTTAAAAGAAAGAGAACAAGATTGAGAAATGAAAATCCAGTCTCGAAAATGAGACCCCTAGGGTCTTATTTATAGACAAATCGAGGCCCTTTCTGTTATTGGGCCAGCAAAGGCCCCTGTCAGCCGCTTTTCCTTTCGGTTTCGGGAGCTTTGGCTTTCGACTGCCTTCCCCTTTGGTTCCGGAGACTTTAAGGTGATGGTCCTTGCTGTCGGAAAGATGGTTTCGGTCTTTGGAGTGTTTCCCTAATGTCATGTCTGTCTTCTTTGTACGGGTACCAAGCATGTCGGTATAGATAGCTTTCGAAAGGTTTTCGTCTTCCGGATGTAGGCTTCTGGGTATGGGCTTCCCGTCTCGAGCTTTTGGTCTTGCTATTAATTCCTCACGGAACTTGTCTTCATGATTCACGTGGATGACTACCAGATCCACCACCCCAGTTGGTATCGACACTAAGCATATTAGTGTGGATAGTTTGTCTCTCTTTGTGGTTCGGGCTTGCTTATCGGTAGATTTCCGAGATATATCTCGGCTCTTCGGAGGCTTGCTTCCGGTGTCTTACTAGCTACTTACTAAAATGTCCTCTCGGTAACCACCTAACTGGGGTCTCGGAAACTTACTCCCGGAGAGTTTCCTTGTAGCGACCCGGAAAATTTGCGATTTTGGTGATCGACATAAACTCAATGTTGACTATTAAAGCATCGGAAATACCGGATAGTTAATGGAAGAAAGTAGAGGGTGAGAATAGATAAGCTACAAAATTATAATAGAAGAAGAACACAGATACAACGTCAGAGTAGCACGAATCTCATAGCGGAACAAATAAAATATATTATATAACATAACTTTGAAATAAGATCAGTATATGTATATAATACCATTACCGAAGAACAAAACTTACAACACAGCGGAAATAAACAATAGCTATATATTCCTGAAGCCTCCTGCTCCAGCTCTTCAAGTATCTGTAAAATCCCGACTACTTGACTGCCCGTACAAAATTGGGCACCCAAGAGTTTTGAGGAAAACAAAACAAAATAAACTCTGGGTCAGTCATGTGACTGGTGTGAGTAAACTCCAAACATTTATTTAACTTTTAAAATCCTTTTAAAAGAAGGAATAATCATAAGACCAATCCACACATAAACATAGACGGTTTTTACCTTATGATAACCCAAAACAATCTTTTAAACTCCATACTCTTCTGATATTATAATAATATCTAAATCAAATAAATAGCAATATAGTGGAACGCCTTCATCTCACATTCCACATATATAATATATAATCAAAATCGCGAGCACTTATTGGGTAATGAATATCCAACTATGACAAGGTATGAAACCACTTTCCGATAGTGTATCTCTAGAGGAGAATACACTTGGTTCAACAAGAACATCTTGTAACCCGGCCACACATGACCGACCACTCATTCCACTTGAGTGTATCGAATGTATATAACCAACGGTTGGGATCAACAACCATTTTCCCGAATGGGACAGCATCAAATAGCATAAAGAATGAAATGAATTTCTCTAGATAGGTGATAATACACCCTAATTGGGAGCTACCCACTTAGCCATCCTGCCTGCCCGATTTTTGTCATTTCCCGGTTGTTGAGGCTAGAGACCATAACGTACAGATCACACATTTATTCACTTTCAATGCCACATCGTCATACCCGCCAAATCACAAATTGATTTCTCCAAAAATACCACGGATATACGGCTAAGAGAAACGAATTCCTCCGCCACCAAACGTAAATACGTTTGAAGAGATCAATTTACGCGATCTATTAAATATACTCTGTCGGACATTCTTCCATACAGGTTGTCCTGGGACTGGACAAACCGAAGGCACTATTCTGTAAACCCATCTTAGGCAATTTCTACCTAGGATTTTCCAAAACAGCCCTTGCATAATCTCCGTCTTCAATTATCTTCATCATATTGGATTCGCAACACTAATGCCCCTACGAAGTGGTTTTCAGATAATAAATCTGATCCCGGTCTCTCCGTATTGACAACGGAAATGGTCAAAAACTTTGACAGTCGGTTATTTAACTATCAAAGGAAAACATGTGTACAAACAACGGTCGTATTTCCAAATGGAAATCTTACCGAGCAAATCATCAATCGGCACCGATCCCCTTTAATTTAGTTTGTCATTCAATTATCCATTTCCCTATTCCTGTTTCCATATATTCGTAAATTCTTATTTTCTAAATTTAGAAAATATACGTTATTAATCATTGGAAAACATTTCCATATTTACACTCATTTTTATTTTTTTATATTAGAAAGCATTTCTGATTCTTATTTGAAAACATTTCCATAACTCCTTCATTGGATTTAAACAGATGTTTAAATAAAACATCGCTATCCCAACTCAAACCATTACACTCATTAACTAAATTCACTTAACCAACCTTCACTGTCGAACCTTAACCATTCCTTATGTAAAAATGAAGTCAATCAAGTTAGGGTATAACTACCTCTCAGACCTTAATTGAACAACATTTCTAACCTCGAAATAGACAAAGTTCACCTTTTAAATCTTTAAAAAACTTCCTTACGTAACTCTCGGATTCTATTTACGAATCCACTTCTTTTACATAAATCATTTGATTATAACAATCTTTTATAATCCCACGCTTCCAGAATATAATAACTTAAATATAACTTTTATTTATTAATTTGGATAAATAAACAAACAACTAATTTATTAATAAATAAATAAATCTTGCTTAAAAACAAAAAGTGAATAGTACTTTCCCGAATTCGATATAATCGAATCTCAACGTATAACTCTCTTTCAAATAATCTCTATTCGATTTAACTCTCTTTCAATAAACTCTATTCGATAACTCTTTTCTTCAAATAAACTATATTCGATAATCTCTCTTTCGAATAAACTATATTCGATAATCTTTCTTCGAATAACTATATTTGATAACCTATTTTCGAATAACTATATTCAATAACTCTTTTCTTCGAATAAACTATATTCGATAACTCTTTTCTTCAAATAAACTATATTCGATAATCTCTCTTCGAATAACTATATTCGATTAACTCTATTCGAATAACTAATATTTGACTAACTCTATTCGAAGAACTAATTTTATTTTAACCCTATTTCCTATCTTATTCAAATTCCCATTTGAATTCGTATTTCAAAACCCAATTTTCCTTATAAATGTTTTAATTTATAAAATATTCATTGTAGTCCATTATCCACATCGAATGTGAAAAATATTTCTTTTATATAGTCCATTAAGTTTGATTTCGTATTTTAAAATAATATTCCATTTCCATATTCTATTTATACTTCTATTTATAGAATTATTCATACGAAATCTCCTTTTTATTTCTAACACTTAAATCTCATTTATAATTCCCTTTATAAATGCCGAGTTCACATTCTATTTCAAATATCGGTGTCAAAACCGATTTCTACTTCTTTATATAAGTTCAGACTTATATATTCCATTTATCACATGATAAATATTTTATTTAATTTATAAAACCTTATTTATAGATCAATCTTTTCAATTTTTCTATTAAAACAGATTCTATTTAAAATCTACTTTAAATTAATCTTCTCCATTTATCTGTAAAAACCGATTTCCATTTAATATTTATTTTCCACATATTTTCTTTTATAAAATTCTATTTATTTCCCAAATATTTCCTTTTATATAATTCTATTCATTTTATAAATATTTCCTTTTATAATTCTATTCATTTTCTAAATAAATATTCCTCTTATAATTCTATTTATTTTCTAAATAAATATTTTATTTTCAATATTCACTTTGAAAATTCCTTTTTTACGTTCCAATATTTCTTACGGTATTTAAAATACCAAATAACAATGATCAATATCATCCAAACACACATAATCAACAATAGATTATACATCACATCATATATCACCATATATGAAAAAAAAAACAGTATTATAAATATTGAGTAATCCAGTTAGATCCCTCCAACCTGTTTCCTTGCATCCACAGATGTTAAACAATATAATTAACATCAATTTCATTTCAACATGAAATATTTTGATCAACAGAATCAATATTTGATTAACGATATATATATTACTATATATATATATACATACATACACACAAATTTTCAAAAAAAAAAAATACATACACACACACAGAGGTAGTCTCGTTAATGGCGACAGGAGAATTTGTTTCTCCTGATTTCGCGGTGCGTGAGGCTTCTTCTATCCTCTAATTCCTTCTTCTTTTCTATTTGTTTTCTTTCTGTTAACCTTCAACGTGATTACAGTCCGTAATCCATTGATAAGCCATCTGATTACCTTTTTATTTTTACATATTAGAAGTCGTTTTTAAATCTCTCATGGTTTCGATCTGAACCAAATTATCTGCGATTCTATTTTATAGAAACGATAAGTATATTTCAAGATCATGTTGCCTTAGATCTGCATCGCCGACTCCTCAGATATGGTTTTCCTTGGTGATGCTTCTGGTAATTATTGTTGTTGTGTCATTGACCAGTGTGGAGTGGAGTTCATTATTGTGTAGCTAGCGGGACAAAGTCGACCTCATCCTGGGTCTTAGTTAGCGTAAATTCTATGTTTTACTTGTAATTTTCTTTTTTCTGTTTTTTTTTGCATGTTTTTGTACTGTTTTTTCATCAGTTAATAAAAGCGTACCAATTTTCAATATATATATATATATATATTACTAGATCTATAATTTCAACCAATCAATTTATGAGTTCATCCAAACAGTCAACACACAGCAATCAACCAACATTTACCAATTCTAAAAATACGTTATAAAAATATAAACTGGGCAGAGTTAGTGAGATTTACTTACATTGGATGGTTATCGTTAAATAACGATAACTGTCGGTTGATTCAAACAGACAATTTATTTTGCTATAAATTGTAACGAGCTCCAATTCACTCCGAGCCAGTTCTATTGTGTAGCCACCGTCCATACGATCCGAACGGATCTAATTGTTCGAAATTCTGATACAGTATGTAGAAGTTATGATTTTTAGAAGATTATATACATTAAAACAATCATTATCTATTAATATTAATTATAATTTAACCTTAATCATTTATTGACTACCTAATCACGCCATTACCTTAATCAGTTTACTTCCCCAATTGAAGGAATTAAATCTCGCTCCTCTTATTACTGCTTCACACATCCAATATCCCCTCCACCATACTTCATCTCCTCTTCCTTTAAATTCGCAAAAAAAAATCACCGAAATTCACTTCTTCTCACTCTCTTCCTCCTCATACCAAAAATGCTTACATCGCCCTTCCTATGGGAATCGCGGTCGACAACTTCTGACGGCACTTTCAGTATGTCGCGCGTCATCTCTAGGCGTGAAAACACCCAATAAAACCAGGTTGACTCTCCTTATTGCCACGATCTTTAAACCAAACTCGAATACAGCTAAAACCCTCCCTTGCGCCAGAATTTCCGAGCCCTAGGCTCCATCAACAACACGCTGGAAAACAACCCAGCGAACACGAATACATCAGAACTCATTAAACCCAAGTCAAAATGAAGAGAATTGCTCTGCGATCTCATATATATGTGTTTTACAATTTATAGGATTTTATTCCTATTTCTTTGAATTTCAAAACTCACGAAATCTTTTTCCTAAAGAAAGACTATTGACGGCGTAGAGTTATTGACCAGGGAGAAGTAGATTTAGGTTTAGAAGTGTTAAATGGGTTATTTATAGAAGGCGTTATTTGTATTAGAGGCTGTCTATATAATTTTTTTATAAATTTATATTGTCTCGCTAATTGTATTTGTCTTCTAAAAATCCGTATGATCATATACGGTATCCAAATCCAATGGAAATGGACATACACCTACAGTTCATCATTATGGACCCAATGAAACTTGTTTCGTCGAATTCCGAGTCCGTTTGCTCACACAACGTATTTTTAAAGTCAAAATATTGACTGTTTTTCACATTAAAATCCACGACCGCATACTGACTCCAAAAATTACGAAACTTGAAATCTAACAATAATTTAATATTACGGATCCAACAAAATTAGTTTCGTTGAAAACGGAGTTCATTTGCAAAAGTGGCTATTTTTAAAGCTCTAAATAAACCCATTTAAATATTCATATATTTAAAAATAATTAAATTAAATATTAATAAATTATTATTATCGTATATATTTACATAGAATATAATACAGCTCCAAAATATTCCTATTTGAAATTATAACTCGACATTTCAAATCCAGATTTAATCAGTATTCAATTTATATTGAAAATCCTTTTATAATATAAATAAATTGTTATAAATTATAAAGGAATTCCACAGCGACTATTTGAAAATTTGATTTGGATATAACTCAAAATCTACACGACGAAATCTCGATTTTTCTTTTCCATTAGAAATATATACATCACCCCGAACGTTTCTTGTTTCACAGAAATCCGACTTAAAACGGATTTTGTATGTTCATTTAAAGTTCGAATCGCCAAATTACGAACTGTCGCGCCATTTCGAGCTCGATTATAATTATAATATTAATTATACATTCAACTGACATTTATAAATAAATTCGTTAATATAAATAAATTCTAAACTGAATTATATATTTTAAACTGTCCAATTCACATAATATTGCGAATTCCACTATTTTCGACTATTTCAGAAATAAATATATTATTCCGTTGTTTATATTATTTAAATATTATTTAATTAAACAATCAATTAAATCTCTAAATCACCATTTAAATAATTAAACTAATTAATTATTATACCGTAAAAATACGGGATGTTACATTCTCCCCTCCTTAAAATAATTTCGTCGTCGAAATTGCTAAGGTAGAAAACAAACCCTATTAACTGGGTTAAAAATTAATTCGTTTACTTCTTAACTTTAGTTTCACTATACCAATTAATTTCAATTAAATATAAATTCATTCCAACTAACTAAAATTTTCAAAAATTCTGAAAATTTTCTAACACCTTAAATATTCAGAAAATTTCGCCAGTACCTCCTTCGTACGGCTCAATCGATTCAACTATAACTCGCCTCTCTAGGCCTTCTCCAACCCAACAGAAAATCAAACAGCCAAGCGGCTTGCCAAAAAGACTCATGAATCACCAAACTCATATAAAATAAACTTGTACCTTTTTGTTGGGCATATCATTATACCATTTCCATCTGCAACCAAATCAGCATATACCGATACCTTTCCAACATGATCTCCCATCAATTCATTCTCAAAACCAATCATTCGGTTATAACTAAGCCAAATTCCATTTCAAACTAAAGTACTGTTCTTGATTACAAGTTCTTAACTCACCAATCCAATACCATTTTAGATTCTTATCTCAACAATCCAATACACTTAACCCCGTTAAGTTTCATTTCACAAATTTCATTGACTGGTTAATTCCTCTAATCAATTATCTTTATCTCATAACTCAAATCTGATTTTTATTCCAAAAATAAATCCATTTCAATACACATGGGTCCAATTATATTCAAGGATCCAATTTTTCTCGATATCATTCTATTCTAATTCAACTTCAATTTGCTTTCCCAAAATTTATTAATTTGGTTTTAATTCATACAATCTTTCCCTGGAAATTTTAAACAGTTTAGCTTTTCTAAGACCAGATATCCCTTTTCAGGATTCCAAACAACTTGTTTTCTAAAAACAATTCAACAAAAACAATTTTTTTTTGTAATAATCCGTCACTTACAACTCGAAAATGAACACTGATAATGTGGCCAGCGTCATCAGAGTTATTTCCCAGCTACTGAAGTAAGTACAATAATATATCACTTTCAGAACCAGTTCTAAACACTTCCATTTTGAAATATAATTTAAAATGCCATTCACAATGCTTGTGAAACAATTTAAAATCTCCCAAGATTTTAAAATTCTCATATATTAAATCCAAGTCCATTTACAAACACCTTTCCAAATTTTAGGAATTTTAATTCCAACTCTGCTTTTAAATTTAGATGTAATCCATCTGATTTCACATATTACAATTATATGAATTCTTATTGGTTATTTACATAACCATTTTACTTTTATAATCTCATTTGATTATAATAACACCAACAGATCCTATATTTTATAATAATTCCAATATTAATCATTCTTTTATATCAAAATATAATGGGGGTAAAATTATTTCATTTAACCTCTTTTCAAAACATACCGTGTCAGTTCATCGTATTCGAGTATTTAGATATTCTTACCGATACAGTGGAACAAACTGATCGACTAGAACTCATAAACAACTCAACCAATAAATCTCCACAATATAAAACAATTTTTATATCAAATAACAAATACGTGCTCATATATACACACACAAACTCAGTCTAGGGTATTGCTAACCCCATCTCTATTGAGTCACGCCATAGAGCAAGGGTAATCACTTAACCTTCAGCTCTGATACCACTGTAACGACCCGGAAAATTTGCGATCTTGGTAATCGACATAAACTCAATATTGACTATTCAAGCATCGGAAATACCGGATAGTTAATAAAAGAAAATAGAGGGTAAGAATAGATAAGCTAGAAAATTAGAATAGAAGAAGGAGAACATAGATACAACATCAGAAAAACACGAATCTCACAGCGGAACGAATAAAATACATTATAATACATAACTTTGAAATAAGATCAGTATATATATATATAATACCATTACCGAAGTACAACACTTACAACACCGCTGAAATAAAAAATAGCAATATAATCCTGAAGCCTCCTGCTCCATCTCTTCAAGTATCTGTAAAATCCCGACTACTTGATTACCCATACAAAATTGGGCACACAAGAATTTAGGGAAAACAAAACAAAATAAACTCTGGGTTAGTCATGTGACTGGTGTGAGTAAACACGAAACATTTGTTTAACATTTAAAATCCTTTCAAAAGAAGGAATAATCGTAAGACCAATCCACACATAAAAACGGATGGTTTTTACCTTACGATAACCCAAAACATTCTTTTAAACTCCATACTCTTCTGATTTTATAATAATGTCTAAATCAAATAAATAGCAATCTAGTGGAACGCTTTCATCTCACATTCCACATATATAATATATAATCAAAACCGCGAGCACTTATCGGGTAATTAATTTCTAACTATGACAAGGTATGGAACCACCTTTCGATAGTGTATCTCTAGAGGAGAATACATTGGATTCAACAAGAACATCTTGTAACTCGGTCACACATGACCGACCACTCATTTCACTTGAGTGTATCTAATGTATATCACCAACGGTTGGGATCAGCAACCTTTTTCCCGAATGGGACAACATCAAATAGAATAAAGAATGAAATGAATTTCTCTAGATAAGTGATAATACACCCTAATTTGGGAGCTACCCACTTAGCCATGTTGCCTGCTAGATTTTTGTCATTTCCCGGTTGTTGAGGCTAGAGACCATAACGTACAGATCACACATTTATTCACTTTCAATGCCACATCGTCATACCCGCTAAATCATAAATTGATATCTCCAAAAATACCACGGGTATACGGCTAAGAGAAACGAATTCCTCCGCCACCAAACGTAAATACGTTTGAAGAGATCAATTTATGCGATCTATTAAATATACTCTGTCAGACATTCTTCCATACAGGTTGTCCTGGGACTGGACAAACCGAAGGCACTATTCTGTAAACCCATCTTAGGCAATTTCTACCTAGTATTTTCCAAAACAGCCCTTGCATAAACTCCGTCTTCAATTATCTTCATCATATTTGATTCGCAACACTAATGCCCCTACGAAGTTGTTTTCAGATAATAAATCTGATCCCGGTCTCTCCGTATTGACAACGGAAATGGTCAAAAACTTTGACAATCGGTTATTTAACTATCAAAGGAAAACATGTGTACAAACAACAGATGTATTTCGAAATGGAAATCTTACCGAGCAAATCATCAATCGACACTGATCCCCTTTAATTTAGTTTGTCATTCAATTATCCATTTCCCTATTCCTGTTTCCATATATTCGTAAATTCTTATTTTCTAAATTTAGAAAATATACGTTATTAATCATTGGAAAACATTTCCATATTTACTCTCATTTCTATTTTTTATATTAGAAAGCATTTCTGATTCTTATTTGAAAACATTTCCATAACTCCTTCATTGGTTTTAAACAGATGGTTAAATAAAACATCGCTATGCCAACTCAAACCATTACACTCATTAACTAAATCACTTAACCAACCTTCACTGTCGAACTATAACCATTCCTTATTAAAAAATGAAGTCAATCAAGTTGGGGTATAACTACCTCTCAGACCTTAATTGAACAACATTTCTAACCTCGAAATAGACAATGTTCACCTTTTAAATCTTCAACAAACTTCCTTATGTAACTCTCGGATTCTATTTACGAATCCAATTCTTTTACAGAAATCATTTGATTATAACAATCTTTTATAATCCCACCCTTCCAGAATATAATAACTTAAATATAACTTTTATTTATTAATTTGGATAAATAAACAAACAACTAATTTATTAATAAATAAATAAATCTTGATTAAAAACGAAAAATGAATAGTACTTTCCCGAATTCGATATAATCGAATCTCAACGTATAACTCTCTTTCAAATAATCTCTATTCGATTTAACTCTCTTTCAATAAACTCTATTCGATAACTCTTTTATTCGAATAAACTATATTCGATAATCTCTCTTTCGAATAAACTATATTCAATAATCTTTCTTCGAATAACTATATTCGATAACCTCTCTTCGAATAACTATATTCAATAACTCTTTTCTTCGAATAAACTATATTCGATAACTCTTTTCTTCAAATAAACTATATTCAAAAATCTCTCTTCGAATAACTATATTCGATTAACTCTATTCGAATAACTAATATTTGACTAACTCTATTCGAAGAACTAATTTTATTTTAACCCAATTTCCTATCTTATTCAAATTCCCATTTGAATTCCTATTTCAAAACCCAATTTTCCTTATAAATGTTTTAATTTATAAAATATCATTGTAGTCCATTATCCACATCGAATGTGAAAAATATTTCTTTTATATAGTCCATTAAGTTTGATTTCGTATTTTAAAATATTATTCCATTTCCAAATTCTATCTATACTTATATTTATAGAATTATTCATACGAAATCTCCTTTTTATTTCTAACACTTAAATCTCATTTATAATTCCCTTTATAAATGTTGAGTTCACATTCTATTTCAAATATCGGTGTCAAAACCGATTTCTACTTCTTTATATAAGTTCAGACTTATATATTCCATTTATCACATGATAAATATTTTATTTAATTTATAAAACCTTATTTATAGATCAATCTTCTCAATTTTTCTATTAAAACAGATTCTATTTAAAATCTACTTTAAATTAATCTTCTCCGTTTATTTGTAAAAACCGATTTCCATTTAATATTTATTTTCCACATATTTTATTTTATAAAATTCTGCCCAAATATTTCCTTTTATATAATTCTATTCATTTTATAAATATTTCCTTTTATAATTCTATTTATTTTCTAAATAAATATTCCTTTTATAATTCTATTTATTTTCTAAATAAATATTTTATTCTCAATATACACTTTGAAAATTCCCTTTTTACATTCCAATATTTCTTACGGTATTTCAAATACCAAATAACAATGATCAATATCATCCAAACACACATAATCAACAATAGATTATACATCACATCATATATCACCATATATGAAAAAAAACAGTATTATAAGTATTGAGGAATCCAGTTAGATCCCTCCAACCTGTTTCCTTGCATCCACAGATGTTAAACAATATAATTAACATCAATTTCATTTCAACATGAAATATTTTGATCAACAGAATCAATATTTGATTAACGATATATATATATATTACTATATATATATATACACCTACACACACAGGGGTAGTCTCGTTAATGGCGACAGGAGAATTTGTATCTCCTGATTTTGCGGTGCGTGAGGCTTCTTTTATCCTCTAATTCCTTCTTCTTTTCTATTTGTTTTCTTTCTGTTAACCTTCAACGTGATTACAATCTGTAATCCGTTGATAAGCCATCTGATTACCTTTTTATTTTTACAAATTAGAAGTCATTTGTAGATCTCTCATGGTTTCGATCTGAACCAAATTATCTGCGATTCTATTTTATAGAAACGATAAGTGTATTTCTAGATCATGTTGCCTTAGATCTGCATCGCCGACTCCTCAGATATGGTTTTCCTTGGTGATGCTTCTGGTAATTATGACTGTTGTGTCATTGACCAGTGTGGAGTGGAGTTCATTATTGTGTAGCTAGCAGGACAAAGTCGACATCATCATGGGCCTTAGTTAGCGTAAATTCTATGTTTTACTTGTAATTTTCTTTTTTCTGTTTTTTCTACATGTTTTTGTACTGTTTTTTCATCAGTTAATAAAAGCGTACCAATTTTCAATATATATATATATACACATACATATATATTACAAGATCTATAATTTCAACCAATCAATTTAGCAGTTCATCCAAACAGTCAACACACAGCAATCAACCAACATTTACCAATTCTAAAAATACGTTATAAAAATATAAACTGGGCAGAGTTAGTGAGATTTACTTACATTGGACGGTTATCGTTAAATAACGATAATTGTCGGTTGATTCAGATAGACAATTTATTTCGCTATAAATTGTAACGAGCTCCAATTCACTCCGAGCCAGTTCCATTGTGTAGCCACCGTCCATACGATCCCAACAGATCTAACCGTTCGAAATTCTGATATAGTATGTAGAAGTTATGATTTTTAGAAAATTGTATACATTACAACAATCATTATCTATTAATATTAATTATAATTTAACCTTAATCATTTATTAACTACCTAATCACGTCATTACCTTAATCAGTTTTCTTCCCCAATCGAAGGAATTAAATCTCGCTCCTCTTATTACTGCTTCACACATCCGATATCCCCTCCACCATACTTCATCTCCTCTTCCTTTAAATTCGCAAAAAAAAAAAAAAAAAATCACCAAAATTCACTTCTTCTCACTCTCTTCCTCCTCATACCAAAAATGCTTACATCGCCCTTCCCATGGGAATCGCGGTCGACAGCTTCTGATGGCACTTTCAATATGTCGCGCTTCATCTCTAGGCACAAAAACACCCAATAAAATCACGGTAGACTCTCCTTGTTGCCACGATCTCGAAACCAAACTCGAATCTAGCTAAAACCCTCCCTTGCGCCAGAATTTACGAGCCCTAGGCTCCATCAACAACACGCTGGAAAACAACCCAGTGAACACGAGTACATCAAAACTCATTAAACCCAAGTCAAAATGAAGAGAATTGCTCCACGATCTCATATATATGTGTTTTACAATTTATAGGATTTTATTCCTATTTCTTTGAATTTCAAAACTCACGAAATCTTTTTCCTAAAGAAAGACTATTGGCGGCGTAGAGTTATTGACCAGGGAGAAGTAGATTTAGGTTTAGAAGTGTTAAATGGGTTATTTATAGAAGGCGTTATTTGTATTAGAGGCTGTCTATATAATTTTTTTATAAATTTATATTGTCTCGCTAATTGTATTTGTCTTCTAAAAATCCGTATGATCATATACGGTATCCAAATCCAATGGAAATGGACATACACCTACAGTTCATCATTATGGACCCAATGAAACTTGTTTCGTCGAATTCCGAATCCGTTTGCTCATACAACGTATTTTTAAAGTCAAAATATTGACTGTTTTTCACATTAAAATCCACGGCCACATACTGACTTCAAAAATCACGAAACTTGAAATCTAACAATAATTTAATATTACGGATCCAACAAAATTAGTTTCGTTGAAAACGGAGTTCGTTTGCAAAAGTGGCTATTTTTAAAGCTCTAAAAAACCCATTTAAATATTAATATATTTAAAAATAATTAAATCAAATATTAACAAATTATTATTATCGTATATATTTACATAGAATATAATACAGCTCCAAAATATTCCTATTTGAATTTATAACTCGACATTTATTTAATCAATATTCAATTTATATTGAAAATCCTTTTATACTACAAATAAATTGTTATAAATTATAAAGGAATTCCATAGCGACTATTTGAAAATTTGATTTGGACATAACTCAAAATCTACACGATGAAATCTCGATTTTTCTCTTCCATTAGAAATATATACTTCACCCCGAACGTTTCTTGTTTCACAGAAATCCGATTTAAAACGGATTCTGTATATTCATTTAAAGTTCGAATCGCCAAATTACGAACTGCCGCGCCATTTCGAGCTCGATTATAATTATAATATAAATTATACATTTAACTGACATTTATAAATAAATTCGTTAATATAAATAAATTCTAAACTGAATTATATATTTTAAACTGTCCAATTTACACAATATTGCGAATTCCAATATTTTCGACTATTTCAGAAATAAATATATTATTCCATTGTTTATATTAATTAAATATTATTTAATTAAACAATAAATTAAATCTCTAAATCAATATTTAAATAAATTAATTGTTATACCGTAAAAATACGGGACGTTACATTCTTCCCCCCTAAAATAATTTCGTCCTCGAAATTGCTAAGGTAAAAAACAAACCCTATTAACTGGGTTAAAAATTAATTCGTTTACTTCTTAACTTCAGTTTCACTATACCAATTAATTTCAATTAAATATAAATTCGTTCCAACTAACTAAAATTTTCAAAAATTCTGAAAATTTTCTAACACCTTATATTTTCGTAAAATTTCGCCAGCACCTCCTTCGTACGGCTCAATCGATACAACTACAACTCGCCTCTCTAGGCCTTCTCCAACCCAACAGAAAATCAAACAGCCAAGCGGCTTGCCAAAAAGACTCATGAATCACCAAACTCATATAAAATAAACTTGTACCTTTTTTTTGGGCATATCATTTGTAACGAACCAGAATTTTCTAAATTTAAATATGAATTTCCATAGCACATTTTGAGATTTTCTGAATATATATTTTGGAATTAATAGGATTTAATATTTGAAATTCCCTTTTTATTTGTTTAAATAAATAATTTTATTTTGTATAAGACTTATTTTAAAGATTTTGTATAGAAATGATTTTTTTTCCGTAATTTTATATAATGGTTTTATATTTATAGGTAATGATATTTTTGTATTTATATATATATAAATGTTTTATAATATGAATTTTATAATTTGAAGATTTATTTTGAGGAAATATTTGATATATAAAGATTTAAACAATTTTATATATAGATTTATATGGATTTTTAATTTTTATTAGTTGTTTGACTTGAAAATAAATTATAATTAGATATCAGTTAAAAATATTCATCCGATTTCTGCACGCGCTGTTTTAAAATAATTTTTAGAATTTTTCTGTAATTTTTATTTTGAAAAATAAGCAGATAATTTTTCAACGTATTTTGGGTATAAATGTGGTCCTTTAGACGCTTTACAAAATTGATCAATCAGACCGGTTTTATTGATGTTTTCAAATCAGAGCGTGTTGTTGTTTACGATGATGGTCTTATTTCAGTGCAACTCGCGATAAATAACTCTAAAAATCAAAAATTGGAAGTAGAACATAATAATACACTACATTGGACATAAAGCATGGATGGATATGTTCACTTCCAAATGAATGCAGCGCATGGACTGTCCTCACGTTTTGAAAGGGCTTTATATATATTACTATGTTATAGGAAAAAAAAAATTTAAATTTTAATTAGTTAAATAAATAATGTATATTTGGCATGCATGCATGAATTAGTTTAATGCCAAGACAAGTGTGCATGGACGTGTGATGGTGCATGTAAATGAAATTGTTAAGAGGACATGTGTCTTCTTGTGTGTATTTACGCATGCATTTGGGCTGTCCATGCAAGCCATGTGTGCTTTGTTTTAAAAGTCCAAACTACCCTTAAATAACATTATAAAAATGGGACGCATGCAATTCTCTTCCCTCCTGTAGCATCCACACTTTCACCTCCTTCACAGTCCGCTCTTCCGCCCTGCCCTCTCTCTTCACAACTTTCGGTCCTCTTCCCCGCACCTCACAACTCTCCGCCTTCCTCTCTCACCTCACCACCCTTAAGCCTTTTCACGTTAGAAGCCAGCCCTCTCCCCTCACGTTGTAAACCGTATCCCACTAGCCTCGAAAGTTCACTCAGTCCACCGCTTTCCCTTCCATTCGCCACAAACCTCACCCGCAAGTCCTCAAGGTCCGCACCAAATTTAGCATCCGCTTTTCCCTTTGTTAATTTCGGTCCTCGCTCTCTCTCCTCCGCCAAAGTTTCTTCCCCCTCCCTTACTTTCCAGTCCGCCCATCAGCCGAGTCTTCCACTTGTCCGCCGTTCACCACTTCAACCACGTCCGCAAGTTCATCACTTTGTTTTCAGTCCGAAAACCTTCACCATCGCTTCGCTTGTACCAACCAAAGCATCCGCGCACCTTCACCTCTCATGTCCGTTCATCTCCGCAAACCCTGCTCCGCCACTCTAACTCTCCTCTCCTTCCATTTGAATGCCACTTGTCTGCTTTCCTTCTGCATGCGGACACTGTGTTGGAAAAAAAAAATGAAAACATATTTATATAAACGTAAGTTGGCAAGGAAGTGTGAGCGTACGGGAAGCGGCGTCCGTGAAGGTTGTGTAATTGCGGAAACAAGCGCATGCGTAAAGCGGTGTCCGGGTAAGCTTTGTTCGCAGTCATACCAGGTTCGACAGTGAACCGGAGCAGCGCAGGTGAGAACTCCACTTTAATTATTTCGTTTTGGTAGAAATAATTTGTTATAAAATAATTATAATAGTTGATGGAAAATCAGTGATTGTGGTTGTTTGAAATGTTGATTGTTTGTCGCTGAGTGATCAATGATGTGTATGCTGTGTAAACACCGTAAATCACCGAGCGTTACTGACAATAACGCCCTGTACACACTTGATTTATTTTGTGGTTGCGATGAATGGATGGTATGTTTGTTTAGCTATGTTATTATAATTGTTCTGTTTGTGTGAAGTCCCATGCACCGTAGTTGCCAATCTTACGGGCGATCGATTCAAAGTTCCTTCCATTTAAATGAATATTTTAAAAATGGGTTGAGAATTTGATTTAATTTAATTTAAAATGATTCAAAAACGTATTCGTATTTAATATAAATTTGTGATGCGAATAGACTTAACTATCATTTGAATTGAAACGAGATTTGATAAGAACATAAAATTTCATATTTCGTTTGAAATAAAGATGCGGCAATGTGAAACGAGTTTGGACTAACATGATAATGGTTTTGAAAATATTTTTGGTATAAAATATTATTTGGAAAAAGGTTCAGAATTTAGTTTTAAAACTAAATCATGAAATTTATTCATTTGAAAGCGAATTGAGCGATATATATATATATAAACGTTATATAGTGTAAATCGAGCTTGTCGCATGACGATAGTTCGATAATATCGATTTTTTTTATTTCAAATTATGTATAACTTGAACATTTTGAATCGAATTGACATGAAACAGAAACGACGGATTTGAACTGATATTGAGTTTTGTAATGCCATCATATGATTTTCAAGATTTGGTTTTAAATCTGAAAGGGTCGCCATACATGCAGTTCACCGACCGCAATGAAAATCGAATAGAATGAATTTGTATTTCATTATTTAAAAATGATCTATGGTTTAAATTTTGAATGTAGAATGATTGGGATTTATTTAATTTAATAACCATTTCCCAACGCTTTCGGTAACGCTTTAACGTTATTTGAAATGATTTGAATTCGAAGACTTCAACATGAATTATTATGGAAAGGACTTGATTCTTCCATGTGATATGAAATTGAGATGGGTTTGAATAGAATTGGTCATCTGATATTCGGTATGGGTTTATAGAAGAAGACAATACAATCAGAAATATTAACATATCCATATCCTGATTCTGATCGTGTTGCCTGAATTTGTGAATCAATATCGAGTATAAGTCGATTGATTCTATATGAACTGGTATGTGAAATATAGGTATTTAAATGGAAATCTAAAATCCAAATAAAGATTTGGTTACTCAAGTGTCGACGGATTAATTAAGTTGTTTTGAAATGAAGTTTGGAAACAAACGTTGAATTTGAAAGGGGTTAAGGATAATGGGTTTCCGGGGAATTAAATCCAACATTTAATTCAAAAGTAAATTTGAAATGTTTGGAAAGGAGATTTGAATTGGGAAATCCGTGTGATTTGTAACTATTGTTTTAAGATACGTTGTTACTTGGAAAGTCCGGGATCGGATATAGGTCCGAAAACCATTCCAAGTAATATTACGACGTTATGAAGCAATTCAAGATTTGGAATCGATAAATGAAGACCGGAAATATCCAGATTATTTAGATCGATTGCTGACATCTCAGATCGGGCCGTACACCCGATACGAGGGTGGCAGGAGATCTGAGTATATTTGGAAATTTTCGGATTGTGTTTCGTTCAGACCCAGAACGAACTTGTATGGATGGTGTGTCTGACATTTGTAATTGACCACGTAGCACTGATTCGTGTGAAAATATATGTGATTTGTGGCAATTGAATATCTCCGTCTCTAAGTTACGTTCTTAGATAATATGTATTAATTCGAATCAGTGATATGTGGAGATATTGACAATGTGGCATACCCAAGTATGATATCAGCTAATGATGATCAAAGCATGGCTTATCGAAGCGTAGCTTTGTGTATGACGTGACATCGAAAAACCTCACACACCGGATGATGAGAAACTGGCGGTTTGGTCCGTATATATATATAATTTGATGAGTGCTGCAGCAGTGGGAAACCACTTGTGAACTGGGGATGGGGTATGTTCGGGGGGCCGCGTCTGGTCGAAAACCGTTGATCTGCCCTGACGATGTGTATTCGGTGTCCGCGTATGGTCGAAAAAGCCGTTGAGGCACTTCGTTTTGTATCCCTGATTGATCTTTCGTGCCAGGAATCATCAAGTTGGAAATCCAAATCTCCAATACGAGCCATGCGATTTTGATTGTATTTATATATGGCGACATGGTGGTATGGGACACTCATGCCGTCTAGGATTAATACATTTAATTGCGAATTTTTTTTTCCACTATATGATAATATTAAAGAGGATTTTCACGTATGAAATCATGTTTGGTTATCATAAGACAAAACTCGCCCATCTGGTGTGCGCTTGCATTGTGTGATGTGGGACGAGCTTATGATAGCTTCATTTTTCAAAAGTCATTGCGTATTTCTATGCACGGGAATTCATATGGAGTAAAACCCGTTCCGCATTAGCGGCGTGGTCCGTTGAATTACCCAACTTTAAAATGAAACCTAAATGATAACTGTTTTTGAGTTCTCACACCAGTCCCACGACTGACCTGGAGTTTATTGTTCCTTCCTAAACTCTGGGTGCCCGCTAATTTTCCACACGGGCAGCTAGTGTTTAGTTTGCAGTTATGGATTGTGGAGAAGATTCAGAACGCTTCCGGAGTTAGAGTTCACGCTAGAGTTGGAGCTTCCGCTGTATCAGATAATGTTCTTCCGCTGAGAGTTTTATTTCTTCCGCTGTGTATATTTATGTGTAACTCTGATATTCATTGTAACTCTGATGTAATATTGAATTATTCAATGAAAAGTTCTGTTGTTTTTGTTCAATGTATGTAAGTACCCATAACAATTCGTCTTTATGAACGATTTGAGTCGGTTTAATTACCGGCGAGAATCGGGCAAAAAGGCGGGTCGTTACAGTTGGTATCAGAGCTTTGGTTATACAAAGCTATTGGGTACGTACATATTTGGACAAAAGAATAGGACTCCTCAGAGTTATATTATCTCATTAGAGATAGGGTTAGGAATACCCTAGAATGAGATCTCGGAATATTATGTCGAGAGAGCGTATATTATTGAAACCGATATAAGGCATTTTGAACAAGTAAATCAATTTGAAACAATGATTATTGGGAATATAATTTGAAATAAGGATTTCGAGTGTTTTATTCGACGTCATGATTGGACTATCGAGTATGTAAGAATTTTGAATATACGTCTGATCAACGTATATACGAAGTTCGGTATATATTAGATAGATATAGAATCCCATTCTAGTCGCTGGAGGATAATTCTGTTGATGATCCGGACATCGTCAGTGATTATTCTCGAGTTTCGAAAATGGGATGACCATATGATTCCGATTTAAACATCGAGAATACTTGAAACCATTTTCATAAGTGTTTGAAATTGTTGATGAATTAAAGTGAAAGCCGATATAGTAACTTGAAATAGGAATGAAATATAGGTTATATTTTCTTAAATGAAGAATATAAATGTAATTCACAAATGAACCAAGATGAGTAGGGAATATTTATGAATCTAGAAATTTGATGAATAACTTAAGTATAAAACTCTTTAAATAATAATTAAGGAAGTGTGGGAATTGCATGGAACTTAAGTAAAGTTATCAACCATTTGATTTCTGGATTGGTTTGGTAGGAA
This sequence comes from Allium sativum, assembly GCA_030737875.1. Classification (NCBI taxonomy): domain Eukaryota; kingdom Viridiplantae; phylum Streptophyta; class Magnoliopsida; order Asparagales; family Amaryllidaceae; genus Allium; species Allium sativum. Next base: position 781,748,202 of record CM060921.1, read on the forward strand.
TTAGGATGACCCGATTTGGACCCTTGACCATTTGTTGATCTTGGTAAACCCCTTTGCAAATTTTAAGAACCTAAAAAGGAGAAATTTTGGGTATAAGCACTTAATGTGAATCGTTTTGGTTAAGTTAATGATGAGTAGGTTTGGACGACCCATGAGCTTAAACTTTTAACTTTAAGGAAGTAAACGGCTAAGTGTACGATAATAGCTTGCTTAGTCCGGCCTAAGGGTAGCGGTAATCGAGAATTCAATCATTTCCAGTAACTGGGGTAACCATAGGATAATTGAGATTCCATCAAACTCCAACCTGATTTAGGATCAGACCAAGTGCCCCAGCAGTAACATGAACTGTAGATTTGATCATTATCCTGTCATGTTAGGAAGAAGGCCCAACCCTGCAGTAGGATGACCCTGTAATAATGTATGAGTATGTTCTAGGACCTGTGATTTTGACTAGAGGGTAAGGGATAAGGCAGCAACCTACTTTGGATTTAATGTCCCCCATAGATTTATAATGATGCATTAGAGTTTTGGGTAGTAGATCCTAGACCAGAGCAATCAGGAGTTGTTAGGAAACGCCACACTAGCACAGGCTGCACCAGAAGACATTAATTGGCCTATAGACCCTGTATTTGTTGAGCGATTTAGAAATGTTGATGCATGAAATGGGATAACCAGTAGTTATAGCCGAGGACGACCCACTCCCAGAAGCGGGAAATGATGGATTTGACGATGTTATAGAAAAGAGTGGAGAAACCCCAACATGGTGATGATGTCGGGGTAGACGATAATAAGGCTGTAGCCGATGAGGGTGATTTTGAATAACCTACATTCGAGGATGACCTACTTCCAGATATGGGAGATGATGAGATTGGTGAGAAAATGGAGAGTATCGACCAGCCCTTGGACAAGGCTGATAAGGACGGATTTATGGGTAGTAAGCACGATGAATTTATCGTGGGAGTAGACGATGATGGCTTTATGGCAGACGATGGGGAGTCGTTAGCTGATGAAGAACCCGAGGAAATTGGTTTGACCGATCCACCCGACGATGGATCAGATGCAACTGATGTTTAGTTGCGATGAGTCGGGACCTTGTATATATAGTGTTTATATGTTATCTTAAGTACCAGATGCATTAAGTTGTTTTTGGGCTAGTATGGTTTTGAGGACTAGTAACAGATAGCTAGGTGCACCCTTGATGACTGTATTTTTGACTGCCCAAGTGCGTAGTATGTGCTCAGGAAAGGTTAGATACGTTTTGTATGCTGACTTGAAAGATCTGTATGACATGATATGTTGGACTGACTATGATATGCGTGTCCCACTATTTAATTTAAATTTGTTTGTTTTGAATATTTATAAAACCTGTTCCAAATCATATAGAAAAAAGTTTGATTTATAATTTAAAATTTACTATCTTCCTTTTCGAGGACGAAAAGTCTTAAGGGGGGAAGAATGTAACGAACCAGAATTTTCTAAATTTAAATATGAATTTCCATAGCACATTTTGAGATTTTCTGAATATATATTTTGGAATTAATAGGATTTAATATTTGAAATTCCCTTTTTATTTGTTTAAATAAATAATTTTATTTTGTATAAGACTTATTTTAAAGATTTTGTATAGAAATGATTTTTTTTCCGTAATTTTATATAATGGTTTTATATTTATAGGTAATGATATTTTTGTATTTATATATATATAAATGTTTTATAATATGAATTTTATAATTTGAAGATTTATTTTGAGGAAATATTTGATATATAAAGATTTAAACAATTTTATATATAGATTTATATGGATTTTTAATTTTTATTAGTTGTTTGACTTGAAAATAAATTATAATTAAATATCAGTTAAAAATATTCATCCGATTTCTGCACGCGCTGTTTTAAAATAATTTTTAGAATTTTTCTGTAATTTTTATTTTGAAAAATAAGCAGATAATTTTTCAACGTATTTTGGGTATAAATGTGGTCCTTTAGACGCTTTACAAAATTGATCAATCAAACCGGTTTTATTGATGTTTTCAAATCAGAGCGTGTTGTTGTTTACGATGATGGTCTTATTTCAGTGCAACTCGCGATAAATAACTCTAAAAATCAAAAATTGGAAGTAGAACATAATAATACACTACATTGGACATAAAGCATGGATGGATATGTTCACTTCCAAATGAATGCAGCGCATGGACTGTCCTCACGTTTTGAAAGGGCTTTATATATATTACTATGTTACAGGAAAAAAAAAATTTAAATTTTAATTAGTTAAATAAATAATGTATATTTGGCATGCATGCATGAATTAGTTTAATGCCAAGACAAGTGTGCATGGACGTGTGATGGTGCATGTAAATGAAATTGTTAAGAGGACATGTGTCTTCTTGTGTGTATTTACGCATGCATTTGGGCTGTCCATGCAAGCCATGTGTGCTTTGTTTTAAAAGTCCAAACTACCCTTAAATAACATTATAAAAATGGGACGCATGCAATTCTCTTCCCTCCTGTAGCATCCACACTTTCACCTCCTTCACAGTCCGCTCTTCCGCCCTGCCCTCTCTCTTCACAACTTTCGGTCCTCTTCCCCGCACCTCACAACTCTCCGCCTTCCTCTCTCACCTCACCACCCTTAAGCCTTTTCACGTTAGAAGCCAGCCCTCTCCCCTCACGTTGTAAACCGTATCCCACTAGCCTCGAAAGTTCACTCAGTCCACCGCTTTCCCTTCCATTCGCCACAAACCTCACCCGCAAGTCCTCAAGGTCCGCACCAAATTTAGCATCCGCTTTTCCCTTTGTTAATTTCGGTCCTCGCTCTCTCTCCTCCGCCAAAGTTTCTTCCCCCTCCCTTACTTTCCAGTCCGCCCATCAGCCGAGTCTTCCACTTGTCCGCCGTTCACCACTTCAACCACGTCCGCAAGTTCATCACTTTGTTTTCAGTCCGAAAACCTTCACCATCGCTTCGCTTGTACCAACCAAAGCATCCGCGCACCTTCACCTCTCATGTCCGTTCATCTCCGCAAACCCTGCTCCGCCACTCTAACTCTCCTCTCCTTCCATTTGAATGCCACTTGTCTGCTTTCCTTCTGCATGCGGACACTGTGTTGGAAAAAAAAAAATGAAAACATATTTATATAAACGTAAGTTGGCAAGGAAGTGTGAGCGTACGGGAAGCGGCGTCCGTGAAGGTTGTGTAATTGCGGAAACAAGCGCATGCGTAAAGCGGTGTCCGGGTAAGCTTTGTTCGCAGTCATACCAGGTTCGACAGTGAACCGGAGCAGCGCAGGTGAGAACTCCACTTTAATTATTTCGTTTTGGTAGAAATAATTTGTTATAAAATAATTATAATAGTTGATGGAAAATCAGTGATTGTGGTTGTTTGAAATGTTGATTGTTTGTCGCTGAGTGATCAATGATGTGTATGCTGTGTAAACACCGTAAATCACCGAGCGTTACTGACAATAACGCCCTGTACACACTTGATTTATTTTGTGGTTGCGATGAATGGATGGTATGTTTGTTTAGCTATGTTATTATAATTGTTCTGTTTGTGTGAAGTCCCATGCACCGTAGTTGCCAATCTTACGGGCGATCGATTCAAAGTTCCTTCCATTTAAATGAATATTTTAAAAATGGGTTGAGAATTTGATTTAATTTAATTTAAAATGATTCAAAAACGTATTCGTATTTAATATAAATTTGTGATGCGAATAGACTTAACTATCATTTGAATTGAAACGAGATTTGATAAGAACATAAAATTTCATATTTCGTTTGAAATAAAGATGCGGCAATGTGAAACGAGTTTGGACTAACATGATAATGGTTTTGAAAATATTTTTGGTATAAAATATTATTTGGAAAAAGGTTCAGAATTTAGTTTTAAAACTAAATCATGAAATTTATTCATTTGAAAGCGAATTGAGCGATATATATATATAAACGTTATATAGTGTAAATCGAGCTTGTCGCATGACGATAGTTCGATAATATCGATTTTTTTTATTTCAAATTATGTATAACTTGAACATTTTGAATCGAATTGACATGAAACAGAAACGACGGATTTGAACTGATATTGAGTTTTGTAATGCCATCATATGATTTTCAAGATTTGGTTTTAAATCTGAAAGGGTCGCCATACATGCAGTTCACCGACCGCAATGAAAATCGAATAGAATGAATTTGTATTTCATTATTTAAAAATGATCTATGGTTTAAATTTTGAATGTAGAATGATTGGGATTTATTTAATTTAATAACCATTTCCCAACGCTTTCGGTAACGCTTTAACGTTATTTGAAATGATTTGAATTCGAAGACTTCAACATGAATTATTATGGAAAGGACTTGATTCTTCCATGTGATATGAAATTGAGATGGGTTTGAATAGAATTGGTCATCTGATATTCGGTATGGGTTTATAGAAGAAGACAATACAATCAGAAATATTAACATATCCATATCCTGATTCTGATCGTGTTGCCTGAATTTGTGAATCAATATCGAGTATAAGTCGATTGATTCTATATGATCTGGTATGTGAAATATAGGTATTTAAATGGAAATCTAAAATCCAAATAAAGATTTGGTTACTCAAGTGTCGACGGATTAATTAAGTTGTTTTGAAATGAAGTTTGGAAACAAACGTTGAATTTGAAAGGGGTTAAGGATAATGGGTTTCCGGGGAATTAAATCCAACATTTAATTCAAAAGTAAATTTGAAATGTTTGGAAAGGAGATTTGAATTGGGAAATCCGTGTGATTTGTAACTATTGTTTTAAGATACGTTGTTACTTGGAAAGTCCGGGATCGGATATAGGTCCGAAAACCATTCCAAGTAATATTACGACGTTATGAAGCAATTCAAGATTTGGAATCGATAAATGAAGACCGGAAATATCCAGATTATTTAGATCGATTGCTGACATCTCAGATCGGGCCGTACACCCGATACGAGGGTGGCAGGAGATCTGAGTATATTTGGAAATTTTCGGATTGTGTTTCGTTCAGACCCAGAACGAACTTGTATGGATGGTGTGTCTGACATTTGTAATTGACCACGTAGCACTGATTCGTGTGAATATATATGTGATTTGTGGCAGTTGAATATCTCCGTCTCTAAGTTACGTTCTTAGATAATATGTATTAATTCGAATCAGTGATATGTGGAGATATTGACAATGTGGCATACCCAAGTATGATATCAGCTAATGATGATCAAAGCATGGCTTATCGAAGCGTAGCTTTGTGTATGACGTGACATCGAAAAACCTCACACACCGGATGATGAGAAACTGGCGGTTTGGTCCGTATATATATAATTTGATGAGTGCTGCAGCAGTGGGAAACCACTTGTGAACTGGGGATGGGGTATGTTCGGGGGGCCGCGTCTGGTCGAAAACCGTTGATCTGCCCTGACGATGTGTATTCGGTGTCCGCGTATGGTCGAAAAAGCCGTTGAGGCACTTCGTTTTGTATCCCTGATTGATCTTTCGTGCCAGGAATCATCAAGTTGGAAATCCAAATCTCCAATACGAGCCATGCGATTTTGATTGTATTTATATATGGCGACATGGTGGTATGGGACACTCATGCCGTCTAGGATTAATACATTTAATTGCGAATTTTTTTTCCACTATATGATAATATTAAAGAGGATTTTCACGTATGAAATCATGTTTGGTTATCATAAGACAAAACTCGCCCATCTGGTGTGCGCTTGCATTGTGTGATGTGGGACGAGCTTATGATAGCTTCATTTTTCAAAAGTCATTGCGTATTTCTATGCACGGGAATTCATATGGAGTAAAACCCGTTCCGCATTAGCGGCGTGGTCCGTTGAATTACCCAACTTTAAAATGAAACCTAAATGATAACTGTTTTTGAGTTCTCACACCAGTCCCACGACTGACCTGGAGTTTATTGTTCCTTCCTAAACTCTGGGTGCCCGCTAATTTTCCACACGGGCAGCTAGTGTTTAGTTTGCAGTTATGGATTGTGGAGAAGATTCAGAACGCTTCCGGAGTTAGAGTTCACGCTAGAGTTGGAGCTTCCGCTGTATCAGATAATGTTCTTCCGCTGAGAGTTTTATTTCTTCCGCTGTGTATATTTATGTGTAACTCTGATATTCATTGTAACTCTGATGTAATATTGAATTATTCAATGAAAAGTTCTGTTGTTTTTGTTCAATGTATGTAAGTACCCATAACAATTCGTCTTTATGAACGATTTGAGTCGGTTTAATTACCGGCGAGAATCGGGCAAAAAGGCGGATCGTTACATCATTATACCATTTCCATCTGCTACCAAATCAGCATATACCGATACCTTTCCAACTTGATCTCCCATCAATTCATCCTCAAAACCAATCATTCGGTTATAACTAAGCCATATTCCATTTCAAACTCACGTATTGTTCTTGATTACAAGTTCTTAACTCACCAATCCAATACCATTTTAGATTCTTATCTCAACAATCCAATACACTTAACCCCGTTAAGTTTCATTTCACAAATTTAATTGACTGATTAATTCCTCTAATCAATTATCTTTATCTCGTAACTCAAATCTGATTTTTATTCCAAAAATAAATCCATTTGAATAAACTAGGGTCCAATTATATTCAAGGATCCAATTTTTCTCGATATCATTCTATTCTAAATCAACTTCAATTTGCTTTCCCAAAATTTATTAATTTGGTTTTAATTCAAACAACCTATACCTGGAAATTTTAAACAGTTTAGCTTTTCTAAAACCAGATATCCCTTTTCAGGATTCCAAACAACTTGTTTTCTCAATACAATTCAACAAAAACAAAATTTTGGTAATAATCCGTCACTTACAACTCGAAAATGAACGCTGATGATGTGGCCAGCGTCATCAGAGTTATTTCCTAGCTACTGAAGTAAGTTCAATACTATATCACTTTCAAAACCAGTTCTAAACACTTCCATTTTGAAATATAATTTAAAATACCATTCACAATGCTTGTGAAACAATTTAAAATCTCCCAAGATTTTAAAATTCTCATATATTAAATCCTAGTCCATTTACAAACACCTTTCCAAATTTTAGGAATTTTAATTCCAACTCTGCTTTTAAATTCAGAAGTAATCCATCTGATTTCACATATTACAATTATATGAATTCTTATTGGTTATTTACATAACCATTTTACTTTTATAATCTCATTTGATTATAATAACACCAACAGATCCTATATTTTATAATAATTCCAATATTAATCATTCTTTTATATCAAAATATAATGTGAGTAAAATTATTTCACTTACCCTTTTTTCAAAACATACCGTGTTAATTCATCGTATTCGAGTATTTAGATATTCCTACCGATACAGTGGAACAAATTGATCGACTAGAACTCATAAACAACTCAACCAATAAATCTCCACAATATAAAACATTTTTTATATCGAATAACAAATCGTGCTCATATATATACATTCAAACTCAATCTAGGGTATTGCTAACCCCACCTCTGTTGAGTCACGCCATAGAGCAAGGGTAATCACTTAAACTTCATCTCTGATACCACTGTAACGACCCGGAAAATTTGCGATCTTGGTAATCGACATAAACTCAATATCGACTATTCAAGCATCGGAAATACCGGATAGTTAATAAAAGAAAATAGAGGGTGAGAATAGATAAGCTAGAAAATTAGAATAGAAGAAGAAGAACATAGATACAACATCAGAGTAACACGAATCTCACAGCGGAACGAATAAAATATATTATACTACATAACTTTGAATAAGATCAGTATATATATAATACCATTACTAAAGTACAACACTTACAACATAGCGGAAATAAAAAATAGTTAGATAATCCTGAAGACTTCTGCCCCAGCTCTTCAAGTATCTGTAAAATCACGACTACTTGATTGCCCATACAAATTGGGCACCCAAGAATTTAGGGAAAACAAAACAAAATAAACTCTGGGTTAGTCATGTGAGTGGTGTGAGTAAACTCGAAACATTTGTTTAACATTTAAAATCCTTTCAAAAGAAGGAATAATCGTAAGAACAATCCACACATAAACACAGATGGTTTTTACCTTACGATAACCCAAAACATTCTTTTAAACTCCATACTCTACTGATATTATAATAATGTCTAAATCAAATAAATAGCAATCTAGTGGAACGCTTTCATCTCATGTTCCACAATATAATATATAATCAAAACCGCGAGCACTTATTGGGTAATGAATTTCCAACTATGACAAGGTATGGAACCACCTTCCGACTGTGTATCTCTAGAGGAGAATACATTGGATTCAACAAGAACATCTTGTAACTCGGTCACTCATGACCGACCACTCATTTCACTTGAGTGTACCGAATGTATATCACCAACGGTTGGGATCAGCAACCGTTTTCCCAAATGGGACAGCATCGAATAGAATAAAGAATGAAATGAATTTCTCTAGATCAGTGATAATACACCCTAATTGGGGAGCTACCCACTTAGCCGTGCTGCCTGCCCGATTTTTGTCATTTCCTGGTTGTTGAGCATAGAGGCCATAACGTACAGATCACACATTTATTCACTTTGAATGCCACATCATTATACCTACCAAATCACAAATTGATTTCTCCAAAAATACAACGGGTATACGGCTAAGAGAAACAAATTCCTCCGCCACCAAACGTACATACGTTTGAAGAGATCAATTTACGCGATCTATTAAATATACTCTGTCGGACATTCTTCCATACAGGTTGTGCTGGGACTGGACAAACCGAAGGCACTATTCTGTAAACCCATCTTAGGCAATTTCTACCTAGGATTTTCCAAAACATCCCTTGCATAAACTCCATCTTCAATTATCTTCATCATATTTGATTCGCACCGCTAATGCCCCTGCGGAGTGGTTTTCAGATAATAAATCTAATCCCGGTCTCCCCGTATTGACAACGGAAATGGTCAAAAACTTTGACAGTCGGTTATTTAACTATCAAAGGAAAACATGTGTACAAACAACGGTCATATTTCGAAATGGAAATCTTACCGAGCAAATCATCAATCGACACTGATCCCCTTTAATTTAGTTTGTCATTCAATTATCCATTTCCCTATTCCTGTTTCCATATATTCGTAAATTCTTATTTTCTAAATTTAGAAAATATACGTTATTAATCATTGGAAAACATTTCCATATTTGCTCTCATTTCTATTTTTTATATTAGAAAGCATTTCTGATTCTTATTTGAAAACATTTCCATAACTCCTTCATTGGTTTTAAACAGATGTTTAAATAAAACATCGCTATGCCAACTCAAACCATTACACTCATTAACTAAATCACTTAACCAACCTTCACTGTCGAACTATAACCATTCCTTATTTAAAAATGAAGTCAATCAAGTTAGGGTATAACTACCTCTCAGACCTTAATTGAACAACATTTCTAACCTCGAAATAGACAAAGTTCACCTTTTAAATCTTTAACAAACTTCCTTATGTAACTCTCGGATTCTATTTACGAATCCAATTCTTTTACAGAAATCATTTGATTATAACAATCTTTATAATCCCACGCTTCCAGAATATAATAACTTAAATATAACTTTTATTTATTAATTTGGATAAATAAACAAACAACTAATTTATTAATAAATAAATAAATCTTGATTAAAAACAAAAAGTGAATAGTACTTTCCCCAATTCGATATAATCGAATCTCAACGTATAACTCTCTTTCAAATAATCTCTATTCGATTTAACTCTCTTTCAATAAACTCTATTCGATAACTCTTTTCTTCGAATAAACTATATTCGATAATCTCTCTTTCGAATAAACTATATTCGATAATCTTTCTTCGAATAACTATATTCGATAACCTCTCTTCAAATAACTATATTCAATAACTCTTTTCTTCGAATAAACTATATTCGATAACTCTTTTCTTTAAATAAACTATATTCGATAATCTCTCTTCGAATAACTATATTCGATTAACTCTATTCGAATAACTAATATTTGACTAACTCTATTCGAAGAACTAATTTTACTTTAACCGTATTTCCTATCTTATTCAAATTCCCATTTGAATTCCTATTTCAAAACCCAATTTTCCTTATAAATGTTTTAATTTATAAAGTATTCATTGTAGTCCATTATCCCCATCGAATGTGAAAAATATTTCTTTTATATAGTCCATTAAGTTTGATTTTGTATTTTAAAATTATATTCCATTTCCAAATTCTATTTATACTTCTATTTATAGAATTATTCATACGAAATCTCCTTTTTATTTCTAACACTTAAATCTCATTTATAATTCCCTTTATAAATGCTGAGTTGTCAAAACCGATTTCTACTTCTTTATATACGTTCAGACTTATATATTCCATTTATCACATGATAAATATTTTATTTAATTTATAAAACCTTATTTATAGATCAATCTTCTCAATTTTTCTATTAAAACAGATTCTATTTAAAATCTACTCTAAATTAATCTTCTCCGTTTACCTGTAAAAACCGATTTCCATTTAATATTTATTTTCCACATATTTTATTTTATAAAATTCTTCCCAAATATTTTCTTTTATATAATTCTATTCATTTTATAAATATTTCCTTTTATAATTCTATTTATTTTCTAAATAAATATTCCTTTTATAATTCTATTTATTTTCTAAATAAATATTTATTTTCAATATACACTTTGAAAATTCCCTTTTTACATTCCAATGTTTCTTACGGTATTTCAAATACCAAATAACAATGATCAATATCATCCAAACACACATAATCAACAATAGATTATACATCACATCATATATCACCATATATGAAAAAAAACAGTATTATAAATATTGAGGAATCCAGTTAGATCCCTCCAATCTGTTTCCTTGCATCCACAGATGTTAAACAATATAATTAACATCAATTCCATTTCAACATGAAATATTTTGATCAACAGAATCAATATTTGATTAACGATATATATATATATTACTATATATATATATATATATATATACCTACACACACAGGGGTAGTCTCGTTAATGGCGACAGGAGAATTTGTTTCTCCTGATTTCGCTGTGCGTGAGGCTTCTTTTATCCTCTAATTCCTTCTTCTTTTCTATTTGTTTTCTTTCTGTTAACCTTCAACGTGATTACAATCCGTAATCCGTTGATAAGCCATCTGATTACCTTTTTATTTTTACATATTAGAAGTCGTTTTTAGATCTCTCATGGTTTCGATCTGAACCAAATTATCTGCGATTCTATTTTATAGAAACGATAAGTATATTTCAAGATCATGTTGCCTTAGATCTGCATCGCCGACTCCTCAGATATGGTTTTCCTTGGTGATGCTTCTGGTAATTATGACTGTTGTTTCATTGACCAATGTGGAGTGGAGTTCATTATTGTGTAGCTAGCGTGACAAAGTCGACCTCATCATGGGTCTTAGTTAGCGTAAATTCTATGTTTTACTTGTAATTTTCTTTTTTCTGTTTTTTCTACATGTTTTTGTACTGTTTTTTCATCAGTTAATAAAAGCGTACCAATTTTCAATATATATATATATATACATTCATATTACTAGATCTTTAATTTCTACCAATCAATTTAGCAGTTCATCCAAACAATCAACACACAGCAATCAACCAACATTTACCAATTTTAAAAATACGTTATAAAAATATAAACTGGGCAGAGTTAGTTAGATTTACTTACATTGGACGGTTATCGTTAAATAACGATAACTGTCGGTTGATTCAGATAGACAATTTATTTCGCTATAAATTGTAACGAGCTCCAATTCACTCCGAGCCAGTTCCATTGTGTAGCCACCGTCCATACGATCCCAATGGATCTAACCGTTCGAAATTCTGATATAGTATGTAGAAGTTATGATTTTTAGAAAATTATATACATTACAACAATCATTATCTATTAATATTAATTATAATTTAACCTTAATCATTTATTAACTACCGAATCACGTCATTACCTTAATCAGTTTTCTTCCCCAATCGAAGGAATTAAATCTCGCTCCTCTTATTACTGCTTCACACATCCGATATCCCCTCCACCATACTTCATCTCCTCTTCCTTTAAATTCGCAAAAAAAAAAAAAATCACTGAAATTCACTTCTTCTCACTCTCTTCCTCCTCATACCAAAAATGCTTACATCGCCATTCCCATGGGAATCGCGGTCAACAGCTTCTGACGGCTCTTTCAGTATGTCGCGCGTCATCTCTAGGCACGAAAACACCCAATAAAATCACGGTTGACTCTCCTTATTGCCACGATCTCGAAACCAAACTCGAATCTAGCTGAAACCTTCCCTTGCGCCAGAATTTCCGAGCCCTAGGCTCCATCAACAACACGCTGGAAAACAACCCCGCGAACACGAGTACATCAAAACTCATTAAACCCAAGTCAAAATGAAGAGAATTGCTCCGCGATTTCATATATATGTGTTTTACAATTTATAGGATTTTATTCCTATTTCTTTGAATTTAAAAACTCATGAAATCTTTTTCCTAAAGAAAGACTATTGGCGGCGTAGAGTTATTGACCAGGGAGAAGTAGATTTAGGTTTAGAAGTGTTAAATGGGCTATTTATAGCAGGAGTTATTTGTATTAGAGGCTGCCTATATAATTTTTTTATAAATTTATATTGTCTCGCTAATTGTATTTGTCTTCTAAAAATCCGTATGATCATATACGGTATCCAAATCCAATGGAAATGGACATACTCCTACAGTTCACCATTGTGGACCCAATGAAACTTGTTTCGTCGAATTCCGAATCCGTTTGCTCACACAACGTATTTTTAAAGTCAAAATATTGGCTGTTTTTCACATTAAAATCCACGGCCACATACTGACTCCAAAAATCACGAAACTTGAAATCTGACAATAATTTAATATTACGGATCCAACAAAATTAGTTTTGTTGAAAGCGGAGTTCGTTTGCAAAAGTGGCTATTTTTAAAGCTCTAAATAAACCTATTTAAATATTAATATATTTAAAAATAATTAAACTAAATATTAATAAATTATTATTATCGTATATATTAACATAGAATATAATACAGCTCCAAAATATTCCTATTTGAATTTATAACTCGACATTTCAAATCCAGATTTAATCAATATTCAATTTATATTGAAAATCCTTTTATACTACAAATAAATTGTTATAAATTATAAAGGAATTCCATAGCGACTATTTGAAAATTTGATTTGGACATAACTCAAAATCTACACGATGAAATCTCGATTTTTCTCTTCCATTAGAAATATATACTTCACCCCGAACGTTTCCTGTTTCATAGAAATCCGATTTAAAACGGATTCTGTATATTCATTTAAAGTTCGAATCGCCAAAGTACGAGCTGCCGCGCCATTTCGAGCTCGATTATAATTATAATATAAATTATACATTCAACTGACATTTATAAATAAATTCGTTAATATAAATAAATTCTAAACTGAATTATATATTTTAAACTGTCCAATTCACACAATATTGCGAATTCCACTATTTTCGGCTATTTCAGAAATAAATATATTATTCCATTGTTTATATTAATTAAATATTATTTAATCAAACAATAAATTAATATCTAAATCAATATTTAAATAATTAAATTAATTAATTGTTATACCGTAAAAATACGGGACGTTACATTCTTCCCCCCTAAAATAATTTCGTCCTCGAAATTGCTAAGGTAGAAAACAAACCCAATTAACTGGGTTAAAAATTAATTCGTTTACTTCTTAACTTTAGTTTCACTATACCAATTAATTTCAATTAAATATAAATTAATTCCAACTAACTAAAATTTTCAAAAATTCTGAAAATTTTCTAACACCTTAAATTTTCGTAAAATTTCGCCAGCACCTCCTTCGTACGGCTCAATCGATACAACTACAACTCGCCTCTCTAGGCCTTCTCCAACCCAACAGAAAATCAAACAGCCAAGCGGCTTGCCAAAAAGACTCATGAATCACCAAATTCATATAAAATAAACTTGTACCTTTTTGTTGAGCATATTATTATACCATTTCCATCTGCTACCAAATCAGCATATACCGATACCTTTCCAACTTGATCTCCCATCAATTCATCCTCAAAACCAATCATTCGGTTATAACTAAGCCATATTCCATTTCAAACTCACGTATTGTTCTTGATTACAAGTTCTTAACTCACCAATCCAATACCATTTTAGATTCTTATCTCAACAATCCAATACACTTAACCCCGTTAAGTTTCATTTCACAAATTTAATTGACTGATTAATTCCTCTAATCAATTATCTTTATCTCGTAACTCAAATCTGATTTTTATTCCAAAAATAAATCCATTTGAATAAACTAGGGTCCAATTATATTCAAGGATCCAATTTTTCTCGATATCATTCTATTCTAAATCAACTTCAATTTGCTTTCCCAAAATTTATTAATTTGGTTTTAATTCAAACAATCTTTACCTGGAAATTTTAAACAGTTTAGCTTTTCTAAAACCAGATATCCCTTTTCAGGATTCCAAACAACTTGTTTTCTCAATACAATTCAACAAAAACAAAATTTTGGTAATAATCCGTCACTTACAACTCGAAAATGAACGCTGATGATGTGGCCAGCGTCATCAGAGTTATTTCCTAGCTACTGAAGTAAGTTCAATACTATATCACTTTCAAAACCAGTTCTAAACACTTCCATTTTGAAATATAATTTAAAATACCATTCACAATGCTTGTGAAACAATTTAAAATCTCCCAAGATTTTAAAATTCTCATATATTAAATCCTAGTCCATTTACAAACACCTTTCCAAATTTTAGGAATTTTAATTCCAACTCTGCTTTTAAATTCAGAAGTAATCCATCTGATTTCACATATTACAATTATATGAATTCTTATTGGTTATTTACATAACCATTTTACTTTTATAATCTCATTTGATTATAATAACACCAACAGATCCTATATTTTATAATAATTCCAATATTAATCATTCTTTTATATCAAAATATAATGTGAGTAAAATTATTTCACTTACCCTTTTTTCAAAACATACCGTGTTAATTCATCGTATTCGAGTATTTAGATATTCCTACCGATACAGTGGAACAAACCGATCGACTAGAACTCATAAACAACTCAACCAATAAATCTCCACAATATAAAACAATTTTTATATCAAATAACAAATACGTGCTCATATATATACACTCAAACTCAATCTAGGGTATTGCTAACCCCATCTCTATTGAGTCACGCCATAGAGCAAGGGTAATCACTTAACCTTCAGCTCTGATACCACTGTAACGACCCGGAAAATTTGCGATCTTGGTAATCGACATAAACTCAATATCGACTATTCAAGCATCGAAAATACTGGATAGTTAATAAAAGAAAATAGAGGGTGAGAATAGATAAGCTAGAAAATTAGAATAGAAGAAGAAGAACATAGATACAACATCAGAGTAACACGAATCTCACAGCGGAACGAATAAAATATATTATAATACATAACTTTGAATAAGATCAGTATATATATAATACCATTACCGAAGTACAACACTTGCAACATAGCTGAAATAAAAAATAGCTATATAATCCGAAAGCATCCTGCTCCAGCTCTTCAAGTATCTGTAAAATCCCGACTACTTGATTGCCCATACAAAATTGGGCACCCAAGAATTTAGGGAAAACAAAACAAAATAAACTCTGGGCTAGTCATGTGACTGGTGTGAGTAAACTCGAAACATTTGTTTAACATTTAAAATCCTTTCAAAAGAAGGAATAATCGTAAGAACAATCCACACATAAACACGGATGGTTTTTACCTTACGATAACCCAAAACATTCTTTTAAACTCCATACTCTTCTGATATTATAATAATGTCTAAATCAAATAAATAGCAATCTAGTGGAACGCTTTCATCTCACGTTCCACATATATAATATATAATCAAAACCACGAGCAATTATTGGGTAATGAATTTCCAACTATGACAAGGTATGGAACCACTTTCCGACTGTGTATCTCTAGAGGAGAATACATTGGATTCAACAAGAACATCTTGTAACTCGGTCACACATGACCGACCACTCATTTCACTTGAGTGTATCGAATGTATATCACCAACGGTTGGGATCAACAACCGTTTTCCCAAATGGGACAGCATCGAATAGAATAAAGAATGAAATGAATTTCTCTAGATCGGTGATAAAACACCCTAATTGGGGAGCTACCCACTTAGCCGTGCTGCCTGCCCGATTTTTGTCATTTCCTGATTGTTGAGCCTAGAGGCCATAACGTACAGATCACACATTTATTCACTTTGAATGCCACATCATTATACCCGCCAAATCACAAATTGATTTCTCCAAAAATACCATGGGTATACGGCTAAGAGAAACAAATTCCTCCGCCACCAAACGTAAATACGTTTGAAGAGATCAATTTACGCGATCTATTAAATATACTCTATCAGACATTCTTCCATACAGGTTGTGCTGGGACTGGACAAACCGAAGGCACTATTCTGTAAACCCATCTTAGGCAATTTCTACCTAGGATTTTCCAAAACAGCCCTTGCATAAACTCCGTCTTCAATTATCTTCATCATATTTGATTCGCACCGCTAATGCCCCTGTGGAGTGGTTTTCAGATAATAAATCTAATCCCGGTCTCCCCGTATTGACAACAAAAATGGTCAAAAACTTTGACAGTCGGTTATTTAACAATCAAAGGAAAACATGTGTACAAACAACAATCATATTTCCAAATAGAAATCTTATCGAGAAAATCATCAATCGACACTGATCCCCTTTAATTTAATTTATCATTCGATTATCCATTTCCCTATTCTTGTTTCCATATATTCGTAAATTCTTATTTTCTAAATTTAGAAAATATACATTATTAATCACTGGAAAACATTTCCATATTTACTCTCATTTTTTTAATATTAGAAAACATTTCTGATTCTTATTTGGAAAACATTTCCAAAACTCCTTCGTTGGATTTAAACAGATGTTTAAATAAAACATCGCTATGCCAACTCAAACCATTACACTCATTAACTAAATTTACTTAACCAACCTTCACTGTCGAACCTTAACCATTCCTTTGTTAAAAATGAAGTCAATCAAGTTGGGGTATAACCACCTCTCAGACCTTAATTGAACAACATTTCTAACCTCAAAATAGACAAATTCACCTTTTAAATCTTTAACAAACTTCCTTACGTAACTCTCAGATTCTATTTACGAATCCACTTTTTTTTTACAGAAATCATTTGATTATAACAATAATGTTATAATCCGATGCTTCCGGATTATAATAACTTAAATATAACTTTTATTTATTAATTTGGATAAATAAACAAACAACTAATTTATTAATAAATAAATAAATCTTGATTAGAAACGAAAAGTGAATAGTACTTTCTCGAATTCGATATAATCGAATCTCAACGTATAACTCTCTTTCGGATAATTTCTATTCGATTTAACTCTCTTTTGAATAAACTCTATTCGATAACTCTTTTCTTTGAATAAACTATATTTGATAATCTTTTTTTGAATAACTATATTTGATAACCTCTCTTCGCATAACTATATTCGATAACTCTTTTCTTCGAGTAAACTACATTCGATAAGTTTTTTCTTCGAATAAACTATATTCGATAATCTCTCTTCTAATAACTATATTTGATTAACTCTATTCAAATAACTAATATTCGGCTAACTCTATTCGAAGAACTAATTTTATTTTAACCCTATTTCCTATCTTATTCAAATTCCTATTTGAATTCCTATTTCAAAACCCAATTTTCCTTATTAACGTTTTAATTTATAAAATATTCATTTTAATCCATTATCCACATCGAATGTGAAAAATATTTCTTTTATATAATCCATTAAGTTTGATTTCGTATTTTAAAATAATATTACATTTCCAAATTCTATTTATACTTCTATTTATAGAATTATTCATACGAAATATCCTTTTTATTTCTAACACTTAAATCTCATTTATAATTCCCTTTATAAATGCTGAGTTCGCATTCCGTTTAAAATATCGGTGTCAAAACATATTTCTACTTCTTTATATAAGTTCAGACTTATATATTCCATTTATCACATGATAAATATTTTATTTTATTTATAAAATATTATTTATAAATCAATCTTCTTAATTTATCTGTTAAAATAGATTCAGTTTAAAATCTACTTTAAATTAATCTTTCCCATTTATCTGTAAAAGATGATTTCCATTTAATATTTATTTTCCACATATTTCCCCTCTATAAAATTCTATTCATTTCCCAAATAGTTCCTTTTATAAAATTCTATTCATTTAATAAATATTTCCTTTTATAATTCTAGTTATTTTCTAAATAAATATTCCTTTTATAATTCTATTTATTTTCTAAATAAATATTTTATTTTCAATATACACTTTGAAAATTGCCTTTTTACATTCCAGTATTTCTTATGGTATTTAAAATACCAAATAACAATGATCAATATCATTCAAACACACATAATCAACAACAGATTAAACATCACATCATATATCACCATATATAAAAAAATAGTATTATAAATATTAAGGAATCCAGTTGGATCCCTCCAACCTATTTTCCTGCATCCACAGATGTTAAACAATATAATTAACATCAATTTGCTTTCAACATGAAATATTCTGATCAATAGAATCAATATTTGGTTAAAGATATATATACATACATGCATATATATATATATATATTACTAGATCTATAATTTCAACCAATCAATTAAGCAGTTCATCCAAACAGTCAACACAAAACAATCAACCAACATTTCCAATTCTAAAAATACATTATAAAAATATAAATTGGGCAGAGTTAGTGAGATTTACTCACATTGGACGGTTATCATTAAATAACGATAACTGTCGGTTGATTCAGACAGATAATTTATTTTGCTATAAATTGTATCGAGCTCCAATTCACTTCTAGCCAATTCCACTGTGTAGCCACCATCCATACAATACCAACAGATCTAACCATTCGAAATTCTGATATAGTATGTAGAAGTTATGATTTTTAGAAGATTATATACGTTAAAACAATCATTATCTATTAATATTAATTATAATTTAATCTTAATCATTTACTAACTAACTAATCACGTCATTACCTTAATCAGTTTTCTTCCCCAATCGAAGGAATTAAATCCCGCTCCTCTTATTACTGCTTTACTACAGTCGATATCCCCTCCACCATACTCCATCTCCTCTTCCTTTAAATTCACCAAAAAAATCACCAAAATTCATTTCTTCTCACTCTCTTCCTCCTCATACCAAAAATGCTTACATCGCCCTCCCCATTGGAATCGCGGTCGACAGCTTCTGACGGCACTTTCAGTATGTCGCGCGTCATCTCTAGGCGCGAAAACTCCCAATAAATTCATGGTTGACTCTCCTTATTGCCCCCATCTCGAAACCAAACTCGAATCAATCTAAAACCCTCCCTTACGCTAGAATTTCCGAGCCCTAGGCTCCATCAACAACACGCTGGAAAACAACCCAGCGAACACGAGTACATCGAAACTCATTAAACCCAAATCAAAATAAAGAGAATTGCTCCGGAATCTCATATATATGTGTTTTACAATTTATAGGATTTTATTCCTATTTATTTGAATTTCAAAACTCATGGAATCTTTTTCCTGAAGAAAGACTATTGGTGGCATAGAGTTATTAACCAGGGAGACGTAGATTTTAGGTTTAGAAGTGTTAAAGGGGTTATTTATAGAAGGCGTTAGCTTGTATTAGAAGCTTCCTATATAATTTTTTTATAAATGTATATTGTCTCGCTAATTGTATTTGTCTTCTTAAAATCTATATGATCATATACGGTATCCAAATCCAATGAAAATGGACACACACCTACAGTTCATCATAACGGACCCAACGAAACTTATTTCATTGAATTCTGAATCCGTTTTCTCACGCAGCGTATTTTTGAAGTTAAAATATTGACTGTTTTTCACATTAAAATCCTGTACGGCCACATACTGACTCCAAAAATCATGAAACTTGAAATCTAACAATAATTTAATATTACGGATCCAACAAAATTAGTTTCGTCGAAAACGGAGTTCGCTTGCAAAACTCGCTATTTTTAAAGCACTAAATAAACCCATTTAAATATTAGTATATTTAAAAATAATAAAATTAAATATTAATAAATTAAAATTATCATGTATATTAACATAGAATATAATATAGCTCAAAAATATTCCTATTTGAATTTATAACTCGACATTTCAAATCTAGATTTAATTAGTATTGAAAATCCTTTTATAATATTAATAAATCGTTATAAATTATGTAGGAATTCCATAGCAACTATTTGAAAATTTGATTTAGACATAACTCAAAATCTACACGACGAAATCTCGATTTTTCTCTTTTATTAGAAAAATATACTTCACCAGCTACGAACGTTTCTTGTTTCACAGAAATCCGACTTAAAAAGGATTCTCTATATTCATTTAAAGTTCGAATCGCCAAACTATGAACTATCGTGCCATTTCGAGCTCGATTATAATTATAATATAAATTATACATTCAACTGACATTTATAAATAAATTCGTTAATATAATTAAATTATAAACTGAATTATATATTTTAAATTGTCCAAGTCACACAATATTGCGAATTCCACTATTTTTGACTATTTCGAAAATAAATATATTATTCTATTATTTATATTAATTAAATATTCAATATTATTTAATTAAACAACCAATTAAACTCTAAATCACTATTTAAATAATTAAATAAATTAATTATTATACCGTAAAAAAACGGGACGTTGCATTCCTTGTGTTTCCAAGCCTGCGCTTCTGATGCTTTTTATCCCTTAGTGTATCGACATTAAGCAAGTTAATGCCGATAGCCCTTTTGATTTATTAGCTACTGATCTTGGATGACTTCTTGTCGGTTATCTTTCCTACAGGTGATTTCTCTTTGTGCTGGATTTTGAGGTTCCTTCCTTGTTGAAGGCAAAGGATGCTAACCCTTCCGGATGCTTCTTTTTGGCTCTCGGTTTTATCTCATGCTTAGCTTCTGCTTATAGATTTTCATTCTTTACCTGTGACGATTTGACATACCTTCATCATCGGCCTACCTCAGAGTTAATTTTGGTAGTAACAACTATCATGTCATTCCCTCCTTAGAATTCTTCTCCTACTCCCCCTGACCACCCCGCCCCCACTGCTCCTCCCGCTTCGAATATTGCGAGCTCTTCGCGATTTGAAAGTATCATCAACAACGATTGTCAACCGACATGGACTTCCATGTTTAAGCATAAACCTAGGAATGCCGGGAAGTACATGTCAGTTGACATGGTGCCCTTTTACGATAGCAAAGTGTTGAACTTCTCCTCCAAGGTGATTCAGGCAGGGAATGAACAATGGAGTAATGCTCTAGTTGGCTTTTTTTCTGAACAACCCCTGCCTTATAGTGTTGTAATTCAAAAGCTCAAAAGTATATGGAGATTAAAAGGAGATATAAAGGTTAGATCAAATGGCATGGTCTTCCCATTTAAATTTTCTTGCTTTGACGATAAGGAGAAGATTCTGCAAAGCGATCCTATCATCATGAGAAACAAATTATTTATCATAAAGCAATATGACTCAGCTGTTAGTAATGTCCAGGGAAGCATACGTGATGTGCTAGTTTGGGTCCACTTATATAATATCCTTATCTTTGCATGGTCGTATGTTAGAGTTAATTGGTTATCTAGTAGATTGGGAAAGTTTATTTGTATGGATGAAATGACAGAAAAATGGACAGATTGGCCTATGCCAAATGATTAATTGAAGTGAGAGCAGATGAAGAATTAACGCAGGAGTTTGAGGTCAAGATAGTTGAAGGTGGTACGCAAACAATCAGGGTTGAAAACCTATGGAAGCCAAATATTTGTGTTATCTATAAGGCATTTGAACATAAGACCTCATTCTATGAGTAAAAAGCAAAACTTGCAAAGGTAAATAATGATCCAGTTGTGGATAAGGAGACACAGAATAAGCCAATTAGGCAAAAAGAAAGAATGAATAATAACATCAATGGGAGGAGATGGTAGAAAGTGGGGGTCGAAGGAAAAAGAAACTAGGGCTCTCAATGGATGCTTTCGGATACGGATAGTGCCATATCCATATCCGAAATTATTTTCGGATATCGGATATCCGTTTAATTTTCGGATGTCGGCTATCCGTATCCGCTTAATTTTCGGATACGAACGGATATCAGGTATTTGTCAACTCCGCCTATAATTAATCAATTTAAGAGTATAAATAAAAAAGTTTGGATCAACATAAAATAATTTTTTTACTAATATTTATAAAAAACCAGAAAATAAAGAAATGTGATGACGAAACATTGTTTTTTTACTAATATTCATAGACATGTCAAAAAATATTCTAAAATTAAACACTAAAACTACCATTTTTCACTAAAAACAGACAAAAAATTATATCATAGAAACATCCAACAGTTACAAAATAATTATTAACTCTATTTTTCTATTTTGAGTAATATATATTACATCAATTATTTGGACAGATATTTTTCGGATACAGATACCACTATAATAATATCCGTATCCGAATAGCTTTTCGAATATCGGATATTCGTATCCGCTTTTCGGATAATGCTGGATAATGGATATTTCAAATACGAACTCGGATAGATATTGGATTTTCTGGATATTCATTGACAGGCCTAAAGAAACTATGGAAAAAACTACAAGCCAAAGGTGACATTTGGGAACACTGATAAAGGAAAAGAAATAGATGAAAAGATTGATGATTATTTAGAGGAGATAGAAGGAGATATCGTTAAAGACAATGACATGAATGAAAAGCAATTGGATCAGCTAATGCAGCAAAACAGAGAACAAACTAAAAATATTACCCTTAATAAGAAAGTAGTGAACAAGATGCTTATCACTCCCACTTTTGATGATGCACTACATGATGGTGGTATTTCCCCAAAAGAAGTAGCTAACAAAAATCTCTTGATTGCACACAATGTATCAACTGACTCTCATGATGCATCAACGAATAGAGATAAGGAGTCATACCTAGGTATTTTGAACCATTTACTGTGAATTGTTCTTTGGAAATACACAATGCTTTTGATATCTTAGCAGAAGCTAATGAGTTGACTGACAATGCTAATCCTAAGGAAGTCGAGGAGGCATTAAATGAGATTAGTGTTAACCTAAATGAATACAACTTAGGTGGAATGCAAGGAGATATGGCTTTGGGCATTAACAACGCACTTATGGAGAAATGTTAAAAGCAAATGCCAATATTGTCCAGTGATATGCACACTGACACAGAAAATACCTATGTTGTGCACACAATGAGCATCCTTACCATTGTTGCGGGTAATGTACCCAAAAGGGAAGGACAAAATGGAAAATGAAAATAATAACACTCGAAGTCCCTGCCATGCTCAGGCCCAAACCCGGGTTGCTTTAGGAAAACAGATCAAGGGAATAATGTTGAGGTTCAATGCAATAATGACAATGTCTGGCCTGTAACACCCCGCGTTTTGTAAAAATTAAATAATTAAACAATCTATATGTGTGTGTATATATATATATATATATTCACTGACATATATATTTTTGAAAGAAGAAAATATTAATGCAAATAAAAATGTAATGTATGCATAGAAAAAGAAATAAAGGATAGGTTGCATGCAGTGTAAATATGATGCATGCCCTGATTATGCATATTTTAAAAAGAAAAATTTGAAGAGCTTCTGTAATTTGGCCATGAGATTAGCGTCATTGCGTTCGTGGCAATTACCTTGTCAATTTAGACCTATTGATTACATAAAACTGATTTAAGATGAAAAAGATACTTTTAAATGAAGTGTGGTAGCAAAACATGAAAATAGGGTGAAAGAAGGAGAACAATGACCACCGTTGTTTCTAAACTTATTGACAAAAAACAACATAGCTCAGTTGGTTAAGGAATTGGATATGTAACATAAAGGTCAGGGGTTCGAACCCTGGTGGCGACATAATTTTTTCTTTGTTTAGAGAGGGCCAACTGATCATACAAATATGTGTACGCATAAAAATTCAAAATTTGAAAGGATAAGAACGTATATATAAGGAAATAAAGAAAATATATGTATATATATAGGAGAATATATATATATATATATAGGTAGAAATATGGCAAGAATCAAATAACGGTGCAACACGGTTTGAATTTTGAAAACGAAACGAAAATTGTGCGTATATATATACACGTAAAATGATCGTTAGAAGAATTGTATACGTATAAGAAAATTACATGTGAATATAACAATTAAATAAATTGCAGGAAATTCAAACATTCGAAAATCAAATTTCTGTGCCAAAACAATTCAAACATTCGAAATTCAAACTTTTGCGCTTAATTGACACATTTAATTGGTAGGAAGTGACAATGCATGCCTTGTTGGCTTTATTCTATTGGTCCAATTCAAAATTATTGTTGACGTGGCAACTTCCTATTGGCTATATGACATGGAGAGAATAGATTTCATTAGGGAAAATAGACGATTGGCATCGATTTAAGCTTCTTATATAAAGGACCATATATCATTCCCATTTGCCGTTTCTTCACTCTCTCCTTCTTCCTCCATGTAATTTCCGAATAAAATTATTAATTATAATATTGAGGCGCTGTCTAAATGAAGATTAAAAAAAAGAAAAAGAAAATTTATTGTCAACAACGACAGATTTAAAAAATAAGGCGTTTTCAACTGCAACAACAGTACAAACTCATGACTCTCCATCTGCAACCAATCCAAAGAGATTATTTTCAAGATCGGCATATTAAGGTGAGTGGATTTAAGTTATATCATTTTTGATAAATATATTATCATTTAACATTCCCCGTTATTGTATAATGTGAATTCTCTAGAATAATTGAAAGTATTGAAATGTTATTATGACATGTTTAAATATGATATGTTGAAATGTTTAAACATATGCTAAAAGGATTAAAGTGACGAATATGACATGTTCGAATTTTAATATGCTAAGATATTAATATATGGGAAATTTATATGTTGAAAGATAAACTTGTCAAAATATGCGTAGCGCATGTTAACTTGTGACATTTATGCACTTGGACCAATAACGGTAGAAATTGAGAAAATTACATGTCAGAATAGAATTGATTATATGTTAAAAAGAATATATGACATAAAATAGACTTAGTATGATGGCGTGTAAAACATATATTACAGTAGAAATTTGAAAGAATAGACATGCCTAGATTATATAAAAGATTTACTGTAAATAAGAAATTGTAACCGTGCTTAGACACGAGGTTAGATTACACTTATGTTAGAAGTCTGCCCGGAACCGCCCGGCATATCCAGCATCCACAAGTGGTAAATCTAATGTGAGAGGTCTAAGTGCATAAATAAAACATGTAACAGTGCTAAGACATAAGGTTAAGTCAACTTGTGGAAGAAGTCTGCCCGGAACCGCCTAGTAAATCCAACATCCACAAGTGTAGGCTTAATGTGGGAGGTCTAGTACATAAACATATATATAAATATATGTATATGGAAGGATTGATAAATGACAATAATTGAAATTAATGGAAATGAATGGAACTGAATGAAAGATAATTACAACAGTAAAAGGAAATGAGAATGAACGGGGAATGATAATAACCTATTTTAAATAAATTACATTAATGAGAATGTTATATAATAGGTAGACTTGTCCTAGGGAGAAGTGAAGATTATAACCAAGGTTATAATAAATTAGTAAGGAAATGAGATAACTGGTGAAGTGAGATAAGTGACACTTAATTGTAAATTACATAATCAGTAAACGGGGAAGCCTGAAACCAGTTGTTTGTAATAAGTAGAGAAAAGGGGGGAAATTTATGAAATGTAAGAAGTTATACTTAATTATAAATTAAGTGATCTGTAAACTTGGATGCTTGAAATCTGCTGATAAGAATAGCGTGTTTAGGCTTGTCCTAAAGACAAGAGAAAATTATAACAAAGGTATAATAAATGGAAAGGAGACTTATCACTGAACCTTTGTTAAGAGAACTAAGTTAATAAGTAAACAACGATAAGTTGTAGTGACAATGTAAGATGGAATTATGCTTAAATAGGAAAGAGTGAGGCAAACTTATGAAATGAAATAAGTTATATTTAATCATAAATTATAAGTGACATGTTAGACAGAAAACATGTAAATTGAGATATACTTAATTATGTATTAAGTAGAACATGTTATTGTAACCTTGAATCAAACAAGAATATAAGGGGATTGTGGATTATAGACCTTGGATCACAATCTAGAGAATAATATGTTGTGGGCTTATTAATAAACTTAAATGGGTTAAGTTATATGATTCAAATTAATAAGCAAGAGGGGCCCATTCCTTAGAGATATAAGGGCTAGAAAGAACTAGGTAACCTAAGTAAAAAGTTAAGATGATAACCAAGTTAAATGGAAACCTGATGAGGTAAAGCAAACGCATAAAAGAATGTTTAGACATAGGGTCTAATAACATATTAAAATGAGGCGCTTGGACAGTCCGCACGTTTGAGGGTGAATAACCCAACGGGGTAGATTATCGTGGTGTCATAAGGCATGGGGGGAGCGCACGTTCATTTGATTATTCTGTCGGCTCCGAAGGACTGGAAAGGGAAGCACGCTGCTTCCTGAGGTACGTAAGGTTCTCCTTGTAGTCCTCTGTGTGGTGACAAATGTTTAGGTTGTGCTCTCAGAGATTGGGTCTGCGCGTAACTGTCAGGTGGATGGGCCTTGACTGTGACAACCTGGATTCAGACGGACTGATTTTTTTTTCAAAATTCAATCCACCGAAACCCGAGTTGGTTGCTCTGGTATCCTGCAGAAAAACACAGAGAAAAGAGATATGTCAGAGTTCGGAAAACACCTCACAGCGTAGGAGTAAAATATAATATATTTAAAACATAGCTTTACCTTAATCACAATATTGCTAAATGAGTATTCCCAAAGCTATAAGTCTCTGTCTAACTTGCGAATGTTATGAGGAGGGGTTCATAACATAAGTTCTGTGTGAATTAATTTAAACTACACTTATTGAATAATCCTACATATGCCGTACAATTACACTTTCTTATTTATTATGTTATACGTGTTATTAGCACTCAAAGCTTACACACACGTCACACCCATCTACCCCCTAGTAGATTAACCTAATATAGTGTATAGCTACCCCCAACTGAGGTACACCCCGTGATACCCCACTCGCACGGTCTCCTCCGTATTGCCACAGTAATATGCGCAGTCCCTCATCCTCTGCCATAGTAATGTACAACACTACATCCGCATAGAACCACTATCGATGTGTTACGTAAGCGTACTGACAGCTATCCTCGAACTATTCGATCGAGTTTGGTTCCATTACCAAATAATGCCCTCTAGTCTACGATACACCACCCAGAGCATACATGGTTGTACCTAGACTTTCCCACGTACGTATCATCAATCGTACTCGATGTTTCTACTGCACATAACCTCTACTTGTGCACCTAAGTTCCGTGGCAGGGCTACACCAGAAAACACGAAACTCGGTCGGGAGCTTTTCTATATCTGTACGGGCCCGCCTCTAAGAGTGTCCAATGTACAGATATCCCTCGGGGTCTGGTTTTTCTATGGTGGCTATGGCCCCACCTCAGCCCCTACCTCAACTAGTAAAGACCACACGAGCTAAGCGACCACCCCTAACAAGCAAACAATCTAAACATCCATGTGGGGTCTCCCCGCACCCGTCCCTTGATAGCAAAGGTTAACGATCTCTAGGGGTTAGCTCTTGTCTTTTCGCATTCCTTAGGCTGCTGGTGACAGACGTCCGACGATCTTGCTATCTTTTGGTCTTGACCCTCCACCTCCGCCTGAGGCAATCGCCGAACCACCCTTAATGCCACCGCGTATAGCATTCTGACTGCCCCTACTTATGCAGTCAAGGCCCACCCACCTGGTAGTTCCGCGCAGACCCAACCTCTATAATCCTAGCTCGAAGCTAAACCACTACAGAGGACTACCAAGAGCACCTTTAACGTCCCAGGAAGCAGCGTGCTTCCCCTTCCAGTTCGTTGGAGGGGCCAAAATAGCGAACGTGCGCTCTCCTTGTGCCTTATGACACCATCATGATCTTCCTCGTTGGGTTATTCATCCTACAACGTACGGACTGCTTCAAGCGCCTTAGTTTTATATGTCATTAGACTCTAAGTCTAACCATTTATTTCACGCTTGTGCCACCTCGTCAACTTTCCTCATGTAACTTGGTTATTCACATTAGCTTCCTTTTTTTTGTATTCACCAAGTTACCCTTGCTTATTAATTCAATTTATACTTAACCCACTTAAGTTCATTAATAAGCCCACAAGATGTTATTTTCCAATTTCATAAAATTTTCCCTTTTTGGGTTACAACATGTTATACTTAATTCATGGTTAAGTATGCCTTATCCCACATACATACTGATTAGGAGAATAACCCTTTAAACACCAGCCCCGAAGATAGAAATCAACATCAGACTGGCACCCAGAGAATTACTCAACCCAACCGACATATATGATTCTAATTTACTTCTTTTCCACTCATATAACTTATATCATTTTGAATTTCATCTTTCTCCTTTCCAAACCACTTAATTTAAGTATATCTTTACGTATAAGTTATCTCATCTTCCTTATCGTTTACTATAATTTATCTTGTCCCATAAGTTATAATTTCCACCTATTATCCTTTCTTGCCTTATTCAAGTTTATTCATAATAGGTTATTTATCATTCCCCATTTCTTGTCATTAATTTTAGATTAACTTATTTCATAGTATAAGTCGTCCCACCCTTCAAGTCTTGTATTCCATCTTAAGTCATAACCTTCCCTTGTCCCTATGACAAGTTTGCCTATTATTTAATTTTACATCACCGCAACTCAAGTTTATAATAGGTAATTATCATTCCCCCATTACTGTGTCATTAATTTTAGATTTGACTTAACCCTTCCTTTTACTTAACCTATTACTTAAACTTTACCCAATTCAATTAATTTATGATACCGTTACAGGTCCCATTTGGTTAAGCATATCTAAATTCTGTTTCACATGTCACCTGTGTCCCACTTAACCCCCCTTAATGATAGTTTCCGCATCTTACACATGTCTTACTACGGTTAAGTCTACCTTAGTCATGCTTTACATATCATTTATATCACCCACTTAACCCTCTAACCATACCCATGTCACCTACACGTCTTATTATGGTTAGTATTTCTTAATTTATTTATAATGTCATAATGATGTATGACCTCTCACATTAGACGTCCGCTCGTGGCTGCTGGATTTGCCAGGCGGTTCTGGGCAAACTTATACCACAACGTGACTAACCTCGTGTCATAAACCGTTACGCCTCTAGTTCTTGCCGTCGACCTCTCACATTAGACGTCCACTTGTGGTTGCTGGATTTGCTGGGCGGTTTCGGGCAGTCTTACACCACAGATGTGCCTAACCTCATGTCATAGGCATTCATTAACAATTGTCTTTCACCCAAACACCAAATTCATGTCATATGTTCCAAATTCAACTTAATTACATTTCATTTCAATGCCTATTTCCAATTGGTTATTCACTACACCAATTACATAATAGTTAGC
The DNA here is from genome assembly GCA_030737875.1 of Allium sativum. Classification (NCBI taxonomy): domain Eukaryota; kingdom Viridiplantae; phylum Streptophyta; class Magnoliopsida; order Asparagales; family Amaryllidaceae; genus Allium; species Allium sativum. Next base: position 781,777,960 of record CM060921.1, read on the forward strand.
CAAATTTCATATTACCCAAATTATCCAATTATAGCCAAATTTACAAATTCCATGTTATTCATACCCAAACATACCAATTTACAATATCCAATTATACCCAATTTCATATAATCAATATTTTCCCAATATATATTTCCCAATATTCCCACGTTCATACATATAATCTAATTCACCCTCTAGGCTTACTTTTCAAGTCACAAATAGATTTAACCAATCCATGTTATCCAGTTATATGTTGTTAATATTAAATTATACCAATTCCGGTTTATGGATCAGCAGAAGAAGTGTCTACCTGAGACTGGACAAGAGTAGCTCACGATTGACGAGGGGCGCATTATATTCCAGTCAGCGATGAATCCAGGGATGCGCAACAGGAGTTATAACCTTGGAAATCAAGTGGTAGACAAATTTTCCCTTAATTTAATTTCTAGTTTAGAAAAAAATTATGAGTTATGGGTTATTTATATAATCATACATGATTAAAAAAATTGTTACAGGCTAGGAGTCAGCAGAGATGAGGCAGACAGACTAGAGCTGATATAGACGCCACATAGATTGAGTAGTTGAGAGATAGGATGGCTGTAACACCCCGTGATTCTGTAACGCTAAGATTCACAAATCAAGGCAGAATTAAAAGTTAAAATCAGAATAAAGAGAAACGAGCTGCGCCATTGCGTTCGTCTCGGAATTCTACATGAAAGCGAGTCCGAGTTTGCATAAATCGGAGTCCGTATGAGGAAGATATGGCCTCTGGAAGTTTCAGCAAGGTTCAAATTTCAAAACAGACTCAGAAGCGGGCTGGGCGGGAAATTTCCCGCCCAGGACGCAGGTTGACTGGGGAGTCGACTGGGTAGTCGACCCCTCCCCCAGGTCGACTAGGGAGTCGACTGGGTAGTCGACCCCCCCAGGTCGACTGGGGAGTCGACTGGGTAGTCGACCCCCCTCGCTTTTTCCAGCTTCCTGAACCAGATTCGTTTCTGTGTATTTGGACTCCCTTCTGACCAGATTCGTTGACTTCTATACTATATAAACAGCCCTGGTCTTCTTCTCTATTCACAATTCTTTTCTATCCTTATGCTGCCTCTGACAAAATATATCAATAAATAAAAATAAGAAGATAGTACGAAAATCCAAGACAAGGTTATGCTGCTCAAGTTGTCTAGAAGAGATTCAAAGCTTCGAGATAAGGATTAAAGGCTAAACGTCGCACGAATCATAGCAACGCCTCCTTTCTATTCTAATCTAATCTCTGTAAGTCAGTTATTTCTAGATTCGAAAGTTTTTCTCTGCTCGTGACATGAAATTAAAGGAATAAAAGAATATGCCAAATCTCTCTCTCTCTCTCTATTCGAATCAGTGCCTATACTCTTGAACCTAATTAAGAACTGTTATGATTCAAGGACAAATAAGACCGTGACTATGAAACTATGGACCTTAAAACCATATGCCTATGACTATGAACATTGCCTATGACTATGGACATTGCCTATGACTATGATCATTGCCTATGACTGTGACTGTGACTATGAGGATTATTTCCTTGACTAAGCCTATGCCTTCGATTAGGAAATATAAACTATTGCCTATGACATAACAAGGACATCTGTGATTAAACACCTGTGATTCATGACTAGGAAAGTGTTGCTTAAGTTTTGTGACTATGAAATTGGGTCTAAACCCGATCATCTATTCTATCTATTCTTGGTTATCTTTGGTTTTAGACCTTGGGAATTTACCTATTATGTTAGGTCTGCCCATGTTCTTGAACCGACGTCTCTATTCTGTCTATTCTTGGTTTTCTTTGGTTTTAGACCTTGGGAATTTACCTATTAAGTTAGGTCTTCCCATGTTCTTGAACCGACGTCGTTATTCAACCCTTTTTATGCCAGTTAGTATGTCTATCTTTTGCATAGCATCTTTGGTTCATTTCCTATTTTCTACGAACCTAGCTTTATTTATAATCTAGACTGAATCACGATTATACGAAGGGTGGGAATGCGGTTTGGGCAAAATATGAAATTTACTAAAAACGTAGTTTAACTTGGAAATTGGCATAAATTGGGAACATGTATTATGGCATGTTCATAGAAATGCAAATTGGATAAATTTGACATGAATTATAAGATGAGTAATTTTAATCTAGTATTGACATGAATAGTGAACTAGAGTAATAAGTCTAGAATTAGAATGTTGAATTGGAATTGGATTAGCTAATTTGGCACAATAAGTATATTGGCATAAATGTGAAATTGGCCATAATTAGGAGTAATTGGCAGGTTTAGAAAAATCATGGTTAGTGACACTTAATTTGGTATAGTCCACATACCAAAAAGCATAAATATGATTTAGAAGGGGAAATGGGCCATAAGAATGAATGTAGACAATTTACATTAAAAGAGTAATTAGGAAATAAGTAAATTAGAAATAATTTACTTATAGAATTTGGCCTGAATGAGGAAATATAAATTTAGACAAATTAAAGGTTTATTAACGACGTCTCTTTTAATGACACACCAGAAAGTTCTAGGGTGACAGAGAGGATAGTGTCTAGGCTTGGGTTTGGAAAATACAAGTTTCCTGCTTTCCCTGGCTATCCCTAACTGATCCGACGAACGGGATGGTTACTTTCAAAACTTGATTTGAAAATAAATTGAAACCCTTTGAACTTAGAAAACCCGAATATGCCTAGCCCGAGGTTAGACTGAGTTGCGATGTAAACCTGCCCGGAACCAACCGGCACATCCAGTAGTCGCAACAATACCTGTCTAATGTGAGTGGTAGCGGCTTTAATTTATTTAGTTAAAGCTAGAACAAGAATGGTAGGGTTAAGTTAACTAAGACCCTTAACCAGTTCAACATGATAACTAGTCTGATGGGTGGGGTTAGGTTCAGACTGACACGTAACACAGTTAAGCTAGAATGGGAGGGTTAAGTCCATAGGAACACTTAACCAACTTAACACAGTTAAGCTAGAATGGGAGGGTTAAGTCCATAGGAACACTTAACCAACTTAACACAGTTAAGCTAGAATGGGAGGGCTAAGTCCGTAGAGACACTTAACCAAACTCAAGATAGCAAAACGAGACTTGTTGAGGTTAAGTAAAGTTAATACACTTTGCCAAATTAATATGTTAACTAGACTAGAGGTTGGGGTTAAGTAAAATCTAATGCACTTAGCCAATTTTGATATGTTAGCTGGGCTAGACCGTAGGGTTAAGTAAACCTGAACAGTTAACCATTAGGTTGTGATAAAGGAATGAGGTTAAGTCTAAAACATGAAGGGATAATACTTAACCATTAATAACATGTTAGTTAAAACAGACGGGAAAGGTTAAGTTAAAAAGGAACACTTAACCAATACAGGATGAAGGGATAGGGTTAAGTAATAAGAAATATTTAACCAATATAACTTGGTTTGTGGTAGGGTTAAGTCAACGTGAATTGCCGATGACACTTAACCAGCTTAACAGGATAAATGAAGAGGGTTAAGTTAGCTTGAATTGACTAATGACACTTAACCAATCCAAATTGACGGGAAAGAGAACTAAGTAGTAAACCTTAGTTAAAAGGAGCTAAGTAGTAAACCTTAGTTAAGAAATCAACGATTCTGGAAACTAGGTGGTAAACCTTAGTTGACAAAACTAAGTAGTACTTCTTAGTATAACACGAGGAGGAGCGAACGTCCGTCTGATTAAAAAGAAGGCTCCAACGAATTGGGTTACGAAGCCCGAGGCTTCGAGGGGACGTGAGGGTACTCTTGGTATCCCTCTGTGAGGCTGCAGATGATCCGCCTGGGTCCACAGAGGTTAAGGTCTACGTAGAAGAACCAGGGTTATGCCTTGGTTGCAATACATGGCAACCTAAAGACTAGGATGGACCGGCGTGATTCGGCGAGCAAACGGTAGCCCTGTGATAGCGACTCGTCGTCTTCCATCCATCTTGAGTCAATCGAGATACGTGAAGCGGAAAGGCGGAGAACTCCAAAAGACCATATACTTGCTATCTAGTTATGGGTGAGGATGGCCATAGGATAGTGGGGCACCAGGGGCAGGCGTATAGTTCTCATTTTACAAGGTATGCCTTTCATTAGTCGAGGGAGGGGTCAAGTGGGACCATAGCCACTGGGATAAAAACAGACCTTAGCATCTGCATCGGTAGATATCTGAAAGCACCCGACCGAGTTCTGTATTCCTTGATTTGCCCTGTCACATGACTCAGACAGCACATTACAGGACATGTGCATCTAGACAAATGATAACGATTCGCGATACATGCGTGGGGAAGTATAGGAACATATACCACTCTAGGTAGTGTGTCCTAGACTTGGGGGCATCGTTCGACAGGTAGCATAGTCCCTAGTTGGACTAGGTGGCATAAACTCTGAACTCGAGAAGTGTTCAGCAAATAGCGTAAACTCTAGTTAAATCTAGAAAGCACTTGATAGAAAACCCTAGATTAGGTAATAAATAATAAATGTATGCCTGAAGGCAATGGAAACTATAGGGGTTGGGATCACGTTATCGTTACTAGTTGGAACACTAGTTAGGTGGTGCAGAGACATAGAAACCAGTATAACAAGAAAATAGCAAAGCGGCGAAAGTATTAGAGCATATCCAGTTTATCTTATCTTAGCATATCTTGTGATTATCTTGTCTAATCTTGCTGACCCTATGGTCATGGTGTAATCTTGGATTCAGTTAATTCATGTCGTTTGTTTTTCCATGTTCACATGCTAGAAGTTACTGAACTTACTCAGGCTTTATGTCTGACTTTGTTTTTCTTTCGTCTTCTTTTCTTCCGTCCCCCCCCAGGTAGTAGAGGAGGGAGTAGTATAGCTCAGGTTAAGTTGGACTGTCACTCTTTCCTAGCTTGAAGATTTGTCGAAGTTTTGCTTGGATTCTCTTTTCAGATGCTATGGCTGGTTCTTGCTACATTGGGGAATATAAATGTATTTTTATGCTTCTTTTGTAAGACAGATGACACTCTGATATTGTAAAGAAATCTTTGTACAAACTATTTTATCAATAAAGCAAAGTTTTATTTTCTGCTGTTTAATTTCTGTCTGTCTTGTAATTTATCTGCATCTTTTACCCTAAATGCTCCATAGAACTTAGTGCATTCCCTTTGTGAGTGACACTAACGGACGTGGGGTGTTACACGTGGTATCAGAGCTGAAGGTTACCAGATCAAATAAAGGATTTGAAAAAATATATTTTCAAAACGGTTTTAAAAGAAGCATTTTCAAAAGAAAAGTTTTGTTTTAAAGGCATATTCCTCAAAGCCATATGCGCTATTTTCTCTTCCTCTGTTTTCTTATCTCCTTCTTTCTTGAGTCTCTGGGGCTCCTGGCTTTCTGGGAGGTAACCTCATCCAAGGGCAAAGTAGTAACCGACTTCCATCTAGGGCTGTGGTTGTTTCACTTACGGCCAGTTTTCTTTCAAGCTTATAGGGTTTTTTGTACGATGGAAGCAGCTTTCGAGAGATTTGTCAACATGACTACACACGGAAGGGGATGAGGAGTTTGGCTAGGGAGCACAACCCTAGGATGAGGAATTCATGGATGTAGATTTAGCTCACGAAGGAGGAAGAGATTATAAAACCTAAGACAAGAGGAAGTATCTTTACTAGGGAATGATATGGCATATAATTAAGGGCAAGGGCAAGAACGAGGAACAAGGTTTTCAGAAGGGCAAGAACCTACTTTCACCACCAAGCGTACCTAGGAGAAAGGTAGTAAAGTTCTGTTGGAAGAGTCTAGTTTTGCTGTTCGTACTCTTTCCTTTGGTTTTAACTCTTCGCATTTGTTCATATCCACTTCCATAGTTGAGTCTCTGCACCATAGTACTTATATAGTAGAAAGATCCCACTAGAGTCTCAAATCCAATTGGTGGTCCGACCAGTTTATTTTTGGTTAGTAGGGATTTGAGAATAGCTATCGAGTTTATTTATAACATCTCACATAGATCATCTAAGTTCGGAGGAGATATTCCTTGGGTGCTTGTCTGATATTGGTTTAGTCCTTTGGGGCTTGTACTTGAGGGATGTCGAGTTCGACTAGGATGGTTTGCATGAGAGATGAATAGATGTGACAGGAACTCTAAAAAGCACGTAGTAACCTTTCGACCCTTATAGTTATGGCATGGCGGATAAGAGGGAGACCTTTAATCATCTTAGTACATATACTTGGTGCCGTAAGTGACATCTGTTTATTTTGGAAATGGAGATCAGAAACTTCACAACCGTGAAGTTAAATTAGTTAAGATATAGTGGAGTAAAGCTCAAGAAGGCTAGATACTAGCATCATACCCTTTTCCTTAAGGGTGCATCCTTGATTTCTTTGTTTAGGAGCTTTGCGCATAATTGTTTCTCTCTTTCCAAAGTATATCCTCCAGGTCATATCTTTGATCCTTAGGTAGAAGCCAATGGATATAAACATGTATTTGAAACATGTTATGATTGGTGGTTGCTAATGGTTGCTCGTGGATGCATATGCATACGTATTAGGCACTAGATCAAGTTCGGACGCTTGCATATTGCATTTACAAATATGTATTTGTTTGTAAGTTGAACTTGATATGTTATCATATGGATGTTGCATATGGATGAATGGTTGTGCACACATGTAGTATTTACATAACTAAGGATGCTTGCATACATGATTGGATGCATGGCACTGACATGATTCGCATTAAGGAGGTCAACTGAATCAGTAGACCGCCTGATTTTGCATTAGATAAAGACATATACACACACTATGCATATAAACATGAAAGCATTAGAAATCATTTAAGGACAGTGAATGCCTGTGATTGGATGGTTGAGTAAGATTGGATTGTAGGACACATTCTTCCTAACTTGAAGATTTCGGGGACGAAATCATTTTAAGTGGGGGAGAATGTAACACCCCATGATTCTGTAACTCTAAGATTCACAAATCTAGGCAGAATTAAAAGTTAAAATCAAAATCAAGGGAAATGGGCTGTGCCATTGCGTTCGTCTCGGAATTCTACATAAAAACGAGTCCGAGTTTGCGTAAATCGGAGTCCATATGAGGAAGATATGGCCTCCGGAAGTTTCAGCAAGGTTCAAATTTCAAAACAGACTCAGAAGCGGGCTGGGCGGGAAATTTCCCGCCCAGGACCCAGGTCGACTGGGTAGTCGACCCCCCCAGGTCGACTGGGGAGTCGACTGGGTAGTCGACCCACCCCCTAGGTCGACTGGGCAGTCGACCCCCCCTCCCCCGCTTTTTCCAGCTTCCTGAACCAGATTCGTTTCTCTGTATTTGGACGCCCTTCTGACCAGATTCGTTGACTTCTACACTATCTAAACAGCCCTGGTCTTCTTCTCTATTCACAATTCTTTTCTATCCTTATGCTGCCTCTGAGAAAATATATCAATAAATAAAAATTAGAAGATAGTACGAAAATCCAAGACAAGGTTATGCTGCTCAAGTTGTCTAGAAGATATTCAAAGCTTCAAGATAAGGATTAAAGGCTAAACGTCGCACGAATCATAGCAACGCCTCCTTTCTATTCTAATCTAATCTCTGTAAGTCAGTTATTTCTAGATTTGAACGTTTTTCTCCGTTCGTGACATGAAATTAAAGGAATAAAAGAATATGCCAAATCTCTCTCTCTCTCTCTATTCGAATCAGTGCCTATACTCTTGAACCTAATTAAAAACTGTTATGATTCGAGGACAAATAAGACCGTGACTATTAAACTATGGACCTTAAAACCATATGCCTATGAATATGAACATTTGCCTATGACTATGAACATTGCCTATGACTATGGACATTGCCTATGACTATGGACATTGCTTATGACTGTGACTGCGACCGTGACTATGAGGATTATTTCCTTGACTAAGCCTATGCCTTCGATTAGGAAATATAAACTATTGCCTATGACATAACAAGGACATCTGTGATTAAACACCTGTGATTCATGACTAGGAAAGTGTTGCTTAAGTTTTGTGACTATGAAATTGGGTCTAAACCCGATCATCTATTCTATCTATTTTTGGTTATCTTTGGTTTTAGACCTTGGGAATTTACCTATTAAGTTAGGTCTACCCATGTTCTTGAACCGACGTCTCTATTCTGTCTATTCTTGGTTTTCTTTGGTTTTAGACCTTGGGAATTTACCTATTAAGTTAGGTCTACACATGTTCTTGAACCGACGTCGTTATTCAACCCTTTTTATGCCAGTTAGTATGTCTATCTTTTGCATAGCATCTTTGGTTCATTCCCTATTTTCTACGAACTTAGCTTTATTTATAATCTAGACTGAATCACGATTATACGAAGGGTGGGAATGCGGTTTGGGAAAAATATTAAATTTACTAAAAACGTAGTTTAACTTGGAAATTGGCATAAATTGGGAACATGTATTATGGCATGTTCATAGAAATGCAAATTGGATAAATTTGACATGAATTATAAGATGAGTAATTTGAATCTAGTATTGACATGAATAGTGAACTAGAGTAATAAGTCTAGAATTAGAATGTTGAATCGGAATTGGATTAGTTAATTTGGCACGGTAAGTATATTGGCATAAATGTGAAATTGGCCATAATTGGGAGTAATTGGCAGGTTTAGAAAAATCATGGTTAGTGACACTTAATTTGGTATAGTCCACATACCAAAAAGCATAAATATGATTTAGAAGGGGAAATGGGCCATAAGAATGAATGTAGACAATTTACATTAAAAGAGTAATTAGGAAATAAGTAAATTAGAAATAATTTACTTATAGAATTTGGCCTGAATGAGGAAATATAAATTTAGACAAATTAAAGGTTTATTAACGACATCTCTTTTAATGACACACCAGAAAGTTCTAGGGTGACAGAGAGGATAGTGTCTAGGCTTGGGTTTGGAAAATACAAGTTTCCTTCTCTCCCTGGCTATCCCTAACTGATCCGACGAACGGGATGGTTACTTTCAAAACTTGATTTGAAAATAAATTGAAACCCTTTGAACTTAGAAAACCCGAATATGCCTAGCCCGAGGTTAGATTGAGTTGCGATGTAAACCTGCCCGGAACCAACCAGCACATCCTGTAGTCGCAACAATACCTGTCTAATGTGAGTGGTAGCGGCTTTAATTTATTTAGTTAAAGCTAGAACAAGAATGGTAGGGTTAAGTTAACTAAGACGCTTAACCAGTTCAACATGATAACTAGTCTGATGGGTGGGTTTAGGTTCAGACTGACACGTAACACAGTTAAGCTAGAATGGGAGGGTTAAGTCCATAGGAACACTTAACCAACTTAACACAGTTAAGCTAGAATGGGAGGGTTAAGTCCATAGGAACACTTAACCAACTTAACACAGTTAAGCTAGAATGGGAGGGCTAAGGCCATAGAGACACTTAACCAAACTCAAGATAGCAAAACGAGACTTGTAGGGGTTAAGTAAAGTTTATACACTTAGCCAAATTAATATGTTAATTAGACTAGAGGTTGGAGTTAAGTAAAATCTAATACACTTAGCCAATTTTGATATGTTAGCTGGGCTAGACCGTAGGGTTAAGTTAACCTGAACACTTAACCATCAGGTTGTGATAAAGGAATGAGGTTAAGTCTAAAACATGAAGGGATAATACTTAACCATTAATAACATGTTAGTTAAAACAAACGGGCAAGGTTAAGTTAAAAAGGAACACTTAACCAATACAGGATGAAGGGGTAGGGTTAAGTAATAAGAAATATTTAACCAATATAACTTGGTTTGTGGTAGGGTTAAGTCAACGTGAATTGCTGATGACACTTAACCAGCTTAACAGGATAAATGAAGAGGGTTAAGTTAGCTTGAATTGACTAATGACACTTAAACAATCCAAATTGACTGGAAAGAGAACTAAGTAGTAAACCTTAGTTAAAAGGAGCTAAGTAGTAAACCTTAGTTAAGAAAACAACAATTCTGGAAACTAAGTGGTAAACCTTAGTTGACAAAACTAAGTAGTAATTCTTAGTATGACACGAGGAGGAGCGAACGTCCGTCTGATTAAAAAGAAGGCTCCAACGAATTGGGTTACGAAGCCCGAGGCTTCGAGGGGACGTGAGGGTACTCTTGGTATCCCTCTGTGAGGCTACAGATGATCCGCCTGGGCCCACAGAGGTTAAGGTCTGCGTAGAAGAACCAGGGGTATGCCTTGGTTGCAAACATGGCAACCTAAAGACTAGGACGAACCATCGTGATTCGGCGAGCAAACGGTAGCCCTGTGATAGCGACTCGTCGTCTACCATCCATCTTGAGTCAATCGAGATACGTGAAGCAGAAAGGCGGAGAACTCCAAAAGACCATATACTTGCTATCTAGTTATGGGTGAGGATGGCCATAGGATAGTGGGGCACCGGGGGCCGGCGTATAGTTCTCATTTTACAAGGTGTGCCTTTCATTAGTTGAGGGAGGGGTCAAGTGGGACCATAGCCACTGGGATAAAAACAGACCTTAGCATCTGCATCGGTAGATATCTGAAAGCTCCCGACCGAGTTATGTATTCCTTGATTTGCCCTGTCACAGGACTCAGACCGCACATTACAGGACATGTGCATCTAGACAAACGATAACGATTCGCGATACATGCGTGAGGAAGTATAGGAACATATACCACTCTACGTAGTGTGTCCTAGACTTGGGGGCATCGTTCGACAGGTAGCGTAATCCCTAGTTGGATTAGGTGGCATAAACCCTGAACTCGAGAAGCGTTCAGCAGATAGCGTAAACTCTAGTTAAATCTAGAAAGCACTTGATAGAAAACCATAGATTAGATCTAGGTAATAAATAATAAACGTATGCTGAAGGCAATGGAAACTACAGGGGTTGGGATCACGTTATCGTTACTAGTTGGAACACTAGTTAGGTGGTGCAGAGATATAGAAACCAGTATAACAAGAAAATAGCGAAGCGGCGAAAGTATTAGAGCATATCCAGTTTATCTTATCTTAGCATATCTTGTGATTATCTTGTCTAATCTTGCTGACCCTATGGTCATGGTGTAATCTTGGATTCAATTAATTCATGTCGTTTGTTTTTCCATGTTCACATGCTAGAAGTTACTGAACTTACTCAGGCTTTATGTCTGACTTTGTTTTTCTTTCGTCTTCTTTTCTTCCGTTCCCCCCAGGTAGTAGAGGAGGGAGTAGTATAGCTCAGGTTAAGTTGGACTGTCACTCTTTTATAGCTTGAAGATTTGTCGAAGTTTTGCTTGGATTCTCTTTTCAGATGCTATGGCTGGTTCTTGATACATTGGGGAATATAAATGTATTTTTATGCTTCTTTTGTAAGACAGATGACACTCTGATATTGTAAAGAAATCTTTGTACAAACTATTTTATCAATAAAGCAAAGTTTTATTTTCCGCTGTTTAATTTCTATCTGTCTTGTAATTTATCTGCATCTTTTACCCTAAATGCTCCACAGAACTTAGTGCATTCCCTTTGTGAGTGACACTAACGGACGTGGGGTGTTACAATGGCGAGGCTTGAGGACCGGAATCGCGGATAATCCATTGAGATGACTTAGCGTCTAGATCAATGCTTGGCAGAGTTTGCAAAAAAGTGCACCCGCTTTCCTTCCTCAGCCGGTTCCGCAGATGATGAATAGTGATGGAGTTTGAGGTATGTTCTTTGTCGGGTACATATGACTGTGGGTTGATATGACTATGTGTTGATATTCTGTATGTATTATGATGGCAAACGTTGATGGAAGTTTTGATGGTTGACTTGATGGTAGACTTGTTGCGGTAATCTTGATTTGGTTGACTTTATGTTAGACTTGATTATTTATGTTAATTATGATGGTAGACTATGTGGTGTATACAAATTTATGCATTGTATAATTGTTGGTTTGAGTATGTGGTTCAATTTATGATGTTTTTTTGTTTTTGTTGATTTTTTTAGTTAAAATTGGTTTTATTTGATATTTACTTGGTATATGGTATGCTGAGATTGTACATTGTTGCTGATATGATGTTTTGAGTGATAAATGTAGTTTGAAGGATAAATAACAGCTGAATTACAAAAAAAGTGCAGGTTTTCCAATGGATTCCAACGACTTATAGATCCACGAATCTGTATAGGTTTCCGACAGCTTACAATGGTTTGTTGGCATAGTGTATGTAACGTCCCGCAATTCCATACTATTTGAGTTGACTACATACATCACACGTCCAACCCAAATATCACAGAAATACGAATCATTTTTTTTAGAAGAAAAAGATAGAAGAAGAATAGAAATAACAACACAGATTCTCACATCACAGCGGAACAAAATATATTATATTATAACTTTTGAAATACAAAATTTTAACTGTACTTATCAGAGTACAACACTTACAACATAGCGGAAATAAAAATACAATATATCTAACACTGAAGCCTCCTGCTCCAAACTCCTTTAGATAGATCTGTAAAATCCTGAAGTACTTGACTGCCCGTACAAATTGGGGCACACAAGAGTTTTGGTAAAACAAAACAGAATAAACTCTGGGTCTGTCATGGGACTGGTATGAGTAAACAATCTAAAACAGTTTGAGAAAATAAACGATATCTCGTAAGACCATGCCGTATAACACGGAATGGGTTTTCCCCATATGAGAATCCAAAACACTTGATTCAACTTTCAAAATCCTTTTGAATGAAAACAATAATCTTTATATCAAAACTATTTTGATATTATAATAATGTCTAAATCAAATAAATAGAAATCTAGTGGGACGTTTACATCTCACGTTCCACATGTATATAATATACAAACAAAACCTCGAGTAGTTATTGGGTAATGCATTTCCAACTATGACAAGGTATGGAACCACCTTCCGATAGTGTATCTCTAGAGGAGAATACATTGGGTTCAACAAGAACATCTTGTAACTCGGCCACACATGACCGACCACTCATTTCGCTTGAGTGTATCGAATGTATATCACCAACGGTTGGGATCATCAACCGTTTCCCGAATGGGACAGCATCGAATAGAATAAAGAATGAAATGAATTTCTCTAGATAGGTGATGATACAACCTAACTAGGAGCTACACGCTTAGCCATGCTGCCGGCCGATTTTTGTCATTTCCCGGTTGTTAAGGCCTGAGGCTACGATTACTTATCATTGGCTTAGCACAATCATTTTGATTGCCACATTGCCAGATCCGTTAATCATTAATTGATTTGCACAAATATATTCTAGATATTATGCTAAGAGAATAAATTCTCCGCCACCATATATATTTATACAGACCAACATATGCGATCATTGGAAATACTCTGTCAGACATTCGTCCATATACGTTCGTTCTAGGAATGAACGAAATCGAAGGCACAATTTCCATTAATGGAAAAAGCCCTTGCACTACATTCCGTCTTTGATTATCTTCATATAATCTGATTCTTAATGCTACTGCCAATACAGAGTGGTTCTCGGATAATAATCCAACCGATCTCTTCATATTAACAACGATATTGGCAGATACTTCAATAGTCGATTATTTAACTATCGAAGAAAACAAACATTCATTCAAATCACTAAACAAATCACTGTGCCTTTAATTAATATTTCATTAATTAAAACACTTCTCTATTTCCTTATCTATATTCGTTAACATGATATTTTCGATAATCATTTTGCCCTCTTACGCTATTTGGAAAACATTTCCATATATCGACTCATTTTACTTTCTATATGTAGAAAATATGTTCTACTTATAATTGGAAAACATTCCAATTACTTATCTCTCTTCTCGACTCATTTGTTTCCATACTTAGGAAATCTTTTTTATTATTTTCCAAAATTCCACTTCCTTGGGTTAAAACGAATGTTGTGTAAAACATCGTTACGACAACCCAGAATACTGCATTCAACTAATGTTATTCAAACATTTATCTTCGAGGCATAATCATGCTATTTATTAGTTAAAAACGAAATCAATAAGTTAGGGTATAACTACCTCTCATACCTTGACTGAAAACATCATTAACTTCAAAACAGAGAAGACCACTTAACTCGAATAATCAACACCATACAAACCCATTATTCATTTTAAAAATATATTAATTTCTCTTTCTATTTTTACTAGATTTAATTGTAGATTTCCTTTTGCTTTATAATATTCTCTTTTAAGTTCGTTTCCTTATCGAATTCCATATATATCGATATGTTGATTTCTAGTTATCAATTTTTCTTAAAAAAATTCTATCTACTTAAATTTCCAGAAAATTTCGCCATAACCTCCTTTGTAACAATTAGTAGTTCAAACCTCAACTCGCCTCTCTAGGCCCTTTCCATTCTAAAAGAAAATCAAAAAGCCAAGTGGCTTGCCGATTCGGTGCATAAAACCTCATATGAAATTTAAACATGTACCTTTTTGTCAGGCACACGAATTATAGTCTTCATACACTTTATTCCATACCTGTCTAACCCATATACGTCCATTCCCAATTTATTCTAACTCAATCTGGTCATTTTAATTCAATTCGTTAATTTATTCCCTAATTAGCTCTTTTGCCTATTCAACTATTCAATTGAACATATCACGTTCATATAGTATTTTTAAATTGGTTATAAACCAATCAAATTCCATTTTTTAGTTCAAGTTTCATATTCGATTTCGAATATAAATTTATAAACCCAATTTAATTATCCAAAGCCAATTTCAATTCAAACTCCATTAACTAATTACTACTCAAACTAGTTAATTCAATTCAATAATTAACAAAATATGATTTTTGTTTCAAAAATCATTTCATTACTCCACTTGAGTTCAGATATATTTTATAACTTAATTTCCTATAATGAATTCCCATTCCCTTTGAAATAAATTATTTTATTTTATTTGATATAATTGATTCCCAATTATCAATCCTTTGGTTTTTTTCAATCCAGATTATATTCTGAATTCTGGAAGATAATCAATCTTCCCATTTTAAAACACTTTCCAATTCACTTTTAAATTCATACTTGAATTTAAACGTCTAAATTATCTAATGATAATTTATTTCACTAGTCTTATAACATCATTTGTAAATCCAACTTCCTTGTTTTATACATTAAAACAAGCTTTCCATTTCAAATTCCATTTCAAATCAAATTCCTTTTATGTTTAGAATTCGAGAATAAAAACTGATGTTTCCTTTTTGTGAAATGATTTCAACTTTCTATTTTTAAATTCAAACTTGAATTTAAAATTTCGAATTATCTTCTAATAATTAATTTGCCACAATTATATCAACGTTTATAAATTTACTTGTTTTATATATTAAAACCAGTTCCATTTAAAAATCTATTTAAAAACCAAAATCTTATTTTTGAATATTCAATTTATCTTAACTTATCCATATATAACATAGAATCTATTTTCATATTTAAATTTAACTTCAATTTAATAAAATCCTAATATTTTTCTAGACATATTTTATTTAAATAAATTCGAACTAATCGAATTCAAATCAAAAATCCTTATGGATTTCTTTTAGTTCAATTTATATTCTGAACATCAGAATAAATTTCATCATTTACTTCTTTAAAATGATTCCCCATTTCTATTTTTAAATTCACATTTGAATTTAAATATTTAAATTATCAAATGATAATTTTTCCACTTCAATCATAAACACCATTTATAAATTCATTTTAAATTCCCGGTTTATCCAATGAAAACCATTCCATTTTATTAATAAACAACGTTTATAAATTTAATTCAATTTCCGGTATTATTTAATTATAAACATCATTTATAAATTCACTTCAAATCCCGCATTATTAACTTATAAACAACGTTTATAAATTCAATACTTGTTTTATATATTAAAACAAGTTAATATTTTTATAGCCCATTCAAAATTCAAATTCTCTTTTAGATAAAATTTTCCCGTTAAATCTCAAATATCATTTTCGTGATATTTTTATATATCAACATTTTAGCCCAGTGATATTTAAACATTCAAAAACACACCATTATCAACCCCAGGTTTTCTAACACATCATATATGATAATATATATGAAAATAAACAAATAATAATATTTTTGAGGAATCCAGCCGGATTCCTCCAACCTGTTTTCCTGCGTCCACATACATTAGCCAACATTAATAATACCCATCCGCTTCGAGGCGGGATATTACGGTATAGAAGGTCATCCACTATCATAGCGTTGAGCGCATAGGGTCATCCGCTAATGATACTGCAGGCATCCGCTAATGGTACTACGGGAATCCAATCACCCATATATATATATATATATATATATATATATATATATATATATATATATATATATAACCACAAACCAATCCTAAGTAACTAATATATATTTCATAGCCAGAATAAGATTTTAATGCAACCAAACAACCAACAGACAAATATTTTTGACAAATAAAAATAATCCTATAAAAACGAAGTGAGATTTACTCACCGAAATTTGCATTTGTCGAATACTTGTTTATTTCAAATCATTTGCTACGAATCTTCTCGAATGAATTCGCACCTACGATAATTTGATTTAAATTTATTGATTAACATTTATTTATTTAAATGAACTATTTAGACAAATAAATAAATTTCCTATATTTTACTTCTTTTAATGGTCACTAAATTAAATTTAAATTAACCAATAAAATTAAACTATTCTGTGTATTATTAAACAATTATATATTTAACATTTAAATAAATTAATAACAAATTTAATTACCTGTTATTATCTCTAATGCTTCTTCCTGTTATTATAACAAATTTGAGCCATCCTTTCACTATACAACTCGTCAAAATCACCACTACATAATTCGAGCTACATCATCCTTAGCTTATGAGTTTTCTCGACTAGTCTCAAGATCAAACCTTGTATAACAAGATTATCAATTTTAATTACCCGATTATATTATTTCTAACTAACTAAGTTTTAAATAAGGAAACCACTATAATCTAATTTAATTACCTTAATATTCCATTCACAATATCTCCGTGAATTAACGACACAGGCTACCATCCTTCTCTAACACGACAATGGCTAGATCTGATAAAACCCAATTCCTAAAATTACAGTCGAACCCCCTCGTAGAACAAATTCACGCAATATCCCCTTCCCAATCGCAACCTTCTCCTGTCGACGCACTGCAAGAATTGAGTGCGACATGTATTCGATCAGAATACCTCTAAATCACGGTTAGTCGCCACCTTCATGAAGTCGAATCCCAAATTTGAACCCCCAATCGATCACCAAAGCTGCATCGTTCAACAAAGAAAACAACCGTTGGTAAATGATGCGTTCTAGCTAGTTTGGTCATCCTGAGTTCACCCAAACATCCCACCTACACTTCGACATCACTGACTCGCCAGAACCCCAAAATTTTGAAATCCCTAATCGATGCTTAACCCTAGGTCGATAGTTCAAGCTTAGACAATCTTCCCTCATTCTCTTCAATGTTCGAGCCTCAGGGGATCGCTGTGAAATCCTGGGTCGAAATGGAACAGTCGAATATCTCAACCAAACTACGAGCTTCAAATACGAGGCTTTGATTCACTGAGAAATGGAAATAAAGAGAGAAAGGGACATCGACCATTTTTATTTGTGTTGAAACTATTCGATTTTCACACGGAATAGGAAGAAATGCTTTTTAAAGTGGACTTCGATTTATATTCTTGTTTTTGACAACGATGGGAAATAATCGACCTTAGTTTTTACAGAGAAAGGAAATGAAAATAAGAAGGGGGTTTGTCGAGTTTAAATAAATGAAGATTACTTAGGTAGTAAGGAATAAGTAAGTAGCTTAGGTACAATGTAATTAATTTGATTTGACTTCTGCTTAATATGATTTTGTCTTGATCTTATCCATATTATTTTATATTAATAATATAATTTGGGGTAACGAACACCAATTCGAGCACAACAATCGACGTTTGTAGCGTTATACCACTATTTTGAACACACTGGAACAGGTTTTCGAAGTCCAGTTCGATCATATGGGGAAGATATTAATTTAAATCTATATAAATTATATTTCAAATAAATTCCTCGATAATAAATAAATTTATTATTGTTCATATTTCAAATAAAATTTATATAAATTATCTCAATTATTTTTGGTTCAGTTCTAACTTCGGAATCAATTATATTTCGTATTACGATAATCTAATATATTCGATATTAAATCAGAAATCGATTTTTAAATTGATAACTTAATATAAAAATTCATTTATATTATCAACTCAATATTTAAAACGATATTAAATATTTAAAATTAATTGATCAAAAATCTGGGTCGTTACATTCTTCCCCTCTTAAAAGAATTTCGTCCTCGAAATTACTAAGGTAGGAAAAATGCTACAAGCCCATTTACTTTTCCAAGACTCATTTATGTTGAAAATCGACATTTTATATTTCAACGATTTTAGTTCCAACCCAACTTTTGTTTTCATTTATATTCCATCCAAATTGATTTTAACCAATTTATTCACTTTGATCCATTTAACTTGCTTAAGTTAAATTTAATTCTAGAATTCAAATCCCCAAGCTTTTATTTCTAGTCCTTCTGAAATCACACAAATATACACCTATATTTATAACCATTTCAAATTAAAAACATTTGAATTTTCCAAATCAACTTGTTTTCTTTCAAACAAATTTCCACCAAAAACTTTTCTAAGGCAACATCCATCACTTAGAAACCCGGAAATGAACACCGACATTGCTGCAGTCATCATTAGAATTATTTTCCAGCCACTGAAGTGAGATCAGTGCTTTACCACTTTCAAAATCCATCCTCATATGATGTTTATTCAGAATCCTTCAAAAGTAAAGCTATATTGTTCTAATATTCTTCAGAAAATATCTTCAAACTTCCCAGGATTTAAATTCCAAATTCTGGTTTGAATTCAATTTTAATTCATCTCATTTTTATATTTAATTCATAAACAAATTCTATTTTGGTTATATATAACCATTCCAATTTTTATAATCTAATTTGATTATAATATTAACATCCAGCACATCCATATATTATAATAATTTCAGAAATTTATTCTTTTTCTATCAAAAATAGAATTTTTGGGTAAAATTATTTCATTTACCCACTTTTAACCAATATTGTGTCAAAATTTTCTGTTCAAGTGTTTATAAATTCCTATCGACTTCGTGGCATCCAACAATTCGATCAAAATTCATAAGACGCTTAACAGACGAGCCAACACAGCATAAAACAATTTTTATACTAATTAACAAATACGCTCTCTCGTATATATACATTCAACTCATTCTAGTGTACTACTGAACCTATCTCTCATGAGCACAACCCCAACAAAGCCTAGGTGTTCGCTCAACCTAAGCTCTAATACTGTAACAACCCGGAAAATCTGAACCATCTTAAATTTTTTAAATTGGCTATTTTAGTGAATATTAAATATTTAAAATAAATATTTTAAATAATAATGACGAAGAGTATGTTTGAATCGAAGTTTGAAAATAAATATAATTATTTCAAATTATAAACATGGCCTGAAATGGAGCGGTAGTTTCAAAATTTCAATTCAAACTTTGACTTACTGTACCGGGTGCAGAATGAAACGGATTTTAGTGAAACCAAAAATATTTAAATCTGTTAGTGATTATTTTCTAACGAATCTGAAAAATCGAAGTTTCATAGCAGGAGTAAAAAGTTATGGCCAAATGAATTTTCAGAAAGGTCGCTATAGAATTTATATAGCCCGTGAAAATAGACAATTTGCAAACGACCTCGGAATTCGACGAAACCACTTTTGTTGGATCCAGGATGTCAAATGATTGCTAGGTTTCAAATTTCATAATTTTTGAAGCTAGTATGTGAGCGTGGCAAAGAAAAATGTGTTTTGGTCAATTACAGTTAAATTGGATTGACCAGAAAATGGCCATTTTTCAAACAGTCTAAGAATTCGACGAAACGAGTTTTGTTGGGACCGTATCGTCAAAACATAACTAGATTTATTTTTCGGGAATTTTTAGAATCAGTATGTGACCCCGACAGATTAAAATGTACGTTCAAATAAAATATTGAATGTTTTATATTTTAATTTGAAGAGAAACTGACCGAAATAGTTGAATGGGCCAACGAAACATATCCCACGGTGTTCGGAATGGGGGTATTTAGCTGGTGGCGATAGTCGTTGGGTTTGGATTGGAGTTATTATGTGAAGAGGGGTATTTTTAAATTTTTTAAAATATATAAATAAAAAAGAATTCCCTGGGCCAATCACAACACGACATCGCTATTCTCTCTCCCCGTATCAGCATCGACGAACGGTGGTTTCTCTTCAAACCTTCCCTCCCTGATTCCTTCTCCTACAAGCCAAATCAGCCGATGCCCCAGTTGGGTTTTTTGAAGAGCTCGATCACCTCTCCACGTCTATAGCCGGAGCACCACCTATCGTTACTTGTGTAGGGAGATCCGACGCCGAGAAGTCGAAGACTTCACATCGTCGCCGCCAACGATTGGAGCCACCGAAGTGGACCCCACCCACCCCCCCACGCGTAGAGTGCCTTCCCAAGCTCTTCGAGGTGGTAAACTCTGATCGTGTCAACGTGCTACGGATTTGCAGAAAATCGCGACCCTAGTTTTGAACATTTCAGAAAGGTAACGACTGTTTTTATTTTAAACTATTCTATAGCACTTTAAAGCGCTACGGTTTATGATTTCACTGTAAAAATCATATCTTTTTGCTATTTTGATGAAATCTAATGAAATAAGAGACAGTGGACTCATGTGGACGTCTTCTACATTCTAGAAGAGACCGCATATTTTTTTGAGCCTTCTGCTATTTTTGGTGGAGTGGAACCTAATGTGAGATTTCTTATTTATAAACGATATGGAAAACAATGATGTATAAATTATATAGTCGATGTATGAGTTATATAAGCGTTGTACACCTCATGTATAAGCGTTGTATAAGTTGTATGTTCGACGTATAAGTTATATATGCATTGTAAAAACTATATATGCATTGAAATAAATTGAAATGAATTGAAGTGAATTGAAATATATTTATATACGAATATATATATATACTCTCCTCGTCCACAGACCATGAACCGTATATATTGGTTGTGATACTTTTTGGATTATTGGTTGATGTGAAATTTGGTGAATACCATGAATGGTTGATTGGAAATGATTGATTGTGATTGAA
This sequence comes from Allium sativum, assembly GCA_030737875.1. Taxonomy (NCBI): domain Eukaryota; kingdom Viridiplantae; phylum Streptophyta; class Magnoliopsida; order Asparagales; family Amaryllidaceae; genus Allium; species Allium sativum. The sequence goes on from CM060921.1 coordinate 781,799,118, forward strand.
ATTCCAATAGGATTAGTATATGGGAAAATTCGCCTTCTTGCGAACTACATATTGAAAATCCCCATTGTCAAAAACCGTGATGTTTTAAGGTAGAGCGAGGAGCCGTACTAGGGACGGTGCCAGTTTTAACTACCCTGTCGTTATGCTGCCGAAATTTTGAATAATATTCATGTGTTAGAATTATTTTCATGTGTTGAAACTATATTCGCGTGCTGAATAGAAATTCATGTGTTGAATAGAAATTCATGTGTTGAATGTGTTCGAGTTTTGAAATAAATTGTTTTATAATAAAAATCACATTTTTATTATATATATAGCCTATATAAAATATTCGTATTTTAAATAAATTGTTTTAACACCAAAAATAACATTTTTACCTTATGTATAGACTATATAAAATAATCGTGTTTTGAAATAAATTGTTTTACAATAAAAATCACATTTTTATTATATATATAATAGAAAATATTCATGAGGACTAGAACGATAAAAATCATATTTTATCGTATGTGTGAAGTCGAAAACGTTCATGTGTTGAATATATAGATTGAACAATAAAATCTACATTTTTATTGCGAATATGAAGTGTTAAAAATGGTGATGTGTGGAATAAATATTTTTGATGATAAAAATATCATTTTTATCAAATATATAAAGTGGATATAGTTTTGAAATCAAAGAAAGGATTATATATATATTATTAAAATAAATCGAATAACGAACCTGCAGTTCGTGTTTTGAAACCGTGATTTCAAACGACTAGTGCGGGAGATCCGACCATCGGAATTTCGCGAAACCACAACCGTTGGGTTCGCCTTGGAAATATCTTTCCAACGGCACAACTTTGTAAAGATCCAACGGTTGGATTATCTGGAATGTTTAATTCAAATCTAAAGAAAAACAGCACCAGAATCGATTATATTTATATACATATAAATATAATTAAATTAAATCGAATAACGACGTTGTATTTCGTATTTTGAAATCATAACTTCAAACGATTGTACCGGGAGATCCGACTGTCGAATTTTCCCAAAACTGAATATGTTAGGTTCGTTTTGAAAAGATCTTTTTAATGATATAAAATTTGTGAAGATCCAACGGTTAGATTTTCAGATATGTGTAAATCAAATCTGGAGAAAAATAGCGCCACGATCGCGTTATGACCTGAAGCGTCATTTGAATGAATCAGCTATTTTTAAATAAACAAAAATAGCGATAAATCGTGACAGAATATTATAAACGATATGGAATGGAAATAAACTGAATTTGCTCGGTTTATGTGATATTTGATGGTTGAATGTGTTTGGCGTGAAAATTACACTAAAGAATAGAATTAGTGATATCGAATAATTTAACCATTGAAATGAATTGATTTGAAATTCTAAATATACGTAAATTGTTTGAAAAGGCCTAGTTGATTCTCATTTCAAATAATTGTTCGATGAGTGAAAGTCAAAGATATGAAGACGATGCAAGACCGATGATCTTCACGTCGAATGGAGGGGTGCTACTGATGCTCATGATATAAGTAGCTACCTTGACGGGGCTGAAGTGGTAGCCACCCGGACATACTTGTGGATTGTACGGATCTGCGAGGTATCGAGTGCCTCCAGTTTCGTTCAAACCCCGAACGAACGTGTAAATGTACTGTGCGTCTAACATTGGATTTTGTTCTGTGCTGATTGATCTCTATTAAATATATATTTGTTTGGCGGCGGAGAATTTATTCTCTTTCTTAACGCCCTTCTCTAAGACGTACGAGCTCAGAGGTTATATATCGATAACAATCAGTCGCATGGAGTGAATTGCCTGGGTGGCATGCCTAAGGGGCAGACGATCAAGGCTTCTATTGAAAAGCAAAGTCTTGTAGTTGATGATCAAAGCACGGCCTGTGTGGCATAGCTTTGTGTATAGCTTTGTTTCGCGAGCCTCACACCCCGGTATGAGCCAGAAACGGTAGAAGGACTTCAGGGAGGACATGCGTTTCCTTCTAGCTAGGAGTGGTGCTTTGGGTTTTGCACGCCCAGGTATTTTACTTATGTGGATGATGGAAAGCGAGGCCTCAGTTTGCTTCGGTCTCTTCGGAGCCGATGGTGTGGTCAGATATGACCAGTGACGTCCCATAGGGCGGGGAAACGCAGTGTTCAGGAATTTTAATCCACATCGGTGGACCGGCCCTGACGATCCAAGGCTTGACTGAGTACTTGCCTGAGACACGGGCTAGAGCGTCTCAAATTCGGTAAGGACTATCTTTTGCCTTGGTTCATGATGGAAATCCAATTTCCAAATACGACACCGTGCGGTTTTGATTGTATATATATGACGAAATGATATATGGTACCCGTGCCATCTATGATTGATAGTTATGATTAAAACTGTTTTTGAAACATTTAAACACTAGTAATAATATCAAATGCTTTTGTTTTATTCGTATCAAGCATGTTTTGGCCATTATAAGGTAAAACTCTATCCTCCGGTTTGTGTTGCATTGTGTGATGGGAACTGAGTCTTATAATGGCTTCATTTTATAAAAAGCATTGCGATGTTTAAAAGTTTTATTTGTTTTAAAGCACTGGCAATCCAACGGAGTAAACCCGTTCCGCGAAAGTGGCGTGGTCCCGTGATTAGCCATATTGTAAAATGTGTTAAGTAGATTTCTCATATCAGTCCCATGACTGACTCGTAGTTTGTTTCACTTGCAAACTCGGGTGCCCCTATTTCTACACGGGAAGCCTTGTAGTCAGGTTTTAGCAGGCTCTTTCTGGATAGCTGGAGCTGAAGATGGATTCTATCATTTATCTCTTTTTATGTTGTTCAGCTCCTATTGTACATATTATGTTTTGTTTTCTGCTGTAGACATTTATGTATAGCTGAACTGTATTTGTAAATAATCCTATGTACTGTGTAACTCTGATGATTATATTTATCCAGTGTATTCTATTGTACATTATCTGGAGTATTTATTTATTTCTGTTTTGTTATAGGTTTATGTGTTATATTCCAAAGATTACCCTTGCCACCGTCTTATCGGGGTTTAGGGTCCGTTATAGATACCAACTGTAACGGCCCATGAATTCGTACTATCTGAGTTGAATACATACATCACACGTCCAACCCAAATATCACAGAAATACAAATCATTTTTTAGAAGAAAAAGACAGAAGAAGAACAGAAATAACAACACAAAATCTCACATCGTAGCGGAACAAAATATATTATATCATAACTTTTGAAATACAAAATTTTAACTATATAGCATACACTTATAAGAGCACAACACTTACAACGCTGCGGAAATAAAAATACTATATATCTAGCACTGAAGCCTCCTGCTCCAAGTTTCTTTAAATAGATCTATAAAACTCTGAAATGCTTGACTGCCCGTACAAATTTGGGCACCCAAGAGTTTAGGTAAAATAAAACAAAATAAACTCTAGGTCGGTCATGGGACTGGTATGAGTAAACAATTTAAAACAGTTTGAGAAAATAAACGTTATCTCGTGAGAACACGCCGTATAACACGGAATGGGTAAAATAAAATAAAATAAACTTTGATTGCCACACTGTCAGTTCCGTTAATCATTAATTGATTTGCACAAATATATTCTGGGTATTATGCTAAGAGAATAAATTCCCTACCACCATATATATTCATACGGACCAACATATGCAATCATTGGAAATACTCTGTCAGACATTCGTCCATATATGTTCGTTCTGGGATTGAACGAAACCGAAGGCACAATTTCCATTAATGGAAAAAGCCCTTGCACTTTACTCCATCTTCGATTATCTTCATATAATCTGATTCTCAACGCTACTGCCAATACGGAGTGGTTCTCGGATAATAATCCAACCGGTCTTTCCATATTGACAAATATATTGGCAGATACTTCGATAGTTGGTTATTTAACTATCGAAGAAAACAAACATTCATTCAAAGCATTAAACAAATCACTGGGCCTTTTAATTAATATTTCATTAATTAAAACGCTTCTCCATTTCCTTATTGATAGTCGTTAACACGATATTTTCAATAATCATTTTGGCCTCTTACGCTATTTAGAAAACATTTCCATATATCGACTCTTTTTATTTTCTATATGTAGAAAATATCTTCTATTTATAATTGGAAAACATTCCAATTACTTATCTCTCTTCCCGACTCGTTTGTTTCCATACTTAGGAAATATTTATTATTATTTTCCAAAATTCCACTTCCTTGGGTTAAAACGAATGTTGTGTAAAACATCGTTACGACAACCCAAAGTAATGCATTTAAATAATATTATTCAAACATTTATCTTTGAGACTGAATCTTTCTATTTATCTGTTAAAAATGAAATCAATCAAGTTGGGGTATAACTACCTCTCAGACCTCGACTGAAAACATCATTAACTTCAAAACAGACAAAACCACTTAACTCGAATAATCAACAACATACAAACCAATTATTCATTTTCAAAACGTATATGTATTTCTCTTTCTATTTTTAACAGATTTAATTATAGATTTCCTTTTTGTTTATAATATTCTCTTTTAAGTTCGTTTCCTTATCGAACTCCATATATATCGATATATTGATTTCTAGTTATCAATTTTTCTTAAAAATATTCTATCACCTTAAATTTCTGGAAAATTTCGCCATGACCTCCTTTGTACCGGTTAATAGTTCAAACTTCAACTCACCTCTCTAGGCCCTTTCCATTCAAAAATAAAACCAAAAAGCCAAGTGGCCTGCTGATTCGGCGCATAAAACCTCATATGAAATTTAAACATGTACCTTTTTGTTGGGCACACGAATTATAATCTTCATACACTTTATTCCATGTCTATCTAACCCATATACATCCATTCCCAATTTATTCTAACTTAATCTAGTCATTTTAATTCAACTCGTTAATTTATTCTCTAATTAGCTCTTTTGCCTATTCCACTTTTTAATTGACCATATCACGTTCATATACTATTTCTAATTTGGTTATAAACCAATCGAATTCCATTTTTAATTCAATTTTCATATTCGATTTCAAATACAAATTTACAAGCCCAATTTACTTATCCAAAGCCCAATTTCAATTCGAACTCCATTAACTAATTATTGTTCAAACTGGTTAATTCGATTCAATAATTAACAAAATCTGATTTTGGTTTCAAAAATCATTTCATTACTCCACTTGAGTTAAGATATTTTTTATAACTCAATTTCTTATAATGAATTCCAATTCCCTTTGAAATAAAATATTTTATTTAATCTGATATAATCGAATCCCAATTATCAATCCGTCGGTTTTTCTCAATCCAGTTTATATTCCGAATTCTGGAAGATAATCAATCGTCCCATTTCAAAACACTTTCCAATTCACTTTTAAATTCATACTTGAATTTAAATGTCTAAATTATCTAATGATAATTTATTTTACTAGGTTTATAACAATGTTTGTAAATCCAACTTCCTTGTCTTATATATTAAAACAAGTTTTCAATTTCAAATTCCATTTGAAATCCAATTCCTTTTATATTCTGAATTCGAGAATAAAAACCGATGTTTCCTTTTCGAAATGATTTCAACTTTCTACTTTTAATTCAAACTTGAATTTAAAATTTCAAATTATCTTCTAATAATTAATTTGCCACAATTATAGCAACGTTTATAAATTTACTTGTTTTACATATGAAAACAAGTTCCGTTTAAAAATCTACTTAAAAACCAAAATCTTATTTTGGAATATTCGATTTATTTTAACTTATCCATATATAACGTGGAATCTATTTTCATATTTAAACTTAACTTCTATTTAATAAAATCATAATATTTTTCTAGACATATTTCATTTAAATAAATTCAAACTAATCGAATTCAAATCATAAATCTTTATGGATTTAATTTAGTTCAATTTGTATTCTGAACATCAGAATAAATTTCATCGTTTACTTCTTTAAATTTATAAATTAAATACTTGTTGTATATATTAAAACAAGTTAATATTTTTATAGCCCATTCTGAATTCAAATTCTCTTTTAGATAAATAGATTTTTCCCTTTAAATCTCAAATATCATTTTCATGATATTTTTATATATCAACATTTTAGCCCAGTGATATTTAAACATTCAAAAACACACCATTGTCAAACCCAGGTTTACGAACACATCATATATGATAATATATATTAAAATAAATAGATAATAATATTTTTGAGGAATCCAGTTGCATTCCTCCAAACAGTTTTCCTGCATCCACATACATTAGCCAACATAAATAATAACCTTCCTTCTTCGAGGCAGGATATCGCGGCTTAGAAGGTCATCCACTATCATAGCGTGGGGCGCACAAGGTCATCCGCTAATGATACTGCGGGCATCCGCTAATGATACTGCGGGAATCCAATCACGAATATATATATATATATATATATATATATGTATATATATATAACCACAAACCAATCCTAAATAACTAATATATATTTCATAGCCACAATAAAATTTTAATGCAACCAAACAACCAACAGACAAATATTTTTAACAAACAAAAATAATTCTAAATAAAAACGGAGTGAGATTTACTCACCGAAATTTGCATTTGTCGAATATCTGTTTATTTCCAAATCATCTGGCTCGAATCTCCTCGAATAAATTTGCGCATACGATAATTTGATTTAAATTAACTGATTAACATTTACTTATTTAAATGAACTATTTAAACGAATAAATAAATTTCCTATATTTTACTTCTTTTAATGGTCACTAAATTAAATTTAACTTACCCAATAAAATTAAACTAATCTATGTATTATTAAACCGTTTATATTAATATATGTGTTAACAGAATTTCCGACGGCTTTCGACAAGTCTCGACAGCTATCGGAAATCGTTGCTAATGACAAACCCGAAAGTCATCGTGAGCCATTGGAAAATCTACAAATTTTTTTATGTTACAACTTCTATTTTGTCTTCCAACCACATTTCTCACACAAACCACTATTCCACCAAAATTTACATTACTAGTACGCCATATATCAAATAAATATCAAAATCAAACCAATCTAAATTTACCAAACCAAAAAATACATAAAATCAAGTAAAATTTTCACCATCAACTCAAAAACTAATTATACAGTACAAATTTTTTTATACACCCCGATGTCTATCATCAAATAACAATAAATACAATTCATTAGGTCTACCATATAACAACTAAGTCTACCAGCGGATAATATGTTAAAAAACATCAAAACATCATGTCTAATCATCCCCCAAGTCATGTTGAACCAAAAACATATCTATCACAACATTCGATCACCTCCAGAACATCAAAAACCAACAGAAAAAGAAAACCGGCTACCACACTACTACATGAACTCAGCAGGATACCGATCCAATGCCTGTGTCATCTAGTTGGTCTGTCAATGATTTTGATCCTCCAATCGAGTCATCCTAGTCATCAACTCCTCGAACTTTGCTAAATCGATATCAGCTCCGGTCAGCTTGCTATATCTCTAACTACTAGCCTGTTACTATTATCTAATAATCTTTTAATATGATGCAAGGATATTAACTATATACGACTTGTAAATGTTATTCAATTTCTAAACAGAAAATCACGGAGCTGCTCTAGGCCTGTATCAGTTTTGAGTTATTGGCGTTGTTCTATAAATTTTTCCGACATAACTGATTAACATAGAAATGTGTTTATTTTATGCTCTTATATCTTATCTTTTGTATATAAATAAATATTACTTGGGTATTATTTTTCTATTTTTACAGATATGCCGACTTAGCCAGATGCAGTCAGAAAATAAAAAAATAGAGATCATATTGTTGTATATTTACATATGAAGACTTGTTGATAAAGATCTCACATCAGTTGCGTTTTGGATAAGAAAATAATTGGTAGAAACGCTATGAAGATCACAAATCAATAAAGAATTACCAATGAAGCAAGAGGAAAAGAGAAATGGCCCAAATTTACTAGATTTAGCTAAGGCCCATTTTTGATTATATTATGGTTTAGGTTGGCTATCTATCCTATAAATACCCTTGTATTCTCATCGTAAAGATCATCCATAAATTGAGAGTTTTCTATTTTTGCATTTTTATTTTAATAGCAACTAGTGCCATCTACACAATTAGGTTTGTTAGAGTACTATTTGTCATTTGCACTTATTTTCATTAGTGATTGAGCGTCTGATTAGATTCAGCGGTTATCCTAATTTTACTTTTGTTTATTATTTAATTTCTGCAATATTAATTTCGTCTTTTTAATTGCTTCCCTAGGTCATATTGGATTGAATATAGATTTGGTTAGATTCAGATCTGGTTCAATTCAATAATAGTTTTATTTGCAATTTTAAATTTTTCTGTTTTCAAAAATCTATCTCCAAGTTTTGTCTAGCTTGCACAAGAAATTATATAAATAATTTGATTTAATATTCCTCCTTGTTTTGACCTGCATACTACACACCTGTCCACTTGCAGTAATTTATTTTAAAGTTTGCGGTTTTCCGATTCATAGGAAAGCGTCAATGAAGTTTTTGGCATCATTGTCGGGGAGGCAATAATTAAATTTATTTATTTGTTCAATTTTTGATTCGTATTAGTTTTTATTTTAATTTATTTTGTTGTTTTTTTATATAAAAGAAATCACTTAATTAGTTTCATATTTATCCTTATTTTTGCTTGTTTCATATATATATATGTATATATATATATACATATATATATATATATATATATATAAATCTTGAGTGTTTGATTTGGTATTACAAGTTGATACCATAATCATCTAAACAAGAGAAAAAATCTAGCCATTTTCTCTTTTATTTCTTTCCTCTTTTCAATCTCTTTTCCCAATTTTTTACAATTAATTTCCTTTCTTCCTTTACAAGTCTCATTCTTTTCTAAAAAGCTTGCATTTTTTTATTGATTTCTTTCCAATTACAACTCTCTTTCACTTCCTGCAATCTCTTTTCCCATTTTGGTCAGTTGTTTCTTTTATATTCTTCCTTTTTCAACAATAAAAAAAAGTCATTAAAAGATTCTTCTTTTGCAAAAAAAATTCCCCTGCTTGATTTCTTTCCCTCTGATCAAATATCCCTCTGACTCACATAATCTCATTTCATAACAATTTTCCATCCACCGCCCTTCATCAAGCAAACTTTCTCAAAATAGTCTTTAACCCAAATCCAGGTTCATATTGCACAGCAAAACCTCCTGACAACCAAATCGGATTCAACACCGGCCATCGGATCAAACAACATCTTCCTGATTCAGTCATCATCTTACCTCCATCACGTACTCATGTCAAATAGCCACCTTATATTCATCTATCTTTCTTCTCTTTTGCCCAACAAAAGTCACAATGATCTGAACTTTCACCTTCCTTTTCATATCATTGAAATTCCTCAGTCATCACAACGTCACAAACATCTGAACAATTGTCGAACCTCCAACCAAAACCTATCACCATTATGTCATCTTCATACCCATTACCACCAAACTGCCACATTGCTTTCGAATCATCACAAGCCAAACAATCCTGAACCACAATTCCAATCCTTTGAACCAATCATCCTCCACCCAAATACCTAGTCACCAATCTCATCAAACATCCCGCAACCAAGTTGCCACTCCGTCACTACCTTGCTGTCCAAAACACAAACCGATCCCTCAATCCCAGCATCGAATTACCAAATGCCCATACTTCACAAAAACCGCAAATACCAACCTTCACCACATTTCGAAACTCACGCCACTCAAGGTAAACCCCAAATCCCAATAGCCCCTTCACAGAATCTGCATATGATCACCTTACTGTCCTTGCAAGTTCAAGTTGAATTCACAATATCACACCACATCAGTCCATTACGTTGATACTGCCATCGCCTACTTCAGTTAGAATACCTCGTCAAAACCCATACTCCAAACCTTTACTCAAAGCGAAACCCTTCAGAAAAAAACACAAATTTTCTTCCTCTTGTGAAATTGCAATCTGGTTTCTAAAAAAAATCCGTTTGCTTGCAATTGGGTCCTTGTGTAAATTGGGAGAGTAGGGTGTGGTACTTAATACTTTAAGGCTCCTGGGTTCTCATCTCGTTTTTGGGTTACCCATTTAAAGTCTGAGCCAATACATTACAGCCTGTGCAGATTTGTTAACTCGAGTAGGGTCTGCCTTCTATTTGAGTTTCAATTTATTCAAATAGTTTATTTTATTTCAATTTTTTTACAGTCCTTTTTTTTTAATTAGTTGGGTCTAGATTTTTTTTAATATTGTTGGAGTCAATTTATTTAGTCTAGTTATTTTATTTTTGTTTGTTTTCCTTCTAAGCTTAGTTTTAGTTGATTTCGTGAATCTGGTCTAGTTTGTTTCTTTTGTTTTGAGTTTAGTTTAGTTCTTTTTCTTATTTTTCTTTTCAAAAAAAAAGAAGAATAAGAAGAGGATCAAAGATCGAAGTGAAAGCAACAAACAGGGAATTTAGAGGACAAACAACAAAGCCGGGGATTTTATTCGTTGATACTACTCAATTGTTCTGGATGGACATTCATACTCCACTATAAAATTTTCTAGCTCTACAGGTGCTGCAGTTGCTTAAAAATATATAGAAATTACCTGTCTGATTGTTGTGGTTGGCTAATATTTCCGTAATTGAAACGTTCATTCTCATCGTTTTCAACAATAAAAAAATAGACTTTGCAAAATATTTAAATACAAAGGTGTATTTTGTGAATTTGGTTCTCTCAAGGGTTTGATCGCGGATATTATTTAGTTCAATTTATTGAACTTGTAGCAAAAGGGGTGGCATACAACTTGTAAAATATTGGTCGTATCCCTTAGTATTTATACTATACATGAATGGCCATAAGACCCTCTTCCCCCTTCAAATCAAGATTATCAACTAATATACTTGAGTACGTTATCTATTATGAAATAGATAGATTCTTATCTCTTCGAGATCAATGTTACCCAACTAGGATTTTTAAACCTTCTGCCATTGCATTTACACCCGTTGAAGGAAATTTTGAGCTTAACAGTTCTTTTATTCAAGAGGTACCACAATTTATTGTTTTGGAAAGCGCTAACGAATTTCCCTTAGAAACTCAAACTCCTCAAATCATAGATGGACAACCCCATTGTTATCCTCAAGACCTGTAAAAACCCGTAACTTCCCTGTAAAGGAAAGAGCGGATAGTTCGAGAACAAGCCACAACAGAACGCGGACGGAAGAACATTTCATTGTTATTACAACAATTCCATCAGATACAAGAATATACAGAGTATAAATGAATCAATATTACACAGAAATATCAGAGATTTAAATTACATTTAAATACATCGCAACGGAAAATAATACAATACACAACTAGAAGAGATATACAGATACAAAGCTTTCCAGATATCGTTCCAGCTGTAAACCAGGATCCTGTGAATATAAATCTGCAAAACCAAAACTACTAGCTGCCCGTGTCAAAATAGGGGCACCCAGAGTTTAGGTTAAAACAATAAACTCCAGGTCAGTCATGGGACTGGTGTGAGAACTAAAACAGTTATTTATCTTTATTTTAAAGTTAGGTAAATCAAGGGACCACGCCGTATAACACGGAACGGGTTTCCTCCCAAGAATACCAGTGCATAAAACGAACAGCGCAATGCTAAATAGAGAAAAATGAAGCTATTATAAGAACCAGGTCCTATCACACAATGCAACGCAAGCCGGGGGATAGGGTTTTCCCTTATAACAGCCAAAGAATGCTTGATACGTTTTAAAACAAATCCTTTGGTACTATTGTCAGTGCATAGTGTATAAAACAACTTCAAATCATAAGTATCAATCATAGATGACATGGGTACCATATATCATGTCGCCATACTAGGCTCTACAAATAAAACCGCAAATGTCACGTATTTGGAAATTGGATTTCCATCTATGAACCGACGCAAAAGATAGTCCTCAACCGATTCGAGACGCTCTAGCCCGCCCCTCAGGAACAGCCGCAACTGCCCCTTGGATCGTCAGGGCCGGTCCACCGATGTGGATTATAATGCCTGACCACTACGTTTCTCCGCCCTTTGGGGCGTAAATGAGCCAACGAATGGCTCCATCGGACCCGGATCGTCCGATCAAACCGAGGCGCCTCGCAACAGCAACAACCACACAAGTGCAAATAATATAAATGTCAGGGCTGGTAGGTCACTGACACCACCCTAGCTAGAAAGAAAACACATGTCCCCCCTGAGGTCCGTCTCCCGTTTTTGGTTCACCACCGGGGTGTGAGGCTCGCGAATTCACGTTACACAAAGTTGTGCCACACAGGCGGTGCTTTGATCATCAACCACAAGACTTTGCTTTTCAACAAAAGCCTTGACCATTTGCATCTTAGCATGCCACAGGCAAACCACTCTATGCAACTGATACCAGTCACACAGAATGAAATCCAATGTCAGACACACAATCCATTTACAAGTCCGTCCTGGGTCTGAACGAAACCGGAGGCACCTAGTACCCCGCATTTCCATCGATCTCCAAGTACGTTTGGACGACCACCAACTGTTTCCATCTTCTTAGGTGTACATCCTAATCAAGATCATCCGTAATCACCCAAACGACGTGAAGACCTCTGGCCTTCGACCATTGTCTTCATCTTCGACTTATCGCCGTATCAGTTATTCAGAATGGGATAAACCCGGTCTTTCCGAATAACTCGCGTATATTTTAAATAAGTGTTACACAAACACAACATACGCCTCATTCCAATTCATAAGTCACTAACCGTAAATTAATCAAGAGAATAATTTCCCAAATATTAACCCTGAAGGCCGAAACCAACATCAGATCAATATCCAGAAAACCATTCTGCTTGGCTAACCGACAATTAGTTTCTAAATTTCACATTCATAGGGAAAGGTTCCCATTAATTTTATCTAAGAAAAATTCCTTGAATTTATTCTCTAATCTTTTTTTGAATTTTGATTCAACTAGTCGGGATTAACGAACCTTACCGAAGTAATCATTTGTTTTAATTTCCCAATCCCAACCTATTCATCCCATGAAGTAAAACCGGTTATACTTCATATCTAACACCACGGTGTTATCGGTAAATTTAATTACCATTTCACGTTTAAATCTAATTAAAGATTTAACTATCGCCTGGAGCAAAACTGGTGATACTCCATTCTCGATCATTTCAATCTAATTAAAGATTCATTTAAACTCCACTTAGTTTTTATCTGTGACTGGGTGAAAGAATCAGTGTCATTTAAAACACGGTTCACGATAAACCCCAAAATCACATCACATTTCGATCAGTCCCTAACAAAAAATTAGCAAGTGAGAAATTCCCAAAATATTAACCCCGAAGGTCGAAACCAACATCAGATCAATATCCCAGAAACCATTCAACTCAACTAATCTTCAGTTAGTTTCTGGATTTTCTTAACTCCTTTGGGTCTAAGAACAATATTATTGAAGATACCGTTCACGACAACCCAAAATCACATTCTATTAATTATCAGGTTAAAGGACGAGTGTTATTTAAAACACCATTCACGATAAACCCAAGAATCAATTCGAATTCAATTCCAATTAAATATTATTTAATTGGTATACTTCGTTAAATCTAAATAAAAAGATTTAATCTTTTCTCAACTGTGCTTAAGAACAGTGTTAATGAAGACACCATTCACGACAAACCCAAATCACATTTGATATTAAACACAAGGCTCTGAATAGAAAATATATCGGCTTATATTCAATATCAAATTCTACGACTAACAAATATCGTATTGAAATAACGATATATATATATCTTTCAAATTCCCCTAACAATATCTGTATCATCACGAAATCCAACATCGAAATAATCCAAAGACAATTTCGATTCAAATCCATTCCAATATAATTATTGGAAATTCTGGTTATTTTCAAAACCATTTCAAATCCAATTTATTTATTTTAAAAACAAATAGAATCATAATTCTAGTTCAAAACTAGTTCATTTCGATAAAAATCTATTTTTATCTTTTCAAATATGGAGTTTTTGATCCCAATTTTTCCCAAATCATTTCTTATGATTCTACACAAATTATTACTATTTTTAATAATTTTATCAAGGCCTGTATAGTCGATTTCCATCAACGGCCATCGAACTGCACTTACAGCGACCTTTTTCAAATTTGATTTGGACATAATTCCAAATCCAACCGTTAGATTTCTAATTTCTAATATTCATTAGAAATCTCTTTTCGATACGAACCCAACGGTTCCCGTTTTAGGAGAATCCGACGGTCGGATTTCCCGTAATATCCGTTCGAAGTCAATGGTCGAAATTCGCGAACTACCGCGGCGCGGCGCGGCGCGTTCTATTCAGGCCATTATATTATATATATATAATATATACTTCGTCGATTTCCTTTCAAAACGAATTTTAAAAATTGTTTTAAATTCATTTTCAAAACGGTTTCAACTTCATATTCAATTTCAAATCAAAATTGAATATTCCAATATAAATTCGTTTTAAATTCATTTCAAATTGATTTCAATTCATATCGATTTTTAATTCAATTTCAGTTATATTCAATTCAATTTAATTTCAAATTCGAATTCATTGCTATTCAATTTCAATTCGAATTCATTTCTATTCAATTTAATTCGAATTTCAATTCTTTTAGAAATATCAGATATTGAAATCAACTTCGATATTCATTATAGGATGAATAAAATCGATATAAATATCGTTCACGTCAAAATGGCGTCAATCTAATTAACACGGCTTCATATGTTTCTATTTTCAAATATTCTTTTTCAAATATTTCTATTTCAAATATTTTTACTTCAAATATTTCTATTCAAATATTTCTATTTCAAATATTTCTTTTTCGAGACTGGAATGAGGCCCAATCAATTACCATATAATGTTAATTATATGGATTTTCTACAATACATGTATACAATAACAACGATGAATAATCAACCATCATCCAAAGTGCATTCTACACTGTATAAGCATCAAATATAAATATTCAACGCTTATAACAGTCTGTCAATCAATCGATCGACATACACTAAACAATCGGGATTAGTGTACGTCAAATATCATCCCAATACCCGTGTGGGGTTTCAAACAATCAAACACATATTTTATTTGTGCAGTTGGGCGATGTGTAAAATTTATCGTCCCAATCAATATCAGTCAAATCCGTATATATAAACAAATCGTCCGATTTGTTTATAAATATTTATTTTATATACAAGTTAAAAATTCTATTTTTAACTATAAAATATTTTTAACTATATAAATATTTTATTTCCTTTCGCATCACATCACACAATCAACTACACAACAAAATCAAACAAACAAGCATACAAGCCGTCCATGGTCTGTGGACGACGGGTGTCGGGTGCTACTAAACACCGTCTGTATCCTAGTACATATATATAACTAGAAAATTAAATCAAAGAGTGAGAAATTCTCACAGAATTGCTAATCCAACGCCACGACTCTTCTTAGCAGAAATCTTCGCCGTTCTCGCCTCTTGCCACTTTCTTTGCCCGTATTCTCTACATATGTAAAAATCACATTTTTACTTCGCTATCCAATATATAAAAATCGAATTTTTACTTCGCTATTCAATATATAAAAATCGAATTTTTTCCTTGTTATTCAATATATAAAAATCGAATTTTTATATCATTATTCAATATATAAAAATCGAATTTTTATATAGTTATTCGATATATAAAAATCGAATTTTTTTCCTTGCTATTCAATATATAAAAATCGAATTTTTATTTCGCTACTTCTTATTTGTAAAAATGGAAATTTCTTCGCTACTTCATATTTGTAAAAATGGAAATTTCTTCGCTACTTCATATTGGTAGAAATGGAATTTTATCGCTAACTTCATAGATAAAAATTCCACTTTGCTTTTGAAATCAAACATATAAAAATCCTACTTTGCTTTGAAATCAAACACTTTATCATTAAATATTATAATTGAAAATATAAATATAAATTATAAAAGACTTACGGTTTTTTTTTCTGAAGAGGGCGCGTCATCGTCGAGAGGGGGGGTCTCTGGTGCGCAGCAGTCGGAGGAGGGGGGGTATCGCGGAGCAACAGAGGGTAGGGGTCGCGGAGCAGTAGAGGGTAGGGGGTCGCGGAGCAGCAGAGGGTAGGGGGGTCGCGCGGTGGCGCGCCGCCTGGGGGGGGGGGGGTCTTCGCGTCGCGCAGCGCCTGGGGGCGGCGAACTGGTCGAAGAAAAGGGGGGTCGCGATCCTAGCCGTAGGTTTTTTTTTTCTTTTTTTTTCGATTTCTGATTTATGAAGAACGGGGGGGGGGGGGGGGGGAGAAGTTAATAAGGAGAGGAGAGAGGAAGAGGTTTTATTTTATTATATTTATTATTTTATTTTCAAAAAGTTGACTTTTACATACGACCTCTAAACGAGGCCCACCACCTATCGTCCATAGCGTTTCACCCCCATTCCGAACACAATGGGATATGTATCGTACGCTGATTCAAACGTTTCGATCCGTTTCCGTTAAAACCAACATATAACTCTATATATTGAATTTGAATGTGCATTTCAATTTACTGGGGTCACATACTAACTCGAAAAATTCTAGAAAAATATTTTCTAGCTTCGTATTGACGATACGGTCCTAATAAAACTAGTTTCGTCGAATTTTGAGACTGTTGGAAAAGTGGCCATTTTCCAGTCGATTAAAATCAACTTAAACTGGTCAAACGCGTTTTCCTTTGCCACGCTCATATATTGATTCGAAAAATTATGAAATTTGAAACCTAGCAATAATTTGACATCACGGATCCAACAAAAGTGGTTTCGTCAAAATCCAAGGTCATTTGCAAAATTCCCATTTTTAAGGGCCTGAATTCCATAGCAGCTATTCAGAATTTTCAACTGGACATATCTTTTGATTCCCGCTATGAAATTTCAATTTTTCGGATTCGTTGGAAAGATAGTCACAATTAGATCCCATTATTTTTGGTTTCACTAAAATTTGGTTTATTTTGCACCCGGTACATTCATTTGAAGTTTGAAATCGAATTATCGAACTACCGCGCCATTTTCAATTCCTTTTATAAATATTAATATTTACTTATATTCTATCGTCGATCTATATAAATATATTCATTTGAATTCTATTCAAAATAAATTTCTCGTCGTTATTATTTAAAATAATTCATTTTAAATAATCAAAATTCGCTAAAATTGCCAAAATAAAAATTTTAAACTGGCCTAGATTTTCGGGTTGTTACAATCTCCCCCACTAAAAACTTTTCGTCCCCGAAAGGGAACAAAGTCAAAAGTGGTTTGATTAATCAACTCTACGTTCGATCTGGCTTCCATCCTCCAACTTTTCAGTTTCTGAGAATTTTCAAATTTTCCAAAATTTGGCTAACACCCTAAATTTTCGAAAAATTGCGCCCTAACCTCCCCTGCACCGGGAGCCACGGGAAAATCCCGAAATTGCCATACAGGCCCTCTGATCTCAAAAAGAAAAAGAAAAAGCCAAGCGGCTAGCCAATAGGCTCATAAAATCATCATCACCCAAACAAAATAGTAAATTATAGTAAACATGTACCTATTTGTCGGACATACAAATTTTATTCTCTGCTCTAGCCTCCTTGCTATCACCTGTTCAATGTAAGTACATGTATATGCAAGCAAATGCGACTAATTTTCAATACAAGTCAATATTTGATACAATTAGGCGTAATGGTTCAAAATTATCAAACAAATAAACAAACAACACAAACATCAATCCATTAGTTGATTAGCTTTTGAAATTCAAAACTTTGATACATAGTAAAAAAAAATCAGATTTTTGATGCCAAATCACAACAATAGGCCCTATCTAATTTCGGTTCTCACACCAGTCAATAGGAGATATATAGAAATCTCACCTTTGTCGCTCGAAAATAAATACTGGCGATGGTGCCCCATCACCAGAATTATCCCCGGGCAACTAGAGTATGATTCTATAACTATCCAGTATATTAAAACTACGAATACACGTTTGCAAGACATATATGCAAAATCTTTATATATCGGATTGTCCCGTTCAATATAGAATAAATAATCAAATACGAATAGTTGATTTAAATTTTCAAAACAAAATTTGTTTTCACCTTAAAAATATACTCTTCACACTCGTTCTAGGATACTGCTGATCCTATCTCTAATGAGTCATTCCCATTGGATATTACTAATCCAATATCTGATGAATTCTTTCGTATGGTTCTAATGTGTCTTGTTCTCTTCTTTGTAAACCAAAGCTCTGATACCACCTGTAAAAACCCGTAACTTCCCCGTAAAGGAAAGAGCGGATAGTTCGAGAACAAGCCACAACAAAACGCGGACGGAAGAACATTTCATTGTTATTACAACAATTCCATCAGATACAAGAATATACAGAGTATAAATGATTCAATATAACACAGAAATATCAGAGATTTAAATTACATTTAAATACATCGCAGCGAAAAATAATACAATACACAACTAGAAGAGATATACGGATACAAAGCTTTCCGGATATCGTTCCAGCTGTAAACCAGGATCCTGTGAATATAAATCTGCAAAACCAAAACTAATAGCTGCCCGTGTCAAAATAGGGGCGCCCAGAGTTTAGGTTAAAACAATAAACTCCAGGTCAGTCATGGGACTGGTGTGAGAACTAAAACAGTTATTTATCTTTATTTTAAAGTTAGGTAAATTAAGGGACCACGCCGTATAACATGGAACGTGTTTCCTCCCAAGAATACCAGTGCATAAAACGAATAGCGCAATGCTAAATAGAGAAAAATGAAGCTGTTATAAGACCCAGGTCCTATCACACAATGCAACGCAAGCCGGGGGATAGGGTTTTCCCTTATAACAGCCAAAGAATGCTTGATACGTTTTAAAACAAATCCTTTGGTACTATTGTCAGTGCATAGTGTATAAAACAACTTCAAATCATAAGTATCAATCATAGACGGCGTGGGTACCATATATCATGTCGCCATACTAGGCTCTACAAATAAAACCGCAAATGTCACATATTTGGAAATTGGATTTTCATCTATGAACCGAGGCAAAAGATAGTCCTCAACTGATTCGAGACGCTCTAGCCCGCCCCTCAGGAACAGCCGCAACTGCCCCTTGGATCGTCAGGGCCGGTCCACCGATGTGGATTATAATGCCTGAACACTACGTTTCTCCGCCCTTTGGGGCGTAAATGAGCCAACGAATGACTCCATCGGACCCGGATCGTCCGATCAAACCGAGGCGCCTCGCAACAGCAACAACCAGACAGGTGAAAATAATATAAATGTCAGGGCTGGTAGGTCACTGACACCACCCTAGCTGTAATGGCGCGTTTTGTAAGGTATAATAATTAAGTTATTTAATTATTTAAATAACGAATATATTAAATAAACGATAGTTGAACGTATAAATTATAATAATAATTATAATCAAGCCCGTAACGACGCGGCAGTTCGTTATTTGGCGAGTTGAACTTCAACTGAATGTACAGGATTCGTTTTAAGCCGGATTTCTGTGAAACAAGAAACGTGTGGAGCTGGTGGAGTATGTCTTTCTAGTGGAAGAGAAATATCGGGATTTCGTCGTGTAGATTTTGAGTTACGTCCAAATCAAATTTCAGAATAGTCGCTATGGAATTCGTATATAATTCGTAACGCTTTATATACGTTATAAAAGGGATTTTCAATGTAAATTGAATATCGATTCAACCTGGACTTAGAATATGAAATATATAATTATCCTGGAGCGGTATGATATTCCACTGTGAATATATACAATAATATAAATTTATTTATATTTAATTTAATATATTTAAATATATTTATATATTTAAATGGGTCATTCAAAGCGTTAAAAATAGCCACTTTTGCAAACGAAGTCGGAATTCGACGAAACCAGTTTTATTGGATCCACAATGTCAAATAGTTGTTAGATTCCAAGTTTCGTGATTTTTGAAGTCAGTATGTGGCCGTACGGATTTTTAGAGTGGAAAATAGACAGTATTTCGACAGTTAAAAATACGCTGTTTGATCATACGGAGTCGGAATTCGACGAAACTAGTTTCGTTGGGACCGTATTGTCGAACTCTAGCCACACGTCCAGTTTGGTAATTTTTGGGTATCGTGTGTGACCACATGGATTTTTAGAAGGATAAAACGAATCAAATAATAAAAGAAAAAAATAAATAAAAATATCCAATCCTTTTCCCTGATCATAACTAGGCCACATACATATGTTTTCAGCCACAAATGGCAACAACCCCAAACACAAGCATATATATATACCGCAACACCCAAACACAGAAAAGGTTGGAAGAAGAAAAATCAAAGAAAATAGAAATCAAAATCCTAAATTCCTAATATACATGTATTCGGATTCAACCGAAGCTGCTCTCCATTCTCGTATAATTTCCATTGAGTTCGAACGTGGGTTGTTCGCTGCTGGTTGTGGAGTCGGGAGTTAGGGTTCCAATTCTTGGGTTATTGAGGAAGCGTTGGTTCGAATGAAGTGTATATTTGAGTTGTTGGGTGGATTTAGAGTGGATTGTGGAATTTTGGGAGCGTTTGGTGATGGAGTCGTTCGATACCTGTACTGTCTGTAGGTGAGCAATGGTTCCGACGAAATTTGTAGGAGGTGTTCGAGCTCCCTGAAACTGGAGCGGTTGGGATGAGCGTTCGAAGAGGTAGACAAGGGTGGTTTTGGTCTGGTGTTTATCGGTTTGTGGAAGGAGGTGGTTGCGGTGGAAAGTTTGGAGATGGTGGAGGGTATTTTCCTGGACATCGACTGTTATTTTGGGGAAGAAGACAAGAGGGCAGGTCGGGTTCAAATAGAAGGGAAATGGGCCGAGGTAATATAAAAGGGGCAAGGCCCAAATGAAAATCCATGGTTTATTTTATTTTAAAAAAAATGTACCTTAACTTGTTTAAGCTATAACTTGAGCATACGTGATCAGATTGACGAACCGTAAGTTGCGTTGGGACCGTATGGAGGAGAGCTTCACAATGAAGCTGAGTGGGAGTGGATTGGGACTCGTATGAATTTATGGCGAAATAAATTGTTTGATTCAAATCAAATAACGGTTTATCGTTCTTTAACGATGAACTGCAAATGTGAGTAAATCTCACAAACTCTAAACAGTTTTATTTTCACGTTATATTCTTAGAACTGTTAAAATATTATCTGTTTGACTGTTTGACTGTGTGTTGACTGTTTGATTGAACTGCTAGTCAGTTAGTAGGGATTTTATATATATATATTTACATATATATATAAACCGTTAAATAGTCATATGTGATTCTGCTATCAGAATATTTCACAGTGAAGTGAAATCGATGTTGTTGTATTGTCTAACATCTGTGGTGCAGGGAAACAGGTTGGAGGAATCCAACAGGATTCCTCAACAGTTATTTTACTGTGATTTTTATATTGTGATATATAATGTGATGTATATAATCTATGTGATCATGTGTGGTGGGACGATATTCATCGTTATTTATGGTGTGTTAAATACCATAAGAAATACCAGGATATAGAAAAGAGATTTTCAAACTATAATTTGAAAATAATTTATTTATATAAAATCGATGGATTTTATATTTTAAAGAAAAGGGGGTTTTGAGTATAAAGGAAAATATTGGTTAATCAAGTATAAAGGAAAAATATTTGTTAATCAAGTATAAAGGAAATTATGTGTTAATCAAATATAAAGGATAAATATATTTGTGAAGACAAATATAAAGGATATATATATATTTGTAAATCAAATATAAAGAAATATATTTGTCAAATATATAAGAAGAGAAATATTGTAAACCATTTGAATAAATAGAATAAAGGAATTTTATAAAATCACAGGATTTTATAAAAAGAAATTATTTATAAAACGAACACGGTTTTATAAAAGGAAGTATTTATAAAACAAATAGAGTTTTATAAAAGGGATATTTATTTAGAAAATAAATAGAATAAAGGAATATGGATTCAGAAGATAAATAAGAAGTTATAAATAGGAAATATTTGTAACGGTAAATAGAAGTTATAAATAGGGTATATTTGTAACGGTAAGTAAACGTTATAAATAGGAAATATTTGTAACGGTAAATAGAAGTTATAAATAGGATATATTTGTAATGGTAAGTAAACGTTATAAAAAGGAAATAGTTGTAACGGAAAACGTAGTTTATCAAAAGAAGTTAATCGATGTTAGTTAATCGATTAGTGTTAAAGTAAAATGAGTTAATCGAATATAGTTATTCGAATAGAAAGCAAATGAGTAAATCGAATATAGTTATTCGAATAAGAAAGCAAATGAGTAAATCGAATATAGTTATTCGAATAGAGTTAAACAAAGTAATTTGTTAGGTTAACCAAAGCAAGTTAGTCGAGTTAATCAAAGTAATTGGTTAAGTTAACCAAAGTGAATTAACTAAGTTAAACTAAGTGGATTAGTTCAGTTAATCAAATATAGTTATTCGAAAGAAAGTGTTAATCGAATATAGTTATTCGAGTAAAGTTAAAAGAGTTAATCGAATATAGTTTATTCGAGTGGGGAAATCAAATGTTATTCATTTGAGAAGAGTTACCGAATATTATTTATTCGAAGAGTAGTTATCGAATATTGGTTATTCGAAGTTAGTTAATCCAAAGGAGTTATTCGAAGTTAGTTAATCCAAAGGAGTTATTCGAAGTTAGTTAATCCGAAGGAGTTAGTCGAAGAGTTAATCCAAAGGAGTTATTCGAAGTTAGTTAATCCAAAGGAGTTAGTCGAAGAGTTAATCGAATATAGTTATTCGAAAGAAGGTGTTAATCGAATATAGTTATTCGAGTAAAGTTAAAAGAGTTAATCGAATTTAGTTATTCGAAATGAGTTATTCGAATTTGATATTTGAATAGAGTTAAACACATTAGAGTGATTCGAATTACTTATTCAAATAGAGTTAAACACGTAAGAGTTAATTGAATATTAGTTATTCAATTAGAGTTAAATCGAATTTAGTTATTCGAAAGGAGTTAATCAATTTGAGTTAAGTTAATCGATTTGAATTAAGTTGAATCGAAATGGAGTAAATCGATTAGAATTAAGTTAATCGAGTTAGAGTAGATCGAATATTGTTTATTCGAAGGTAAGTTATTCGAATTAGTTATTCGAAGGAGTTAATCAAATGAGTCGATCCAAAGGAGTTAGTCGAATATTAGTTATTCGAATAGAGTTAAAGGAGTTATCAATTTTAGTTTGATCGAAAGGAGTTATCGATTTGTAAATCGAAAGGAGATTTTCGAATATAGCATATTCGAAAGAAAGAGACCGAATATTGTTTATTCGAAAGAGAGAGATTTCGAATATGAGTTATTCGAAGAGAGATAATCGAATATAGGTTATTCGAAGAAGAGTTAATCAAATAGAGATTACTCGAAAGAGAGTTATACGTCGAATTCGATTATAGCGAATTCGGGAAAGTACTATTTACTTTCCAAGGTTTAAATCAAGATTTAGTTATTGATTTAGAAATTAGGTGTCTGTTAAATTATTCGAGTTAGGAGATAAAGTTATAATTTAGGTTAGATATTGCAGAAGTAGGAATTATAACGTTATAGTTATAATCAAACGTTTTCATATAAGAAGTAGATTCGTAACCTGAATCCGAGAATTTGCGTAAACAGATGATTGGAAAAAGTGAGTGACGAGCTTCATCTATTTCACAGTAAAGGACGTTGTTAAATTAAGGTCTGAGAGGTAATTATACCCCAACTTGATTGACTTCAGAATTGACAAAGGAATAGTTGTGGTTCGATAGAAAAGGTTGATTTGAAATATAGTTAAGTAATAAGCAATTAATGGATTAAGCGTAACGATGTTTTATACAACGTTCATTGGAAATCCGTAAAGGAGTTTTGGAAACGTTTTCCAAATATAGTCAGATATGTTTTCTAAACATAGAAAATGAAATGTTTTCATGATAAGAATTTAAGAAATAGAGTTAAGCAAATTCAGAAACTAACTGGAGAGGGTAAGTTGAACGGTTTTCTAAGTGACGATCTGATGTTGGTTTCGACCTTCCGAATTGATACTTAGAGAATTGTTCTCATACTAGTTACAGTTAGGGACTGCTAGTTGCGAAATAATAGTGATGTGAAAATAAGCTATGGAAATGTTTCCAATGATTATAACATATATTTTCTAAATATATGAAATAAGGAAATATGAACATGTGATGATTGATCGATCGAATTTCCATTTGGAAATAAGATCGTTGTTAGTACACCGACATGTTTTCATTTGATAGTTGAATCACAGACTATCGAAGTTTTTACCATTTTAACGTTGTTATTATGGAGAGACCGGTTGGATTATTATCCAAAGAACCACTCTGTATCGGCATAAGCGTTGCGAGCAATATCTGCCAAAGATAAATTGAAGACGGAGTAAAGTGCAAGGGCTGTTGTATAAGTCTTAGATAACAGTGACTAAGATGGGTATACTGAATAGTGCCTTCGGTTTGTCCAGTCCCAGGACAACGTATATGGAAGAAGGTCTGACAGAGTATATCCAATGGATCGCGTAAGTTGATCTGTTCAAACGTATTCACGTTTGGTGGCGGAGGAATTCGTTTCTCTTAGCTATATACCCGTGTTATTTTTGGATAAGTCAATTTGTGATTTGGCGGGTATGACGATGTGGCATTCAAAGTGAATGGTGATCAGATGTTCTGAAGATAGACGTAGCTTCTAGCCTCACACCAGGAAGTAACAAAAGTTGGGCTAGGCAGCATGGCTAGTTGGGTCATCCCCAAGCAGGGTGTATTGTCACCGATCTAGGGAATATCCATATTTATACTTCTTTTTGATTCTGTATCTTCGGATGACGGTTTGATGGCCTACAACCGTGGTGGCAATATATTCGCGACACTCAAGCTAAATGAGTGAGCGGTCATGTGAGGCCGGGTTGCAAGACATTCTTGTTGAACCCTGAGTGTATCACCTCTAGAGTACACTATTCAGAAGGTGCTCCCATACCTTGTCTGTTGGAATCCATTCTCCGATAAGCGCCCTGCGGTTTATGATTTTATACTATGTATGTAGAACGTGAGATGCAAACGTTTCTGCTAGATTGATACCTATTTGTACTTAGACATTATTATAATATCAATGATATTGCTTGTCAAAGTTGTTCAGATACTCATAAGGGAAAAACCCGTTCCGTATTCACGGCGTGGTCTTATGAGATATCCTATACCTGTTTTAAACTATTTTACTCACACCAGTCCCATGACTGACCCGGAGTTTACTTTGTTGTTTTCCCTAAACTCTTGGGTGCCTAAATTTGTACGGGCAGTCAAGTAGTCGGGATTTACAGATATACTTGGAGAGCTTGGAGCAGGAGGCTGCAAGATTCTATAGCTATAGTTATTTCCGCTGTGTTGTAAGTGTTGTATTCTGATAAGTGCTATTGTATATATATAACTGTTTACTTCAAAGCTATGTTATATATTATATGTTATTCGTTCCGCTGTAAGATTCGTGTTACTCTGATGATTCTGATGTTCTTCTTCTTCTTCTATTCTATTAGTTCTATCTTTTCTTTCTCACCTTCTAAATTCTTTCACTAACGTCTCGGAATTTCCGACTCTCGAGGAGTCGGAAATTTCCAGCCGTTACAGTTGGTATCAGAGCTTAAGTTTAGAATTACTTGGCTCTGTGGCGTGACTCGGTAGGGATAGGGTTAGTAATACCCTAGATTGGGTTTGAGTGTATATATACGAGTGCGTATTTGTTATTTAATATAAAGTGATTTTATATTGTGGAGACTCATTGGTTGAGTAGTTTGTGAATTCTGGTCGATCAGTTTGATCCACTGTATCGATAGGGGTTACTAAACACTCGAATACGATGGACCGATACGGTATGTTTTGAAAGGAAGGTAAAAGAAATAATTTTACTCGAATATATTTTGATATAATAAATTGGTAGTGTTGGTTGTTATTATAATCGAGTAAGATTACAACATATGAAATGGTTATATATAACTAATCAGAATTCATATAAGTAAAGTATATGAAATGAGATGAATTAAATATGAATTTAAATCAGAATTGGAATTAAAATAAGGAAATTTTAAGTTCCTGGGAGATTTTGAAATGTTTTCAAAATGGAAGTATTTAGTAATGGTTTTGAAAATAATATAGTATTGAAATCACTTGGGTCACTGGAAAATAATTACGATGATGACTGCGCAGTATCATCGGTGTTATTTTCGAGTTCTAAGTGGTGGATTACTACCAAAGATTTTATTTTGGATTGTTTTGAGGAAACAAGTTGTTTAGAAAATTCAAAGGCTTCGAATTGGCAGTATGATTTCGAATTGATTTAAAAACCCAGGAATTTAAATTCTATAATTTAAATGTAACTCGTGGAGTTAAGTAAAACTGAAATGGATTTGATTATAATCTAGAATGGAACCAAATTGATAAGTCAATAATTTTGAATTTGATATTAGAGTTCGAATGAAATTCGATTTGGATTTGAGGATATAAACTGAGTGGAATGACCATGATATATGCAGAAGTGATAACAGATCAAAAGGATATAATGATACGACCGACAAAAAGGTACAAGTTTATATTATATATGAGTTTGGATTTTATGAGCCGAAATGGGCAAGCCGCTTGGC
This sequence comes from Allium sativum, assembly GCA_030737875.1. Taxonomy (NCBI): domain Eukaryota; kingdom Viridiplantae; phylum Streptophyta; class Magnoliopsida; order Asparagales; family Amaryllidaceae; genus Allium; species Allium sativum. The sequence continues at coordinate 781,825,838 of CM060921.1, forward strand.
TGTTTGATTTTCTTTTGGATTGGAGGAGGCCTAGAAAGGCGAGTTGTGGTTTGACGTATTGAGCCGTACAAAGGAGGTTATGGCGAAAATTTTCGAAAAGTCCAGGCGTTAGAACATTCTCATGATTTATGAAAATTCAGTTAGCCAGAATGAATTAATAATTTAATTAAAAATTTAATGGTTCAGTTGAAACCGGAGTTGAGAAGTAAATTAAAAGATATTTGAATCTAGTTAGTAAAGTTGGTAGCATTTTCCTAGCTTAGCAATTTCGAGGACGAAATTATTTTAAGGGGGGAAGTCTGTAATGGCGCGTTTTGTAAGGTATAATAATTAAGTTATTTAATTATTTAAATAACGAATATATTAAATAAACGATAGTTGAACGTATAAATTATAATAATAATTATAATCAAGCCCGTAACGACGCGGCAGTTCGTTATTTGGCGAGTTGAACTTCAACTGAATGTACAGGATTCGTTTTAAGCCGGATTTCTGTGAAACAAGAAACGTGTGGAGCTGGTGGAGTATATCTTTCTAGTGGAAGAGAAATATCGGGATTTCGTCGTGTAGATTTTGAGTTACGTCCAAATCAAATTTCAGAATAGTCGCTATGGAATTCGTATATAATTCGTAACGCTTTATATACGTTATAAAAGGGATTTTCAATGTAAATTGAATATCGATTCAACCTGGACTTAGAATATGAAATATATAATTATCCTGGAGCGGTATGATATTCCACTGTGAATATATACAATAATATAAATTTATTTATATTTAATTTAATATATTTAAATATATTTATATATTTAAATGGGTCATTCAAAGCGTTAAAAATAGCCACTTTTGCAAACGAAGTCGGAATTCGACGAAACCAGTTTTATTGGATCCACAATGTCAAATAGTTGTTAGATTCCAAGTTTCGTGATTTTTGAAGTCAGTATGTGGCCGTACGGATTTTTAGAGTGGAAAATAGACAGTATTTCGACAGTTAAAAATACGCTGTTTGATCATACGGAGTCGGAATTCGACGAAACTAGTTTCGTTGGGACCGTATTGTCGAACTCTAGCCACACGTCCAGTTTGGTAATTTTTGGGTATCGTGTGTGACCACATGGATTTTTAGAAGGATAAAACGAATCAAATAATAAAAGAAAAAAATAAATAAAAATATCCAATCCTTTTCCCTGATCATAACTAGGCCACATACATATGTTTTCAGCCACAAATGGCAACAACCCCAAACACAAGCATATATATATATACCGCAACACCCAAACACAGAAAAGGTTGGAAGAAGAAAAATCAAAGAAAATAGAAATCAAAATCCTAAAATCCTAATATACATGTATTCGGATTCAACCGAAGCTGCTCTCCATTCTCGTATGATTTCCATTGAGTTCGAACGTGGGTTGTTTGCTGCTGGTTGTGGAGTCGGGAGTTAGGGTTCCAATTCTTGGGTTATTGAGGAAGCGTTGGTTCGAATGAAGTGTATATTTGAGTTGTTGGGTGGATTTAGAGTGGATTGTGGAATTTTGGGAGCGTTTGGTGATGGAGTCGTTCGATACCTGTACTGTCTGTAGGTGAGCAACGGTTCCGACGAAATTTGTAGGAGGTGTTCGAGCTCCCTGAAACTGGAGCGGTTGGGATGAGCGTTCGAAGAGGTAGACAAGGGTGGTTTCGGTCTGGTGTTTATCGGTTTGTGGAAGGAGGTGGTTGCGGTGGAAAGTTTGGAGATGGTGGAGGGTATTTTCCTGGACATCGACTGTTATTTTGGGGAAGAAGACAAGAGGGCAGGTCGGGTTCAAATAGAAGGGAAATGGGCCGAGGTAATATAAAAGGGGCAAGGCCCAAATGAAAATCCATGGTTTATTTTATTTTAAAAAAAAATGTACCTTAACTTGTTTAAGCTATAACTTGAGCATACGTGATCAGATTGACGAACCGTAAGTTGCGTTGGGACCGTATGGAGGAGAGCTTCACAATGAAGCTGAGTGGGAGTGGATTGGGACACGTATGAATTTATGGCGAAATAAATTGTTTGATTCAAATCAAATAACGGTTTATCGTTCTTTAACGATGAACTGCAAATGTGAGTAAATCTCACAAACTCTAAACAGTTTTATTTTCACGTTATATTCTTAGAACTGTTAAAATATTATCTGTTTGACTGTTTGACTGTGTGTTGACTGTTTGATTGAACTGCTAGTCAGTTAGTAGGGATTTTATATATATATTTACATATATATAAACCGTTAAATAGTCATATGTGATTCTGCTATCAGAATATTTCACAGTGAAGTGAAATCGATGTTGTTGTATTGTCTAACATCTGTGGTGCAGGGAAACAGGTTGGAGGAATCCAACAGGATTCCTCAACAGTTATTTTACTGTGATTTTTATATTGTGATATATAATGTGATGTATATAATCTATGTGATCATGTGTGGTGGGACGATATTCATCGTTATTTATGGTGTGTTAAATACCATAAGAAATACCAGGATATAGAAAAGAGATTTTCAAACTATAATTTGAAAATAATTTATTTATATAAAATCGATGGATTTTATATTTTAAAGAAAAGGGGGTTTTGAGTATAAAGGAAAATATTGGTTAATCAAGTATAAAGGAAAAATATTTGTTAATCAAGTATAAAGGAAATTATGTGTTAATCAAATATAAAGGATAAATATATTTGTGAAGACAAATATAAAGGATATATATATATTTGTAAATCAAATATAAAGAAATATATTTGTCAAATATATAAGAAGAGAAATATTGTAAACCATTTGAATAAATAGAATAAAGGAATTCTATAAAATCACAGGATTTTATAAAAAGAAATTATTTATAAAACGAACACGGTTTTATAAAAGGAAGTATTTATAAAACAAATAGAGTTTTATAAAAGGGATATTTATTTAGAAAATAAATAGAATAAAGGAATATGGATTCAGAAGATAAATAAGAAGTTATAAATAGGAAATATTTGTAACGGTAAATAGAAGTTATAAATAGGGTATATTTGTAACGGTAAGTAAACGTTATAAATAGGAAATATTTGTAACGGTAAATAGAAGTTATAAATAGGATATATTTGTAACGGTAAGTAAACGTTATAAAAAGGAAATAGTTGTAACGGAAAACGTAGTTTATCAAAAGAAGTTAATCGATGTTAGTTAATCGATTAGTGTTAAAGTAAAATGAGTTAATCGAATATAGTTATTCGAATAGAAAGCAAATGAGTAAATCGAATATAGTTATTCGAATAAGAAAGCAAATGAGTAAATCGAATATAGTTATTCGAATAGAGTTAAACAAAGTAATTTGTTAGGTTAACCAAAGCAAGTTAGTCGAGTTAATCAAAGTAATTGGTTAAGTTAACCAAAGTGAATTAACTAAGTTAAACTAAGTGGATTAGTTCAGTTAATCGAATATAGTTATTCGAAAGAAAGTGTTAATCGAATATAGTTATTCGAGTAAAGTTAAAAGAGTTAATCGAATATAGTTTATTCGAGTGGGGAAATCAAATGTTATTCATTTGAGAAGAGTTACCGAATATTATTTATTCGAAGAGTAGTTATCGAATATTGGTTATTCGAAGTTAGTTAATCCAAAGGAGTTATTCGAAGTTAGTTAATCCGAAGGAGTTATTCGAAGTTAGTTAATCCGAAGGAGTTAGTCGAAGAGTTAATCCAAAGGAGTTATTCGAAGTTAGTTAATCCAAAGGAGTTAGTCGAAGAGTTAATCGAATATAGTTATTCGAAAGAAGGTGTTAATCGAATATAGTTATTCGAGTAAAGTTAAAAGAGTTAATCGAATTTAGTTATTCGAAATGAGTTATTCAAATTTGATATTTGAATAGAGTTAAACACATTAGAGTGATTCGAATTACTTATTCAAATAGAGTTAAACACGTAAGAGTTAATTGAATATTAGTTATTCAATTAGAGTTAAATCGAATTTAGTTATTCGAAAGGAGTTAATCAATTTGAGTTAAGTTAATCGATTTGAATTAAGTTGAATCGAAATGGAGTAAATCGATTAGAATTAAGTTAATCGAGTTAGAGTAGATCGAATATTGGTTATTCGAAGGTAAGTTATTCGAATTAGTTATTCGAAGGAGTTAATCAAATGAGTCGATCCAAAGGAGTTAGTCGAATATTAGTTATTCGAATAGAGTTAAAGGAGTTATCAATTTTAGTTTGATCGAAAGGAGTTATCGATTTGTAAATCGAAAGGAGATTTTCGAATATAGCATATTCGAAAGAAAGAGACCGAATATTGTTTATTCGAAAGAGAGAGATTTCGAATATGAGTTATTCGAAGAGAGATAATCGAATATAGGTTATTCGAAGAAGAGTTAATCAAATAGAGATTACTCGAAAGAGAGTTATACGTCGAATTCGATTATAGCGAATTCGGGAAAGTACTATTTACTTTCCAAGGTTTAAATCAAGATTTAGTTATTGATTTAGAAATTAGGTGTCTGTTAAATTATTCGAGTTAGGAGATAAAGATATAATTTAGGTTAGATATTGCAGAAGTAGGAATTATAACGTTATAGTTATAATCAAACGTTTTCATATAAGAAGTAGATTCGTAACCTGAATCCGAGAATTTGCGTAAACAGATGATTGGAAAAAGTGAGTGACGAGCTTCATCTATTTCACAGTAAAGGACGTTGTTAAATTAAGGTCTGAGAGGTAATTATACCCCAACTTGATTGACTTCAGAATTGACAAAGGAATAGTTGTGGTTCGATAGAAAAGGTTGATTTGAAATATAGTTAAGTAATAAGCAATTAATGGATTAAGCGTAACGATGTTTTATACAACGTTCATTGGAAATCCGTAAAGGAGTTTTGGAAACGTTTTCCAAATATAGTCAGATATGTTTTCTAAACATAGAAAATGAAATGTTTTCATGATAAGAATTTAAGAAATAGAGTTAAGCAAATTCAGAAACTAACTGGAGAGGGTAAGTTGAACGGTTTTCTAAGTGACGATCTGATGTTGGTTTCGACCTTCCGAATTGATACTTAGAGAATTGTTCTCATACTAGTTACAGTTAGGGACTGCTAGTTGCGAAATAATAGTGATGTGAAAATAAGCTATGGAAATGTTTCCAATGATTATAACATATATTTTCTAAATATATGAAATAAGGAAATATGAACATGTGATGATTGATCGATCGAATTTCCATTTGGAAATAAGATCGTTGTTAGTACACCGACATGTTTTCATTTGATAGTTGAATCACAGACTATCGAAGTTTTTACCATTTTAACGTTGTTATTATGGAGAGACCGGTTGGATTATTATCCAAAGAACCACTCTGTATCGGCATAAGCGTTGCGAGCAATATCTGCCAAAGATAAATTGAAGACGGAGTAAAGTGCAAGGGCTGTTGTATAAGTCTTAGATAACAGTGACTAAGATGGGTATACTGAATAGTGCCTTCGGTTTGTCCAGTCCCAGGACAACGTATATGGAAGAAGGTCTGACAGAGTATATCCAATGGATCGCGTAAGTTGATCTGTTCAAACGTATTCACGTTTGGTGGCGGAGGAATTCGTTTCTCTTAGCTATATACCCGTGTTATTTTTGGATAAGTCAATTTGTGATTTGGCGGGTATGACGATGTGGCATTCAAAGTGAATGGTGATCAGATGTTCTGAAGATAGACGTAGCTTCTAGCCTCACACCAGGAAGTAACAAAAGTTGGGCTAGGCAGCATGGCTAGTTGGGTCATCCCCAAGCAGGGTGTATTGTCACCGATCTAGGGAATATCCATATTTATATTTCTTTTTGATTCTGTATCTTCGGATGACGGTTTGATGGCCTACAACCGTGGTGGCAATATATTCGCGACACTCAAGCTAAATGAGTGAGCGGTCATGTGAGGCCGGGTTGTAAGACGTTCTTGTTGAACCCTGAGTGTATCACCTCTAGAGTACACTATTCAGAAGGTGCTCCCATACCTTGTCTGTTGGAATCCATTCTCCGATAAGCGCCCTGCGGTTTATGATTTTATACTATGTATGTAGAACGTGAGATGCAAACGTTTCTGCTAGATTGATACCTATTTGTACTTAGACATTATTATAATATCAATGATATTGCTTGTCAAAGTTGTTCAGATACTCATAAGGGAAAAACCCATTCCGTATTCACGGCGTGGTCTTATGAGATATCCTATACCTGTTTTAAACTATTTTACTCACACCAGTCCCATGACTGACCCGGAGTTTACTTTGTTGTTTTCCCTAAACTCTTGGGTGCCTAAATTTGTACGGGCAGTCAAGTAGTCGGGATTTACAGATATACTTGGAGAACTTGGAGCAGGAGGCTGCAAGATTCTATAGCTATAGTTATTTCCGCTGTGTTGTAAGTGTTGTATTCTGATAAGTGCTATTGTATATATATAACTGTTTACTTCAAAGCTATGTTATATATTATATGTTATTCGTTCCGCTGTAAGATTCGTGTTACTCTGATGATTCTGATGTTCTTCTTCTTCTTCTATTCTATTAGTTCTATCTTTTCTTTCTCACCTTCTAAATTCTTTCACTAACGTCTCGGAATTTCCGACTCTCGAGGAGTCGGAAATTTCCAGCCGTTACACTAGCTAGAAAGAAAACGCATGTCCCCCCTGAGGTCCGTCTCCCGTTTTTGGTTCACCACCGGGGTGTGAGGCTCGCGAATTCACGGTACCCAAAGCTGTGCCACATAGGCGGTTCTTTGATCATCAACCATAAGACTTTGCTTTTCAACAGAAGCCTTGATCATTTGCATCTTAGCATGCCACACAGGCAAACCACTCTATGCAACTGATACCAGTCACACAGAATGAAATCCAATGTCAGACACACAGTCCATTTACAAGTCCGTCCTGGGTCTGAACGAAACCGGAGGCACCTAGTACCCCGCATATCCATCGATCTCCAAGTACGTTTGGACGACCACCAACTGTTTCCATCTTCTTAGGTGTACAGCCCAATCAAGATCATCCGTAATCACCCAAAGGATGTGAAGACCTATGGTCTTCGACCATTGTCTTCATCTTCGACTTATCGCCGTATCAGTTATTCAGAATGGGATAAACCCGGTCTTTCCGAATAACTCGCGTATATTTTAAATAAGTGTTACACAAACACAACATACGCCTCATTCCAATTCATAAGTCACTAACCGTAAATTAATCAAGAGAATAATTTCCCAAATATTAACCCCGAAGGCCGAAACCAACATCAGATCAATATCCAGAAAACCATTCTGCTTGGCTAACCGACAGTTAGTTTCTAAATTTCACATTCATAGGGAAAGGTTCCCATTAATTTTATCTAAGATAAATTCCTTGAATTTATTCTCTAATCTTTTTTTGAATTTCGATTCAACTAGTCAGGATTAACGAACCTTACCGAAGTAATCATTTGTTTTAATTTCCCAATCCCAACCTATTCATCCCATGAAGTAAAACTGGTTATACTTCATATCTAACACCACGGTGTTATCGGTAAATTTAATTACCATTTCACGTTTAAATCTAATTAAAGATTTAACTATCGCCTGGAGCAAAACTGGTGATACTCCATTCTCGATCATTTCAATCTAATTAAAGATTCATTAAAACTCCAATTAGTTTTAATCTGTGACTGGGTGAAAGAATCAGTGTCATTTAAAACACGGTTCACGATAAACCCCAAAATCACATCACATTTCAATCAGTCCCTAACCAAAAATTAGCAAGTGAGCAATTCCCAAAATATTAACCCCGAAGGCCAAAACCAACATCAGATCAATATCCCAGAAACCATTCAACTCAACTAATCTTCAGTTAGTTTCTGGATTTTCTTAACTCCTTTGGGTCTAAGAACAGTATTATTGAAGATACCGTTCACGACAACCCAAAATCACATTCTATTAATTATCGGGTTAAAGGACGAGTGTTATTTAAAACACCATTCACGATAAACCCAAGATTCAATTTGAATTCAATTCCAATTAAATATTATTTAATTAGTATACTTCGTTAAATCCAAATAAAAAGATTTAATCTTTTCTCAACTGGGCTTAAGAACAGTGTTAATGAAGACACCATTTACGACAAACCCAAATCACATTTGATATTAAACACAAGGCTCTGAATAGAAAATATATCGGCTTATATTCAATATATATTCTACGACTAACAAATATCGTATTGGAAATAACGATATATATATATATATATATATATATATATATCTTTCAAATTCCCATAACAATATCTGTATCATCACGAAATCCAACATCGAAATAATCCAAAGACAATTCCGATTCAAATCCAATCCAATATAATTATTGGAAATTCTGGTTATTTTCAAAACCATTTCAAATCCAATTTATTTATTTTAAAAACAAATAGAATCATAATTCCAGTTCAAAACTAGTTCATTTCGATAAAAATCTATTTTTATCTTTTCAAATATGGAGTTTTTCATCCCAATTTTTCCCAAATCATTTCTTATAATTTGACACAAATTATACCTATTTTTAATAATTTTTCAAGGCCTGTACAGTCGATTTCCATCAACGGCCATCGAACTACACTTACAGCGACCTTTTTCAAATTTGATTTGGACATAATTCCAAATCCAACCGTTAGATTTCTAATTTCTAATATTCGTTAGAAATCTCTTTTCGATACGAACCCAACGGTTCCGGTTTAGGAGAATCCGACGGTCGGATCTCCCGTAATATCCGTTCGAAGTCAATGATCGAAATTCGCGAGCTACCGCGGCACGGTGCGTTCTATTCAGGCCATTATATTATATATATAATATATACTTCGTCGGTTTCCTTTCGAAACGAATTTTAAAAATCGTTTTAAATTCATTTTCAAAACGGTTTCAACTTCATATTCAATTTCAAATCAAAATTGAATATTCCAATATAATTCGTTTAAAATTCATTTCAAATTGATTTCAATTCAAATCGATTTTTAATTCAATTTCAGTTATATTCAATTCAATTTAATTTCAAATTCGAATTCATTTCTATTCAATTTCAATTCAAATTCATTTCTATTCAATTTAATTAGAATTTCAGTTCTTTTCGAAATATCAGATTTTGAAATCAACTTCGATATTCATTATTGGATGAATAAAATCGATATAAATATCGTTCACATCAAAATGGCGTCAATCTAATTAACACGGCTTCATATGTTTCTATTTTCAAATATTCTATTTCAAATATTTCTATTTCAAATATTTCTATTTCAAATATTTCTATTCAAATATTTCTATTCAAATATTTCTTTTTCAAATATTTCTTTTTCGAAACTGGAATGAGGCCCAATCAATTACCATATAATGTTAATTATATGGATTTTCTACAATACATGTATATAATAACAACGATGAATAATCAACCATCATCCAAAGTGCATTCTACACTGTATAAGCATCAAATATAAATATTCAACGCTTATAACAGTCTGTCAATCAATCGATCAACATACACTAAACAATCGGGATTCTTGTACGTCAAATATCATCCCAATACCCGTGTGGGGTTTCAAACAATCAAACATAGATTTTATTTATGCAGTTGGGCGATGTGTAAAATTTATCGTCCCAATCAATATCAGTCAAATGCGTGTATATAAACAAATCGTCTGATTTGTTTATAAATATTTATTTTATATACAAGTTAAAAATTCTATTTTTAATTACAAAATATTTTTAACTATATAAATATTTTATTTCCTTTTGCATCACATCACACAATCAACTACACAACAAAATCAAACAAGCATACAAGCCGTCCATGGTCTGTGGACGATGGGTGTCAGGTGCTACTAAACACCGTCTGCATCCTAGTATATATATATATATATATAACTAGAAAATTAAATCAAAGAGTGAGAAATTCTCACAGAATTGCTAATCCAACGCCACGACTCTTCTTAACAGAAATCTTTGCCGTTCTCGCCTCTTGCCACTTTCTTTGCCCGTATTCTCTACATATGTAAAAATCACATTTTTACTTCGCTATTCAATATATTAAAATTGAATTTTTACTTCGCTATTCAATATATAAAAATCGAATTTTTCCCTTGCTATTCAATATATAAAAATCGAATTTTTATATCGCAATTCAATATATAAAAATTTAATTTTTATTTCGCTACTTCTTATTTGTAAAAATGGAAATTTCTTCGCTACTTCATATTTGTAAAAATGGAAATTTCTTCGCTACTTCATATTGGTAGAAATGGAATTTTATCGCTAACTTCATAGATAAAAATTCCACTTTGCTTTTGAAATCAAACATATAAAAATCCTACTTTGCTTTGAAATCAAACACTTTATCATTAAAAATTATAACTGAAAATATCAACATAAATAATAAAATACCTACGGTTTTTTTTTGAAGAGGGCGCGTCATCGTCGAGATGGGGGGGTCTCTGGTGCGCAGCAGTCGGAGGAAGGGGGGTATCGCGGAGCAGCAGAGGGTAGAGGGGGTCGCGGAGCAGCAGAGGGTGGGGGGGTCGCGGAGCAGCAGAGGGTAGGGGGTCGCACGGTGGCGCGCCGCCTGGGGGGGGGGTCTTCGCGTCGCGCGGCGCTTGGGGGAGGCGAACTGGTCGAAGAAAAGGGGGGTCGCGATCCTAGCCGTAGGGTTTTTTCTTTTTCTTTTTTTCGATTTCTGATTTATGAAGAACGGGGGGGGGGGGGGGGGGCAGAAGTTTAAAAGGAGAGGAGAGAGGAAGAGGTTTTATTTTATTATACTTATTATTTTATTTTCAAAAAGTTGACTTTTACATACGACGTCTAAACGAGGCCTACCGCCTGTCGTCCATAGCATTTCACCCCCATTCCGAACACAATGGGACATGTATCGTACGCTGATTCGAACGTTTCGATCAGTTTCCGTTAAAACCAACATATAACTCTATATATTGAATTTGAACGCGCATTTCAGTTTATTGGGGTCACATACTAACTCGAAAAAATCTAGAAAAATATTTTCTAGCTTCGTATTGACAATACGGTCCTAATAAAACTAGTTTCGTCGAATTCTGAGACCGTTGGAAAAGTGGCCATTTTCTAGTCGATTAAAATCAACTGAAACCGGTCAAACGCGTTTTCCTTTGCCACGCTCACATATTGATTCGAAAAATTATGAAATTTGAAACCTAGCAATAATTTGATATCACGGATCCAACAAAAGTGGTTTCGTTGGAATCCGAGGTCGTTTGCAAAATTCCCATTTTTAAGGGCCTGAATTCCATAGCGACTATTCAGAATTTTCAACTGGACATATCTTTTGATTCCCGCTATGAAATTTCAATTTTTCGGATTCGTTGGAAAGATAGTCACAATTAGATCCCATTATTTTTGGTTTCACTAAAATCCGGTTTATTTTGCACCCGGTACACTCATTTGAAGTTTGAAATCGAATTATCGAACTACCACGCCATTTTCAATTCCTTTTATAAATATAAATATTTATATTCTATCGTCGATCTATATAAATATATTCGTTTGAATTCTATTCAAAATAAATTTCTCGTTGTTATTATTTAAAATAATTCATTTTAAATAATCAAAATTCGCTAAAATTGCCAAAATAAAAATTTTAAACTGGCCCAGATTTTCGGGTTGTTACAATCATGTCAATGTCATAGCACAAAATAGTCCCTAATCATCCAAATATAACCCTAGTTTGAGGAGTCATCCAAACTTCTCATGGTCTAATCCCAATAATGTCGCTATGATACCGAATTCGAATAACCAAGTTCCAATTTCCAATCGTCAAAATTCACCTCAATCTCAGCCTTCGAGTCAGCCATATAGGCCGTCTAACTTTCAGTCGTCAACTTAGTCTCCTTCATCTTTTGAAGCTTCACGTGATATTGTTCGATTAGAGAAACAAATAAATAATCGAGATGATAAAATCGAACAAATGATGAATATGATGAAGGAACTAATGAAAAGTAATGAGAAACTCCCTAGTCAAGCAGAGGTAAACCCAAAATATAATTCTCGTACTGTGAAAACTTGTGAGGATGAAAGCCATAATTCGGTCAACCTGGTTACCACCCTTAGGTCCCGAAAAATGATTGAAACTAATGTCGACAATCCCGATAATCCTTCGATCCTAACCTGAAATCTAAATTTTGACGCCCTTTCGATGGCAGCCAAGGTCAATTCGTCTTATTCGAATGTTGGTAATCCCAACATCTCTTCTTCTGATGTCGACAACCCCGATAATATCTCTTACTTGAATATTGGTAATCCCAACAACCCATCTTCTATACCATTACCTCCTTCACTTCCCTTGTCGACACCTTCTTCTTCGACTGACATAGATTCTGAAATAGGACAAGTTGACATGATAGAAACCATTGTTGATGACACAAAAAATTTACCATTTCAGAAAAGGAGTCACACTCCAATAGAATTATCCACGTGGTCTTTCGAAGAACTATTTGAATATGAACTTAAACTTTTAAATGACGATAATGAATATATGGAATGTCTCAAAGATAATCGAAATTCCATACCATCAAATGAAATTTTTGTTGAAAATTTAAGTTTTTTGGATTTTGGTAATCTTCATCTGAATAGTAAAAGTAAATGCCACGATAAAATTTGCATGGGAAAGGTTTTCATTTCTGTAACGAACCGCAAATCCGTACTATCTGAGTTGACTACATACATCACACGTCCAACTCAAATATCACAAAAATACGAATCATTTTTTTTAAGAAGAAAAAGGTATAAGAAGAACAAAAATAACAACACAGAATCTCACATCGTAGCGGAATAAAATATAACATATATAACAGCTTTTGAAATACAATTTTTTTTACTATATAACATATCATTATCAGAGTATCACTATAAGAGTATAGCTTACAACACAGGGGAAAACAATAACCAAATAACACTGAAGCCTCCTACTCAAAACTCCTTTAGATAAATTCGTAAAATCCTGAACTACTTGACTGCCCGTACAAATTTGGGCACCCAAGAGTTTAGGTAAAACAAAACAAAATAAACTCTGGGTCAGTCATGGGACTGGTATAAGCAAACAATTTAAAACAGTTTGAGAAAATAATTGATATCTCATAAGACCACGCCAAATAACACGGAATGGGTTTTTCCCTTGTGAGAATCCAAAACACTTGATTTAAATTTCAAAATCCTTTTGAAAAAAACAATAATCTTTATATCAAATCTTTTTTGATATTATAATAGTGTCTAAATCAAATAAATAGAAATCAAGTGGAACGCTTTCATCTCATGCTCCACATATATAATATGCAATCAAAACCACGAGCACTTATTGGGTAATGCATTTACAACTATGACAAGGTATAGAACCGCCTTCCGATAGTGTATCCCTAGAGGAGAATACAATGGGTTCAACATGAACATCTTGCAACCTGGCCATACATGACTGACCACTCATTTCGCTTGAGTGTATCGAATGTATATCACTAACAGTTGGGATCAACTACTATTTTCCCGAATGGGACAGCATCGAATAGAATAAGGAAGTAAATGAATTTCTCTAGATAGGTGATAATGCACCCTAATGGAAGCTACCCACATAGCCATGTTGCCTACACGATTTTTATCATTTCCCGGTTGTTGAGGCCTGAGGCTACGATTACTTACTATTCATTGATAACACAATCACTTTGAATGTCACATTGTCATATCTGTTAATCATTAACTAATTTTCACAAATATATTCTGGATATTATGCTAAGAGAATAAATTCTCCGCCATCATATATATTTGTACAGACCAACATATGCGATCATTGGAAATACTCTGTCAGACACTCATCCATATATGTTCGTTCTGGAACTAAACGAAATCGAAGGCACAATTTCTATTAATAGAAAATGTCCTTGCACTTTACTCCGTCTCGATTATCTTCATATGATCTAATTTGCAACGCTGCTGCCAATACGGAGTGGTTCTCCAATAATAATCCAACCGGTCTCTCTATATTGACAACAATATTGGCAAACACTTCAATATTCAGTTATTTAACTATCGAAGAAAAACAAACATTCATTCAAAGCATCAAACAAATCACTTGGCCTTTTAATTAGTATTTCATTAATTAAAACACTTCTCCATTTCCTTATCCATATTCGTTAACACGATGTTTTCGATAATCATCTTGGCCTCTTACGCTATTTGGAAGACATTTCCAAATATCAGCTTCTTTTATTTTCTATATTAAGAAAATATCCTTTATTTGCAGTTGGAAAACATTCCAATAACTTATCTCTTTCACCATCATTTATTTCTATACTGAGGAAATATTTATTATTACATTTCCAAAATTTTCACTTACTTAGGTTTAAATGGCTGTTGTGTAAAACATCGTTACAACAACCCAAAATACCGCATTCGACTAACTCTTATTCGAACATTTATCGTCGGGACTGAATCTTGCTATTTATCGATAAAAAATGAAATTATTAAAGTTGGGGTATAACTACCTCTCAGACCTTGACTGAAAACATTATTGACTTCAAAATAGACAAAACCACTTACCTCGAATAATCCACATCATATAAAGCTAATTATTCATTTTTAAAACGTATATACATTTCTCTTTCAATTATCAGACAATCAATTTCCTTTTTGTTTATAATATTCTATTTTAAATTTGTTTCCTAATCGAATTCAATATACATTGATATATTGATTTTCTAGTTATCCAATTTTCTTTAAAATATTCTAACACCTTAAATTTCGGGAAAATTTCGCCATAACCTCCTTTGTACCGGTCAATAGTTCAAACCTAAACTCGCCTCTCTAGGCCCTTTCCATTCAAAAAGAAAATCAAAAAGCTAAGTGGCTTGCCGATTCGTCGCATAAAATCTCATATGGAATTAAACGTGTACCTTTTTGTCGGGCACACAAATTATAATCTTTATACACTTCATCTCATACCTGTCTAACATATGTTCACCTGTTTCTAATTTATCCCAACTGAATCCAGTCATTCCTAACTCCATTCGCTAATTTATTCTTTTAGATTTGCTCTTTTGCTAAATCACTTTAGTTTGAACATATCATATTCAGATATAAATATTTACTTGCTTATAAACCCATTTGAATTCCATTTCAAATTCATACATGAATTTATAATTCCACATTTATCCCATGATAATTATTTCACTTTATAAACATCGTTTATAGATTTTCTTCCTTGTTTTATACACTAAACAAGTTCCATCTAAAAACCCATTTGAAACCAAATTTCTATATTTGGAATACTTTATTTGTAATAACTTATATATATAGTGAATTTATTTTCATATTTACATTTTAAACTTCTATTTAATACAATCCAAATATTTTCTTTTTCTGAAAATATTTGTTTAAATCAATTCGATCTAATCGAATTCAAATTAGAAATCCATATGGATTTATTTTAATTCAATTCTCATTCCAACCATTGGAATAATTTCCTCATTCCTTATTAACATAATTCCTAATCCTTCATTTAAATTAATTTTTGAATTTAAATATTTAAATTATCCAAATGATAATTTTCACCTTTCTTTATAAACATCAATTATTTTTCTTGTTTATATTTTTAAACAAGTCTTGATTTCAAACTCATTTTTGAAATTAAATTTCTACTTTGGAAAAATAAATTTCCCCTTTCTAAATTCACATTTTACCCAAATTATCTAAATGATAATTTTCCCATTTCATTTATAAACACTGTTTATAAATTCAACTTCAATTCCCCTGCATTATTATTCAATTTATAAACATCGTTTATAAATTTTAGTACTTCAATTTCCCGTATTATTAAATTTATAAACATCATTTATAAATTTCAATACTTGTTTTGTTTATTCAAAACAAGTAAATATTTCTCAGTCCATTCGAAATTCAAATTCTATTTTTGAAAAATAGAATTTTCCTTTTTAAGTTACAAAATCCATTTTCATGATATTTTATAAATCAACATCTAGGGCCAGTGACATTCAACCAATCAAAAACGCCCAATTTATCAAACACATATTTTCCAATACACCATATATGATAATATATGTGAAACAACAAATAATAATATTTTTGAGGAATCATGTTGGATCCCTCCAACTTGTTTTCCTACATCCACAGATGTTAGCCAACATAAATAATACCCACCCCGCTTTAAGGCAGGATATCGCGGTATAAAAGGTCATCCACTATCATAACGTGGGGTGTATAGGGTCATTCGCTAATGACACTGCGGGCATCCGCTAATGATACTGCGGGAATCCAACCACCAATATATATATATATATATAATAACCACAAACACAGCCTAAATAACTAATATATTATAATCACGACAGATAAAAATAAATAAGCGCATACAAGCTTCCAACAATTTATTTTTAACGATAAAATGTGAGATTTACACACCTGATTTAATTTGCCAAATATCTAGTTTAAATTCCATGCTTTCGCATTTATGAATCGTCTCGAATAAATCCATCATACATCTGTGATTATTTAAATTTTAAATTATCGATCAACTATTATAAATTTTAAATTAACTATTTAACTAAATAAACTTCACTAATCTAATTAAATAAAAGACCTTAACTAAATTAAATATAATTAATTTACCTTAATCCACTATTAACACATCTTCTCCTCTCCGATCGTTGTTCAAACATGCTTCATCCCAACCCCGTCGACTTCGTGCTTCATGATGGAGATAGCGACCTAGAGCTCTTCTAGTCGCTACAGTAAATCAACGACAGTATTCAGTTTGGAAAGAAGAAGGAAAAACCAAAACTCCTCCACGTAAAACTTCATTCTACTGTGAATATATGCGTACTTTTCAATCCAACACCAAATCCCCTAGTTCATCATGGCCTTAACCTTAATGGCGGTCGCTCCAGTCTCCCTGTCGAGCATCAAGGAACCAACGATCTTCAACTTCAATCAACATTTCCAAACCCTAAATCGCGAGCCTCATACAGACTCCATCGTACTTCAAATTTCAACAATCGATGATCTCAACATCCCCAAAATCGATAAACTATGTTCCGCGATATCTGAAATCGCACACCCCCTTAAAACAACATCGCGGTCTTCAAACAAAACTCTGCATCGAAGACCCAACCCTCACTAGTAGCCGCGAGCGCTAGTCCCCTTCGAGCCTTATGCGAGCTCCTAAATTGCACACCCCTATATTGTTGCCTTTAGAAAGATGCCGCGATGCTCAAATCCCTTCCTTTTTTCCTTTTTAAATGTGAATTTGTTTTCGGTTTATCTGAAGAATAAATAACAAAAAGGGGAACTGCAGATTTTAATCGGAATGTGGATTGAAGGAAATGGGAAGGTATTTCCTTTTGACCACTATAATTTCTTTGTTGTGGATGGGACTGCGTTGTATTCATAGCAGAGTGGGAAGAACATTTGAAATTAAGCTCATGTGGCATTGTGATTTTCTGTATAAGAAATTACAAAGGAGGTAGGCGCGATTTATAGATGATGTAACTTGGGCATTAAGGAACTTGTTTGTGAAAGGTAAAAAGGTAGGGTAGGCTGAGTACATTATTATTAAATACGATTTGATTTTGATTTAACTGCGATTTGAGTTCGATCTTATCCATTGAATTTTATAATATAATTCAGGGTTCCGAATTCCAATTCGAGCGCAACAACCGACGTTTCTAACGTTATAACTCTGAACACACTGGGACAGGTTTCGAAGTCCAGTTCCATCATATGGAGAAGATATTAATTTAAATTGATATAAATTCAAAACAATTAATTTTCCAATAATAATAATAATATTATTATTGTTTAGATTCAAATTAGAATTTACACAGATCATCTGAATTATCTTGATTCAGTTCTAACTTCGAATTTATTTATTTGTTGTTTTCGTATTAGTATTATTATATATATTCGAAATAAATCATATTTCGATTATTAAATCGATAAATCAATATAAAAATTGATTTATATTATCAATTCAATATTTAAAACCATATTAAATATTAAAATAAATTGTTTGAAAAATCCGGTTTGTTACATTCTTTCCCCCTTAAAAGAATTTCGTCCCCGAAATTACTAATGTAGGAAAAATGCTATGAACTCTTTCACTTTCCAAAAACACACTTATGTTTAACCTCAACATTTCATTCATATGCTTTCGAGTTCATCCAAATTGATTCTATCAATTTATTTACTTTAATTCATTAACTTGCTTAAGTTAAATTTTAGTTCCCGAGTTTTCATTTCAAACCCTTTTCAAATCATATAAATATATACATATATCTATTTCCATGTCAAATTCAAAACATTTGAATTTTCAAACCAACTTGTTTTCTTTCAAACAAAGTTTCAGCAAAACTTTTCTAAGGTAGCAAATTCATCACTTAGAACTCAAAAGCGAACACTGATGATGTTGTAGTCATCATCATAATTATTTTCCAGCCACTTAAGTGAGTTCAGTGCTTTATCACTTTCAAAATCCATCTGAAATGGTTTTCATTCAAATGCTTTCAAAATAACGCTATATTACTTTATATTCATTAGAAAAATATTTTTCCAACTACCCAGGATTTAAATCCCAAATTCTGGTTTTAATTCAACTTTAATTCATCTCAATTGCATATTTCATTCATATACAAATTTTATTCGATTATAGATAACCATTCTAATTCTTATAATCTCATTTGATTATAGTAATACCAATCAACACATCCATATAATACAATAATTTTAGAAAATTATTCATTTCATATAAAAATAGAATTTTGGATAAAATTACATTTACCCACTTTAAAACAATATTTTGTCAAATTTCTCTGTTCAAGTGTTTAGAAATTCCAATTGACTTCGTGGCGTCCCACGATTCAATCAGAATTCATAAACCACTCAATAGACTAGCCAACACCACA
The DNA here is from genome assembly GCA_030737875.1 of Allium sativum. Taxonomy (NCBI): domain Eukaryota; kingdom Viridiplantae; phylum Streptophyta; class Magnoliopsida; order Asparagales; family Amaryllidaceae; genus Allium; species Allium sativum. The sequence goes on from CM060921.1 coordinate 781,844,795, forward strand.
CAAAACAATGTTTATATCAATTAACAAATATGCTCGCTCCTATATATACACCCAACTCATTTTAGGGTACTACTGACCCTATCTCTAATGAGCACAACCCACCAAAGCCTAGATGTTCGGTCAACCTAAGCTTTGATACCACTGTAGCGAACCGTAAATCCGTACTATCTGAGTTGACTACATACATCACATGTCCAACACAAATATCATAGAAATACGAATCATTTTTTCAAGAAGAAAAAGGTAGAAGAAGAACAGAAATAACAACATAGAATCTCACAATGCAGCGGAATAAAATATAACATATATAACAGCTTTTGAAATACAAATTTTTTTACTGTATAACATATCATTATTAGAGTATCACTATCAGGGTACAACTTACAACACAGTGGAAACAATAACTAAATAACACTGAAGCGTCCCGCTCCAAGCTCCTTTAGATAAACTATAAAATTCTAAACTACCTGTAACACCCCGAGAATTCTATAACTGTGAAATTCATGAATTAAAGTATAATCAAATTCAAATCAAAGAACCAAGGGAAACGGGATACGCCATTGCGTTCGTCTCGGAAAAATACGCGAAATAGAGTCCGAGTTTTCGAAAAACGGAGTCCGTATGAAGAAGATATGGCCTTCGGAAGTTTTGAATCAAATTTAAATTCAAACAGAATAAAATAATAATTTAAAATCGGGCCCATTGGGCCAGGGTGGAAGAACACCCGCCTGGGCCACCCAGGTCGACTGGGCTGTCGACCTGGGCTACCCATGTCGACAGGGCTGTCGACAGCCCTGTCGACAGGGGTATCGACCTGGTCGAGCCCAGTCAACCTGGCTGGCCAGGTCGGTGTGTGGTCGAATTTCTATGGTCTGCTTTGTCATTAGGGCTAGGTGGCGGGTTTTTATTGGTCTCTCTTCCTAATGAATGGCTATGATCTAACCTAGCAACATCAATGGTCCTAATCAATTCCTAACCTCTATATAAACAACCCTAGACTAAACCCTAATCTATTCATTCAAATTAAGAACATAGCCGCCATGTTGCTGAGGAACGACAAAGAGTAGCCGCCAACTAGAGAGAGGATTAGGGAGAAAGTTCTAAAGCCTAAAGCAATTCAAGCAACCTAAAGCTAATCAATTCAACAAAGGAATCATATCTCTTAATTTGAGAATTCACCGCAACCATTGTAAGTAGAGTATTACTTTGGTATAAATAAACAACTGTGTTGATGTGTATGCTTGAATTGTGGCAATGGAAGTAATTCATATTTATGCGTTCTTATCAATTTATATACGTTTGGATATTCTTGAATTATGTTATTCATTATAAAGAACTACATGCGGTAGTTCTATGCAAGTATACGTTTGGAATATTGCGCAAATTATGTAATCTGTGTTGAAGCTACATGTATGTAGTTGATTGAAATTCATGCGAGCTTGGGGCTTTGTTATTATGCCATCATGATGTATAATTTTTGTGCATAAATCATTTTGCAAGTAATTGAAACAAGTTTGGTTGTTATAGTTCATATGAAACTATGTTGGAATTTTGACACCATAATCCATGTATTAAGTCATGCTTTTGCAAAACTTATGAATATGGCTAGGCTATGAATGATATTTGGCATAATTGAATTCTATGATTAAGTCTATCTTGATTAAAAGAATTATATGATGACATATGAGAAACATGGCTAGGTTAGACTCAAAAAAACCCCTTTTTGCAAGTTTAAAGCAAACACCATGTTTAGGAATATTTATGCATAAGTATGTTTATACCATCGTTATGTGATTAGACTTAAACCATGATTAAGTTGAACTATGTATCCCCTTTGTAAACATGTAGAAACCTTATAAAAATGACATGTTTATGTTTATGCCATGAACAAATTTAACTTTACTTATGCCATGCTTATGTTTGACATTATGCCATGTTTATGCTAGAAGTATTTATGCCATGCTTATGTTTGACATTATGCTATGCTTATGCTAGGAATATTTATGACATGCTTATGTTTGACATTATGCCTAAATAAGAATATAGGTTCATGTTGTAGTTAAACCTATGCAAGTTCACATGCTTTGATTCATGTCACCTATGTTACCACTATGCAAGTACACCAATTTCTATTTTGTGTTTCCAACGTCGCATTGCAAGTTCATGCGCTCACCTTCCCCTCTTTGTGTATACGCCATAAGCCTCCCCTTTCGCATGGCTAAATTGGGCTTTAAAAGGCTAAGCCCAATATATATGAACGGACGTGTAAAACGGGGGAAAATAACGTTGGGTTAAAATTAATTAATGAATGAAAATATAAAATAGAAGGGCCCAAATTCAAGTATGGGTTGGGCCCATGATTGGTGTAATCTTTACACCATTAACTTAATAATGGGCCGCAAATATTTACATATAATAAAGAAGAAAGACAAGATATGTAAATGTAGAAAATACGATGTGTTTAACCCGAGGTTGGATTGAGTTGTGATGTAAACCTGCCCGGAACCGCCCGACTGTCCAGTAGTCACAACAATACCTATCCAATGTGGGAGGTTAAACATGGAGCCCAACAAGGACCCGAGGTTAGACTGAGTTGTGGCGTAAGACTGCCCGGAACCAACCGGCAACAGGCAGCCACAACAATACCTGTCTAATGTGAGAGGTCAGGGCCTTAATAAGACAATTAAGGCTGAGTCAGGATTGATAGGATTAAGTGAACTAAAGACTTAATCAAAATGGAACATGCTAAACTAAACGGACTGGTGGGGTTAGGTTAGGAAACACTTAACCAACTTAGCATGTTGGCTAGAGATAGAAAACCTAGTAACGGGGGACCCTTTTCAGCAGTAACCCTAGAAGGTGTATCAGGATACCCTGAAACTAGGCAGGGTGGGGCACGACTACTGGGCTGATTGTAAGAGGTCAAAGCGACGGCGGTGGTGTAGCAGTGTAGGGTCTAACGGTGTGCGGGCGTGCACGCACTTCGACGCAGAAAAATAAAGCACTGGGCACCAGTAGCATACCTGTGCATTCTAAGGTTGTGTCGGGTTGCCACTATGGGACTTGATACACCCCATGGTGGGACCAGCATAGGTAACTACAGACATCGGGGGCTGTAAGACACATGTAACTATGCGAGTAGGAGCCGATCATCATAGAATGGATCACATCACCCTGATTATGGGGTGCCAATTGGGAACTAGTTTATATGGGTTCAGAGATTAACATGGGGTACGATAGTATATTCGACCTTAGACAACTTAACCAAGTTATAGTGTTTGCCCACTTCTTGTTATTACTTATCATACCCAGTTCTTTATTCATAGACAAAGTAGTACTAGACTTACTCAGGCTTTATGTCTGACTCTATTTTTCTTTCGTCTTCTTTCTTCCGTTTCCCCCCCCCCCCAGGTCCTCAGGGAGGGAACACAGCAGCTTGATCAGCCTCAACATCCAGCTTGAAGAAGAGAAATGTATTGCTTGGACTTTCCTGTTTTGAACTATGGCTTTGGACGATCCACTATGGGGACTTTTGGAAGTTTATCTATGTTTTATTTATGCTTCTTTAAATCATGTACTCAAGACAAATTATGAAAATGTTATGCTACGTTTTTGGAAAGGATGTTGTTGTAACAGGTATTTGACTTTATGAAATAAAAGTTTGTTGTTCTTCCGCTGTTTACAAATATGTGTTCTTATATCTGTCTTGTATATCTATGACTTGTACTTATAAACCTCCACCAAAATTAGGGCATTTCCTTTGAGAGTGACCCTAACGGAGGTGGGGTGTTTCACTTGGTATCAGAGCATAGGTTTACCAGATAAGATAAAAAGTTTTGAAAAATTATTTTCAAAAAGGAAATTTAAAGAAGCATTTTTAAAAGAAAAATATTATTTTATTTTTAAAAGGCAAAGTCCACTCCCCAGAGCCATAGGAACTATCTCTTATCCTTCGTTTTGAATCTATCCTTTTTGTTTCAGCATGTCCCAAGAACTTAACTTGCCTGAAGGGGTGCCAATACCTGGTTGGTTTAGACGGTTCTTAGAAGCAAGGGCCACTCAGCCAGGTCCTACCATTCCTCCTCCCCCAGCGGAAGGAAATCATCCAGCTGCAGCAGCACCTTTTCCTCCACCTCCTCCTCGGGGAAACGCGTTCGCTAAGATATGTAAAGATTTTAAAGCTATGGGAGGAAGGGATTTCCATGGAACTGAGTCCTTCGTAGCAGCTAGAAATTGGCTGAAAGAAATGGAGGACCTATTTATCATCTTTGAGGTAGAGGATAGACAAAAAGTACAACTGGCGGTGTGGCTATTGAAGGGCGAGGCTTCCTACTGGTGGGAAGTCACTAATGCTGAAAGACCAGTGGAGACATGGGAGGACTTTAGGGCAAGGTTTGAGACAAAATTTCTCTCAGATGCGGAAAGAAGTTTGCAGTTGGAAAAATTCTTATTTCTTAAGCAAGGAGACAAGACTGTCAGAGAATATGTGAACCAGTTCGATGAGCTGGCTAGGTTTGGGCTTGACCTAGTCAACACCCCGCACAAGAAGGCTCTCCGTTTCGTCAAAGGGTTGAATGAGCCATTACACAGTTTGTCCATGACCCATATACCCATGGGAGCCACGTATGAAAGATTGGTGCAAATGGCATTGCTGAATGAGGAGGATAAGGGCAAGAAGGAGACAAAGGCAGAAAGCTCTCAAGGGAAGAAAGAGGGTTTGCAGCCTAAGAAGGCGGACTTTAAGAAGGGCGGAAAAGGCAACAAAGAGAAGAGGAAGTGTAATTTCTGTGGCAAAGTGGGGCACTTAGTAAAGGACTGTCGAAAAAAGAAGGCCAAGGAGAATGGTGGGTGCTTTTCATGCGGTCAGACAGGCCACAGGGCTAAGGACTGCCCAAAGAAACGAGGACAGGGGCAGGGCGCTGGATCCACCCCAGGGGCACAGGTTCATGTGCTAGAAGCGCCACCATTGCAACAGCGAGGTATAAATACTTCTGTAGAAAGTGTAGTTTATCTTTATGATCACCCCGTTCGCACTTTATTTGATTCTGGCGCATCACACTCCTTTATCTCGTCTGCTTTAGTAGAATCTCTGCACCTAAAAACTAGTATGGTAGAGGACCCCTTAATTGTTTCAAACCCAATTGGGGGCCCAGCTCATTTGTCTATGATCTGTCTGGATTTGAAAATTTCTATCCTAAGTGTTGAATTTCTATGTAGTGCCTTTGTTTTGGGCTTTTCGGGGTATGGTTTGATTTTGGGTACGGATTGGCTATCCAGTAATGGGGCCATCCTTGATTGTGAGAAAAGGGTTGTTAGGCTCCTAACCCAGCTCGGTAATACTTTGGAAATTTCTTGTAATCCCTCGTATGCGGTTATGCTTAGTTATCTTGAATCGCTAGATGCCTCTGTTGAAAACTTGCAATCAGTTAGAGTGGTCCGGGAATATCCGGATGTCTTCGAAGAGGTGAAGGGCTTGCCTCCGAAGCAGGAAATAGACTTCCGCATATATCTTGTAGATAATGCAAAGCCCGTTGCGTTGGCCGTTAGACATATGGCTCCACGAGAAAGGAAAGAGCTCAGTAAACAGATTAAAGAGCTTCTAGAAAAGGGGTTCATTAGGAGGAGCATTTCAGAATGGGGCGCTCCAGTGGTGTTCGCTACAAAGGCGGATGGTTCACTCCGTCTATGTGTTGACTATAGGGAGCTCAACAAGCTAACGAAAAAGAATAGGCACCCTCTCCCTAGAATTGACGATTTATTTGACCAACTTGTAGGAGCGTCTGTTTTCTCCCAACTTGATTTAGCAACCGGTTTTCATCAGCTAAGGGTGGCTGAAGATAGCATCGATAAAACGGCTTTCAGAACCCCAGACGGCTTCTTTGAATGGCTTGTCATGCCTTTCGGCTTGACAAATGCACCTGCGTACTTCGTGGACCTGATGAGTAGGGTATTTAGAGATTTCCTCAACAAATTCGTAGTGGTCTTCGTAGATGATATCCTTATCTTTTCAAAGAGTGAAGAGGAACATGCTCAGCACTTAAGGGCAATCATGGAAACTTTGCGAGTCCATCAACTAAAAGCCAAGTTCTCCAAATGCCACTTTTGGAGAGAAGAAGTGAGGTTCCTTGGGCACATAGTATCCAAACAAGGGTTAGCGGTGGACCCTGCGAAGGTAGTGGCGGTACAGGATTGGAAGACACCAAGGAATGCAACTGAGGTCCGAAGCTTTCTAGGACTAGCGGGTTTCTATCGAAAATTTATAAGGGATTTTGCAAAAATCTCAGCTCCGCTCACGAAATTGACCAAGAAGAATCTAGCGTTCAATTGGGACATGGATTGCGAGTTTGCTTTCCAACGACTAAAAAGGGCTCTTACAACAGCCCCAGTTTTGACGCTGCCAGATGGGAGCAAGATGTTCACTGTTTATACGGATGCATGTGGGACAGGGCTAGGCGCCGTCTTAATGCAAGAAGGAAGGGTAGTAGCTTATGGCGGGAGGCAGTTGAAGGTGCACGAAAAGAACTACCCAACCCACGATCTTGAGTTAGCCGCCATCGTGTTTGCACTCAAGTCTTGGCGACACTATCTCCTAGGTGAGAAGTTCGAACTTTACACTGACCATAAATCGTTGAAATATCTTTTCTCACAGAAGGATCTTAACTTGAGGCAACAAAGATGGATGGAGTTTCTTGCCTCGTACGATTTCGAAATCTCCTATACTCCGGGCAAAGGCAACGTAGTGGCAGACGCGTTGAGCCGAAAGAAATTGACCCTAAGCCCGTTGTTTGTTGAAAGGCAAAGCCTAGAGTTTATAGCCAGCTTCGACTTTAGGCCCTCCTCCGATTTCGTACCAGGCTTGCTAGCATCTCTCGAAGTGCGCCCAACTTTAGTGGATTCGGTAGGGGCAGCACAACGCGAAGACCCTCAACTTGTGGAAATAATTGATAAGCTAATTAGGGGTGAGACTTCAAGTCACCTCAACAGATACTCCATTGACGATAAGGGTGTACTAAGGCGAGACGGAAGACTATGCGTCCCACAGACAAACGATTTAATAAAGAAGGTTCTCGAGGAAGCGCATCATTCCAAGATGACGATACACCCAGGCGGAGATAAAATGTACAAAGAAATAAAAAGGACTTTCTTTTGGAATGGCATGAAAAAGGACGTGGCAGAATTCGTTTCTAAGTGCATGGTGTGCCAACAGGTTAAGGCGGAACAGAAAAAGCCTGGCGGACTGCTACATCCTCTGGAGGTCCCGCAATGGAAGTGGGATAGCATCTCAATGGACTTCATCGATGGGCTGCCTAGGTCTAGGAGAGGCAACACTAGTATTTGGGTAATAGTGGATAGGCTTACTAAAAGCGCCCACTTTTTACCTGTCAAAAGTAAAAGGACTGCCTCATCCCTAGCATCACTTTACCTTAAGGAAATCGTTCGACTCCATGGAATACCATCTAGCATTGTTAGTGACCGAGACCCCATCTTCACCAGCGAGTTTTGGCGGAGTCTGCAAGAAGCAGTAGGAACGCAGTTATGCTTGAGCACAGCCTATCATCCCCAAACCGACGGCCAAACGGAGAGAGTAAACAGAGTTTTGGAAGACCTTCTAAGGCTATGCGTCCTTGACTTCGGAGGGACATGGGAAGTCCACCTTCCTTTGGTGGAATTTGCCTACAACAACATCTATCAAGCAACCATAGGAATGGCGCCCTTCGAAGCTTTATATGGAAGACCGTGCCGATCGCCCACTTGTTGGTGGGAGTCCACGGATAAGCTCATACTTGGACCAGACATGATCCGAGAGACTTCAGAGAAAGTAGACTTAATACGAAGAAGGATGAAGACGGCCCAAGACAGACAAAAGTCCTATGCCGACAAGAGAAGGACCGACCTTGAATTCGAGGTTGTAGACAGAGTTTTTCTTAAGGTATCACCACTAAGAAACGTTGTTCGTTTTGGAACCACAGGAAAGCTAGCACCAAGATTCGTAGGGCCATTCCCTATTATCGAGAAGATTGGGAAAATGGCCTATAGATTAGAGCTACCCGAGAAGTTGGCTGGAGTCCACAACGTCTTTCACGTTTCACATCTCCGAAAATGTCTACACGAGTCTGCTGAAGTGGTAGAGCCAAATATCCTCGAAGAGGCCGAAGTGGAACGTGAAGCAACCATAAGAAAAGTTCCAACTCGCATCTTAGGAACGGAAGTGAAGAAACTACGCAACCGTGAAGTCAAGCTCGTCAAAGTTCAGTGGAGCGACGCCGAGGGAGACGCGACTTGGGAAACTGAAGCTAAAATCCGTACAGCCTACCCTTTTCTGTTCGAGGGTACATCCTTGATCTTTCATTTTCCTTAAGTTGCGCTTTATCTATCTTTTTAGGCATATTTCCTTGACATTATCTTTTAGGTAGAATCTTTTTGGATGGAAACATGTAGTTGAAACATGTTATGTATGATGGTTGCAAGTGGTTGCAAGTGATTGCTAGTGGTTGCTCGTGGTTGCATATACACACACAATCTAGGTTTTAGATCGGCTCAGTCACTTCATATTGCATATGCATATATGTTTGTATTCGTATGTGGTTGAACTATAATGTGTTGTCAAGTGGATGCTGCATTTGTATTGAATGATTGTGCACTCATGTAGAATCAAGAATAGGAAAATTTGCATACATAATGGATTCATGGCACTTACATAATTCGCATTAAGGAGGTCAACTGAATCAGTAGACCGCCTGATTTTGCATTAGATAAGTTCATATACACACACTTCGCATATGATCATGAAGCATTAGAAGTCTTTTAAGGACAATGGATGCTCGTGTTTGATGGATGAGTAGATGGATGATTGGATGTTAGGATGTACATTCCTCCTAACTTGAAGATTTCGGGGACGAAATCCTTTTAAGTGGGGGAGAATGTAACACCCCGAGAATTCTATAACTGTGAAATTCATGAATTAAAGTATAATCAAATTCAAATCAAAGAACCAAGGGAAACGGGATACGCCATTGCGTTCGTCTCGGAAAAATACGCGAAATAGAGTCCGAGTTTTCGAAAAACGGAGACCGTATGAAGAAGATATGGCCTTCGGAAGTTTTGAATCAAATTTAAATTCAAACAGAATAAAATAATAATTTAAAATCGGGCCCATTGGGCCAGGGTGGAAGAACACCCGCCTGGGCCACCCAGGTCGACTGGGCTGTCGACCTGGGCTACCCATGTCGACAGGGCTGTCGACAGCCCTGTCGACAGGGGTATCGACCTGGTCGAGCCCAGTCAACCTGGCTGGCCAGGTCGGTGTGTGGTCGAATTTCTGTGGTCTGCTTTGTCATTAGGGCTAGGTGGCGGGTTTTTATTGGTCTCTCTTCCTAATGAATGGCTATGATCTAACCTAGCAACATCAATGGTCCTAATCAATTCCTAACCTCTATATAAACAACCCTAGACTAAACCCTAATCTATTCATTCAAATTAAGAACATAGCCGCCATGTTGCTGAGGAACGACAAAGAGTAGCCGCCAACTAGAGAGAGGATTAGGGAGAAAGTTCTAAAGCCTAAAGCAATTCAAGCAACCTAAAGCTAATCAATTCAACAAAGGAATCATATCTCTTAATTTGAGAATTCACCGCAACCATTGTAAGTAGAGTATTACTTTGGTATAAATAAACAACTGTGTTGATGTGTATGCTTGAATTGTGGCAATGGAAGTAATTCATATTTATGCGTTCTTATCAATTTATATACGTTTGGATATTCTTGAATTATGTTATTCATTATAAAGAACTACATGCGGTAGTTCTATGCAAGTATACGTTTGGAATATTGCGCAAATTATGTAATCTGTGTTGAAGCTACATGTATGTAGTTGATTGAAATTCATGCGAGCTTGGGGCTTTGTTATTATGCCATCATGATGTATAATTTTTGTGCATAAATCATTTTGCAAGTAATTGAAACAAGTTTGGTTGTTATAGTTCATATGAAACTATGTTGGAATTTTGACACCATAATCCATGTATTAAGTCATGCTTTTGCAAAACTTATGAATATGGCTAGGCTATGAATGATATTTGGCATAATTGAAATCTATGATTAAGTCTATCTTGATTAAAAGAATTATATGATGACATATGAGAAACATGGCTAGGTTAGACTCAAAAAAAACCCTTTTTGCAAGTTTAAAGCAAACACCATTTTAGGAATATTTATGCATAAGTATGTTTATACCATCGTTATGTGATTAGACTTAAACCATGATTAAGTTGAACTATGTATCCCCTTTGTAAACATGTAGAAACCTTATAAAAATGACATGTTTATGTTTATGCCATGAACAAATTTAACTTTACTTATGCCATGCTTATGTTTGACATTATGCCATGTTTATGCTAGAAGTATTTATGCCATGCTTATGTTTGACATTATGCTATGCTTATGCTAGGAATATTTATGACATGCTTATGTTTGACATTATGCCTAAATAAGAATATAGGTTCATGTTGTAGTTAAACCTATGCAAGTTCACATGCTTTGATTCATGTCACCTATGTTACCACTATGCAAGTACACCAATTTCTATTTTGTGTTTCCAACGTCGCATTGCAAGTTCATGCGCTCACCTTCCCCTCTTTGTGTATACGCCATAAGCCTCCCCTTTCGCATGGCTAAATTGGGCTTTAAAAGGCTAAGCCCAATATATATGAACGGACGTGTAAAACGGGGGAAAATAACGTTGGGTTAAAATTAATTAATGAATGAAAATATAAAATAGAAGGGCCTAAATTCAAGTATGGGTTGGGCCCATGATTGGTGTAATCTTTACACCATTAACTTAATAATGGGCCGCAAATATTTACATATAATAAAGAAGAAAGACAAGATATGTAAATGTAGAAAATACGATGTGTTTAACCCGAGGTTGGATTGAGTTGTGATGTAAACCTGCCCGGAACCGCCCGGCTGTCCAGTAGTCACAACAATACCTATCCAATGTGGGAGGTTAAACATGGAGCCCAGCAAGGACCCGAGGTTAGACTGAGTTGTGGCGTAAGACTGCCCGGAACCAACCGGCAACAGGCAGCCACAACAATACCTGTCTAATGTGAGAGGTCAGGGCCTTAATAAGACAATTAAGGCTGAGTCAGGATTGATAGGATTAAGTGAACTAAAGACTTAATCAAAATGGAACATGCTAAACTAAACGGACTGGTGGGGTTAGGTTAGGAAACACTTAACCAACTTAGCATGTTGGCTAGAGATAGAAAACCTAGTAACGGGGGACCCTTTTCAGCAGTAACCCTAGAAGGTGTATCAGGATACCCTGAAACTAGGCAGGGTGGGGCACGACTACTGGGCTGATTGTAAGAGGTCAAAGCGACGGCGGTGGTGTAGCAGTGTAGGTTCTAACGGTGTGCGGGCGTGCACGCACTCCGGCGCAGAAAAATAAAGCACTGGGCACCAGTAGCATACCTGTGCATTCTAAGGTTGTGTCGGGTTGCCACTATGGGACTTGATACACCCCATGGTGGGACCAGCATAGGTAACTACAGACATCGGGGGCCGTAAGACACATGTAACTATGCGAGTAGGAGCCGATCATCATAGAATGGATCACATCACCCTGATTATGGGGTGCCAATTGGGAACTAGTTTATATGGGTTCAGAGATTAACATGGGGTACGATAGTATATTCGACCCTAGACAACTTAACCAAGTTATAGTGTTTGCCCACTTCTTGTTATTACTTATCATACCCAGTTCTTTATTCATAGACAAAGTAGTACTAGACTTACTCAGGCTTTATGTCTGACTCTATTTTTCTTTCGTCTTCTTTCTTCCGTTTCCCCCCCAGGTCCTCAGGGAGGGAACACAGCAGCTTGATCAGCCTCAACATCCAGCTTGAAGAAGAGAAATGTATTGCTTGGACTTTCCTGTTTTGAACTTTGGCTTTGGACGATCCACTATGGGGACTTTTGGAAGTTTATCTATGTTTTATTTATGCTTCTTTAAATCATGTACTCAAGACAGATTATGAAAATGTTATGCTATGTTTTTGGAAAGGATGTTGTTGTAACACGTATTTGACTTTATGAAATAAAAGTTTGTTGTTCTTCCGCTGTTTACAAATATGTGTTCTTATATCTGTCTTGTATATCTGTGACTTGTACTTATAAACCTCCACCAAAATTAGGGCATTCCCTTTGAGAGTGACCCTAACGGAGGTGGGGTATTTCACTACCTGACTGCCCGCATAAATTTGGGCACCCAAGAGTTTAGGTAAAACAAAACAAAATAAACTCTAGGTCAGTCATGGGACTGGTATGAGTAAACAATTTAAAACAATTTGAGAAAATAAACAATATCTCATATGACCATGCCGTATAACACGGAATGGGGTTTTACCTTATGAGAATCCAAAATACTTGATTTAACTTTCAAAATCCTTTTGAAAGAAACGATAATATTTGTATCAAAACTCTTTTGATATTGTAATAGTGTCTAAATCAAATAAATAGAAATCTGGATGAATGCTTTCATCTCAGGCTCCATATATATATATATATATATATATATATATATATATATATATATATATATAATATACACTCAAAACCGCAAGCACTTATTGGATAATGCATTTCCAACTATGACAGGGTATGGAACCACCTTCCGATAGTGTATGTCTAAAGGAGAATACACTGGGTTCAACAAGAACATCCTGCAACCCGGCCACATATGACCCACCACTCATTTCGCTTGAGTATATCGAATGTATATCACCAACGGTGGGGATCAGCAATTGTTCTCCCGAATGGGACAGCATCGAATAGAATAAGGAATTAAATGAATTTCTCTAGATAGGTGATAATACACCCTAATGGAAGCTACCCACTTAGCCATGCTGCCTGCCCGATTTTTGTCATTTCCCGGTTGTTGAGGCCCGAGGCTACGATTACTTCTCTCCTTGATAACACAATTACTTTGAATGCCACATTATCAGATCCGTTAATCATTAATTGGTTTACACAAATATTCTAGATGTTATTCTAAGGGAATAAATCTATTGCAACCATATATATTTATATAGACCAACCCATTCGGTCATTGGAAATATTCTGTCGGACATTCGTCCATATACGTTCGTTCTGGGACTGGACGAAACCGAATAAATGCTAAGAGAATAAATTGTCATATCCGTTAATCATTAACTAATTTGCACGAATATATTTTGGATATTATGCTAAGAGAATAAATGCTCCGCCACCATATATATTTGTACAGACCAACATATGCGATCATTGGATATACACTGTCAGACACTCGTCCATATACGTTCGTTCCGGGACTGAACGAAACCAAAGGCACAATTTCTATTAATAGAAGAAGTCTTTGCACTTTACTCTATCTTCGATTATCTTTATATAATCTGATTTGCATCGCTACTGCCAATACGGAGTAGTTCTCGAATAATAATCCAACCTGTCTCTCCATATTGGCAAACACTTTGATAGTCGGTTATTTGACTATCGAAGAAAACCAAACATTCATTCAAAGCATCAAACAAATCACTTGACCTTTAATTAATATTCAATTAGTTAAAACAGTTCTCCACTTCCTTATCCATATTCATTAACACGATATTTTGATAATCATCTTGGCCTCTTATGCTATTTGGAAGATATATCCAAATATCAGCTTCGTTTATTTTATATATTTAGAAAATATCCTTTATTTGCAATTGGAAAACGTTCCAATTACTTATCTCTTTCACGATCATTTATTTCTATACTGAGGAAATATTTATTATTATATTTCCAAAATTTTCGCTTACTTGGGTTAAAACGATTGTTGTGTAAAACACCGTTACAACAGCCTAAAATACCGCATTCGACTAACTCTTATTCAAACATTTATCTTCGAGATTGAATCTTGCTATTTATCGATAAAAAATGAAATCAATCAAGTTGGGGTATAACTACCTCTCAGAACTTCACTGAAAACATTATTAACTTCAAAACAGACAAAACCACTTACCTCAAATAATCCACCTCATATAAAGACAATTATTCATTTTTAAAACGTATATACATTTCTCTTTCAATTACCAGACTATTAATTTCCTTTTGTTTATAATATTCTATTTTAAATTCGTTTCCTTATCGAATTCAATATATATTGATATACTGATTTTCTAGTTATCCAATTTTCTTTAAAATATTCTAACTCCTTAAATTTTCAGAAAATTTCGCCATAACCTCCTTTGTATCGGTCAATAGTTCAAACCTCAACTCGCCTCTCTAGGCCCTTTTCATTCAAAAAGAAAATCTAAAAGCCAAGTGGCTTGCCGATTCGATGCATAAAATCTCATATGGAATTAAACGTATACCTTTTTGTCGGGCACACAAATTATAATCTTTATACACTTCATCCCATATCTGTCTAACACATGTTCACCGGTTTCCAATTTATCCCAACTAAATCCAGTCATTCCTAACTCCATTCGCTAATTTATTCTTTTAAATTAGCTCTTTTCTAAATCCCTTTAGTTATAACATATCATGTTCAGATACAAATATTTACTTGCTTATAAACCAATTTGAATTCCATTTCAAATTCTATTTTCAAATTCATACTTGAATTTATAATTCCATATTTATCCGATGATAATTATTTCACTTTATAAACATCGTTTATAGATTTTCTTCCTTGTTTTATACATTAAACAAGTTCCATTTCAAAACCTATTTGAAACCAAATTTCTATATTTGGAATACTTTATTTATAATAAAAAAAATATATATATATATACAGTGAATTTATTTTCATATTTAAAATTTAAACTTCTATTTAATACAATCCAAATATTTTCTTTTTCTGAAAATATTTGTTTAAATCAATTCGATCTAATCGAATTCAAATTATAAATCCATACGGATTTATTTTAATTCAATTCTCATTACAACCATTGGAATAATTTCCTCGTTCCATATTAACATAATTCCCAATCCTTAATTTAAATTCATATTTGAATTTAAATATTTAAATTATCCAAATGATAATTTTCACCTTTTTTTATAAACATCAATCATTTTGCTTGTTTATATTTTTAAACAAGTTTTGATTTCAAATTCATTTTTGAAATTAAATTTCTACTTTGGAAAAATAAATTTCCCCTTTCTAAATTCACATTTGAATTTACATTTTTCCCAAATTAAGTAAATGATAATTTTCCCATTTCATTTATAAACACTGTTTATAAATTAAACTTCAATTCCCCTGCATTATTATTCAATTTATAAACATCATTTATAAATTTTAGAACTTCGATTTCCCACATTGTTAAATTTATAAACATTGTTTATAAATTTCAATACTTGTTTTGTTTATTCAAAACAAGTTAATATTTCTCAGTCCATTCGAAATTCAAATTCTATTTTTGAAAAATAGAATTTTCCTTTTTAAGTTACAAAATCCATTATAAATTAACATCTAGGGCCAGTGACATTCAACCAATCAAAAACACCCAATTTATCAACCACATATTTTCCAACACACCATGTATGATAATATTTGTGAAACAACAAATAATAATATTTTTGAGGAATCCAGTTGGATCCCTCCAACCTGTTTTCCTGCATCCATAGACGTCAGCCAACATAAATTATACCCATCCTGCTTTAAGGCAGGATATCGCGGTATAGAAAGTCATCCACTATCAAAGCATGGGGCATATAGGGTCATCCGCTAATGATACTGCGGGAATCCATCCACCAATATATTTATATATATATATATATATATATATATATATATATATAATAACCACAAACACCAAGCCTAAATGTGACGATCCCAAAATCTGTGTGACGGTATTAAGGATAATCATTGGAATATAACACATCAATCATCCTAGCAGAGTACAGATAATAGCGAAAACAATAAATAGAATAATTTTACATAGATATGACAGCGGATTCATAACATGTACCAACATCAGAATTGCACAACGTAGGATATAACTTAGTAAATGAAGGGGGAATGATCGGTCACCATCGCCATAGGCGGAATATATACATACAGTGAGACCTAATAAGTGTATTAGTCTACATCGCCGTACATATACATACGATAATAAGTACTGGAAGTAAAACAGTCTGCATCGCCCGTGGTGGAATCATAATATATATACAATAATGGCGGAAAATGTCAAAGTCATCTCGGTGAAGTCAGCCTCGCCATGAGCCGAAAGTGCACTCCATACTACAGTGCTGAGCCAAAACAACCTGTCACCTGTGAACTAGGCTGCCCATGTGAAAATAAGGGCACCCGCCTTTGCAAAGTGAAACAAACAACGAGTCAGTCATGGGGACTGGTATGAGAAATCTATTTAATAGTTTAAAACAACAGTAATAGGGCAAATCACAGGACCACGCCACTCTCGCGGAACGGGTTTACTCCAGTCATTGCCAGTGCATTTTAAACATGGTAAATTCTTTAAAACAACGCAATGCTTTTAAAAAGAATGTAGCCATTATAAGACTCAATCATACAATGCAATGCAAGCCGGAGGGTAGAGTTTTACCTTATAATGGCCAAATATGCTTAATACGTGTAAATCAAAATCATTTGATATTATTACTAATGTGTATATGTTTCAAAAACGAATAGCATCATAAATATCAATCATAGGTGGCATAGCTACCATCTACTATGTCGCCATACTAGTTCTACAATCGAATCCGTTATTTAATATTGGAAATTGGATTTCCGTCATGAGTCGAGGCAAGGGGCAAGCTCCTCTCCGCTTCGAGACATTCTAGCAAATGCCTCAGGACTACACACTCTGGGTAACCCTTGGATCTTCAGGGCCGGTCCACACTTACGTTAGTGGATTAGTATTCCTGAACACACGTTTCCCGGTCCTTACAGACCTAATACCGAGGCGCCTCGCATTCCAACAATCACATAGGTGAAAAGTAGATATAAATGTCAGGGCTGGTAGGTCACTGACACCACCATAGCTAGAAAGAAACGTCATGCTCTCCCCGTAGTCCTTATCCCGTTTTTAACTCATACCGATGTGTGAGGCTCGCGAATCCACGCTATACACAAAGCCAGGCCACGTAGGTCGTGCTTTGATCATCGAACACAAGACTTTGCTTTGCAACAGAAGCCTTGATCACTGCATTTTGGCATGCCACATAGGCAATCCACTCCATACGACTGATTTCTATCGATATATAACTTCTGAGCTCGTACGTCTCAGAGAAGGGCGTTAAGCAAAATAATAAATTCTCCGCCGCCAAATAGATATATATTTAACAGAGATCAATCAGTATAGAACAAAATCCGATGTCAGACACATAGTCCATTTACAAGCCCGTTCTAGGTCTGAACAAAACCGGAGGCACCCAATTCCTCGTATATCCGTACAATCAACACATACGTTCAGACGGCTACTACTTCCGTTCCTTCACGGTAGCTACTCCAATCAGGAACCTCAGCAGCGCCCATCCAACCGATACGAAGATCGTCGGTCTTGAATCGTCTTTGTATTTTCCAATTCGAATCGTTCGATCAATTATTTGAAATGAGGGTTAGCTTGGCCTTTTCAAATAATTTACGTAATTAGAATTCAAATCAATTCTTTCCATGGTTATATTATTTGACATTCATATTTCAGTTCTTTAGTATAATTTTCGTGTCAAACATATACAACCATCAAATATCAAGCAGATCAAGCCAAATTGGTTTATTTCCAATTCATGTTGCTTATAATATTTTATAATGATTTTTTGCCATTTTTATTTATTTAAAAATAGCCATATTTAATTAAACGACGTTTTAGGTCGTGCCATGGCACTGGCGCTGTTTTTCCCATAATTTGTTTTACACATATCAGAAAATCTAACGTTGGATTTCTACAAAGTCTATGTCCGTGGGAAGGTATTCCCAAAGCGAACCCAACGGTTCCAGTTTCATGAAAATCCGACGGTCGGATCTTCCACACTAGTTGTTTGAAGTTACGATTTCAAAATTCGAACTGCAGCGTCATTATTCGATTTAATTTAATTATATTTATATTTATATATAAATATAAACGATTCTGGCGCTGTTTTTCTTCAGATTTGAATTAAACATTCCAGACAATCCAACCGTTGGATTTTTACAAGGTTAGTGCCGTTGGAAAGATATTTCCGAGGCGAACCCAGCGGTTGCAGTTTCGAGAAAATCCGATGGTCGGATTTCTCGTACTAATCGATTCAAAATACGATTTCAAAACACGAACTGCACAGCTTCGATTCCTTTCAATTCTATATATATATATATATATATATATATATATATATATATATATATATATATAGTTCATTCTTTAATTTCAATATCGTTTTCACTTCAAATATTTCACTAACGCCTTTATATTTCGAAAAATTTCGCCATAACCTCCTTTGTACGTGAAGGGGTTTGGAAATTTATTGGGCCGTGTTAGGTACCCAATAAATCCTATAAAGCATCCATATATTTATAGTGATATATTCTGGTGTTTACAGGGGAGCGTGTATAGATAATAACTCCAGAGAATAAATTCTCGTCACCCTGTCATGCCTGAGGGAGCGTGTATTTTTAATTACTCCACAAGATAAATCCTCGTCACCTCGTCCCGTGTAGGAATAAATTGTCCATGTGCCGTATCTAATGACTAGAGAGGCGTGATTATTGTCAACTCCAGACCCGTTTGGGTTTTTATTAATCTGGCAATTTATCGTTACATTTTATATAGTCCATATCAGTCATCAGTTCAACCTGTAATATATAATCCTCGTCATACAGGCCTCTCGCTCATATGGTAAATCTTCAATCTCGTCACACAAGCTCCAAATGCTTATGTGGAATATGATGAAGTACGCCTATCGTCGAGGAGTATGTCATGCAGTGTAGTTCAAATTTAATTGTTACTATCCTATGGTGATGTTTATTATTTCACACAGAATAACCAGAACTTCGCATCTAATGGCATTCACAGGAGTTGATATAAAAATAGAATTGCGCAGCCAACTCATCAAGGCTTACCTATTTGTCGGGCACACAAATAATTTCTTTACTCTACAGCTAATCCATTATCCCTGTTCGACACATGTATATATATGCAGAACAAAGCTACTAATAATATTTCTAACGAACTAATGTTTATTTCAACACGTGTATATTTTTATCAAAACGTATACATGATAAAATTAATATTTTTATCATCAAAAATATTTATTCAACACGTGAATGTTTTTAACACTTCATATTCACAATAAAAATGTAATTTTTATTGTCTATTCAATTTATTTTAAAATACGAATAACATTCAACACATGAATTTCAATTCAACGAATGAATTTCAATTCAACACATGAATATTCTCTATAGTTTGTATATATATACAAATGTGACTTTTATCGTTAAAGCTATTTATTTAAAATACGAATAACATTCAACACATGAATTTCAATTCAACGAATGAATTTCAACTCAACACATGAATATTCTCTATAGTTTGTATATATATAAAAATGTGATTTTTATCGTTAAAGCTATTTATTTAATTTACGAATAACATTCAACACATGAATTTCAATTCAACGAATGAATTTCAACTCAACACATGAATATTCTCTATAGTTTGTATATATATAAAAATGTGATTTTTATCGTTAAATCTATTTATTTAAAATTCGAATAACATTCAACACATGAATTTCAACTCAACAAATGATTTTCAATTCAACACATGAATATTGGTTTCAACATATGTAATTAATTTCAACAAATGAAAATTATTCTAACACATGAATATTTCAGAAAATTTCGGCAGCAAAACAGCAGGGTAGTTAAAACCGGGACCGTCCCTAGTACGGCTCCTCGCTCTACCTTAAAACCTCGTGGTTTTTGACAATGGGGATCATGCATCTAATTCGCACGCAGGAGACATGTTTTATTTTCATTTCCATAATCCTATTCTAATTTGTTTCAACCACAAGAGGGTATTTTTCAACCACAAAGGTATATTTCAACGACAAAGGTATTTTTCAACCACAATATCAACCATAAACAATTATTTCCAACCATTCGTCATACTATATATTTTCACGCCAATCATAAGCAATAAATATCGTCCATGGTCTGTGGACGAGGGGAGTATATATATTTATATATTATTTCTATATTTCACTTGCATTTAAACACAATTCAAAGCATATATGTTTCATACAACGCTTGTATAATTTATACATCGCTAATATAACATATACAACACACGTACATGAGGTATACAATGCGTATATAATTTACACTTCACTTATATAATTTATACAACACGATTTCCATTCACACAATTTAATTTAGATTCCTCACATTGGTTTTTGAAGTGCTAAAAATCGTATGTAGATCAGAAAAATCCGCGGCTTCTGCTAGATGGTAGAGAGCCTCCCTGCGGTCCCGATGTTTCCTGTTTCATCGAATTACGTTAACACACTAAAAAGATATGATTTTTCAAAGTTTTGCAACACTTAAAAGTGTTATTTTCAATTCAGAAATTTCAGAGCAGATATTTTTTCAAACCTTCGAAACTAGGTTTATAATTTTCGATCGATCTATGCAGTTTCGTCACGATCAGATGCTGCAACGTCGAAGAGCTTCGAACAGGCTTTCCAGCGCCTGCGGTGGCAGCGAACTCGATGTCCCCTCTGATGCTCGGCGGCGCTCCAAAGGTGGTAACTTTCTAGCTGAAATTCGACGCCAATACCAGATGGTTTCAGTCGAGGCTTGGATTGATTGAAAGAGGTGGGGAAGGCGATCGGAAAAGGAAACCGGAGGGGGTGGCGAAAACGCCTATGGCGGCGGCGATCAGTCCTGGAAGTTTGAAGGGGTTCCGTCGTTCGTTCGTAGGAGGGTTGACCGACTTTTCAGAAGAGAGAGAAAAGTGAGGATATTTTCTATTATATTCAATTTTTAAATTCCTAAAATATCCTTTTTAACCAACGTACACCAATTTCAACCCAACGACCGTCGCCCCTAGCTAAATACCCCCATTCCGGACATAATGGGATATTTTTCGTTGGCCAATTCGACTGTTACAGTTAGTTATTTTTCAAATTAAAGTATAAAACATTTAATATTCAATTTGAACGTACATTTCAATTTGCCAAGGCCACAAACTGAATCAAAAAATTCCAGAAAAATAAATCTAGCTTTGTTTTGACGATACAGTCCCAACAAAAACCAGTTTCGTCGATTTCTGAGATCGTATGCAAAATGGCCGTTTCAGGTCGACCCATTTTAACAGAAATTGACCAATCACGTTTTCTTTTGCCCCGCTAACATACTAGCTTCAAAAATTATGAAATTTGAAACCTAGCAATAGTTTGACATCCCAGATCCAACAAAAGTGGTTTCGTCGAATTCCGAAGTCGTATGCAAAATATCTATTTTCAAGGGCTATACATTCTATATAGCGACCTTTCTGAAAATTCATTTGGCCATAACTTTTGATTCCTGTTATGAAACTTCGATTTTTCAGATTCGTTAGAAAGGTATTCATAAACAGATTTAAATATTTTTGGTTTCACTAAAATCTGTTATATTATCCACCCGGTACAGTGAGACAAAGTTTGTATTCAAATTTTCAAACTACCTCACTATCCCCAATTCATTACTTTATTGAAATATGCTATTTCAATGGTTTAAATTCTTTGACAATAACCAATTTTAAAAATTTTAAATTGGTTCACATTTTCCGGGTTATTACAATTTCCCCCACTTAAAACTTTTCGTCCTAGAAAAGGAAACAACAGCAAAGTAGGAAACATAATGTAAATGCAAAGTATTGTAAAGGTACCTTGCACAGGAGTTAGTCAAAGATGTCCCCTCTGCATTTGGGGTAGGCTTGCTTAATGCTTTCCTCAGTTTCCCAAGTATAGTCTCTAGGATCACTACTCCACTGCACTTTAACTAAATGAATCTTTTTTCTCCTTAGCTCTCTAGTTTCTTTGCCAACGATCTTCAATGGCTCTCTTCTGACTGCTAATTCTGGAGTTATTTCCAAGTGCTGTTGTGCTGCTTCTTCTACAACAAGATCCGGATCATGTACATGTTTTCTGAGTTGAGACACGTGGAACACATCATGCACTCCAGGCAACCAATCAGGTAATGAAACCCTATATGCAAGAGTTCCAATCCGTTCAAGTATAGGAAAGGGACCAATGAATCTCGGTGCCAACTTCCCAGTTTTGCCAAATTTGATTACTCCCTCATCGGAGAAACTCTTAAATAAACATAATCGCCAATGGAAAATGATACATCTTTTCTTCTCGCATCAGCATAACTTTTCTGTCGGCTTTGTGCGTTTTTCAATCGCTTCTTGATGAAATCGACTTTATCTGATGCTTCTCGAATCATATCGGGCCCTAACACAAGTCTGTTGCCAGGTTCTACCCAACATGCGGGAGATCTGCACGGTCTACCGTGTAATGCTTCAAATAGCGGCATTCCCAAACTTGCTTGATAGCTATTGTTATAAGAGAATTCGGCTAAATGTAAGTGATCTTCCCATGACCCGCCAAAATCAATTATGCAAGCCCGTAGTAAATCTTCTAGAATTCTATTCACCCGCTCAGTTTGGTCGTCTGTCTAAGGTTGATAAGCGGTGCTTAGATTCAATTTGGTTCCCGATTCTGTCTGGAATGCTTCCCAGAATTTGCTAGTAAATAGGGGATCTCTATCACTGACTATATTGAGCGGCACTCCATGCAGTTTAACAATTTCTTTGAAGTAAATCTATGCTAAACTTTGAGTCGTTCTGTTGGATCTGACAGGTATGAAATGGGCAGTCTTCGTGAAGCGATCTACGATCACCCATATATTGTCGTTTCCTTTCTTAGTTCGAGGCAAACTATCAATGAAATCCATCGAAATTTGCTCCCACTTCCATCCTAGGATATCTAATGGTTGTAATAGTCCAGCCAATTTCTGCTGATCGCACTTAACCTGTTGACAGGTGGGACACCAGCTAATATATATTGAATTGTCCCTCTTTAAAGCCCTCCACCAGAATGTGCGCTTGATATCGTTATACATTTTGCTCACACCGGGATGGATGCTTAGTTTGGACTTATGACATTCATCAAGTATTTCTTTTCGAAGCTCTGGAAGATTTGGGATGCAAATTCTGCCCTTTAATCTAAGAACTCCATTGTCATCGAGTCGGAAACTTGTGGATTCACCTCCCTTGACTCTCTGACTGATTCTCTGAATAAATTCATCGTCTTTCTGAAGGTCCGAAATCTTGTCAATCAATGAAGACGTGATGATAAAACTGGCGATGATTTCATTCTTTCTGCTGAGTGCATCTGCTATAACATTGGCTTTCCCCAGAGTGTATAGAATCTCAAAATCGTATGCTGCAAGGAATTCTAACCAATGTTGTTGTGTCAAGTTTAGATCTTTCTGAGTGAATAGATACTTCAATGATCGATGATCGGTAAATAGTTCGAACTTCTCGCCCAATAAATAATGCCTCCAAATTCTCAAAGTAAACACGATAGCCAACAACTCAAGATCATGAGTTGCACAGTTTCTTTCATGCAGCTTCAGCTGACGGCTGGCATAAGCGACCACTTGGCCTTTTTGCATTAATACTGCGCCTAGCCCTCTAATAGAAGCATCCGTCCATACAGTCAAGGCTTGGTTGCCTTCTATAATGATCAATACCGGAGCCGTTGTCAATTTCAGTTTTAGCTCCTGGAAAGCTTCTTCACATTCGGGAGTCCATTTGAATTTCTCATGCTTCTTTGTAAGCTTTGTTAACACACAAGATATCTTTGAAAAATCCTGAACAAATTTCCGATAGTAACTAGCCAATCCAAGGAAACTTCGAACTTCTGTGGGGGTAGTAGGCTGTTTCCAATTCTGAATCGCTGTAATTTTGCTTGGATCTACAGCAATCCCTTCTTTCGATACGACATGGCCAAGGAACTTAACTTCATCCTGCCAGAGGACACAATTAGAAAATTTAGCTTTCAAAACATTTCTCCTCAGAATTATCAATACTTGTTTTAAATGTTTTGCATGCTCGCCTTCCGACTTGGAGTAGATTAAAATGTCATCGAAGAAGACTAGAACAAATTTATTCAATACACCACGGAACACTCTGTTCATAAGATCGACGAAGTATGCCGGAGCGTTACACAACCCGAACGGCATTACTAACCATTCGTAGAATAAATCGGGACCCCTGAAGGCTGTCAAAGGAACACAGTCTTCGGCTATACGTAATTGGTGGAAACCTATAGCTGGGTCCATTCGGGAGAATACTATCGCCCCATTTAATTGATCTAACAGATCGTCTATCCGTGGCAAGGGATATTTGTTCTTCAGTGTCTGCTTATTGAGATCTCGGTAATCTACACAAAGTCGTAGAGTACCGTATGACTTCGGGACAAACACTACTGCTGCTCCCCAAGCTGAAAAGCTCGGTCTGATCAGACCTTTCCAAAGCAATTCTCGACTTTGGCTACCTAACTCTTCTTTTTCTTTCGGGGCCATTCTTCTAATTGGATGTACTACTGGTCGGGCGTTAGGAATTAGATCTATTCTAAATTCAATTTCTCTTTGCGGAGGTAAATTTCGGACTTCTTCAAACACATCCGCATAGTTTTTAACGACCGGTATCTTTTCTAATGAAGTGGGAGTAACTTCCAAGGAAGACCAAAATTCTTTTCTATTTGGATCAGAACCGAGACATGGTATAGTGATATGCCCAAGTTTTGTTTTAACTTTCATGATTCTTTCGGCACATCTAACTTTGGCCCTATATTTTGTCAACCAGTCCAACCCCAGTATAACATCAAATTCGGAAAGGTCCATGACAATCACTTCAAATGGTAATCGATAACAAGAATATGAGGCGAGTACATTACAATATGAGCGGAGAATAGTAGAACCTCCTATCGGATTTTGAACTTTAATTGGTTCTTTAAGCTTCCTCGGATTCAATTTTAACTTGTGAACAATATTACTAGAAATGAAGCTACGTGATGCACCAGTATCAAAAAGTACAGAAACAGGAATATTTTTAATGGTTCAAGACGTCGGGTTTACCTGATCCATCAGTGATATCTGGCGGGGTCTCCCCGTCATAAACATGGGCCACCTGTGCATTTTGCTTCAAAGGACAACTCCTGCTATAGTGCCCTTTCTTATGGAAATTGTGGCATTCGGCTGAGCTGCGGTCTGGATTTGCCTTTAGCTTCTTTGGGGCTTTGCACACATTAGAAAAATGTCATGTCTTTCCGAGTTGTAGCAGCTTCCTTTGGGTATCTTTCTAGATTGCTGAGTAGCGGTCGCTGAAATGCTGGACTCTGGCTGATCTCCTAAAGCTTTGCACTTGTTTCCAGCTTGGCTTTTGGCGCGGTCTTGGTTGGAGTGTCTTTCATCCAGATCTTCATAATTGCAGGCCATTTCCACTAATTCTTAGAATGAGAGTTTGATGTTGCTCATGGCCCTGTCGTGGTACTTGCGCCGTAGCCCAAATATAAACCTCTTGTTCTTAGCTTTGGTTGTCATAATAAGCTCTGGAGCATAGCGCGACAGCTGAGTGAATTTGTTGAGGTAGTCTTGGATAGAGAGATCTCCCTGCTGGAGATTAGCAAACTGATCACGCATCCGCTCTAAGGCCTGCTCAGGTACGAACTTCTCCTTGAACATGGTCCTGAATTGCTCCCAGGTCCTTACAGTACCCGCCACATCTTCGGTGGTGATGACATCCCACCACAACTCGGCTTCATCCTGCAAGAGCCAAATACCTAGACGTGCCTTGTTGTGGGTCCCCAATCCCATGCCCTCAAAAATCTTTTCACAAGTCTTCAACCAAGCAATAACCTCTGTCAGTGTACCAAGGCCAGAAAAGGGTTTCCCTCCCAGGTTCCTATATCTCTTTGCTACTCTGTCAAGATCAAAGTCCTGGGGTGTTGGTGGCTGTATAATAGGGCCCTCCTCAGCTACGTGGGTATTCCCCTATCCTCCTGCTCTGCCTGCTCGGCCACCTCTGGCTGCTGCTACTCGTGTAGCCATCAGATAGAGTACTGTATAAGCAAGAAAAGAGTCAAGCTCACAGAAATGATAACTTTCATATATGATAAAGCAGGGGAACATAAGGAAAGATAATGTTGTACTGATCAAATTGTTTTGCTAATCTGCTTAGCTCATTCTAGGACATCACTAATCCTATCTCTAATGAGCTACTCACCTTAGAACACTACTGATTCTATTCTGACGAGGTGTTTAATGTGTTAGATTCCGGAACTAAGGTTAACCAAAGCTCTGATACCAACCGTGACGATCCCAAAATCCGTGTGACGATATTAAGGATAATCATTGGAATATAACACATCAATCATCATAGCAGAGTACAGATAGTAGCGAAAACAATAAATAGAATAATTTTACATAGATATGACAGCGGATTCATAACATGTAACAACATCAGAATAGCACAACGTAGGATATAACTTAGTAAATAAAGGGGGAATGATCAGTCACCATCATCATAGGCGGAATATATACATACAGTGAGACCTAATAAGTGTATCAGTCTACATCGCCGAAGGCGGTACATATACATATGATAATAAGTACTGGAAGTAAAACAGTCTGCATTGCCCGTGGTGGAATCATAATATATATACAATAATGACGGAAAATGTCAAAGTCATCTTGGTGAAGTCAGCCTCACCATGAGCCAAAAGTGCACTCCATACTACAGTGCTGAGCCAAAACAACCTATCACCTGTGAACTAGGCTACCGGTGTGAAAATAAGGGCACCCGCGTTTGCAAAGTGAAACAAACGAGTCAGTCGTGGGGACTGGTATGAGAAATCTACTTAACAGTTTAAAACAACAGTAATAAGGCAAATCATAGGACCATGCCACTCTCGCGGAACGGGTTTACTCCAGTGATTGCCAGTGCATTTTAAACAAGGTAAATTCTTTAAAACAACGCAATGCTTTTAAAAAGAATGTAGCCATTATAAGACTCAAGTCCCATCATACAATGCAACGCAAGCCGGAGGATAGAGTTTTACCTTATAATGGCCAAATATGCTTAATACGTGTAAAGAAAAATCATTTGGTATTATTGCTAGTGCATATATGTTTCAAAAACGAATAGCATCATAAATATCAATCATAGGCAACATAGCTACCATCTACTATGTCGCCATACTAGTTCTATAATCGAATCCGTTATTTCGTATTGGAAATTGGATTTCCGTCATGAGTCGAGGCAAGGGGCAAGCTCCTCTCCGCTTCGAGACATTCTAGCAAATGCCTCAGGACTACACACTCTGGGTAACCCTTGGATCTTCAGGGCCGGTCCACACTTACGTTAGTGGATTAGTATTCCTGAACACACGTTTCCCGGTCCTTACAGACCTAATATCGAGGCGCCTCACATTCCAACAACCACATAGGTGAAAAGTAGATATAAATGTCAGGGCTGGTAGGTCACTGACACCACCATAGCTAGAAAGAAACGTCGTTCTCTCCCCGTAGTCCTTATCCCGTTTTTAACTCATACAGAGGTGTGAGACTCGCGAATCCACGCTATACACAAAGTTGGGCCACGTAGGCCATGCTTTGATCATCGAACACAAGATTTTGCTTCGCAACAGAAGCCTTGATCACTGCATCTTGGCATGCCACATAGGCAATCCACTCCATACGACTGATTTCTATCGATATATAACCTCTGAGCTCGTACGTCTCAGAGAAGGACGTTAAGCAAAAGAATAAATTCTCCGCTGCCAAACAGATATATATTTAACAGAGATCAATCAGTATAGAACAAAATCCAATGTCAGACACACAGTCCATTTACAAGTCCGTTCTGGGTCTTGACGAAACCGAAGGCACCAAATTCCTCGTATATCCATACAATCAACACATACGTTCAGACGGCTACTACTTCCGTTCCTTTATGGTAGCTACTCCAATCAGGAACCTCAGCAGCGCCCATCCAACCGATACGAAGATCGTCGGTCTTGAATCATCTTTGTATTTTCCAATTCGAATCGTTTGATCGATTATTCGAAATGAGGGTTAGCTCGGCCTTTTCAAATAATTTACGTAATCAGAATTCAAATCAATTCTTTCCATGGTTATATTATTCGACATTCATATTTCAGTTCTTTAGTATAATTTTCGTGTCAAACACATACAACCATCAAATATCAAGCAGATCAAGCCAAATTTGTTTATTTCCAATCCATGTTGCTTATAATATTTTATAATGATTTTTCTCTATTTTTATTTATTTGAAAATAGCCATATTTAATTAAACGACGTTTCAGGTCGTGCCGTGGCACTGGCGCTGTTTTTCCCCTAATTTGTTTTACACATATCAGAAAATCTAACCGTTGGATTTCTACAAAGTCTATGTCCCTGGGAAGATATTCCCAAAGCGAATCCAATGGTTCCTGTTTCATGAAAATCCGACGGTCGGATCTTCCACACTAGTCGTTTGAAGTTACGGTTTCAAAATTCGAACTGCAGCGTCGTTATTCGATTTAATTTAATTATATTTATATTTATATATAAATATAAACGATTCTGGCGCTGTTTTTCTTCAGATTTGAATTAAACATTCCAGACAATCCAACCGTTGAATTTTTACAAGGTTGGTGCCGTTGGAAAGATATTTCCAAGGCGAACCCAGCGGTTGCGGTTTCGGGAAAATCCGATGGTCGGATTTCTCGTACTAATCGATTCAAATTACGATTTCAAAACACGAACTGCACAGCTTTGATTCCTTTCAATTCTATTTATATATATATATATATAGTTCATTCTTTAATTTCAATATTGTTTTCACTTCAAATATTTCACTAACGCCTTTATATTTCGAAAAATTTCGCCATAACCTCCTTTGTACGGGAAGGGGTTTGGAAATTTATTGGGCTGTGTTAGGTACCCAATAAATCCTATAAAGCATCCACATATTTATAGTGATATATTCTGGTGTCTACAACGGAGCGTGTATAGATAATAACTCCAGAGAATAAATTCTCGTCACCTGATCAAGCCTGAGGGAGCATGTATTTTTAATTACTCCAGAGGATAAATCCTCGTCACCTCGTCCCGTGTGGGAATAAATAGTCCATGTGCCGTATCTAATGACTAGAGAGACGTGATTATTGTCAACTCCAGACCCGTGTGGGTTTTTTTATTAATCTGGCAATTTATCGTTATATTTTATATAGTCCATATCAGTCATAAGTTCAACCTGTAATATATAATCATCGCCATACAAGCCTCTCGCTCGTATGGTAAATCTTCAACCTCGTCACACAAGCTCCAAATGCTTATGTGGAATATGATGAAGTATGCCTATCGTCGAGGAGTATGTCATGCAGTGTAGTTCAAATTTAATTGTTACTATCCTATGGTGATGTTTATTATTTCACACAGAATAACCATCACTCCACATCCAATGGCATTCACAGGAGTTGATATAAAAATAGAATTGCGCAACCAACTCATCAAGGCTTACCTATTTGTCGGGCACACAAATAATTTCTTTACTCTACAACTAATCCATTATCCCTATTCAACACATGTATATATATGCAGAACAAAGCTAATAATAATTTTTCTAACGAACTAATATTTATTTCAACATGTGTATATTTTTATCAAAACGTATACATGATAAAAGTAATATTTTTATCATCAAAAATATTTATTCAACACGTGAATGTTTTTAACACTTCATATTCACAATAAAAATGTAATTTTTATTGTCTATTCAATTTATTTTAAAATACGAATAACATTCAACACATGAATTTCAATTCAACGAATGAATTTCAATTCAACACATGAATATTCTTTTTAGTTTGTATATATATAAAAATGTGATTTTTATCGTTAAAGCTATTTATTTAAAATACGAATAACACTCAACACATGAATTTCAATTCAACGAATGAATTTCAACTCAACACATGAATATTCTCTATAGTTTGTATATATATAAAAATGTGATTTTTATCGTTAAAGCTATTTATTTAAAATATGAACAACATTCAACACATGAATTTCAATTCAACGAATGAATTTCAACTCAACACATGAATATTCTCTATAGTTTGTATACATATAAAAATGTGATTTTTATCGTTAAATCTTTTTATTTAAAATTCGAATAACATTCAACACATGAATTTCAACTCAACGAATGAATTTCAATTCAACACATGAATATTGGTTTCAACATATGTAATTAATTTCAACAAATGAAAATTATTCTAACACATGAATATTTCAGAAAATTTCGGCAGCATAACGGCAGGGTAGTTAAAACCGGGACCGCCCCTAGTACGGCTCCTCACTCTGCCTTAAAACCTCGTGGTTTTTGACAATGGGGATCATGCATCTAATTCGCACGCAGGCGGCATTTTTTATTTTCATTTCCACAATCCTATTCTAATTTGTTTCAACCACAAGAGGGTATTTTTCAACTACAAAGGTATTTTTCAACCACAAAGGTATTTTCAATCACAAAGGTATTTTTCAACCACAATATCAACCACAAACAATTATTTCCAACCATTCATCATACTATATATTTTCACGCCAATCATAAGCAAAAAATATCGTCCATGGTCTGTGGACGAGGGGAGTATATATATATATATTATTTCTATATTTCACTTGCATTTAAACACAGTTCAAAGCATATATGTTTCATACAACGCTTGTATAATTTATACATCGCTAATATAACTTATACAACACATGTACATGAGGTATACAATGTGTATATAATTTACACTTCGCTTATATAATTTATACAACACGATTTCCATTCACACAATTTAATTTAGATCCCTCACATTGGTTTTTGAAGTGCTAAAAATCGTATGTAGATCAGAAAAATCCGCGGCTTCTGCCAGATGGTAGAGAGCCTCCCTGCGGTCCCGATGTTTCCTGTTTCATCGAATTTCGTTAACACACTAAAAAGATATGATTTTTCAAAGTTTTGCAACAATTAAAAGTGTTATTTTCAATTCAGAAATTTCAGAGCAGATATTTTTTCAAACCTTCGAAACTAGGTTTATAATTTTCGATCGATCTGTGCAGTTTCGTCACGACCGGATGCTGCAACGTCGAAGAGCTTCGAACAGGCTTTCCAGCGCCTGTGGTGGCAGCGAACTCGATGGCCCCTCTGATGCTCAGCGGCGCTCCAAAGGTGGTAACTTCCTAGCTGAAATTCGACGCCAATACCAGATGGTTTCAGTCGAGGCTTGGATCGATTGAAAGAGGAGGGGAAGGCGATCGGAAAAGCCAACTGGAGGGGGTGGCGAAAACGCCTGTGGTGGCGGCGATCAGTCCTGGAAGTTTTGAAAGGGTTTCGTCGTTCATTCGTAGGAGGGTTGACCGACTTTTTCAGAAGAGAGACAAAAGTGAGGATATTTTCTATTATAATCAAATTTTAAATTCCAAAAAATATCCTTTTTAACCAACGTACACCAGTTTCAACCCAACGACTGTCGCCCCTAGCTAAATACCCCCATTCCGGACACAATGGGATATGTTTTGTTGGCCAATTCAACTGTTACAGTCAATTATTTTTCAAATTAAAGTACAAAACATTTAATATTCAATTTGAACATACATTTCAATTTGCCAGGGCCACAAACTGAATCAAAAAATTATAGAAAAATAAATCTAGCTTTGTTTTGATGATGCGGTCCCAACAAAACCAGTTTCGTCGAATTCTGAGATCGTATGCAATATGGCCATTTTCAGGTCGACCCATTTTAACAGAAATTGACCAATCACATTTTCTTTTGCCTCGCTCACATATTAGCTTCAAAAATTATGAAATTTGAAACCTAGCAATAGTTTGACATCTCGGATCCAACAAAAGTGATTTCGTCGAATTCCGAGGTCGTATGCAAAATATCTATTTTCAAGGGCTACACATTCTATATAGCGACCTTTCTGAAAATTCATTTGGCCATAACTTTTGATTCCTGTTATGAAACTTCGATTTTTCAGATTCGTTAGAAAGGTATTCATAAACAGATTTAAATATTTTTGGTTTCACTAAAATCTGTTATAATTTCCACCCGGTACAATCAGACAAAGTTTGTATTCAAATTTTCAAACTGCCTCACTATCCCCAATTCATTACTTTATTGAAATATGCTATTTCATGGTTTAAATTCTTTGACAATAACCAATTTTAAAAATTTTAAATTGGTTCACATTTTCCGGGTTATTACACTAAATAACTAATATATATTATAATCACCACTGATAAAAATAATTAAACGCATCCAAGCAGCCAACAATTTATTTTTAATGATAAAATAAATTTACGAGTGAGATTTACTCACCTGATTTAATTTGCCGAATATCCAGTTTAAATTCCATACTGTCACATTTATGAATCGTCTCAAATAAATCCATCGTACATCTGTGATTATTTAAATTTTAAATTATCGATCAACTATTATTAATTTTAAACTAACAATTTAACTAAATAAATTCCACTAATCTAATTAAATAAAAGACCTTAACTAAATTAAATATAATTAATTTACCTTAATCCACTATTAACACATCTTCTCCCCTCTAATCGTTGTTCAAACATGCTTCATTCCAACCCCGTCGACTTTATGCTTCCTGATGGAGATAGCGACCTAGAGCACTTCCAGTCGCTACAGTAAATCAGCGACAGTATTCAGTTTGGAAAGATGAAGAAAAAACCAAAAATACTCCACATAAAATTTCATTCTACTGTGAATACATACGTACCTTCCAATCCAACACCAACTCCCCCTATTTCATCATGGCCTTAACCTTAATCGCGGTCCCTCCAGTCTCCATGTCGAGCATCAAGGATCCGACGATCTTCAACTTCGATCCACATTTCCAAACCCTAAATCGCAAGACTCATACAGACTCTACCGCGCTTCAAATTTCAATAATCGATGATCTCGGCATCCCCAAAATCGATAACCTATGTTCCGCGATATCTGAAATCGCACACACCCTTAGAGCAGCATCACGGTCTTCAAACAACACTCTGCATCGAAGACCCAACGCTCACCAGTAGCAGCGAGCGCCAGTCCCCTTCGAGCCCTACGCAAGCTCCAGAATTGTGGGCGCCCATCCGGTAGCCTTTAGAAACATGTTGCGATGCTCAAATCCCTTCCTTTTTTCCTTTTTAAATGTGGATTTGGTTTTCGGTTTATCTGAAGAAGAAATAACAAAAAAGGGTACTGCGGATTTTAATCGTAATGAGGAGTGAAGAAAATGGGAAGGTATTTCCTTTTGACCACTGTAATTTCTTTGTTGTGGATGGGACTGCGTTGTATTCATAGCAAAGTGGGAATAACATTGGAAATTAAGCACCTGAAGCATTGCGATTTTCTGAATAAGAAATTACAAAGGAGGTATGCGTGATTTATAGATGATGTAACTTAGGCACTAAGGAATTTGTCTGTGAAAGGTACAAAGGTAGGTTGGCTAAGTACATTGTTATTAAATATGATTTGATTTTGATTTAACTGCGATTTGAGTTCGATCTTATCCATTGAATTTTATAATAATATAATTCAGGATTCCGAATTCCAATTCTAGCGCAACAACCGACGTTTACAACGTTATAACACTACTCTGAACACACTGGGACAGGTTTCGAAGTCCAGTTCGATCATATGGAGAAGATATTAATTTAAATCGATATAAATAAAATTCAAAATAATTAATTTCCCAATAATAATATTATTGTTTTTATCATTTATATTCGAATTAGAATTAACACAGATCATCTGAATTATCTTGATGCAGTTCTAACTTCGAATTTATTTATTTGTTGTTTTCGGGTTACTATTATTATATATATTCAAAATAAATCGTATTTCGATTATTAAATCGATAAATCAATACAAAAATTGATTTATATTATCAATTCAATATTTAAAACCATATTAAATATTAAAATAAATTGTTCGAAAAATACGGGTCGTTACAATTTCAGAATTCACTGACATGCTAATTTTACCTCAAAAATCAAATAATAATTCACCAAGCATTATTTTCGATAGAGTAAAATGTGGGGGAAAATGAAAATTTCATTCTTCACAAAACATTTATCATCATAGATTTCATTTTGCATATGATTTTCATTTGCATATAGTGGTTAAATTGCATTTCGTTTTGCAAATCATTTTGATTTGATCCACCTTTAGGTACTATCTTTCAAATTTAGAAAAAAAAATTACAGTGTAAACACTGTTTTGTCCAAGTGTAGGGGGAGTCTGCATTGCATTCTTTTTTATTTTCTTTAATTTTCTTCTTTTCATTTTAAAGCATTTAGATAGGATCATCATATATTTTAGATCGTAATAACATACCATGTAATTTTTTTTTGAAACATGACTCATTTTCAATTGATACAATAAAATAAGTTAACAACTGTTAGTCAGTTGATAGTATTTTTTCTCTCAACTAAAATTGAATAAGAAATATATTGAAAGGTTGAATTTTGAGGGATAATAGTGTAACCGGTACATAGGGAGATTCTTATGTGATGGCCATGAAGTTTATTCTAAATTGTAGTCTTTGTTTAATGAGTGGAGGACTTAAAATACTTATACTGACTTTTTGAGTCTTTAAAAGTAAGTTGCATTAAGCTGAATTCGCGTAACTCTCAATTGTTCTTATATTTTCAATAATAATAATAATAATAATAATAATAATAATAATAATAATAATAATCCAAGGATATCCAACATTACTTGTAAATCTAGCAATGGTGTGCAAATCCGCCAAGCTCTATCCAACGTGTTGTTGATAAAGCAGCGTCGGCATAACTTGTCGCATTTTATGCGTTGGACACTTAAGGATTACCTACAAGTTGTTGACAAAGTCAGCGTTGGCCTACATAATCCGCCAAGCTCTTTCCCAACTCTCTGTTAGTCCGCAAGGCAGTGTATGGGAGGTATACCGTGGTCTTTTAAGTTAGGTGTATGTAATTAATCATAAATTTTTATAGAGATAGAGAATAAGCGATGATGCCCAAGCATTCTTGACCTTATTGATTTGACTAGTCATACAAGGAAATTAGAATACCACTTTGCAAATTGTGACAAGCAAACCAAGTATTTATTTCATGGCTGCACTATGTTATGAATTGAACCAACTGGCCAAACTAGAACATAACATTTGAAAACTTGAAATATATTGGAAATTTGTGACAAGTTGAGGTATCTAAAATAAAATCAATTGATTAGAAATTATAAACTTAATTTATTGTACCACTTTCCTGAAGCGAGTCGTGTTTTCATTTTATTTCTTATTTTCATTTGTATATGTCCTTTGCATTCATGTAGTTACATTAGAATCATGTCACACTGCATTTGGATTTTGTGGGTAGTATCCGCTAAAAACCCTCACGAGACACCACTCATCCTAGTACAGACACCTAGAGGTTTAACGGCTTGTTGCATACGCTCAATGCAATCGTCTTTCCTATGAAAGTGTGACCTATCTAGTTTAGTTTTTCATTTTTGGATATTCGGAGACGAGTAAAAAATAAGTGTGGGATAATTTGATTAACATAAAAATGTGTTTATTTTATGCTCTTATCTGTTATCTTTTGTATATAAATAAATATTACTTGGGTATTATTTTGTCACTTTTACAGATATGCCGACTTAGCCACATGCAGTCATAAAATAGAAAAATAGAGATCAAATTGCTGTATCTTTACATGTGAAGACTTGTTCATAAATATCTCACATCCAATTTCTTTTTGGATAAGAAAATAATTGGTATAAAGGCGATAAAGATCACAAATCAGTGAAGAATTACCAAGGAAGCAAGAGGAAAAGAGAAAAGGCCCAAATTTACTAGATTTAGCTAAGGCCCATTTGTGATTGTATTATGGTTTTGGCTGAATTGAGAGTTTTTTTTGCATTTGTATTTTATTAGCAACTAATGTTATCTACATGATTAACTTTGGTAGAGTGCTAGTTGATTTTTGCACTTATTTTCATTAGTGATTGACCGTCTGATTAGATTCAGCGGTAATCCTAATTTTATTTTTGTTTGTTATTTAATTTTTGCAATTTTAATTTTAATTTTTGCTTTTTAATTGCTTTCCTAGGTTATATTGGATTGAATATAGATTTGATTAGATTCAGATCTGATTCAATTCAATAATAGCTTTATTTGCAATTTCAATTTTTTTGTTTTCAAAAATCAATCTCAAGGTTTTGTCTAGCTCGCCCAAGAAATTATATAAATAATTTGATTTAATATTCCTCACTGTGTTCGACTTTCATACTACGCACCTGTGAGCTTATAGTAATTTATTTTAAAATTTGCGCTTTTCTGATTCATAGGAAAGCGTTGATCAATAAAAAATAAGAATGTAGATAAAATTAATATCATGATATCTTATTTCGTTGTAATTTAACAATTAGAACAAATAATAGTGTTACATAAACTGAAATATGACTTTTACTAGATTTTTATCATGAAATGTATATCAGAATGTCCCATCCGGACTTACATGCTCGATGGCATGCCTACGGGTAAACACATTCATATGTGACACTGGACCTTGCACCTCGGCTTCTTGCATTTGATTATTATATACGGTATTTGTACATTCAAAATTATATAGCATAATAACTATTACAGTCCACATTTATTTAATTTACCAACTCTTGCCGATACTATTGAAATGACTTTGACGGTCCTCGATGAGTGACGAGATTTAGATTCGTGTTTGAAGAATTTCTTTCCGACTCTGTCTGTACATTCAAAATTTGATACATTATTTATCAATCAATTACTTGATATTTACTTATTGATTAAATATTTAGAAAGAATTTAGTACACTTACCCTCGCCTCGTTAATATCCCAATACCTCATCCACTTCCCATACGCCGGCCCCCATCCAGTTTGGTTTCTGCATTTTTTTCCTTTATCGACGGTATGGAATCATTATAGTTCTTTCTCATCTTCTGCATCTGGTAGTGTCAAGTCAACTGCAAGTCGTCTGTCTATATATCCAGCTCCGCCTTTATTTCACGATAAATAAACAATCATACATTAAACAATAAATGATATACGATATATCAATGATAAAAAAATAAAGAATGAAAAATAAAATATTACACTTACAAGGACATCCTGCCAGATACACTCTATGATATGGTGAAGGATGTTATCCCACATCAGCCAACAAACTGGCATCCTGACCCGATGCCGCTTTCGAAACATCAAGAACAGTCTTTGAGGGTTGTAGGTCAAACCTTCAATGTTAAATATGATATACATAAGTGGATAGTTAGTAAAAAAAATAGATCCTGAATGAAGTTTTTGCTTACCCCTCAGCTCTAGATATTAAACAAGTGATATTATGCTAGGACTACTGCGATGGACCACTGTCATTGCCCCCGAAAGAACTCCTGCCTCTCAAAGACATGTATATACTAGTCACATACACATCGTTTTAAAAGAGAACAATAACATAATATTGACATATACTTTATAGTTAAATGACATAAATGATATAAATTGCTAAATAAATGACAGAAATGAAAATGAAATTGTATATACCTGAATTAGATTTGGCCTC
This sequence comes from Allium sativum, assembly GCA_030737875.1. NCBI lineage: Eukaryota > Viridiplantae > Streptophyta > Magnoliopsida > Asparagales > Amaryllidaceae > Allium > Allium sativum. The sequence goes on from CM060921.1 coordinate 781,882,512, forward strand.
ATATTCTGATGATAAGCATAGTACATTGCAAAATTAATATAAATTGCTAAATAGACAAAAATAAAAATGACATAAAAGATGTGAATAATGATAAGAAGATTTCATAATACATCCAAAATTCAACATAGTTACATGAATTACAAAATATACATCGTATGTTGCATAATTACGTTATTACTAGCAAGATGATACTCATCATCTACATCAGCCATTATCGTTTTCTGATTCAAAATCGATCTCATGCTCTATGACATTTTCTTCCGTACTCTCGAACACTTCTACCACAACGTTTGATTCATTGATCTGAGGTCCAAAATCTGTAATTATTATCTGTTGTTTTGCTCAAAATCTATTTGATAAGGTTGTTCATTTGGAACATTCTTCTCATCAATCGTAAATCTGGCCTTTGTTTTTAAAATTGTCGAACAATATGCTTTATTTTCTTTTACAAATGGATAAGGGACATAATAAACTGGCAATACATTTTTAGCTAGTATAAAAGGATCGTATTTGTGATTATGTGATGTATGCTTTATTCAGATAAGAGTGCAATCTTTGTGCACATTAATTCTAGAACATGGAACATTGCTAAGAAATTGCAACTAAATAGAAACACCTCCTCCGCAAGCGTGAGAAATATGTCGGTTGGAGTATTTGTATTAAAACGCCATAAAAATCATTTATGTGATTTTCTGGATCATCACTATCTTAAACTAATACACTGTATTATTACTTAATTTTCCTGCACTATATTCTTTAGTGTTAAATTTATATTCATTGATGAAATATATTAGATCTGTCGTGCCCACTCATTTTGGTCTAATCGTAAGATGTTTCAATCCTTCGTCATCAGCACATTTTTTCGGCTCATAAACGTAATTTGAAAACCAGCCAGAAAGGTCTTTATCGAGATCTCCATTCGGATATTCACGTTCATAAGCATTATATATATAAACAAAATATTACATTACATTTACACGCACATGCATTTGTTGTAACAAATAGGACAAATCATTATTTCAGATTATCTAACTGTTAACTAGCTTTTTGGTATGGTTCCTAGGAGTACATCGGACACACTCAACTCAATACGTCACGTGGAACTAAGGCCGAGAGGGACACCTAGGAGCGACGGAAACATGATCGAGAAGGGACCACGTTGCTCAGAACCTCGCAGCACCCAAAACACATTACCGAACCAAGGCCTCAATTCCTGAAGGGGTCACAAGCCCCGAACTCCAGTATATGTGGTCCTTGCGCCCTCAAGAGGCAGACTTCGCACCCAAGAGGGTGCAAAATTTTGCACCCAGCAGGTGTGTAACTTCGCACCCAGGGCCGGGTACAAATTTTGATCAAGTGCAGCAGGTGGCTGGGGCGAATTTCTGCATGTAGTCACCCATTCATACCTACTCCTACCTAATCCTACCTAACCTCTCTCCTATAAAAAGCCCATAGCCTCACAATTCAAAGAGGTTTGATTTCTATCACTTGGGACCTCCATAGAGTTTCATGGGCTTCATTAATGGCATCTCCTATTCGAGGAAGAAGAAGGATTAAATAGTCTTTTTCCCAAATACTTAGCATATGACAATTATGAAAGTGGATGTAATGAGATTTCATGAGCATGTCTCTACTTTGTAATTGTTGAGTAATTAATAATGTTCCAACACCTTTCCAAAGTGGACGTAGGCCTCTACCGAGGCCGAACTACTATAAATTCTTTGTGTCATTTACCGCTTTCTTTTGCTTGGTCTTGCGACTAAAACTATAATTCATAGTAATCGAAATCTTTGGTGTTTTCGGCATTTTTTTGGCCATTAAAATTTGGTGCTTTCACTGAGAAAACTCGGATATTGTGCCTTTGTCGCACATTATCATCTCAACCTTCAACAAGCTTGAGGTTCCTTGCCAAACCTGCTGCCGAGCCCGCTTACGATGGCAAAGCGACCAAAGAACGCAATGGTCGGCTCTTCAGCTACAGTCGAGGCCGGGACATCCCAACAACCTCAACCGATGGACATCCCGACAACTAATGAAGATGTCCCTCTTGTTGTGGACCCCGAAGCACCCGCGATATAAGCTCTGATCCGAGCGCTCGTTGAAAAATATGAGAACACAGCGGTCAATCTTAATTAAACATTAAAGAATAACATCGACCTTATTAAACAAATTCAAGAAAGTCAGTGCATCGTCGCTCGAATTCAACTGGCTTGGAACGATGCTCGACCCCGACCAACTGCCTCAGAAAATTCCTCTTTCGAGTCGAGAGGCCGACATCAAAGGAGGAGGTTTAGCCTCATCAACAACGTTGCCGCTCGCACCAATGCCCTCGATAACGGCAACGGCCATGCCAACGGCAATGGGAATGGCAACGACGACCGAACTATAGTCACGTACAGCGAGGGGGCGCAACACTGAGCTCACTGTCGCTTGATATCAATGACGGACTGGGTCCGACCAACCAAACCCCTCCTCGACACAACCCTACGGTCATTGATCGCGATGATGGACCTGCTATTCCAGCAGCCCACGCTCCTCTAGAACAGGATCCACATCCGCCCGCTTCGCGTCATCATCCGCATCAAGACCTGATTAACATAGAAATGTGTTTATTTTATGCTCTTATATTTTATCTTTTGTAAATAAATAAACGATACTTTCGGTATTTTTATGTGTATTTACAGATTGTCAAGTGAGGCCTCTTTCATTTCAAATTAAAGGCCAACTACAAAGAAAAAGCTACTTCCTTATGTCAACACCTTCTCAATCCCAAAAGAAGTTGCAGCTCACTGGTAAAGGCGTAGGAGTTTGCGCAGAGAGACCTGAGTTCGATTTCCGTCAAGCTCCCTTTTTTTTGCTGAACATTCACACTGCTTCCTCTGCCTTGAAAAATACATGGATTGGTGTCATATTATAAATATATACATATATTCATATGTATGTATGTATGCATGATATACACTAATAAAAGGAATAAACAAATTCTTATCATGGAAATCAATTCAGAACATTATTTTTTTTAAATTCCAATTAGAAGAATTTTTGATAGAAATATTGCCAAGAAAAGATCAATTTTGAAGATTTTATCCCTTGTTGCCTTTGGAGTCTAATGAGTATCCTTGTTTGGAAGAATTAATCACATACAATCTACTCATCAATCAATCAATCAATTTGCCACATGGAAGATAGGGAAGATTTGGAAGATATTCACCGTGATTTGCTTTCCAATCAAGCTTGGTCAAGGAAGGAAAGAGATATGATATTACTTCTTGGGAAAAGAGGGCCATTTAGTCATTGATTTGATTAGGATTTGGTCTACATCTCTATAAATATACATGATGTCCCATTGTAAATGCCATTCATTTTTCTATTCTATATTCTCTTTTGTTCTAATAAAATTCTTTTCTTTTCTAGTTTTATTGTTATTTTAATTTCATAACAATTTGTGTTATCTACCTAATTAGGTTTGGGTAGAATGCATATTGTTATTGTCTTTTATTACTACTTGTTAGCGATTCACCGTTGATTAGTTTCAACAGGAATCCTACTTTTAATTTCTATTATTGTTCTAGTTGTTATTCTCTTTTTCTAGTAATTGTTCCTTTTCTTTTCAATTATTGCATTTGATACGGATTAGATTCAGAATAATTTCAACAACATAAAAAAAACAACAACTCCAAACTTCGTCTAACTCGCCCAAGAATAAATTGATAATAATTTTTAATAACACCTCCCTGTGTTCGACCTGTATGCTACACACCTGTATGCTTGCAGAATTTAATTTAAAATTCACGCTTTTCTAATTCATAGGAAAGCGTCGATCAAGTTTTTGGCGCCATTGCCGGGGAGGTGACAATCAAATTTTATTATTTGTTTAATTTCCGATTCGTGTTAGTTTTTATTGTAATTTTTTTTTCTTCTTTTGTTTTGTTGTATATATATATAAAAAAAACTTGCTTGGTACAATCATCCACTAATAAAGAGGAAAAAAAACTTGCCATTCTTTTATTCAGTTTCTTTCCTTGGCACTTTCTTTCCTCTTTTCATTAGATTGATTTCTTCTTTTCTAAATTTCAGGAAAAAAATCTTTCCATTCCCTTTTTATTCCTTTCCACTTCCCAAATCTTCTTACAAGTTGTTGTCGTTTTCCAATTTCTGTAAAAAAAATTTAATACAAGTCTCAAAAAAAAAAAAAACTTTTGCAATTTTTTTTCCTTTGTCTCCTTCCATTTCTTTCCTTTATCACTGTGCTGAATTCCTGTATCCATTTCTCTTCACGACACCAGTTCTACAAATACCCTCTCATCCAATAGTCCATACAAACCTTCTCCTCAACAAAGTTCAAACCCCACCCTCATCTGTCATAGCACTCTCCTAGCAATTTTCCAAAACCAGTTTCAGTCGCGACCGCAAAATCAAAAACAAAATTATTCTCTGCCTTATTCTCTGACTTTTCATCCACTCCTTTCCGCCCAGTTCTACCACACCACATCCATCTTTACTCCCATCGACTTCTTCATCCACGTTCATACAACCACAATATTTGCCGAACTACCTCACACCCAAATATCCGGCACCATCACTCCCTTCACAAATTCCGATCACCAACAAAACCCCTTACTGCCAGGTCCTTCAAACGCCAATCATATACTAGTTCTCTATGCCTCCTTCCTTGACCACTGTTCAATCCCACACCTTAACACCCATTGCCATATTCACCACAAACCAAAACATCCACCATCGCGACATCCAATTCCTACCATCGCATACCCCATTCCAATCACCTACAACATTTCTATCCTTCCCATATAACTCCAACAGTCCAACATAGTTCGCACCCGAATTAAAAACGCTCCCCATCAGATCACGGTTCCACCGACTCTTCAACTTTTGTCACCACCCAAAACTCTACTTTCACAACTTCATATCAATCCATCTTCCTCACGTCCTGTTTTCCACTATACCACACAACATCATTGCATCAAGACCCAATCATAGATGTTGAGGATATGGAAGATAATGACCTGGACATTCATCACAGAAGGCGACTTCGCAACAGGACTTCGGAACCCCATCAAAATCCATGGGTCTCGATGGCGGATCCCCATCCAAATTATCTTGCCAACATGGTACGAAGGATCATGACGGAAGTACGAGGGGACGCACATGGCTCATGGGTGGCTCACATTAGGTGTAACACCTTCACAAGAAGAGTAAATGAGGCCGAATGGCCACGACGCTTTGTCATGCCGCAAATGCCACGCTATAATGGCACCACCAATTCTTGTGCCTTCCTGAATTAATATGAATGGCAAATGGACTCAAGCCGGGGTAATGACACAACCAAGCACAAATGCTTCCTGGTCTTCCTATCCGGTACCGCTTTAATTTTGTTCTTTCGCCTTCCACTTGATTCCCTTAACAATTTCAGGCAATTAGCGATAGATCTGGTCAAGCAATTCAGGGTGCATATCTCGACTCCGAAGAATGCCCTCTCTCTGTCCAACTTGTACCAAGGACCTGCTGAGTCACTCAAAAGCTACCTCTCCCGGTTCAACACAGCTCCCGCCGAGGTCGAGGATCCAGATCCTTGCAGCATACTCTTTCAGTTAGCAAAGGGTGTCCACCCTACTTCATAGTTCGGGATATGGATCGATCGGAAGCAGCCAAAAGGCCTCGACGCCTTCTATGAGAAGGAATATCAGTACTTATGCCAAGAGGAGGCAAGACGGAACCGGCTCTCTTCCATAAGTCGTCCCAATGACCCCCAAGCGGACACTGCAAATAACAACCTTAGAGGAAGGCAAGTCAGGAAACCCTTCAATCAGAACAAAGGGCAGGCCCCTACAGGAAAAAACCAAATAATGGTAGCAGGGGGGGGGGGGGGGGCAACGGATAAGCCCTAGCGGAGCCAGGAAAACCCAGCCCTCAGCGCTCCTTTGACACCTACACCCCATTAAACGAAGACATAGAAATAATTTACTTGGAAACAGGCAATACGTTGTTGAATCTTGCTACATAGCATTTTGACTATGACAACTATACATAAGCATATATATTATCATCTAACCTTTTGCAAGAAGATATTCGACAAACTGATTCAAGAACACCAAAATGAAGATTGAATATGTTGCAAGGGTCTGCTAGTTCTAGATATCCATGTTAAAGTCTTCCTTGATGATTACACACACCATATCACATATATATGTTTTCATATTCAAAAGAGGCAAAGAATGTATTTTGCCCAAAAAACAGACGTCTGATTTAAATCAGACAGACGTCTGTTTGCTGAGACAAAATTTAAATTTACCATAATATTCAGCCGTCTGTTCTGAATTTTTAAGACGTCTGAATCTGTTGTGAAATGCCCTATTTCTTTGCTATTTCATTTTTCAAATTAAAACAGACATCTGAATAAAATTTTCAGACATATGATTACGAAAAGTTGCGAACTATTATGAAGAGTCACAACTCTCTAGATCGTTTCACTTGATGGAAACTCTTCATGATTAGTTACTACTCTTTGTATATTATATATATAGACTTGATTAACTGATTAACTTACCGAAATTCATTCTATCTCTCTCTATATTATTCAAAGCTCTCTAGTTTTCAAAAAGCATACCGTTCTCAACATTATCTTCTATAATCTTTCACAAGCTTCACGTTTATCATCAAGGAAAGACTATAGGAAGGGTGCACTATTTATTGAAATATCAGTGTTAACAAGAACACAAAAAATCATCAATTATTCTGTATTGTAAAAGACCTCTTCAATGGTTGAGGCAAGAAAATCCCATTCAGCTGTTCAGGTAATTGTGAACCCATTCCTCCCGGTGAAGTGAGGGTTTTAGTGTTAGTGAAATACCAGAAGTGGGTCTAGGATTGGACGTAGGACAGTCGTCTGAGCCAGTATAAATCGACTGTGTGATTTACTGCTTACTACTCTAATATATACACTACATTTTATTCTCCATTCTACATGATCCTACTGTCATATAGCCTCTTTAATTTGGTATCAGAGCAAGGCCATCCTATAACCGTAACACTGTTATTCGATACTTTGATAAAGTGGAGAATAACCCAAGTACTAGCTCAACTACCTTTGCCGAAGGACAATCTACTCAAAGACCACCTTTATTCAATGGGCTACACAACAACTACTGGGTTACAGGAATGAGGATTTATATGCAAGTAAGTGGTTTTAGTGCATGGAATGCTACTCTAAAAGAAGTTATGGCACCTACAACAGAAATTCAACTTGGACAATAGTTCAAAAAGAGGAGGCCAAATGAAAAAGCTATGAACATGCTACTCTGTGCACTAGATAGAAATGAGTTCAATCGTGTTAGCATTTGTACATCAGCATATCAAATATGGGAAACACTCAAGAGCATCCATGAAGGAAAAAACTAAATTTTCAATGCTCAAAAACTATTTCCAGAACTTCAAGATGAAACAAAATGAAACTATCAATGAAATGTACTCAAGATTTCAAGACATTTTACATGCATTGAAAGGACTAGGAGAAAAATATAATGACTTTTACATAGTTTCAAAAGTGATAAATTCTCTAACTGACGACTAGGAAAGAAAAGTACTAGCCATTGAAGAAGGAAATGACTTATTAGCTATGAAACTAGAAGAGCTAACAGGAAATCTTATGTCTTATGAAGTAAATCTTCAAGCAAAAAAGGAATTAACTCAAGAAAAAAAATGTGGCCTTTCATGCTGATAAAGAGGAATCTAAATCAGAAAAAGAAGATCTAGCTTTATTGCCAAAATTTTAAGAAATTTCCAAAGTATAGAAAAGGAAATTTCAAAAACAATACCTCAAACAAACCTTCATCTTCAAAATTGGAATGTTTCAATTGTCATAAGAAGGGTCAAATGGTAAAAGACTATCCAGAAATGAAAGAAAAACAGAAAAACTTCAATAAAAGCAAGAAAGATATATTCAAGAAGAAGGCTTTTTCTATTACATGAGACGACTCAGACACAGATTCGTTAGATAGTGACAGTGATAGTGAAAGCAAAAATGAACAGGCAAATGTGTGTTTCATGGCTCAAGAATATGAAGTAAGTGAATTACCTTATGAAGAATTAATAGATGTTAATGCTGAACTTTTAAATATAATAAAAACTCCAAAGAAAAAGCTTAAAGAAACTCGTGAAAATCAGAATAAAGCAGGATTTGAAAGAGACACGTTGAAAGGTGAAAAAATAATTCTGGAGGAAGAACTTGAAAAAGTTCAAGACACTCTTACAAATTCAAACAGTCAGCTTTCTCTTTTGAGTCAAAAAATTGAAACTCAAAAGACAAAGAATGATGAAATTAGTTCTGAGAATCACATGTTCAAAACTAAAATAAAAGAATTAGAAAATAAAAGTATTCAAACTAAGTTAGAAAGCTTCTCTGAAAATGTCTCTAACTTTAATATAGGTAGAGAAAATTTATAAAGAATTATATAAAGTTCTCAACCATCTTCAAGTAAACAAGGATTTGGATTGAAAAAAGAAAAAAATCCTCTAATAAAAATTGCTAAACTAAAGAGGAAAATTGATTCAAAAATTAAGACCAATCAAAATCCATAAATAAAATTAAAATATGGATTCCAAAAACTAATAATAGTTTGATTAGAAAAAAACACATTAACTCATTTATGGAATCTGTGCATAATAATAAAAATTATTTATATAAAAGGGATACTAAAACCACTTGGGTTTGGCTTCCTAAGACCTAACTCTTACGACCCTATCAAAAAGTGGGTACCAATGTGCTTATTAATATTTTTTGCAGGTCCCACTCAAAAAGAGAAAATGGATATTAGACAGTGGTTGCTTAAAACACATAACCGGAGATAAAGATATGCTAACCAATATTTCATACTTTGATGTGGCTCAGTTACCTTCGGAGATAAGTCAAAAGTTTTTATCACTGGCAAAGGAGATGTGTGCAACTATGGTATTTCAGATCTACCTTTTATTACTAATGTTTCATTAGTTAAAAATTTAAAACATAATTTACTTAGTATTAGTCAATTATGTGACAAAGGTTTTAAAGTAACATTTTCTGAAAACAAATGTAGTATTTTTGACAAAGATATTACTTTTGAACGACATAAAAATAGAAATACTTATGTTCTAAATATGAAAGTAAATAATAATAAAGAAATGTGTTTGATTGTCAATAACAACGATTCTTGGTTATGGCACAAGCATTTTTGTCACATAAATTTTAAAACTATTCAAAGACTTTCGAAACATGAGTTAGTAAAAGGTTTACCTAAATTAAATTTTAAAGTAAAAAATCTATGTGAAGATTGTCAGATAGTTAAACAAACCAAATCTTCTTTTAAATTGAAAAAGGTTATTTCAACTTTACAACCGTTCGAACTATTACATATGGACTTATTTGGTCCTACTCAAGTTCAATCATTAAATCACAATCATTATGTATTTGTAATAGTAGAAGATTTCTCAAGATATTCATGGACTATTTTTATGAAAAATAAAAGGGATACTTTTGGGCATTTCAAAGATTTCATAAAAAAGATTCAAAATTTGAAAGATTTAAAAGTTAAAAACATTCGAAGTGATCACGGGGGAGAATTAGAAAATGAATCATTTGAACATTTTTGTAAAAAGAAAGGAATAAATCATAATTTCTCTTTTCCTAGAACTCCACAACAAAATGGAGTTGTAGAAAGAAAGAATTAAACTTTACAAGAATGTGTAAGAAATCTACTTAATAGAAGTACTTGACCTAAACAATTTTGGGTAGAAACTGTAGCGACTGCTTGTTGCGTATTAAATCGAATTTCTATTCGGCCTTTAACAAAAAATACTCCCTACGAAGGTTTTAATGGAAGGAAACCGAATATTTCATATTTTAAAGTTTTTGGTTCTAAATGTTTCATTCTTAATGCTAAAGATCAACTTGGAAAATTTGACGCAAAACTGATCACGGAATTTTTGTTGGATATTCAGAACGTAGTAAAGCTTATCGTATTTTCAACAAACGTACTAATGTTGTAAAAGAATCTTTACACGTAGCTTTCGATGAAAATTTTAATAAAAATGTAAAGAACAAAGATGATGATGAAATCATTAAAAATATGAGTCTTAAAATTACGGAAAATAATACCATATAACATATCATATCACCTCCCAGAATCTTAAGAGATCATCCTACACAAAATATTATTGGTGAAATTGACATGCATGTTCGAACAAAAAGTCAATTAAATCAAATGGGTCATGTAGCTTTTATTTCAACTATTGAACCCAAATATCTGAAAGAAGCCTCTATAGATGATTAATGGATTATTGCTATGCAAGAAGAGCTAAACCAATTCGAACGCAATGATGTCTGGGAGTTAGTACCTCGACCAAACGATCAATTGGTTATCGGTACAAAATGCATATATAAAAACAAGGCAGATGAACTTGGAAATATCACAAGAAATAAAGCCAGATTGGTTGCTCAAGGGTACAACCAAGAAGAAGGTATCGATTATGAAGAAACTTTCGCACCCGCAGCGAGACTAGAATCTGTGCGCATTTTATTAGCATACGCAAGTTTTCATAACATCAAACATTATCAAATGGATGTTAAAAGCGCCTTCTTAAATGGTTTTATTAAAGAAAATGTTTATGTAGAACAATCACTGCTATTAATGCATGAAAAATATCCAGATTACATTTATAAATTTTAAAAGGAATTATATGGTTTAAAACAAGCACCTCGTGCTTGGTATAAACGACTTAAAAGTTATTTAATAAATTCTGGTTTTTAAGTAGGAAAAGAAAATTAATGTTTATTTATTAAAAATAAAAATAAAGATATTTTAATTGAAATTTATGTAGATTACATAATTTTCAGTTCAACTAATGAAAATTTATGTAAAAAAATTCTACAATAATGACGAATGAATTTGAAATGTCTCATATGGGAGAATTATCATATTTTCTAGGATTACAAATTAAACAAGTTTCAAATGGTATTTTTTTATCAAGAAAAATATTGTAATAATTTAATTAAACATTTTGGTCTAGACAACACTTCGGGAAAGCCAACTCCAATGAGTACTTCTTTTCATCTTAAAAAGATTAAAAAGGAAAAAGTATTGATCAAAAATTATATAAAAGTATGACCGATTCATTACTTTATTTAACTGCATGTCGCCCTGACATTATGATGAGTGTATGCTTGTGTGCACGATTTCAATCAGATCCCAAAGAATCACATATAAGTGCAGTAAAACGGATTTTAAGGTTTCTTAATAATACTAAGGACTTCGGTCTTTTTTATCCGAAAGGTTGTCCATTCGAATTAGTACCCTACGGTGATGATGATTTTGGTGGATCCCGAACGGATAGAAAAAGTACAAGTGGTAAGTGCCATTTCATTGGAAAATCACTTGAATCTTGGTTTAGTAAGAAACAAAACTGTATGTCACTCTATACATGTAAAATAGAATACATATTTGCTGCTTTAACATGTGCACAAGTAATTTACATGCAACAAACACTCAAAGATTTTGGAGTAAATTTAACTAAATCAACAATATACTGTGATAATACTAGTGCTATAAATTTATCTAAAATTCCAATAAATCACTCTACAACTAAACATATAGATATCTGACATCATTTCTTACATGACAACATAGAAAAAGATATTATCAATTTAGAATATGTTTCAACCGAAAACCAGATTGTAGATATCTTCACTAAACTGTTATTAAAAAATTGTTTTATTAAATTACGAATTTGTTTAATAACACAAGTACGTTTTTGTGGTCTTAAGGTACTACTTATATTTAGTCTTTTTCTTAAGAACCTCACAATACTCAAGTACTTCTCTGGCTACAGACTTCTGAAAATTCTAACCACATATTCCTTAGTTGTTCTTCCTATATAAACCTATGTTTACATTATTAGAAACTTATAAACAAAAATTTCAACATTAAAGAAGCTCAACTAGATACACTATGTCATCCAATAATTCAAATTCTTCAATTGATATTACGTTCACATCAGACAGTTCTTCTGATTCTCCTGAATTTCCAATAACTACTCCTAGATATGAACCGCAATTCCATTGGGGAAATTATCAAACTGGATATAATCCCAAAGCAAAGAAGGCTAAAAGAGCTCTCTTCTCTTCACCAGATACAAAACGGAAAATAGACGACCTTCATCACTATCAGACAGAACAAATAGCTCTATACAAAGAATTATATTTCGAACAAAAGGTTACCGCTACTCGCTTAAGCCTTCTCAAAAAAATGATCTACAAATTTTTTGGTTCAAAAGAAAAAGATGTTACTTCGCCATTACCAATTCTGCCAAATCCTATTGATATGTGTAATAACCCGTATTTTAAGAACATGATATAACACAAAACAAGGCAGAATTAAATAATAAAATCTGAATCAAAGGAAACGGGCTATGCCATTGCGTTCGTCTCGGAAAAATACGCGAAATAGAGTCCGAGTTTTCGAAAATCGGAGTCCGTATGACCCGATTAAGGCCCAAAAAAGTTTTCAGAAAATTTCTAAATAAAAACAGATTTTCAAATTCAAATCTAAGCTTGGAAATTGGGCCAGTTGGGCCAGGGCGGGAAAATTCCCGCCACAGTACCCAAGTCGACAGCCCTGTCGACTTGGGAGTCGACTGGATCTGACCAGGTCGACAGCCCTGTCGACTTGGCTGTCGACTTGGCCCAGACGCCCAGTCCTGTCTGGTGCACCATTTTGAGAATGTGTTGAGCTAGGGGGGCCAGATTCGGTTTTGAGGGTTGAGATTGGAACTAGGGTTTAATCCTATGGTCTAAATCACTAGCCTAATCTATAAATAAGACCCTAACCTACCCTAAATCCTCATTAATCTATCCTACAACTAAACTATGGCAAAATCAATCCTCTCATGGCCTCCACTCTCTTCATAAATTCCTAAATCAATTTTCAAGAAATTTCCATGCATACAAGTATATTTAGGCTTGTATGATCCTCTTTAGCTTGCATTAAAGTCTTGTTTCTCTATTGGTATCATAAAGGAGGAGTCTTGATCAAGTTTGCTTGCATTTTGGGGTTTTAATTAGTTGCATAAGGGGGTTTCTTACATTTGCTATACTCATTTGAGTCTTCATAGCATTTTAAGCCTATTTCTACTCTTGTATTTTAACTATGAAGTTAATATGTTATGTTTCAAGTTTGAGTTTGGGGTTAATCATGATAGGTGCTTTGATCTTATGATTTTATGCATAAGCTTACTCTATGCATGTTAGTAAAGTCATTACCTTGGCTTTATGCATAGAAAGATATGATCTTTGGTTGGAAATGTTGCATAATGCAACTTTAAAACTCTCATAACCCTTGCATTAACATGCATATAATGTTATATGCATGTTACTAGCCCTTATCTCATGCTATCTACGACCATGTTCCACCTATTTGCCAAGTTTGATGTTATGCATGCATATGAACCTTATGCAAGTTGAAATCATGTTATGCATGCATATGAACCTTATGCAAGTTGAAACCATGTTATGCATGCATATGAACACTATGCAAGTTAAAATGATGTTATGCATGCTCATGAATATTTTGCAAGTTGATAACATGATATGCAAGTTTATGATCACATCTTTGTCTCATGCCACCATGTTTAACTTGTGGCTCCAACCCCTCTATGTCATGATTATGCCAAGCTCCCTCTTTCTATCCTTTATGCGCTATTGCGATATGTAAGCGATGGGATTGCGTTTGGGGTTGGGTAAACTTAAAAGACATAAAAAACATAAGCTTGGGAATTTACCTATTAAGTTAGGTCTACCCATTGGGAATTTACCTATTAAGTTAGGTCTACCCAATTGCTTGAAGACTTGTAATGTGATGGACATGACACTTAGAAAACATGAGAATGGCGAACTCGAGGTTGGGTTGAGCTTGTAGCATAAACCTACCCGGAACCGACCGGCTTAACTAGTGGCTACAAGCAATAGGACCCAATGTGAGTAGTTGGTCATGTTGCACGTGAGACCCGAGGTTAGACTAAGTTGTGGTGTAAACCTACCCGGACCCGCCCGGCCTAACTAGTAACCACAACAAGGTCTAATGTGAGAGGTTGGGTGAATTAAATTAATTAATGCCACATGGTAGGGTTAAGTCATGGACCGCTTGAATACTTAACCAATTAAACACGATGGGTTGGTAGGGTTAAGTCATGAACATTGGGTACACTTAACCAACTTGGTACTTAGATGAGTTGGGTTAACCACGTTTAACCCATTAAGGAAACCCTAGTTACGTGGTCCTTTGCACCAGTAACCCTCTTGGATGTATCATGATACCCTAGGGACTAGGCTAGGGTGGGGCACGATTACTGGGATGACATGTAAGCGACCAAAACGACGGCTGTGTAGGTGCGCCGGTGTAGGTTCAGGCGGGCCATGGTCGTGCACATGGTCCGGAGTTGAAAAAGCAGGCACGGGCACCAGTAGGTTTAAACTGTGCGTGCTTGGTTTGTGTCAGTGGTTGACACCCTAGGACTTGATACACCCTAGGGTGGACCTAGCACAGTTTAGCTACACTTCGTAGTTGGGCCGTATGACACCGACACTTGACGAGTTAGGCTTTAGGGAGCCGATCGACTAGACCGTGCTAGTTGGACCTTGATTTAGGTCATTCATGATGTTGGGCCAAACTTGGGCCTGGGGATCACTTCTTGTTTACACTTGACATGAATTGTGATACTAGTACACTTGGTGCAAACCTCAATCTTGTTTATGCGGTACCACACTTGATCTATCTTGTTGACTTTTTACCATGCCAGTTATCATCCTGTGACTCATCCTTGTTTACATATACTGTTAACTTTATTAGTTGTTGTACAATTGTAGGTAGGACTTACCAGTCTTTTGACTGACCCATTTTCTTTCGCCTCTTTTCTTTCGTTTCCCCCCCCCCCCAGGTTTACAGGGCGGGAATACCAGCACTTAGCTTGGATCTTAGCTGCTTTTCTTGGATAGCTCATGTATGCTTCGAACTTGAGCTTGCTATGGTTTTCTACTTGGGGATAGCTACTTCATGTTTTTCCTTGTCAGTTACAAGTTTTATGTTTCTAGACTTTGTTTATGGAAAATAATTAAGTACTGTGTTGTAACTTAACTTATGGTTTTGATATGCTAGTTTTTATCCGCTGCTATACTTACTCTGTTTTTACTTATATGTTCTGTCTTGTGATATCTACATGCATGATTACCTTATTTAAACGCCCCTCCAAAGTCAGTGTCCTTGCAAGAGTAGCACTGGCTGAGGTGGGGTGTTACATTTGGTATCAGAGCATAAGGTTTACGAGATTGGAGCAAAAAGGGTTTTAGAGTTACTTTTAAAAGCTATTTTCAAAACCAATTAAGTATTTTCCAAAGAAAAGTCTAGTTTATTTTGAAAGGCGATCCCCCAAGAGCCATAAGCACTATCCTTCGTTTCCTCGTTCTAAATCTATCTTTTCCTTTTTCAGCATGGCCGATCTCAATCTTCCTGAGGGAGTCACCATTCCCGGATGGTTCCGGAGGTACTTGGAAGCTAGGGCCAATAATGCAGGTCCAGCAACCACTCCCACTATCACTGAGGTTCCACCCCCTCCTCCTCCTCCTCAGCAACCACAAGCCGATTTCGCCAAGGTTTGCAAGGACTTCAAGGCAATGGGTGGCAAAAATTTTATTGGGACAGAGACTTTCGTGGAAGCAAGAAATTGGTTGAAGGAGACCGAAGACCTTTTTGCCATCTTTGATGTAGAGGACCATAGAAAGGTTCTGTTGGCGGTTTGGCTACTAAAGGAGGAAGCTGCTTATTGGTGGGAGGTCACCAATGCTACTAGGCCCGTAGAAACCTGGGTCGACTTTAGGGCAAGGTTTGGGCTTAAGTTTCTATCATCTGCAGAGGCAAATTTGCAACTAGAGAAGTTCATAGCTTTGAAGCAAGGAGACATGACAATGAGAGAGTATGTGAATAAGTTCAACCAGCTCGCCCGATTCGGTTTGGACATGGTCAATACTCCCGAGAAGAAGGCTCTACGTTTTGCACGAGGGTTAAATGAGCCATTACAAGGTCTAGCCATGTCACACATACCCATGGGGGCCACTTTTGAGAGCCTGGTAGACATGGCATTGCTGCAGGGAGAGGATAAGAATGGGAAGAAAAAGTCAAGCCCAATGAGACTCAGCCTAAGAAGACAGACTCCAAGTGGGGAGGGAATCAAAGTAATCAGAACAACAAGAACAACAAGGGC
Source organism: Allium sativum (assembly GCA_030737875.1). Lineage (NCBI taxonomy): Eukaryota > Viridiplantae > Streptophyta > Magnoliopsida > Asparagales > Amaryllidaceae > Allium > Allium sativum. The sequence continues at coordinate 781,898,811 of CM060921.1, forward strand.
AACAAGAACAAGGCAAAGGACACAAGAAAGTTCCACTTCTGTGGGATTGTTGGGCACGTAGCCAAGGACTGTAGGAAGAAGAAAATGAAATTGGGTGGATGCTTTCATTGTGGAGAGACGGGACATTTTAGCAAGGATTTCCCTAAGAAGCAGGGGCATGGACAAACTCAACGCGCAGGTTCATCTGGAGGGCAAGTGCATGCTCTCAACACCGCTCCAGTTCAGGACCGAGGTACTATTTCTGTGGAAAGTCTTGTTTATATTTCTGGTTTTCCTGTTCGCACTTTGTTTGATTCTGGCGCATCGCATACCTTTATTTCTTCTGATGTTGTTGGAAGTTTGCACCTAAGTACTAGTCTTGTTGAGGATCCCGTTAGTGTTTCAAATCCGATTGGGGGTTCAGCCCATTTATCTATGATCTGTATGGATTTGAGGATTTCTATCTTGACCGTAGAATTCTCGTGTGATGCTTATGTTCTCGGGTTCACGGGATACGGGTTGATCTTGGGCATGGATTGGTTGTCCCGCTATGGAGCCATTCTCGATTGTGAGCATAGGGTGGTGAGACTCATGACTCGCCTTGGCAATACCCAAGAGATTTCTTGCAACCCGCTAGATCCCGTCATGCTATGTTATCTTGAATCTCTTGACTCGTCTATCGATGATCTGCAATCTGTAAGGGTGGTTCGAGAATACCCTGATGTTTTTGAAGAAGTTAAGGGGTTACCCCCTAAGCGAGAGATAGATTTCCGCATTTATCTGGTTGATAATGCTAAGCCAGTCTCCTTACTAGTTAGGCACATGGCCCCGCGGGAAAGGAGAGAGCTCAGTAAGCAAATCTAGGAGCTTCTTGAGAAGAATTTTATTAGACGAAGCATTTCCGAATGGGGTGCTCCTGTGGTGTTCGCTACTAAGGCGGACGGCTCGCTTCGTCTATGTGTTGATTATCGAGAGCTGAACAAGCTGACCAAGAAAAATAGGCATCCATTACCGAGGATAGATGACCTCTTCGACCAGCTTGTTGGTGCTTCTGTTTTCTCTCAGCTTGATCTAGCCACCGGATTTCATCAGCTTAGAGTGGCCGAAGACAGCATTGATAAGACTGCATTTAGGACTCCAGACGGATTCTTTGAATGGCTTGTCAAGCCATTCGGCTTGACCAATGCACCCGCCTACTTCGTAGATTTGATGAGTAGGGTGTTCAGGGAGTTCCTTAACAAGTTTGTTGTTGTCTTCGTGGATGATATTCTGATCTTTTCAAAAGACGAGGAAGAACATGCTAGACACCTCAAGGAGGTGATGGATACGCTTAGAGCCCATCAGTTGAAAGCCAAGTTCTCCAAATGCCACTTTTGGAGAAAAGAAGTCCGATTTCTTGGGCATATAGTTTCTAAGCAGGGTATAGCTGTGGATCCCACGAAAGTGGTTGCAGTTCAAGACTGGAAGACTCCTAAGAATGCAACCGAAGTGCGAAGCTTTCTCGGTCTGACAGGCTACTATAGGAAGTTCATTAGGGACTTCGCTAAGATTTCGGCCCCTCTCACTAGATTGACGAAGAAGAACTTAGTCTTTGCATGGGACTTAGAGTGTGAGCTTGCTTTTCAAAGGCTCAAGAGGGCCCTTACCACAACTCCAGTTTTGGCATTACCCGATGGCGGTAAGATGTTTACCGTGTATACTGATGCATGTGGCACAGGGTTAGGCGCTGTTCTAATGCAGGTAGGAAGAGTGATATGTTATGGGGGTAGGCAACTTAAAGTTCATGAGAAGAACTATCCCACTCATGACTTGGAGTTAGCGGCGATTGTCTTTGCACTTAAGTCCTGGCGCCACTATCTTTTAGGCGAAAGGTTTGAGTTGTACACTGATCACAAATCACTCAAGTATCTCTTCTCGCAGAAAGATCTGAATCTTAGGTAGCAAAGGTGGATTGAATTCTTGGCATCATATGACTTCGAGATAGCTTATACCCCTGGCAAGGGTAATGTTGTGGCTGATGCACTAAGCATAAAAAGGTTGGCTCTGAGTCCCTTGTTTGTTGAGATGAAGAGCCTAGAGTTCCTGGCAACCTTTGATTTCACGACAGCAGTTGAGTCGATGACAGGATCGTTAGCATCTCTCGAGCTTAGACCCACACTTCTTGATCAAGTAGGGACTTCGCAGAAGGAAGACCCACAGATAGTGGAGATCATGGATAGGTTGATTCGTGGTGAGACGTCTAGTCACCTTGCTAGATATACGGTTGATGACAAGGGTTGGCTAAGGCGTGATGGAAGACTCTGCGTTCCACAAGTGGGAAACTTGGTGCATAAAGTTCTCGAAGAAGCACATCACTCAAAGATGACTATACATCCTGGTGGAGATAAGATGTATAGGGATATGAAGCGCATTTTCTTTTGGCCTGGAATGAAGAAGGATGTGGCAGAGTATGTTTCCAAGTGCATGGTGTGCCAACAAGTGAAAGCTGAGTCGAAGAAACCAGGTGGGCTATTACATCCATTGGAGGTCCCGCAATGGAAGTGGGAGAGCATCTCTATGGACTTTGTGGATGGATTTCCTAGATCAAGAAAAGGGAATTCGAGCATATGGGTCATCGTTGATCGACTTACGAAGAGTGCTCACTTTATCCCAGTAAAGAGCAAAAGGACTGCATCATGGCTGGCGTCTGTTTACCTTCGAGAAATAGTGAGATTGCATGGGGTTCCTTCTAGCATAGTCAGTGATCGTGACCCAATCTTCACTAGCCAATTCTGGAATAGTTTGCAGGAAGCAATGGGTACGCAATTGAATCTGAGTACAGCCTATCACCCCCAGACGGATGGCCAAACCGAAAGGGTGAATAGAGTGCTAGAAGACCTTCTGAGGCTTTGTGTTCTTGATTTTGGTGGTACTTGGGAAGACCACCTTCCTCTTGTGGAGTTTGCTTACAACAATAGCTATCAAGCTAGCATAGGGATGGCACCATTTGAAGCTTTATATGGGAGGCCGTGTAGGTCACCATCTTGTTGGTGGGAGACAACAGATAAGCTTGTACTTGGGCCCGATATGATACGAGACACATCTGAGAAAGTTGAATTGGTGAGAAGACGGATGAAAGCGGCCCAAGATAAACAGAAATCCTATGCTGATAAGCGAAGGACAGATTTGGAGTTCGAAGTTGGAGACATGGTTTTCGTGAAGGTTTCTCCTTTGCGTAATGTGGTTCGCTTCGGAGCAAGTTGGAAGCTGGCACCCAGATTCGTAGGACCCTTCCCTATCATAGAGAGAATTGGGAAGATGGCTTATAAAGTGCAATTGCCCGAGAAGCTGTCCGGAGTGCATAATGTCTTTCATGTCTCGCATCTCCGAAAGTGCCTACATGAGTCCGCTGAGGTGGTTGAACCTAGCATTCTTGAAGACGTGGAAGTAGAGAAAGAGGCAACCTTGAGGAGAGCTCCGATTCGTATCTTGGGAACGGAGATCAGAAAGCTAAGGAATCGAGAGGTCAAATTGGTGAAGGTTCAGTGGAGTGAAGCCGAAGAGGATGCAACTTGGGAGACAGAGGAGAAGATGCTTGGGCTTTATCCATTCCTTTTTGAGGGTACATTCTCGATCTCTTTTCCTCTTTAGCATATCTTTCTTTTGCTATCCATGTTTATCCTGTTTATCTTGTAACTTCGTCATGAGAACCTTAGGTAGAAACCCCTTGGATGAAACATGTATTTGAAACATGTTATGCTTGATGGTTGCAAGTGGTTGCAAGTGTTTGCAAGTGGATACTCGTGGATGCATGATACACATTAGGCACTAAGATCGGCTCACACACTTTCATATTGCATATGCATGAGCGCTTATACTTATTCATGGCTGAAACTTGTTATGCTGCATATGGATGAATGTTATGTGCACTCATGTAGAAATTATAAAATTAGGCTAGGAATTTGCATACATATGGACGCATTTCACTAGCATACTTTGCATTAAGGAGGTGTACTGAATCAGTAACCGCCTGATTTTCGCATTAGATAAGTACATATACACACACCTTTGCATATGATCATACAACATTTAGAGATTGTTAAGGACAATGGTTACTCGTGGATGATGTGGTGAGTAGATGGATGATGGATGGTAGGACACATACTTCCTAACTTAGAGATTTCGAGGACGAAATCCTTTAAGGAGGGGAGAATGTAATAACCCGTATTTTAAGAACATGATATAACACAAAACAAGGCAGAATTAAATAATAAAATCTGAATCAAGGGAAACGGGCTATGCCATTGCGTTCGTCTCGGAAAATTACGCGAAATAGAGTCCGAGTTTTCGAAAATCGGAGTCCGTATGTCCCGATTAAGGCCCAACAAAGTTTTCAGAAAATTTCTAAATAAAAACAGATTTTCAAATTCAAATCTAAGCTTGGAAATTGGGCCAGTTGGGCCAGGGCGGGAAAATTCCCGCTACAGTACCCAAGTCGACAGCCCTGTCGACTTGGGAGTCGACTGGGTCTGACCAGGTCGACAGCCCTGTCGACTTGGCTGTCGACTTGGCCCAGACGCCCAGTCCTGCCTGGTGCACCATTTTGAGAATGTGTTGAGCTAGGGGGCCCAGATTCGGTTTTGAGGGTTGAGATTGGAACTAGGGTTTAATCCTATGGTCTAAATCACTAGCCTAATCTATAAATAAGACCCTAACCTACCCTAAATCCTCATTAATCTATCCTACAACTAAACTATGGCAAAATCAATCCTCTCATGGCCTCCACTCTCTTCATAAATTCCTAAATCAATTTTCAAGAAATTTCCATGCATACAAGTGTATTTAGGCTTGTATGATCCTCTTTAGCTTGCATTAAAGTCTTGTTTCTCTATTGGCATCATAAAGGAGGAGTCTTGATCAAGTTTGCTTGCATTTTGGGGTTTTAATTAGTTGCATAAGGGGGTTTCTTACATTTGCTATACTCATTTGAGTCTTCATAGCATTGTAAGCCTATTTCTACTCTTGTATTTTAACTATGAAGTTAATATGTTATGTTTCAAGTTTGAGTTTGGGGTTAATCATGATAGGTGCTTTGATCTTATGATTTTATGCATAAGCTTACTCTATGCATGTTAGTAAAGTCATTACCTTGGCTTTATGCATAGAAAGATATGATCTTTGGTTGGAAATGTTGCATAATGCAACTTTAAAACTCTCATAACCCTTGCATTAACATGCATATAATGTTATATGCATGTTACTAGCCCTTATCTCATGCTATCTATGACCATGTTCCACCTATTTGCCAAGTTTGATGTTATGCATGCATATGAACCTTATGCAAGTTGAAATCATGTTATGCATGCATATGAACCTTATGCAAGTTGAAACCATGTTATGCATGCATATGAACACTATGCAAGTTAAAATGATGTTATGCATGCTCATGAATATTTTGCAAGTTGATAACATGATATGCAAGTTTATGATCACATCTTTGTCTCATGCCACCATGTTTAACTTGTGGCTCCAACCCCTCTATGTCATGATTATGCCAAGTTCCCTCTTTCTATCCTTTATGCGCTATTGCGATATGTAAGCGATGGGATTGCGTTTGGGGTTGGGTAAACTTAAAAGACATAAAAAACATAAGCTTGGGAATTTACCTATTAAGTTAGGTCTACCCATTGGGAATTTACCTATTAAGTTAGGTCTACCCAATTGCTTGAAGACTTGTAATGTGATGGACATGACACTTAGAAAACATGAGAATGGCGAACTCGAGGTTGGGTTGAGCTTGTAGCATAAACCTACCCGGAACCGACCGGCTTAACTAGTGGCTACAAGCAATAGGACCCAATGTGAGTAGTTGGTCATGTTGCACGTGAGACCCGAGGTTAGACTAAGTTGTGGTGTAAACCTACCCGGACCCGCCCGGCCTAACTAGTAACCACAACAAGGTCTAATGTGAGAGGTTGGGTGAATTAAATTAATTAATGCCACATGGTAGGGTTAAGTCATGGACCGCTTGAATACTTAACCAATTAAACACGATGGGTTGGTAGGGTTAAGTCATGAACATTGGGTACACTTAACCAACTTGGTACTTAGATGAGTTGGGTTAACCACGTTTAACCCATTAAGGAAACCCTAGTTACGTGGTCCTTTGCACCAGTAACCCTCTTGGATGTATCATGATACCCTAGGGACTAGGCTAGGGTGGGGCACGATTACTAGGATGACATGTAAGCGACCAAAACGACGGCTGTGTAGGTGCGCCGGTGTAGGTTCAGGCGGGCCATGGTCGTGCACATGGTCCGGAGTTGAAAAAGCAGGCACGGGCACCAGTAGGTTTAAACTGTGCGTGCTTGGTTTGTGTCAGTGGTTGACACCCTAGGACTTGATACACCCTAGGGTGGACCTAGCGCAGTTTAGCTACACTTCGTAGTTGGGCCGTATGACACCGACATTTGACGAGTTAGGCTTTAGGGAGCCGATCGACTAGACCGTGCTAGTTGGACCTTGATTTAGGTCATTCATGATGTTGGGCCAAACTTGGGCCTGGGGATCACTTCTTGTTTACACTTGACATGAATTGTGATACTAGTACACTTGGTGCAAACCTCAATCTTGTTTATGCGGTACCACACTTGATCTATCTTGTTGACTTTTTACCATGCCAGTTATCATCCTGTGACTCATCCTTGTTTACATATACTGTTAACTTTATTAGTTGTTGTACAATTGTAGGTAGGACTTACCAGTCTTTTGACTGACCCATTTTCTTTCGCCTCTTTTCTTTCGTTTCCCCCCCCCCCCCCAGGTTTACAGGGCGGGAATACCAGCACTTAGCTTGGATCTTAGCTGCTTTTCTTGGATAGCTCATGTATGCTTCGAACTTGAGCTTGCTATGGTTTTCTACTTGGGGATAGCTACTTCATGTTTTTCCTTGTCAGTTACAAGTTTTATGTTTCTAGACTTTGTTTATGGAAAATAATTAAGTACTGTGTTGTAACTTAACTTATGGTTTTGATATGCTAGTTTTTATCCGCTGCTATACTTACTCTGTTTTTACTTATATGTTCTGTCTTGTGATATCTACATGCATGATTACCTTATTTAAACGCCCCTCCAAAGTCAGTGTCCTTGCAAGAGTAGCACTGGCTGAGGTGGGGTGTTACATTTGGTATCAGAGCATAAGGTTTACGAGATTGGAGCAAAAAGGGTTTTAGAGTTACTTTTAAAAGCTATTTTCAAAACCAATTAAGTATTTTCCAAAGAAAAGTCTAGTTTATTTTGAAAGGCGATCCCCCAAGAGCCATAAGCACTATCCTTCGTTTCCTCGTTCTAAATCTATCTTTTCCTTTTTCAGCATGGCCGATCTCAATCTTCCTGAGGGAGTCACCATTCCCGGATGGTTCCGGAGGTACTTGGAAGCTAGGGCCAATAATGCAGGTCCAGCAACCACTCCCACTATCACTGAGGTTCCACCCCCTCCTCCTCCTCCTCAGCAACCACAAGCCGATTTCGCCAAGGTTTGCAAGGACTTCAAGGCAATGGGTGGCAAAAAATTTATTGGGACAGAGACTTTCGTGGAAGCAAGAAATTGGTTGAAGGAGACCGAAGACCTTTTTGCCATCTTTGATGTAGAGGACCATAGAAAGGTTCTGTTGGCGGTTTGGCTACTAAAGGAGGAAGCTGCTTATTGGTGGGAGGTCACCAATGCTACTAGGCCTGTAGAAACCTGGGCCGACTTTAGGGCAAGGTTTGGGCTTAAGTTTCTATCATCTGCAGAGGCAAATTTGCAACTAGAGAAGTTCATAGCTTTGAAGCAAGGAGACATGACAGTGAGAGAGTATGTGAATAAGTTCAACCAGCTCGCCCGATTCGGTTTGGACATGGTCAATACTCCCGAGAAGAAGGCTCTACGTTTTGCACGAGGGTTAAATGAGCCATTACAAGGTCTAGCCATGTCACACATACCCATGGGGGCCACTTTCGAGAGCCTGGTAGACATGGCATTGCTGCAGGGAGAGGATAAGAATGGGAAGAAAGAAGTCAAGCCCAATGAGACTCAGCCTAAGAAGACAGACTCCAAGTGGGGAGGGAATCAAAGTAATCAGAACAACAAGAACAACAAGGGCAACAAGAACAAGGCAAAGGACACAAGAAAGTTCCACTTCTGTGGGATTGTTGGGCACGTAGCCAAGGACTGTAGGAAGAAGAAAATGAAATTGGGTGGATGCTTTCATTGTGGAGAGACGGGACATTTTAGCAAGGATTTCCCTAAGAAGCAGGGGCATGGACAAACTCAACGCGCAGGTTCATCTGGAGGGCAAGTGCATGCTCTCAACACCGCTCCAGTTCAGGACCGAGGTACTATTTCTGTGGAAAGTCTTGTTTATATTTCTGGTTTTCCTGTTCGCACTTTGTTTGATTCTGGCGCATCGCATACCTTTATTTCTTCTGATGTTGTTGGAAGTTTGCACCTAAGTACTAGTCTTGTTGAGGATCCCGTTAGTGTTTCAAATCCGATTGGGGGTTCATCCCATTTATCTATGATCTGTATGGATTTGAGGATTTCTATCTTGACCGTAGAATTCTCGTGTGATGCTTATGTTCTCGGGTTCACGGGATACGGGTTGATCTTGGGCATGGATTGGTTGTCCCGCTATGGAGCCATTCTCGATTGTGAGCATAGGGTGGTGAGACTCATGACTCGCCTTGGCAATACCCTAGAGATTTCTTGCAACCCGCTAGATCCCGTCATGCTATGTTATCTTGAATCTCTTGACTCGTCTATCGATGATCTGCAATCTGTAAGGGTGGTTCGAGAATACCCTGATGTTTTTGAAGAAGTTAAGGGGTTACCCCCTAAGCGAGAGATAGATTTCCGCATTTATCTGGTTGATAATGCTAAGCCAGTCTCCTTACCAGTTAGGCACATGGCCCCGCGGGAAAGGAGAGAGCTCAGTAAGCAAATGTAGGAGCTTCTTGAGAAGAATTTTTTTAGACGAAGCATTTCCGAATGGGGTGCTCCTGTGGTGTTCGCTACTAAGGCGGACGGCTCGCTTCGTCTATGTGTTGATTATCGAGAGCTGAACAAGCTGACCAAGAAAAATAGGCATCCATTACCGAGGATAGATGACCTCTTCGACCAGCTTGTTGGTGCTTCTGTTTTCTCTCAGCTTGATCTAGCCACCGGATTTCATCAGCTTAGAGTGGCCGAAGACATCATTGATAAGACTGCATTTAGGACTCCGGACGGATTCTTTGAATGGCTTGTCAAGCCATTCGGCTTGACCAATGCACCCGCCTACTTCGTAGATTTGATGAGTAGGGTGTTCAGGGAGTTCCTTAACAAGTTTGTTGTTGTCTTCGTGGATGATATTCTGATCTTTTCAAAAGACGAGGAAGAACATGCTAGACACCTCAAGGAGGTGATGGATACGCTTAGAGCCCATCAGTTGAAAGCCAAGTTCTCCAAATGCCGCTTTTGGAGAAAAGAAGTCCGATTTCTTGGGCATATAGTTTCTAAGCAGGGTATAGCTATGGATCCCACGAAAGTGGTTGCAGTTCAAGACTGGAAGACTCCTAAGAATGCAACCGAAGTGCGAAGCTTTCTCGGTCTGACAGGCTACTATAGGAAGTTCATTAGGGACTTCGCTAAGATTTCGGCCCCTCTCACTAGATTGACGAAGAAGAACTTAGTCTTTGCATGGGACTTAGAGTGTGAGCTTGCTTTTCAAAGGCTCAAGAGGGCCCTTACCGCAGCTCCAGTTTTGGCATTACCCGATGGCGGTAAGATGTTTACCGTGTATACTGATGCATGTGGCACAGGGTTAGGCGTTGTTCTAATGCAGGTAGGAAGAGTGATATGTTATGGGGGTAGGCAACTTAAAGTTCATGAGAAGAACTATCCCACTCATGACTTGGAGTTAGCGGCGATTGTCTTTGCACTCAAGTCCTGGCGCCACTATCTTTTAGGCGAAAGGTTTGAGTTGTACACTGATCACAAATCACTCAAGTATCTCTTCTCGCAGAAAGATCTGAATCTTAGGCAGCAAAGGTGGATGGAATTCTTGGCATCATATGACTTCGAGATAGCTTATACCCCTGGCAAGGGTAATGTTGTGGCTGATGCACTAAGCAGAAAAAGGTTGGCTCTGAGTCCCTTGTTTGTTGAGATGAAGAGCCTAGAGTTCCTGGCAACCTTTGATTTCACGACAGCAGTTGAGTCGATGACAGGATCGTTAGCATCTCTCGAGCTTAGACCCACACTTCTTGATCAAGTAGGGACTTCGCAGAAGGAAGACCCACAGATAGTGGAGATCATGGATAGGTTGATTCGTGGTGAGACGTCTAGTCACCTTGCTAGATATACGGTTGATGACAAGGGTTGGCTAAGGCGTGATGGAAGACTCTGCGTTCCACAAGTGGGAAACTTGGTGCATAAAGTTCTCGAAGAAGCACATCACTCAAAGATGACTATACATCCTGGTGGAGATAAGATGTATAGGGATATGAAGCGCATTTTCTTTTGGCCTGGAATGAAGAAGGATGTGGCAGAGTATGTTTCCAAGTGCATGGTGTGCCAACAAGTGAAAGCTGAGTCGAAGAAACCAGGTGGGCTATTACATCCATTGGAGGTCCCGCAATGGAAGTGGGAGAGCATCTCTATGGACTTTGTGGATGGATTGCCTAGATCAAGAAAAGGGAATTCGAGCATATGGGTCATCGTTGATCGACTTACGAAGAGTGCTCACTTTATCCCAGTAAAGAGCAAAAGGACTGCATCATGGCTGGCGTCTGTTTACCTTCGAGAAATAGTGAGATTGCATGGGGTTCCTTCTAGCATAGTCAGTGATCGTGACCCAATCTTCACTAGCCAATTCTGGAATAGTTTGCAGGAAGCAATGGGTACGCAATTGAATCTGAGTACAGCCTATCACCCCCAGAAGGATGGCCAAACCGAAAGGGTGAATAGAGTGCTAGAAGACCTTCTGAGGCTTTGTGTTCTTGATTTTGGTGGTACTTGGGAAGACCACCTTCCTCTTGTGGAGTTTGCTTACAACAATAGCTATCAAGCTAGCATAGGGATGGCACCATTTGAAGCTTTATATGGGACGCCGTGTAGGTCACCATCTTGTTGGTGGGAGACAACAGATAAGCTTGTACTTGGGCCCGATATGATACGAGACACATCTGAGAAAGTTGAATTGGTGAGAAGACGGATGAAAGCGGCCCAAGATAGACAGAAATCCTATGCTGATAAGCGAAGGACAGATTTGGAGTTCGAAGTTGGAGACATGGTTTTCGTGAAGGTTTCTCCTTTGCGTAATGTGGTTCGCTTCGGAGCAAGTGGGAAGCTGGCACCCAGATTCGTAGGACCCTTCCCTATCATAGAGAGAATTGGGAAGATGGCTTATAAAGTGCAATTGCCCGAGAAGCTGTCCGGAGTGCATAATGTCTTTCATGTCTCGCATCTCCGAAAGTGCCTACATGAGTCCGCTGAGGTGGTTGAACCTAGCATTCTTGAAGACGTGGAAGTAGAGAAAGAGGCAACCTTGAGGAGAGCTCCGATTCGTATCTTGGGAACGGAGATCAGAAAGCTAAGGAATCGAGAGGTCAAATTGGTGAAGGTTCAGTGGAGTGAAGCCGAAGAGGATGCAACTTGGGAGACAGAGGAGAAGATGCTTGGGCTTTATCCATTCCTTTTGGAGGGTACATTCTCGATCTCTTTTCCTCTTTAGCATATCTTTCTTTTGCTATCCATGTTTATCCTGTTTATCTTGTAACTTCGTCATGAGAACCTTAGGTAGAAACCCCTTGGATGAAACATGTATTTGAAACATGTTATGCTTGATGGTTGCAAGTGGTTGCAAGTGTTTGCAAGTGGATACTCGTGGATGCATGATACACATTAGGCACTAAGATCGGCTCACACACTTTCATATTGCATATGCATGAGCGCTTATACTTATTCATGGCTGAAACTTGTTATGCTGCATATGGATGAATGTTATGTGCACTCATGTAGAAATTATAAAATTAGGCTAGGAATTTGCATACATATGGACGCATTTCACTAGCATACTTTGCATTAAGGAGGTGTACTGAATCAGTAACCGCCTGATTTTCGCATTAGATAAGTACATATACACACACCTTTGCATATGATCATACAACATTTAGAGATTGTTAAGGACAATGGTTACTCGTGGATGATGTGGTGAGTAGATGGATGATGGATGGTAGGACACATACTTCCTAACTTAGAGATTTCGAGGACGAAATCCTTTAAGGAGGGGAGAATGTAATAACCCGTATTTTAAGAACATGATATAACACAAAACAAGGCAGAATTAAATAATAAAATCTGAATCAAGGGAAACGGGCTATGCCATTGCGTTCGTCTCGGAAAAATACGCGAAATAGAGTCCGAGTTTTCGAAAATCGGAGTCCGTATGACCCGATTAAGGCCCAACAAAGTTTTCAGAAAATTTCTAAATAAAAGCAGATTTTCAAATTCAAATCTAAGCTTGGAAATTGGGCCAGTTGGGCCAGGGCGGGAAAATTCCCGCCACAGTACCCAAGTCGACAGCCCTGTCGACTTGGGAGTCGACTGGGTCTGACCAGGTCAACAGCCCTGTCGACTTGGCTGTCGACTTGGCCCAGACGCCCAGTCCTGCCTGGTGCACCATTTTGAAAATGTGTTGAGCTAGGGGGCCCAGATTCGGTTTTGAGGGTTGAGATTGGAACTAGGGTTTAATCCTATGGTCTAAATCACTAGCCTAATCGATAAATAAGACCCTAACCTACCCTAAATCCTCATTAATCTATCCTACAACTAAACTATGGCAAAATCAATCCTCTCATGGCCTCCACTCTCTTCATAAATTCCTAAATCAATTTTCAAGAAATTTCCATGCATACAAGTGTATTTAGGCTTGTATGATCCTCTTTAGCTTGCATTAAAGTCTTGTTTCTCTATTGGCATCATAAAGGAGGAGTCTTGATCAAGTTTGCTTGCATTTTGGGGTTTTAATTAGTTGCATAAGGGGGTTTCTTACATTTGCTACACTCATTTGAGTCTTCATAGCATTGTAAGCCTATTTCTACTCTTGTATTTTAACTATGAAGTTAATATGTTATGTTTCAAGTTTGAGTTTGGGGTTAATCATGATAGGTGCTTTGATCTTATGATTTTATGCATAAGCTTACTCTATGCATGTTAGTAAAGTCATTACCTTGGCTTTATGCATAGAAAGATATGATCTTTGGTTGGAAATGTTGCATAATGCAACTTTAAAACTCTCATAACCCTTGCATTAACATGCATATAATGTTATATGCATGTTACTAGCCCTTATCTCATGCTATCTATGACCATGTTCCACCTATTTGCCAAGTTTGATGTTATGCATGCATATGAACCTTATGCAAGTTGAAATCATGTTATGCATGCATATGAACCTTATGCAAGTTGAAACCATGTTATGCATGCATATGAACACTATGCAAGTTAAAATGATGTTATGCATGCTCATGAATATTTTGCAAGTTGATAACATGATATGCAAGTTTATGATCACATCTTTGTCTCATGCCACCATGTTTAACTTGTGGCTCCAACCCCTCTATGTCATGATTATGCCAAGTTCCCTCTTTCTATCCTTTATGCGCTATTGCGATATGTAAGCGATGGGATTGCGTTTGGGGTTGGGTAAACTTAAAAGACATAAAAACATAAGCTTGGGAATTTACCTATTAAGTTAGGTCTACCCATTGGGAATTTACCTATTAAGTTAGGTCTACCCAATTGCTTGAAGACTTGTAATGTGATGGACATGACACTTAGAAAACATGAGAATGGCGAACTCGAGGTTGGGTTGAGCTTGTAGCATAAACCTACCCGGAACCGACCGGCTTAACTAGTGGCTACAAGCAATAGGACCCAATGTGAGTAGTTGGTCATGTTGCACGTGAGACCCGAGGTTAGACTAAGTTGTGGTGTAAACCTACCCGGACCCGCCCGGCCTAACTAGTAACCACAACAAGGTCTAATGTGAGAGGTTGGGTGAATTAAATTAATTAATGCCACATGGTAGGGTTAAGTCATGGACCGCTTGAATACTTAACCAATTAAACACGATGGGTTGGTAGGGTTAAGTCATGAACCTTGGGTACACTTAACCAACTTGGTACTTAGATGAGTTGGGTTAACCACGTTTAACCCATTAAGGAAACCCTAGTTACGTGGTCCTTTGCACCAGTAACCCTCTTGGATGTATCATGATACCCTAGGGACTAGGCTAGGGTGGGGCACGATTACTGGGATGACATGTAAGCGACCAAAACGACGGCTGTGTAGGTGCGCCGGTGTAGGTTCAGGCGGGCCATGGTCGTGCACATGGTCCGGAGTTGAAAAAGCAGGCACGGGCACCAGTAGGTTTAAACTGTGCGTGCTTGGTTTGTGTCAGTGGTTGACACCCTAGGACTTGATACACCCTAGGGTGGACCTAGCACAGTTTAGCTACATTTCGTAGTTGGGCCGTATGACACTGACAATTGACGAGTTAGGCTTTAGGGAGCCGATCGACTAGACCGTGCTAGTTGGACCTTGATTTAGGTCATTCATGATGTTGGGCCAAACTTGGGCCTGGGGATCACTTCTTGTTTACACTTGACATGAATTGTGATACTAGTACACTTGGTGCAAACCTCAATCTTGTTTATGCGGTACCACACTTGATCTATCTTGTTGACTTTTTACCATGCCAGTTATCATCCTGTGACTCATCCTTGTTTACATATACTGTTAACTTTATTAGTTGTTGTACAATTGTAGGTAGGACTTACCAGTCTTTTGACTGACCCATTTTCTTTTGTTCCCCCCCCCCCCCCGAGGTTTACAGGGCGGGAATATCAGCACTTAGCTTGGATCTTAGCTGCTTTTCTTGGATAGCTCATGTATGCTTCGAACTTGAGCTTGCTATGGTTTTCTACTTGGGGATAGCTACTTCATGTTTTTCCTTTTCAGTTACAAGTTTTATGTTTCTAGACTTTGTTTATGGAAAATAATTAAGTACTGTGTTGTAACTTAACTTATGGTTTTGATATGCTAGTTTTTATCCGCTGCTATACTTACTCTGTTTTTACTTATGTGTTCTGTCTTGTGATATCTGCATGCATGATTACCTTATTTAAACGCCCCTCCAAAGTCAGTGTCCTTGCAAGAGTAGCACTGGCTGAGGTGGGGTGTTACAATATGTCTTCCTCTCATCGTACCGAGAATAACCCAGTAAATCCTACCTTAAAATACTACACCTTCTCTCCCCAATGTCGCCTTATAGTCCAAATTCTTGGGATAAGAATTACAAAGCCAATGAAGGAATGAGTTCATCAACACCAAAGAAGACTCCACTTTCTAAAAATTAATGTTTCGTTTACTATATTTTATATATGTTTATATTTAACTTGTTATTTAAACCATTATATGAAATAAAAATTGATTGTGCAAAAATTTTATTAACCAGACGTCTAAAATGGTAATAAAATGAACTAAATACTTGCGGGTTAATTTTTTTTCCAGACAGGCATTTGACAAAAAATTCCAGACGTCTGTTTCACTAAGAAGAATTATTCTACCTCCAGATTTAGACGTCTGAACCAAAAATAACAGACGTCTGAAACAACCCTATTTTGAACTAATTCTTCTCGGGTTCCAAAATGATGTTAATGGACGTCTGTTTTCTTCAACTCAGACGTCTAAATCGGAAGTGACGTGTTTTCTAAAAGGGCATATGACTCCTCCCACACATCACAACCATTCATCTCTTCATCTTCTCACTTTTACCTCTTCATCTTTTTACCAACCATAAAAACCCTAGCCCCCCAAATTCAAAAAATTACCACAAAACTTCATCTTTTCAAAACCAAATCATGGCAAACCAGGGAGAAAGAACAAGAGAAGAAGAATCACTTCCTCCTTCCAAAGAATTAATCCAAAACTGGCTATGGGATGATACTGCCAAGGCAAGATATAAAGCAATGAAGGACTCCAAATTCTTCGAAGGTGCTTTCGTAAAATTTAATGCTTTTTCATATTATCGCATTCAACAATATGCTAGACACTTCCACTTTGAATCACTATTCGATTATACCAAAAATGATGTCAAAATTTATCCTCTTCTAGTGAAATTGTTTCTAGCAACCTTAAGTCTTAACAATACTAAACCACAAGTAAAAAAGGATACAGTTTGGTCTTGGGTTTGTGGAAAACGAGTGCTTCTTTCAATGCAATGACTAGGCCAAATTTTAGAATGTACTTGGCAAGCTCTACATGTGGACACAATAGAAGTAAATATGACAACCAGGGATGAGGCTTCACACAAATTTCTCTTAGATAATCTCATTAATATGTAAGAGCTTACTTCTATCATCTCTGACCACAAGCTCGTTTACTTAGTCGCATACTAGTCCGAACCATTCAACCCCAAAAGGAAGCTATGAAAAAGTTTACAAAAGAGATTTTCAAGCTCTCTACGCCCTATACTCCAACAAACAAATCAATTAGGAAAAAATTAACATGGATGAATGGACCGATATCACGTATAAGCGCAAATATAAGACTTTACACTATGGTGCGTACATTACTCGGATCCTTGCTGCTTGTGAAATAAATACTCCTAACAATCCCTCCTTACGCATCAAAGAAATTGGTCTGAAGACTTTGAAACTTATGGATATTCCTCCAAATCCCGCTGCTCTAAAGTATATGTATCTCGAAACTTGGATTGAACATGTAGCCTCCAACCCAGAAGCAATCATACCTAGCCTTCTCACCGTCGTCGCGTTAGGGAAGAAGAAGATGACGATATTCAAATTATTTCTCCTGAAACTTCTTCCAAACAAGCCTTAGTAATGTTATCCCAATATCAATCTAAACTACACAAAAAAATAAGGCATTATCAAAAACAAACAAATAAGAAGTTTGAGTCTATCAAAGGATTCTTGAACAAAATTTGGGAAAAAGTTTCTTGCACTGGCACTTCTTCGAGCCAAGCTCAAACTCCAGCTCCTTTTCAATGGTCTTCAAGTTCGGCCGAAGAAGTTCCCGATCCGAACAAGGCTCTCTAAAAGAAGGTAGGACAACTATTGAGGCATCTACTTCGGAGGGACGGTAGGCATGGTTGATGGTATGCTAGTCTACGTATTTTGCCTAAAAACTCTTTAATTATCTAAATGGTGTGTAATATATTTTGGTACTTCTCTCTATATTTTGGACAAAACTCTAGTATGTGCTGTAATATGGTATGCTTGTTTATTTATCATGTCCGTTTATGTTGTATGTTTGTGTGTATTGCATATGTGCTTAAGTTTTTTAATAAGTACTCCTTTTTTCGAAAGATAATGGAGGAGAAACAAGTGACATTATATGCATATTGACAGGGGGAGCTCATATAGTTGTCATTAGTCAAAAAGGGGGGGAATGTTGAATCTCGGTACATTGCGTTTTGACAATGAAAACTATACATAAGCATAGATATTATGATCTAACCTTGTTTTGCAGAAAGATATTCGACGAACAGATTCAAGAACACCAAAATGAAGATTGAATATGTTGTAAGGGTCTGTTAGTCCTAGATATTCATGTTAAAGTCTTCCTTGATGATTACACACACATACATATTATATATATATATATGTATATGTATACGTATATGTATGTATGTATGTATTCATACTTAAAAGAGGCAAAGAATATATTTTGCCCAGAAAACAGGCGTCTGATTTAAATCAGACAGACGTCTGTTTGCTGAGACAAAATTTAAATTTACCATAATATTTAGATGTCTGTTCTGAATTTTTCAGACGTCTGAATCTACTACGAAATGTCCTATTTCTTTGCTATTTCATTCTTCAAATTAAAACAGACATCTGAATAAAATTTTCAGACATCTTATTACGAAAAGTTGCAACCTATCATGAAGAGTCACAACTCTCTAGATCGTTTCTCTTGATGGAAACTCTTCATGATTAATTAGAACTCTTTGTATATTACAAATATGGACTTGATTAACTTACCAAAATTCATTTCAATCTACCTCTCTCCATATTATTCAATGCTCTCTAGTTTTCAAAAAGCATACTATTTCTCAACATTATCTTCTATAATCTTTCACAAGCTTCACGTTTATCATCAAGGAAAGACTATAGGAAGGGTATACTATATATTGACATATCAGTTTTAGCAAGAACACAAACAAGTTATCAATTATTCTGTATTGTAAAAGACATCTTCAGTGGTTGAGGCAAGAAATCCCGTTCTACTATTCGGGTAATTGTGAACCTATTCCTACGGCAGAAGTGAGGGTTTTAGTGTTAGTGAAATACCAGAAGTGAGTCTGGGACTGGACATAGGACAGTGGTCATAACTAGTATAAATCGACTGTGTGATTCACTGCTTACTACTCAAATATATACACTACATCCTATTCACCATTTTACACGATCCTTTGTCATATAGCCTCTTTCATATGTTATTGTATAAGAACCGCGTGTCAGAGAATCAACTGACCGTGAGAAGAATACCGGGAGGTACTGTCGATACAACGACGTGTACGGGCATGAAACCAACGAGTGCCGCCAGCTTAGGGACGCAATCGAGAAGCTTATCCATGAGAAGCTACTCGAACAATATGTCCAAGAACCCTTTCCTACCGAACCAAACTCTCAGCCTCTGGCGCCTGCCAAGGCAAATCCAGATCCATCTAACCCAAGGAGAGGGATCGTGATCAACAACATATGTGGAGGACCATACCCACGCACGACAGCTTTCGGAAAATGGATGAGTATGTAAGTTCCATAAATAAGCCTGCTCCGCTCTCAGCGAATCCACAACAGCCAAGCTGCAAAAAACCATGCGGAATGACATCGTTCTCCGTGAAAGGGATTCTACCAAGGTGGATATCCCAACCACCGATCCACTAGTTATCATAACTCAGATCGGTGCCGCTTCTGTCAGAAAGGTATTAACCGACTCGGGGAGCTCGGTCAACTTCATTTTCAAGGCTGCTTACAACCAGATGAAGTTGGAAACAAATGATTTAAAGCCTTGTCACGCCGCGATCCACAGCTTCAATAGGGCCTCTATTTCCCCAGTAGAAATGGTCGACTTACCTACGGAACTGGGCGAATGGGACAAGTGCCGAGTTTGAATTCTCACTTTCGTGGTTATAGACATCTATTCCCCTACAACGCTTTCCTAGGGCGCCCTTTTATCACTGAGTTTCGGGTTTGTATGGCGCCATGGTCTCTCTTAATGAACTTCTTGACAAGGAATGGGATCGGAATAGTTAAGGGCGACCAAGTAAAAGCCATAGGATGTTATGCAATAGAATGGAAGAATGCGCGCAATAAGGACAAGGGCAAAGTCGTGCCCACACCTTCTTGCGCCAAGAATATCTCAGCATAACAATTAGTGGCGTCTGGACCTTGGCTCAGCTGCCAGTACCGTCATTCCGATGTTCTTGACCTATAGAAGGACGAAGAGCCCGAATATGAGAGGGCTACCCTGGTTGAATTTACAGAGGATATTGTCGTCATTCCCGACTACCCATCAAGCATGTTAAAGGTAGGATCGCAATTCCACCCAGTGATCAAAGCGGATCTTATAGATTTCCTGAAGGCAAATTTGGATGTGTTCACATGGACTCACTCCGACATGAAAGGCATCGATCCCGTTGTAGCTTGTCACTTTCTCAGCATAGATCCTACGATGCCTCCGGTCAAGCGGAAACGACGCTTCTTAGGACCCAGAGGTTCAAAGCACTTGAGGAAGAGGTAGACCGTTTACTCAACAACAACTTCATTCGCAAAGCCGACTACCCTGAGTGGGCCTCCAATCCGGTCCTGGTCAAGGAAGCCAACGGTAAATGGAGAACGTGCATCGACTTCTCCGATTTAAACGAGGCATGCCCACCGCTCCCGAAGATTGACTGACTGGTTGACTCAACTGTCAGATACCAGCTACTATCTTTCATGGATGCCTATTTAGGCTACAATAAAATCCCAATGAATCTTCATGACCAGGATCATACCTCTTTTATGACAGACCTCGGACTTTACTACTATCATGTCATGTCGTTCGGCCTCAAGAACGCCGAGGCCACTTATTAACGAATGGTTAATTGTCTCTTTAAAAATCACATCGGGAAATCCATGGAGGTGTACATGGACGATATGCTAGTAAAATCAAAAATATCAAGCAACCACATCCATTACCTCTCTGAAATGTTCGATGTCCTCCGCCAGTATGACATGAAACTCAATCCCCTGAAGTGCTCCTTTGGCGTTGCTTCAGGAAAGTTCTTGTGTTTCATCTTCAACTATCGGGCCATCGAAGCCAATCCATAAGAAAATCCAAGATCTTCAAGATATCCAAATCCCCCAAAACATCAAAATGTCCAAAGCCTAAACGGAAAGGTTGCCGCTTTAAGTCGGTCCATTTCTAAGGCCACCGACAAGTGCATTCCTTTCTTCGATTTACTTTGAAAGGGAAACTCAATTTCGAGTGGACCCCAGAATGCGTCTCTGCATTCAAAGATCTGTTAAATCACTTAGAGCGACCACCTATCTTATCTAAGCCCATGGACTACGAGGACTTATACGTTTACTTGGCTGTTTCCATGCAGGCAATCAGCTTGGCACTTGTGTGCATCGAAGATCAAGTCCAACGGCTCATCTGCTATATCAGCAATCGATTGATGGGGCAGAAAAGAATTATCCGAAGCTGGAAAAGCTAGCATTCTGCTTATTGATTTCCTCTCGGAAGCTCCGATCGTGCTTCCAATCCCATCCCATAAAGGTTTTCACCGATCAACCCATATGACCAGTCCTACTGCGACCCGAGGCGTCTAGGCGGCTATTAAAGTGGAGTATGGAACAATGCATGTTTGAAACAACATTCATTCTCCAACGAGCCATCCTCGGCCAAAATCTCGCCAATTTCATAGCAGAATTCACTGCCCCCAAGTAGACTCTTATGGAGAACGTTAGAGCTACCGATGCCCAATGGAAATTGTTCGTGGACGGCTCCTCTAATAGAAAATGTTCCGAGGCCAGAGTCATAATCATCACCCCTGAAGAGCGCCCGATATACTATGTGTTAATACTAAATTTCCCTGCTACCAACAACGACGCGGAATATGAGGCCTTGATTGCCGGACTCAGAATCGCGATCGAGCTCAAGCTAGAGACCGTCCAGATCTTCTCCGATTCACAACTTATCGTCCGTCAAGTGCAAGGAGAATATCAAGCGAAAGAAGGATGACTCACCCTATACTTGGCCCGGGTTCAAGCGTTGCTCACCTACTTTGACCATTTTGTTATCACCCATGTTCCTCGAGAGCAAAATGAAAAAGCGGATTCCTTAGCTAAGTTGGCAAGCTCCGAAGATCCGCATCTTACAGTATTCACTCCAGTTGAGGTGCTTAATTCTCTGAGCATCAAGAAAGGACAGACCGAGATTGTCATGAAAGCTGAACCCGAGTCCGAGTCCTGGATAACACCGATCAATAATTACCTATAGCACGGGACTCTTCCAAGGCACTACAAAGAAAGGCGGGCGTTCACTCGCCAATCAACTCGTTACCTTCTTATGGATGGAGTGCTCTACTGCAAGGGTTTTTTTGTTCCCTTTCTCAGGTGTGTTGCCCATGGCAATGCCCTCCGCGTGCTAAGTAGTGTACGTGAAGGTGAATGCGGCAACCACCCCAGGGGGTAAACCCTAGCCAGAAAAATACTCATACATGGTTATTATTGGCCCATGCTTGATCAAGACACCGCAAACTACACTCGCAAGTGCGATAAGTGATAACGCTTCTCCAAGATCCTAAGAGCCCCGACTACCGAATTGTCTCAAATGGTCAGCCCATGGTCATTTGCCATGTGGGGAATCGACATCATCGAAACTCTTCCAATGGCTAGAGGCGGTGCACGATACGTCGTCATCGCAGTGGACTATTTCACCAAGTAGGCAGAAGCTGAAGCCCTAGCCACCATAACCACAAAGAAGATGATCAACTTTGTCGTCCGCAATATCATTACCCGCTACGGGGTTCCCCAAGCTGTCATCTCCAACAACGGCACCCAGTTCGAAAGCGCCGATTTCAAAGCCTTCTATCAGAGCCTTAGCATTAAAGAACAATTTTCAGCGGTGGCTCATCCTCAAGCCAACGGGCAAATCAAGGCGATTAATAAAGTCCTTCATCTAGAAAAGGACGGGGACATGTGGGCGAACGAACTTCCTCTAGCCCTATGGGCCTACATAACCACCCACAAGACGGCGATTGGACACACTCCCTTTGCCCTCACCTATGGATTTGAAGCTGTTATCCCCATCGAGGTCAAGCTTCAATCTCATCGAGTTACCTATTCGATCCAAGGACAAACCAAGATTTACTTTTAGGATCATTTGACTTGGTGGAAAAGAAGAGGAACGAGGCCAATCTCAGAGCCGCTGCCCAACGACAACGAGTAGCCCGATACTTCAATTCCAGGGTTCGACATAAAGACATCAGTGTTGGAAACCTCGTCTTAAAGCAGGTTTTTCCCCCACCAACAGGCCTCGCACCTCGTTGGGAAGGCCCGTACGGCATAAAATGAAATCTTAGCGATGGAACTTTCAAACTCGCCACAATGGACGGAGCTGAACTCCTAAGGGCATGAAATAGCGAACATCTCTGCAGCTACTTTACATAACTTAGTTCGTAGTTCTTTATGCTTTCCAACAATGTTTTGTTTTCTAAAAATTCAAGGCATTGTAAAGGCTACTAATGCCAAAGTTATTAGTAGAAATGATGTTCAACTTCCAACCTCTTCATTGTTTACTTCTAATGTGCTATGTTTTGTTAGTCCTGACAACTAGCTTAAATCAAACATGTGATCGCCGTATCGGCACCCCGAGCACGGAAGTCAGTACCGCCATCCCAACCTCGAGCCAACTTCGAGGCTAAAACACTTGGCTATGTCCGGCACCCCGAGCATGGGAGTCGGCAACGCTACTCGAATCGCCAGCCCGCGACACGACCGAGTATAAATAACCACTAACTCGAACCTCGGCCCCGTGCCGAGACCGAGGATAAATCATTCCGCGTCCCAGTCCGGGCGAGTTGGCGCCGCCACCCAGCAACCAACTAAGAGTGATGCAAGTCTCTCTTCGTCGATTGCGGGTGTCGGTCGAATCTTGGCTCAACACCAAGACCGACCCTAAATCATTTCTTCCCCGAATCTCTCAAGGCTTAGGGTTAGCCCATGGCCACGATCGGACCTTACGAGTTGATGATCCGAGCTTACCTTTTCGGAGAATAAATGACACTGATGGCTCGCCTCAACCCGATGAATGACGGGAGACCCACTCACCTGACGGATCGCATAACACGACATACTACGCCTTCGCTATAATTGGGATTAACCATGGGCAACCCAAAACAACAGGCGCTCAGCCTGGTTTCGCAAACTACGAGTTTCCTGAGCTGAGGGACACTTACTAAAACTAGCACTTAATTTCACCCCTCTGGAATAATTGACCCAGAGCGCGGTATCCAATCGCTTCTATGATAAGTGTAACGATAAGTATGCTTATGCAAGTATAGGACACTGGAAAACATAAAAAGAACATCTGAACACTTGACATAAGCTGCGATCTTTACTACTTCATATTTCAATTTTAACACACACACACTGAACAAGCTACATGCCTTACATCTTTCTTTCTAATGACAGAGTGTACATGAGAACCACACCGTGTCTTGAAAAACCAAAAGCGAGGGTCGTACTCGCGTAAACTATCGGCCTGCGCTACCAAAATAAATGGTAATTCCTACCCATATTGCTAACACTAACAGAGTCTCTTCTTTTTGTCCTTTTGGTTTTTCATTGCAGATTTGGCACTTGACATTTCATCCATCGCGCTGGGCCTCTTTATACCAGATCCGCTGCTTCCACTTCGGCCCTTCTAAGAAGTGGTCGAAGCTGAGAGACGCTTCACGTCCACACTATCACCGCTAGATATCTCGGTGATATCAACAAGGGTGGTATGCGGCACAGGTATGGGGGCACTTCCGGCAGCGAGGTACAGCTTCACTCTTCTTTGGAATCTCCCTGCCTTCCCGCTTAGCCCTCTCCTTGGCCTCTCTAGCGTCCCGTCACTCAGTAAACTTCTGGGATTTATGTAGCATGATAGCACCGACCTTGGTTTTCTCAAGGGACTCGGTGTCCCTTTGTCGGGCATCCTCATCCTCCATTTTCTTCTGGGCCTCATCAATGGCCCCCTTCTTCCTCATTGGCACTCCTCCATGCGACTAAGTCAGCAGCCCTCACCTCAGCATCCCGTGTGGTCTCCATTAGGACTTTCTGCCTGGCATCCCCATCTTGGTTACGCTTCTCCTCCACTTCATCGCTTTTAGCCACCATCTTGGCTTTTTGAGTTTCTACCAAGTCATGCATCGAAGGTATATCGGTCTCCACTAGGCCCTAGGTAGCCGCACTTTGTCTATCTACGACCTCTCCCTCCTTAGTAAGACTCTCATACATGCTAAGAGTAATTCTTATGTCTAAGTAGGTATCCAATAGATCACCACCTTCTCCAAATTGCACTGCTGTATGTCCCGTCCTCGAATCAGTTTTCTGTGGGACTACGGGGGAAGGGCCTGAAGGCATGGACGACCCAGAAGGAGTTGCACAGTAAAAACGCAACCTTTTTACTCCACAAATTCGGTAATCACGTCATCCTCAGGGATGTAGGGTAAAAGGAATTTACCTACGATCAGGGAAGGTTTAGAGAGGATAGGAAGGGTGCTCATAGCGGTACGTAATGTGAATCCGGTGCCCCACGCATCGGATATTAAGGGGTATACTCAGTAGAGGCTTAGGCAAAGGTTTTAGGGCCACCCAACATAACAGATTCGGGGGTTGGGGGACAATAAGAACTTCCCTCTGCAAATATCTCCTCCACGGCCACGCTCTCTATGACGACAGATTTTCCCTTCTCCATGTTAAGCCTGACCGACCTCTCTCTCTCTCTCTCAACATCCTCTAGAAGCAGTTTTCTCCCTTCCTCCAGCTTCTCACACTCCTTTTCAATCAAAAGGACAGTCATAAGTTGGCGCTCATCCAAAGTACCCACATCCACTTAGCGCAAGTAAGCCTCATACGGGACCAACCTCTCTAAGGTTCGGGCTTGCTCGCGGAAATAGTTTTCAACCCATGAAAGTCCTCGAAACCTCAAGACCTTGACATACATATTTTGGATACTTTACTCAAAAGATGATACAACGCGGAATTCCGCATCCTCCAACTGTCCCCTTTGCTGCTCTACCTCTATCTGGTGTTCGGCCTTCAGCCTGTCGACCGCACTCAACACCTCCCTGTTGCTGGCCTTGGCCTCTTCCTTCGCTTTCCTTATATCCTCAAGCTGCCTCCTTAGTCCAACTACCTCGGCATTTTCAACACGCAACCTTTCATTTTCCGCCCTCAAGGCGGCATTGTCATTCTGGAGTTGTGTGACTTTCGCAATTTCCTTTTTCCAGGTCGACGCATGTTTGAACCAACTCGTCCTTTTCTCTTTTGAGGGTTGTATTCTTGATGGTCAGATTACCCACGTTTTTGTTAAAAGTTACATGATCATTCGCGGCTTCCATCTTTAGGATCTCATAGGCTGTTTTAGGTTTGCTGCAATAACACGATTGAAAGTTAATCTTTGGAAACATAAGGGCTAGTGATTAAATGACTACAATGCAATTGATAGCTTAGCTTGGTCTCCAAGTTAGTCACCAAGGTCTTCTCAAAATCAATGGTCAATTGTCGATTAAGAAGCTCCAAGTTTTTCTTCTTGATCAGCTCCGAAAGATGGAAAGAGTACTTGGTAAGCTCATTGTCTTGATGATACGCAGCCTTCACGTCATCCATACCTCCCCAGATTCCCTATCAGGGGCTGGACGGAATCAGGGGGAAAGAATAGCTCATCAAAGTAATGTCGAGGGAAATGCTGTTTCAAAAACACCCTTCGCTCCTCTAGAGAAAGCTCTTGGACTTGGGGCTCCGTCAAGTCTTGTATTTCCGTTATAGTCTCTCTATCCAGTCTTGGCTGACCAGACGATGAATCTCTCCCCCTAGCAGGCTGAACGAGAGCCAAAGGGGCAGTATGTGGGGGAGCTATCGAAGGCAAGGGTCAGGAACCGCCTAGGTTGAGCCAAGAATCTCCCATGGACACGCGAATAGGAGGAGGAGGAGGGGTCGGGGATCGTCGGGATCGATCCCTACCCGGAAGTTCACTACCCTGTTCTGGCGGGGGTGGGACAACATATAAACTAGTTGATCTTCAGAAACTCTTGAAGGAAGAACTCCGGGGATTTCGGCGGTTCCCCACGTCCTCTAGTTATATCACCTGCCAAGGGAACAGGACAAAGTTAGTCAAGTCGTACATTTAGATTCACACCTATGCTATGCAATGTTTATGAGTGTATGCCCTAAGTGTTCTCTCAACAGACCAGACCGTGGTCTGCCCGAAGGAGTTAACCCCTCCGCAGCAAGAGTTAATACTTCCAGGCTCGTTGTATTCGGCCAATGAGTCAATTCCAGAACGAGTTTATTAAGGCCATCAAACTGGCCTACATCTTCGAGTGAGGCGACGGTCTCTAAATGAGTCACAAGACACTGCGGTTTATCCGACGCTCCTTCCCTCTCTCCTGGCGGAGGCAAGACAGAAGATCTTAACTACCCCTCGTCTCTGGCAGCCTCCTCCTGACCGTGAGCCTCGCCTTCGCGCACGTGTAGATGGGATTGGGCAGTCTTTTGTAGTTCCCCTCCATCAAGGGGCATTTTCCTCTTACGCCCAATGGCGGTTGGACTTGTCACTTCTCTCTCCTTCTGTACGCCACTTTCAACTGTAGGCATGGTCAAAGCTTGATCACTAGGAAGCAACCCCGCATGAGGAAGGTGCTCCTGACTTGTCACCATGTCCGTATTGTGGAGGTTCTTTGGTATCGCTCACAAAGCATTAAGGCGTTGCCGATACTCGTCACCGGTAGGCGCCTCCGAATTTCCTACCATGATCCAGTCATAACAAAAATAAGGTAAGAAATCCAAAAATTTACAGCAAGGAACGAAGTTAGAGGAATATTTACTCCCTCCTATCCACCTCCTCATGAATCCGGGAGGGCAGCGAACAAAGAACCACTCGTGCTTAAACACTAACGGCTTGAGCCACTTTCCAATAAAAAATTTGGTGGCAGATGTCTCTTCTAGGAACCATTGAGAGGGTGCAGCATACTTATTCTCCTTAGATGGAAAAAGTATCAAATATCTTCTCCGGTTGGTTCCCGTTGCAAGAACTCAAGACAGAGAACATAAGTGCCTAGGAGGGAAGCATAAGCATTTGGGTGCAGTTGCGATTGCGCGAGGCGGAAGTAGCATAACTTGTCCCGAATAAAGTTATTGGCCTGGGGCACGCACCCAGCAAAGCAAGCCTATTTGTTCCAGGCAGTAAGACCCTCGGGCGGCACGTGAGCTCTGCCATCGATTCCTGGGGCATGGGCTTCACCCACTGGTATGTTGAAACGCAATGCCATTTTCCTAACTGTTGTGGCATCCACGCACGATGTTACCGAATCAATCGGATTATCCAAGATAACAGCATCAGGCAGCATGTCCGTGGCCACCGGAGTCACTGGCACATCCTCACTCATAATGTCCACATTCTCAACCTCCTCGGTTATAATCGAGGAATGCTGCCTCTCAATTTGTCCCCTGTGATTAGATACTTCAGGCGAGCTGGCTGTGTGAGAAGGAATTGATCCTTCGGCAGTCTCAAGCTCGCTGCCAGACGACCTACCACTAGGGGTAGAGTCAGATGTACATGGCGAGGGCGAGGAAGCCTTGGCTTTCGTGGTCTTTCTAGTCTTCGATCTTGTTTGCATCGCTAACTATACTTTAACACATCAGTGTTATAACTCGTAGAAAAGTGACCTGTGCCCCTCATGTTGGTGATATCTAACATATGTGTGTAGTGTTATGCAAAAGTGAGAAACATAAAGGAAAGTTTGAAACAGTCCAATAAGTTCGGTCCCAGTTCGAATGTATGCTCTACCCTATGTAAAAGGTTCAAAACCCTGCTCATGTGACTACCGGTGTATACATTAACGTTAAGCACATGGTTACGCGATTGATATGTAAATCTGAAGAACACAGTCGGGAGGTCAAAGTCCTATGCATGAGAGAATGGCTCCGACCTATTTCAGAATTCGAAACTTCGAGCCTCAAAGTCCGAGTCTTCGAACCCATCAAGGCTTGAAATTTCGAACCCCTCATTTGAAATTTTAAACCCGAGCGTTTGAAAAATCGAACCTCCAGGATCGAAATTTCGAACCCCTCCAGGTTCGAGGACTCGAACCTAAAGGTTCGAAAATTCGAGCCTCACAAGGTTCAAAGATTCGAACCCATTAGGTTCGAAATTTTAAACCTCTTAAGGTTCGAACATTCGAACCCATGAAGGCTCGAAACTTCGAACCCAGCTGGGTTCGAACTCCCGAATCCCCTCCATAGATTCAGCGGCTCCGCCTCTCGCGTCGACCCCCCCCCCCCCCCCGACGATGCCATAGTCCTTTGACCTCCTTCCTCCTCCTTTTCTTGATCCCAGTCGTTCCCTAGTTCAGGTTCGAAATTTTCGGCTTTGAAGCTTTCACAACAATGGCGGCCAGAGAATAAAGTAATAGAAGGAAGAAAATGAGGGGGGAGGCCAAATTATAAAAGGAAAGGATGTCCCTTCACATTCTAGGGCAGGTTCGAAATTTTTAAACCTACTGGGTTTGAAAATTTGAACCTCCTGAGTTAGAAATTTCTAACATCCAGGGTCTCGAAATTTCGAACTCCATGGGCTTGAAAATTCAAACCCCTCAGGATCGAAATTTCGAACCTCCTGGGTCTCAAAATTTTGAACCCCCTGGGCTCGAAATTTTGAACTTCCTGGGGTTTGAAAGTTCACACTCCTAAAAAAAGAGAGGAAATCGCACCTCCGAGCTCAAGACATTGTGCCACGCTCTCTCGTGTTCGTTCTCCCTACATGTGCTTACCGACTCTCATGCATCCATGAAGGTGATGCACTGCAGACACTTAGCGACTTGAGTACGGTGCTGCCCCAAACAATGGCCCATTCGCAATCCCAGAGTGAATGAGCCCAACAACTAACATTTGTTTTCCTTTGACTTGCAGGATGAATCAACAACTCAGCTATTATCTCAACCAATGCAAAGCACATCAAGTCGAGACAAGACATACGTTGGGGGGAAAATGTTAACCGGCTTTTTGGTTCGATTCCCAGGAGTACCTCAGACACGCTCAACTCAACACATCGCGTAGAACTGAGGCCGAGAGGGACACATTGGAGCGATGGAAACAGGATCAAGAAGGGACTGCGCTGTTCAGAACCTCGTAGCACCCAGAACACATTACCGAACCAAGGCCTCAATTCTTAAAGTGGTCACAAGCCCCGAATGCCTGTATCTAGGATCCTTTTGCCCCTCGAACGGCAGACTTCGCACCCAAGATGGTGCGAAATTTCGTATCCAACAGGTGTGAAATTTTGCACCTAGCAGGTGCAAAAGTTTGCACCCATGGCCGGGTTCGAATTTTATGCAGGTGCAGTAGGTGGCGAGTGCGAATTTCTGCATGTGGCTCCCCATTCTTACCTACACCTACCTAATCCTGCCTAACCCCTCTCCTATAAATAGCCCATAGCCTCACACTTCAAATAGGTTGGATTTCTATCACTTAGGACATCCATTGAGCTTCATGAGCTTCATTAATGGCATCTCCTATTTGAGGAAGAAGAAGGATTAAATAGTCTTTTTCCCAAATACTTAGCATATGACAATTATGATAGTGAATGCAATGAGATTTCATGAGGGCCTCAACTTTGTAATTCTTGAGTGAATAATAATATTCCAATACCTTTCCAAAGTGCACGTAGGCCTCAACCGAGGCTGAACCACTCTAAATTCTTTGTGTCATTTACCGATTTCTTTTACTTGGTCTTGCGACCAAAACTATAATTCCTGGTAATAGGATTTTTTGTTGTTTTCGACATTTTTTTGCCATCAACACTAACAAATGGAGAAATCTCAACACAATTTAAATGAACATTAGTGTGTGCAACATGAATGTCCCGACCATCTAGCCATTTTTCTACACATTTCCCAGAAGGTCGACCGTATTGCCTAACAAATAGATAATGTTGTTTGAGAGGACTCTTGTTTGTCGCCATCATAATTACAAGGAACACTTAAAAACGATATATTCAAATGGTCATCGAATAGTGAGAGAAAAAGAACAGAGCTTCTTCTTCGATGTAAGCTTTACATACCGAACCTTCAACTCGTGCTTTTTGTCTCACTGTTTTTTTCAAATGACTTAGATTTCTATGCAAAATTAATTTACGTTAACTTTATATTTTAAAAGCAATTAAATTACTTGGCATGGTTATTACGACGGTAAGTCGAGTCGAGTCGATAGAGGTCCAACTAGTCGACTAGTGGACTAGTCGAGACTAACCGATGAATAAATAAGTATATACACATATATAATTATAAATTTCTAACTAATACATATACATAAAACCATATCCTTTTTATTTAAATTTGGCCAAAATCCATATTTCCATCCAATATCTGTTGATTTAGCCTTTCGCTTTAGATCCTTGGAGGGATAATAAGATTCAACATTTGTTGTTGGTATTTCTGCAGCCATCTGCACTATAAAAAAACAATAGCTAATTAAATTCACGTACAGGTAGGATTGAAAAAGAACCAACATAAGATTTATAATGGAAATGGCTTGAACCCATGTTAATGGAGTCCGCTACCTCTCTGAGCAACCTTTCTTCCTCGTCCTATTTCTCCTTTGATTAGTCCTCTTTCCCTCCTCTACCTTTATCTCATCCATTTCCCTCCCTAGCTTCTCCCTCTGGTTCTGAGAAATTTCATGAAGGGTCTTCGAATCTTGAAGGGTCTTCAACCTTGAATCTTGATGATGTTAATTTGAATCTTGATAGTGCTAATCTATTGCAATCTGGTACCATTGATCCATCAAAGCTTTCTGTAAATGCTAATTTTCTGATCTTGGTCTTGGTAACTCCAATTTGAGTCAAGGTATTCCCTCAAACACTTCGGTTGATTCTTCTGTTCTGGACAAGTGTAATAATTCTAATATGGATTCTTCAAATCCTATTAATTCTTCTCAACCACCTCCAAAACTAAACTTTGCCAAATGCTAATTCTGTTAAATCTGTCAGACTCGATTTGCTGAGTACCTCATCTTTATCTCTGACTTCCAAGAAGTTGGATTACCTTTCTCTTTTCAAATCACTGCCTCGAAATGCTGGATGCTATAAACCCATTCAATTTGATGTACCACGTGATGGCAAACCTAAAGTTTTCCCTGATCTTGTCAAAAATGAAGGATTAAGATATTGGGGTAATCGTCTGGTGGGTTTCTTTCTTGATGAATCACTTTCTTATTTGACTATGGAAAATTTCTTACGAAGTAAATGGAAACTTTCTACTGAGGTTGATACTATTTCTGATGGAATGCACTTTAACTTCAATTTCTCAAATGATTTGGGCAAAGAAAAGGTATTACAAGCTGATACCATTTTCATTAAAGCAATAATGTTTATTATAACAAAATGGGATCCTACAATTGGGAATTCTCAATCTCAAATCAAGAAAGTTCTGGTTTATTTGCATAGGATTCCATTACTGTTGTGGACTTTGGTAGGTACTAATTGGCTTGCATGCCATGTGGGGCGTTTAATCTGTCTTGATTCAAGTGCTGAAAATATGCATAGGATTAGATATGCTAAGGCATTGGTGGAAGTGTCCCCAGATTTTGAATTGCCTTCAAGAATTGAATTGGATGATTTTGGAGAGAAATGTCCTCCAGTCTTAGTGTCATATGATTGGAGTCCAACAATATGTACACACTGCAAGGTGTTTGGGCATGAGACATAAACATGTGAATAAACTTTTAACGGAGTTGACAAGATAGAGGATCTGTTTTTTGAGAAAGGTATTGATAAGCAAGTTGAGTATCAGGGTTATGCTGGTAGGAGGTAATATAATGTAAGAAATGTTAGGAGAAAATCTCATAATATTGTTCAGATGAAAGGAAATAATAGTGGATGGCAAGATGTTATGCACAAAAATAAAAAAGTTTGGCAGAGGAAGGAAGGTGAATGGAAACAATCTGTAGTTGAAGAAGTAGATAAAATAGTATATGAGTTAGTAGAAGAGGTTCGTAGAAATCATTTTATGTTTGAGGAATCTAATAACAATGAGGAGATGAACAATAAAAAGTGGTGAATGACAAAGGCAAGGTATATGATGTAGATGATCAAAGTTGTTGTCATCAACAAAGTTGTTCATCAGGAAAAAGCAGTGATCAAGATAGTGGTTCATCAAGAAAACGCAGTGGTCAACATAAAATCCAAATTGATGATCAACTGTCTTAATTTCCGGTTAATTGTAATCTCCTCTTTAAAAAATCCTTTTGATATCCTTCATGAGCTTGATAATCATCATACTCCTCTTTCAGAAGCTTCTGCAGTATTAGCTTCATCTTCCTCTGTTTGTAAATCCCTATCTTCAAGCTCTTCTGTTTCAAAATCTTTGACATGTTCTTCTACTTTTAGTACCCTTCCACTTCTAAATCCTCATCATCTTATGTGTCCCTATCTATTCCTCCTCATATTAAGCTTCCTTCATCTCAGCTTTCTTCCTCCTCATCTAAATCAACATGACCTTTGAGTGGTATTTAGAAAACTGGCAACAAAAAAGATAAATCTACAGATGTGGATGATCTTAATGATAGGAAAGAATTTACACCGCCTGAAGTAATGCCTTCGAACAATGCCCACAAGACCACCACTAGACATACTCGAAGTAATCCTTCCACCCTTAATCCTCTTCCTTTTAAATGATAAATAGAATTGCTTTCTGGAACATAAGATGTGCCAATCTTCCCTCTAAACAAAGAGAAGTAAAGGCTTATATCCAAGAAAATAAAGTGCAACTTTTGTGCTTATTGGATACAAAGCTTGATGTGAAATCTTCTATTAGTTTGGTGAACTTGATTTCTCCATTTTGGAAATTTAAACATAATTTGGAGTATGCTTGTTTTGGTAGAATTCTGATTTGCTGGAATCCTTAATTTTTTGATTTATCCACTTTTTCTAAATAAGATCAATTTATTCACTCATTGTGCATTTGTATCCTTTCAAAATTTGCATTTCAACTAACTGCTATTTATGATCATAATGCTCCTTCTCTTCGTCAACCATTTTTGGATAATATGCATCTTCTAAACACTTCTCATGCCCCTTGGATCATTGGGGGAGATTTCTACTGTATGTTTTCTTGTCATCATAAGTTTGGTGGCGTTCCATTATCTATCAATGATATTTCTCCTCTTAATCAAAGCCTTATCAAATCATGTCTTTTTTCTATCACTTCCTTTGGCTTTCATTATACTTGGTCAAATTGTTATCCAGCCCTCTGTAAACTTGGTCATATTTTTGCCAACAATCAATTTCTCCAACTTTGGCCTAAATCATACTATCAAACCCAACCTTTGACTCTCTCTGATCATTGTCCCCTGTTGCTTGATTGGGGTATTATGGATTCCAATAACAAGGGTAAGATAGCCTTTAAGTTTTTCAATTTTTGGTTACATTGCACAGATTTCTCTAACATTTTATTGCAGATGTTGTCCAATCATTTCCCATATGATCCTCTTAATTCTATTATGTGCAAATTAAAGAAGATTAAACTTCATTTAAGGGCTTGGGCATCATCTAATTTTGGTAAAGGATCTGATTTATCATCAAGAATTATAGCAGAATTAAGTGAGGTTGAAGGTGCAATTCAAAATAATCCTCATGGTTTTCTTCTTCAACAAACTGAATAGACTTTGAAATCAAATTAGAAGTCCTCCTTATATATAGAATATAAAGCATTAAGGCAAACATCTTGTTTGAGGAAGATTAAGGAAGCTGACAGGAATACAAGATTTTATCATGATTATCGAAATGTAAAGAAACCAAATTCAATTTTCTTTATTAAAGATATGAATGGTTTTATGCAGTATCAAGAGAAAGACAAAAATGCTGCCTTTGTCAATTATTTCTCATCAATTTTAGCTCCTCCAAATCCTTTCCAGATTGATATAAATTCTTATAATAATATTTCCTTGCCCTTTATAACTCAAGATCAATCAAGTGAAACAATTTCCTTAGTAAATTCCTTGGGAATTAAGGAGGCAATTTTTGATCTGGATGCTTGTGGGGTCCTTGATGGTTACAACGCTTTTTTCTCCAAAAAAATTGGAATATAATTGGTGCAGACTAAATAAATGGAATTAAGCATTTCTTCCTACGCAGTATTATGCCAGTTAATTTAGCTTCAACTTCAATTGCTCTGATCCCTAAGGTTGATAGTCTAGAATTAGTATCAGACTTTAGACTTGTCTCATGTTGTAATGTTGTATACAAAGTAATTTCAAAGGTGACTGCAAACATACTTCAGGGAGTTCTACCTTCAATTATTTCATCAAATCAATCAGCATTTGTGAATGGTAGATCAATTAGTGATAACCTTCTCATAACTCATTAATTGTTGTGTGGCTATAATAGGAAATCCATTTCTCCTAGGTCCATGATCAAGTTAGATATTAAAAAAGATTTCGATTCAGTATCTTTGCATGTTATTCTTGCAGTTTTAGCACGTATGAATTTTCCAATGCCTTTCTTATCATGGATATATACATGTATTTCAACACCAAGTTATTCAATAGCAAGGAATGGTTGTTTACATTGCTACTTCGAAGGAACAAAAGGGGCTAGACAAGGTGATCTTATTTCTGTGTACCTGTTCATTATTGTAATGGAATTACTAAACTTCCTTCTTAACATCAAGCAGAAAATGGAAATTTTGAATTGCATCCTCGCTGTAAAGATCCACAAATAATACATCTCCTATTTGCTGATGACCTAATAATTTTTACAAAGCCAACCATTTCTAATATACATTGCATTCTAGAGACTTTGGAGAATTTTTGTGTTTTGACTGGTTTATAAATAAATTTGAGGAAATCACATATCTTGATAGTTGGACTACCACGTGTTAATAGGGAGGAGATTATTAAGTATTTTAGTTTGTTGGAGTTGCCATCGAACTCTTTTTACTTGGGACTTCCTCTTATTAGCTCTCGTATTAACAAGCAAAGTTGTATGCCTCTTTATGAAAAGATTATAGATAAGATCAAGCAATGGTCAATCTGTAAATTGTCTCTGGCAGCTAGACTAGTAATTGTGCAATCTATAGCCATTTCAATTACTACTTATTGGAGTAGACACTTTATCTCAATTACTACTTATTGGAGTAGACACTTTATCTTATCAAAGAAGATTCTTTTTATGATATCAAGTGCTTTAAATAAATTTCTTTGGCATGGAGATCCGTTTTCTAAGAAGATGATACCTATATATTTTCATAAACTTTATGAAGATAAAAATCACGGAGGGCTTGGAATTACAAATATCTTCATTTGGAATAAAGCTGCTATATAATGTTATTACCAAAAGCTCTTCTTTGATGATAATTGTCTATGGACGAGATGGATAAAGAAAAATCTAATAGGAAACAAGAATTTTTAGGCAATGTCAATTCCATCTTTTTGTAGCTGGAGCTGGAGAACCGTTTTAAAGCTTAAAGGGGATTTCTTACCTTTTATTCAGATTAATAGAAGGCATCTTTCTCAGTTCTCCTTCTGGAATGAAACATGGGCAAGGCATGGTTTGATTCTAAATGAAGTGGTGGATTATAATCTAAAGGTTAATTCAGGAATTCCAGGTAATGCATCGATTATTAACTATCTGCATGATGGACATCTTGAATTGCCTTACTCTAGCTCAACTGTTCTTAGGAATCTATGGAATGAGGTAGCTAAAAATTTGAGAATTGTAGAGGATGATGTTTTAATGTGGAACGGTAAACTGCATTCTATCAATCATGTCTATAAATTGCTTAAGAATGAAAAACAAAGTTTTCCTTGGGCTTCTGGAATTTGGAATACTGGGAGTTCAGCAAAAGAGAATCTCCTCATGTGGAAAGTAATGGCCAATGCCATTAACACTAAGGATAAACTGAATTCTCTGGGTATCATTAATGACAATAGATGTATGTTATGTGAGAGGGAGGCCGAATCAAATGTACATATTTTCTTTGAATGCAATTATGCGTAGCAAATTTGGAATAGGCTTCTCACTGCAGGTGGATTTCATAGAGCTTCTACAAGGTGGAAGAGTATGAGGGCAAGGGCATTGCTGAAGCTGCTAAAACTATTTTTTTTCTATAATTTGGCAAGAGAGAAATAACAGGATTTTTGGAAATGGTTTTAGCTCAATGGGACAGTTGTTTAAAATGATAATCAGTAAGATGCAAAAGAGTTAGTGAAATTGGTTACATTTCTTCGATGGAGTATGAAATGATGATCACACTGGTTTTTCGGCAAGATTGAAATGAAGGCTTCACTGATTATATGTTTTTTGATGTTTGAGTGCTGAGTTTTTTCTGTGATCACTTTTTCTCCATTTTAATTTTTTTTCTCAGCACTGTGTATAATTTTGTATATTTAGGATATTTGTTCATATGTAAAGGCTATTGAATTCTTTGTAAAGCTACTTGTATACGGTTATGAGTGAATAAAATTTTACTGCCCTTCAAAAAACAACTAACAGTATACAATAAATTAAAGTGTACAAGCTAGGGCATAAAACAACTAACAGTAAATTAAAAAAGGGCCAACGAAAAAAAGAACCTGGGTCGATTGCGGCGACACTAGAGAGAGAGGAGAAAGCTGCAATAGAAGTGCTGTGGCGGTAGGAGAAGCAAAGCGGTGACACGAGAGGCTACACGAGATGGAAGGCTAGGGTTTTTATTCGAACTTTCGGTTTTTGTTCTTTTTTGTTCGAATACGTTTTTTGATTTTGATTCTCCCTTCTGACCTTTTTTTTGTTTGGGCCAAATTTAAAACCAGTCTGTTAAGTTGAACCGATTAATTGCCTGACTAATCGACTAATCAGTCCAAGTTGCTCGAAATATTAACAAAATCCAAGTCGTGAGTCCAAGTCGTCGAATCAAGCTCGACTTGTCGAATAGTCGATGACTAATCGCTCGTCATGTTAACAATGTTACTAGGTAAAATATTACGTAACTCTAAAATGGATATATCGATACCTATCGGGTAGGACCTCGAAATCGTGCTTTTATGGGAGATGAACAAGTAAATCTTCCATTACATTAAAAAAACCAGACAGAAATATTTTCTCTAATTTGCAGAGAAATATAGAAATATCTACTTTAAGGTTACGTAAATATTGCACTTTTAAAGTAGTCGAAAAAAGCTCTTTATAAAACATAATAAGCTCCGTTACTATCTTCCAAACTTTTAATGGCAGTAGTTCTTTGAATAGCATGGGTAATAAATTTTCCATCGTTTTGTGACAGTCGTGGTTTTACAATCCTCTCTATCTAAAATTTTTAAAGTCAACGCATCTACAAAGATTTGAAGAAATCCCATCATAAAATCTTAACACTTCCACCCATTTAACGCAATTTTAATTTAATTATTATCTAATTCGTAAAATGTTTTAGGTTTTTTATTTTCATTTGGTTTCATATGAATCTCAAAACATTTGCAAAATTCTTATATATCGCATCTTGATTTCAAATCATCATTCATCTTCTCTTTAAAATTTAAAATTGTGTTAAAAACATTATCAAATACTTTTTTCTCATTGTGTATCACATCGATGTTATGATGAAGCGGAAGATGTTTCCAATACAACATAAAATATGGCTTTACATTTCCCTTTGAAAATTTGCGAACCATTTAAAAAAAGTAATATACAAAATATAATTGCTTACAATGTTTATAACTTGTCCAAATGTAGGGACAAATCCAACAAGCATTGTACCGAATGATATAAATGGTTATTTTTTTGACGAAAACGACTGTTTATATAATGATCATGTACAATACCCATCGGTCAGAGCCAAAACTCTCTAAGGGACATAAGTCAAAATGTGATTTTATTTAGAAATATACATAGATATATATATATATATATTTTAATTTTTCATATTTTTTCCACTTATTTCATCGACTTAAGGTTGCTTTAGTATTGCTACCATTTTCCAACAAACTCAACTCACCTTTACACTCATGCATTCATCTTTGTTGCATAAGTTAAGATGAGTACAATATAATATTCCTATCTTATGCATGTATTTATCTTATTCCAATTAAAATAGTACAATGGTAGCGCCGACACATATATATAATGGTTTACATATACACAAATTATAAATATTTTTCAGTTTGACAATATCATATTAAATATGTGTTAGAAACCAATCAACAGAAATGTCAGAAAACTTTTACATGAACAACAACTCTTATAAGCGTTAGCAATACCGATTCAATGATATTGCAATTTGGAACAACAATTATCAATCACAGTTTTGTAAGGGAATTAAAAGAAGCAGTACTGATTAAGTAAAAAATCAAGAGAACAAGAGTAATATTTTCGATTAATGACCGAGTCCAGCGAATGATGTTTCCTTGAAATGAATTGCTCCCTCTACGGCGTTGGAAGGTTTGATTGAGCAATCGTTTCCTAAGGATGAAACGGTTCTTGTTTTCGAAGTTGCGCTACAATCGTAGTCGATGACGAACGCAAGGAAGTTTTTATTTTGAAGAACGGAGCAATGGTGAAGAAGATAAAGAGGGGAGAAACCAAAATAAAACTGTATTTATGGTTTGATTTTCGTAGCCCTATATATAGGCTGGAAGAGGCATCTATTCATGAAAGGGTGCTTCTGTTAGAATTGCAATGGCCATGACTGTTGGAAAGGTTGCGACCCTTTACTAGTAGACATTTTAGTTGGTATTTGTGGGGCGTAATTCAAAAATATGACAGTTTAAAACAGCGCAGCCCATCGGCATTCAGAGGCCCAATCGATCACGAGACCCCAAGAGCCCCAAGGCCCGAGGCCCTGTCTTTTGACCTTTTAAATATTAATGTGAATGCATTTCCATTTTTCATGCCATTGCCTCTCTCTTCTATCTCCTCTTTCTTTTGCAATAACATATCAAGCATTAGTATAAGTAATGGCAAAGGTGTTAGTTTCCCCCGATGTGGGACTAAATGATTTTGCTAAAACCCACTTATTCATTATCAATAATCCCCCACATGAATGAGTGGTTATCTAATCTATTCTAAAAAAAATTGCAAAACATTTATCATATTGGTAGAAGTAGCACAAAGGCCTTGAACTTTTCCTAGTATTTTATCGTTATGACTAACTTTCAAATCAGTGGACCAGAATGTCTTTGAACTGTAAGTCGTTTGTGTAAGACTATAAAGATAACACATGGTAAATATTCTATAACCCCTTGGTTCTCTGTTTGTGTTCGTTTTTGCCATGAACACCGCCTTGGTTTCATGAGTGCTTGAAGAATTTGACCTTACAATTCCTCTTGAAGTGGCGCCTTCGCACTCACATAGGTGATTCTATAAAGATTATCCCGTAATACCCCACTTGATTATTTATAATGCCACAATATAGACATCATTAAAAGCCAAGCTTAACCTATTCTCCGACAGGTTGTGCACTGACTTATCATAGCAATGGTTTGTATTTAACAGTGCCGACAAGTTTATCTTAAACTTAATTGTCCCTTTGAAACTAGATCTTGGGATCACCAGTCAACAAGGTGGGGTTTCCATTTTAGAAAACTTTTAGTTAATAGGTCTTAACCCCATTCCAATCAATAAGGTTTGAACTTTCTCTCTTGGCCTTACATAATCTATAGTGATAACTCCATTAGAGAGAAGTTGTCTTATGGTTTTATGTCTACGATGAATATGTCGAGACTTACTATTATACAATGTTCTATTTGCCATTCCTATAGTTGCTTGACTATCACAATGTATACATATTGGAGGTTCTTGTTTTTATCAAATTGGAATGTCTTCCAAGAAACTCCTAAGCCAGTTTTCTTCTTCTACGGCTTTATCTAGAGCAATGAACTCTAATTCCATTGTTGACCTTGCTATGCAAGTCTGTTTGGATGATTTCCACGAGATTAATCCATTTCCAAATGTAAACACATATCCACTTGTCGACTTTGTGTCATTAGATCCATTTATCCAATTGGCATCACCGTATCCTTCTACCATTGAAGGATACTTCTCATATTGCAACACATAGTTTTGTGTGTACTTTAGATATCCTAGGACCTGATTATTGCTTTCCAGTGATGTTTGCAAGGATTACTGGTATATCTACTCAACTTGCTTATAGCGTATGCAATATCGGGCCTTGTGCAATTATGACATACATGATACTTCCTAAAATGCGAGAGTATTCAAGCTAATATATTCCATCACCGGTGTTCTTCACCCAATTTTGGTTCATATCTACTGGTGATTTTGCAATGGTTATATTATACTGCTTGAACTTTTCAATTAATTTGGCAATGTAATGTGAATGAGATAAAGCCTATCCTTGTGATGTTTTCATAATTTTCGCACCCAAGATTACATCAACCACACCTAGGTCTTTCATATCAAATCTAGAGGATATCATATCCTTCCTAGATTTTATTATGGCCTTATTATTCCCTAGGATTGACAAATCATCAACATAAAGACATACAATGACATATCCAATATCTGTATAGTTAACATAGACACATTTATCTGATTCATTTAGTTTGAATCCATTTAATAACATAGTCTCATCAAATTTTTCGTGCCATTGTTTCTGAGCTTGTTAAATGCCATAAAGTGATTTTACTAGTTTGCACACCTTGTTTTCGTTTCCTGGGCTTAAAAACCCTTCAGCTTGCTGCATATAAATTTCTTCTTCTAGTTCACCATTCAAAAATGCAATCTTCACATCCATTTCGGGTATCCCCAAATTTAATATGGATGCGATAGCAATAAGCATCCTGATTGATGTTATTCTAGTTACTGGTGAATATGTATCAAAGTAATCTAGATCTTTCTTCTGCCTAAATCCTTTTATCACATGTCTTGCTTTATACTTGTCTATTGAGCCGTCAGCTTTTAGTTTTTCCTTAAATATTCATTTATATCTTAGTGGTTTTAATCCTTTGAGTAGATCCACTAGTTCTCAGTTCTCACGTATGGTTTTGTAAAATGGATTCTATTTCACTGTTGATAGCCTTCTTTCAGTATGGAGCCTCAGGAGATGACATTGCTTGTTGGTAAATAAGAGGTTCATTTCGAGTCCAAAGGTTTTAGAAATCCTTGACGTTTGCTCATTCTGGATTCCTCTACCACTGTTTCAATATTTCTCTCATTTGAGTTTTGATTGTCCCCCGGAGTATCCATATCTCTTGATCTCTTTTGAACAATTGTTTCAATAGAGGATTTTAGAGGATAAATGTGTTCGAAGAATCTAGCATTTCGTGATTCGATAATGATGTTTTCATGAATGTCATCAATTTCATATTTGTACACCAAAAATCGATAAGCACTACTATTATGAGCATATCCAATGAATATGCAATCTGTAGTACTTGGTCCAATTTTGACCTTTTTCAGTTTTTGTATTTCTACTTTGGCAAGACGCCCCCACACTTTCAAGTATTTATAGGATGGTGGTCTTTTTTTCCAAAGTTCATGTGGAGATTAAATGTTTTCTTTTGTGGTATTTTATTCAAAATTTGATTTGCCAAAAGTATAGCTTTTCCCCAAAAGTTATCTGGCAAGCCAGAACTAATTAGCAGGGCATTCATCATTTCTTTAAGAGTTCTATTTTTCCATTCGGCTATATCATTGGATTAAGGTGAATACGGGGTTGTAGTTTGATGTATTATTCCATGCTCAGCATGGAATTCCTCAAATGGAGACTCGTATTCTCTTCCTCTATCACTTCTTAAATATTTTATTTTCTTATTGAGTTGATTCTCAACTTCTGCCTTATACTGTTTAAACATGTCGATTGCTTCGTCCTTGCTTCTAAGGAGATATACATAACAATATCTGGTACAATTATTAATGAATGTGATAAAGTACCTCTTTCCACCTCTAGTTTGATACATTTTCAAATCGCATACATTAGTATGTATTAATTTTAGAGGTTCGGTTTCTCGTTCAACATGATGAAAAGAGGTTCTTGTCAATTTTGCTTTTGCACAAACTTGACAGTTATAATTGAAATTTACATTGCATTTTGGTACAAATTCTAGATTAATCAATTTTTGCAATGTATCAAAATTTACATGCCCTAATCTCGAATGCCGTATGTTAGAAGAGTCAACAATGTAAGCAAAAGATTCAATTTTTTTCATACCATTGTTTGGTACAACAATGATTACATTTGCTTTAAACCAACCATCACTCACATATCCTCTTCCAATATACACTCCATTATTTGATATTACAAACTTATCAGCAAAAGATGTCAGTTTGAAACCATGATTGTTGTCCAACTATCCTGAAATCAGGTTCTTGCGGAATTCTAGAACGTGGAGAACGTCATTCAGTTTTAGTTCCTTCCCAGAAGTCAACTTCAGTACAATCTTTCCCTTTCCTTCCATCTTTGAAGCGGATGAGTTGCCCATGAATAGTTGCTCCTGATCAGTGGCAGGTTTGTAGGTTGTAAACATCCACTTGTTGGTAGATATATGACTAGTGGCTCCTTTGTCTAGAAACCACTCCTTGTTGTTGCCAATAAAGTTGCATTCCAAAACAACCGCACACATATCCATGTCTGCAGCATCGTCTGAATTTTGTACCAAATTTGCTTC
This sequence comes from Allium sativum, assembly GCA_030737875.1. Classification (NCBI taxonomy): domain Eukaryota; kingdom Viridiplantae; phylum Streptophyta; class Magnoliopsida; order Asparagales; family Amaryllidaceae; genus Allium; species Allium sativum. The sequence continues at coordinate 781,941,729 of CM060921.1, forward strand.
TGGTTTCATCTTTTTTGGAGTCACGACACATGGCTGCTTTGTGGCCTTTCTTTCCACAATTGTGGAAAGATCCTTGAAACTTCTTTTGTTTCTTTGTCTTAGGATTCTGCTCTCGCTTTCTTTTGTTTATCTTTTCATTCTCAACCACATTTTCCTTTGCCTATAACAAGCTGGTAGCCTTTTTCTCTGATTTTTTGTGATCTTCTTCGATTCGTAGATGAACAACCATCTTTCATGGTCATTTCCTTACGCTTATGCTTCAAATAGTTTTTGAAATCCTTCCATGATGGAGGCAACTTTTTGATAGCGGCAGCCACTTGGAATGACTCACTTAACTCCATCTTTTCTTCATGAATTTCATGAATGATTACTTGGAGTTCTTGAATCTGACTGACACTGTTTTGGAATAGACCAATTTGCAGTCAAGAAACTTCCCGACAATGAATTTCTTCATTTTGACGTCTTTTGTCTTTGTAACACCCCAAAATTTTTAGACATTATAACTACATTATGTAATGAATATAATCTGATAACATAATTAAATACTACAAACTAAGTAAAACAGACTATACCGTTACGTTCGTCTCAAAATTTTGGTCAAGATAGACATTTGGTTTACGTAAAACGGACACCGTATGAAGAAGTTATTAAGCCTTGAAGTTTGTATGCATATGAGAAAAATATATATATATATATATATATAGATATACAAAAAATTAAATAAATAAATATTCAAAACTACTCAAAACAATGAATTGGGAGGGGGGAATAGCCGAACCGCCCCATTTTGGGGGTCTACCCGAGTCCCACTGGGTCGACCCGAGTCCCACTGGGTCGACCCGGGGGTCGATCCAGGGAGTTTAAGTGCCGATCCGTGGCCCGATTCGCCCTAGGGCTGATATGGCATCTAAATCTCGGGGGCTGGCAGCTATAAATACTTGGTTATTTCTCTTGTTTTCTTCATTGAGAATCCGTGGAGGATAAACTCTATCGGCATCTAAACTGAATTGGATCCTTTATCTTCTACAACTATCAACTAAAGCAATTCTATTGGAAATTCAAGATCCAATCGTTTCTATTCTATCTTTTAATCCAAATTTTGTGAGTTCTTAGTTACTTGTAGAATTAATATTTAGAAGTAAACTTTATAGGATTATAGTTTGGATTTGTTCATGTTCCTATATTATATTGGATCCATTGTAAAGTACGAACATATGACATTTTTGATTGGTTATAACTTGGATCTAGATTTCTATGATGTTGATCTTAATCCCAATTTGTGATAGATCTACTTTTGTCTATTAGATTTGAATTATGTGGACATTTTAAGATATAGATCTTATCCCTATTTGTGTTAGATTTACTTTTATCTATTAGATCTGATTATGTGTACATTCTATGATGTAGATCTTATCCCTATTTGTGATAGATCTACTTTTATCTATTAGATCTGAATTATGTGGACATTCTATGATGTAGATCTTATCCCTATTTGTGTTAGATCTACTTTTATATGTTAGATCTGAATTATGCGGACATTCTATGATGTAGATCTTATTCCTATTTGTGTTAGATATACTTTTACCTATTAGACCCGAATTATGTGGATGTTCTATGATGTAGATCTTATCCCTATTTGTATTAGATCTACTTTTATCTGTTAGGTTTGAATTATATGGCCATTCTATGATGTAGATCTTATCCCTATTTGTTTTAGATATACTTTTACCTATTAGATTTGAAATATTTGGACATTCTATGATGTAGAGCTTAATCCCTATTTGTTAGATCCACTTTTACCTATTAGATCTGTTTTATATGGACACCTAATTTATTAATCAGATCTAGTTTATTATTTGGATCCCCATGTGCTTCTCATATTAGATCTGAACCTGTTGGACATCTAAATTAAATTTAGATCTTGTCTATTTTGAAAAACATTCCCCAAAAAGCCATATGCAAGATCTTAGATCCTTTGTTTGAATCTCTTCCTTTTTCTTTTCAGTATGTCTGGGGAAAAACACATTACTAATATCCCAGAGGGTGTTATAGTACCTTGATGGTTCCATAGGTATCTGGAGGCCACGGAGCCTTCCGAAGGCCAAGGAAACGTTCCTTCCCCAGCTGCACCCGTTGTTCCTCCTCCTCCTCCAAGAGCAGATAATTTTGCCAAGATCTGCAAAGACTTCCGTGCTATGGGAGGGAAGCCATTCCATGGGAATGAGACATTCATGGAAGCGCGGAATTGGCTCAAGGAGACCAAGGACTTGTTCATAATCTTTGAATTATAGGATAGAAGGAAGATTCAGTTAGCTGCTTGGCTACTGAAAGACGAGGCCTCATTCTTGTGGAAAGTTTCCCAAGCTGGGCGTCCGGTAGAAACTTAGGAAGATTTTAGACAAATATTTGAAATGAAATTTCTTTTCCAAGCCGAGAGAAGCATACAAATGAAGATTTTCTTAGCACTCAAACAAGGGAACTTGACGGTCAAAGAGTATGTGAACAAATTCAATCAGCTAGCAAGGTTCGGTTTAGAATTTGTGGAAACGCCGCATAAGAAGGCTTTGCGGTTTGCTAAAGGGCTAAATGAACCCCTTCATGGGTTATCCATGTCCTATATCCCAATGGGAGCCACTTTTGAAAAGCTTGTTGATATAGCCCTAATGCATGAGGAAGACAAGAGAGAAAAGAAGGAAGGAAAGGCTAAGGAAGCAACGCAAAATGAGAAGGTGTGGCCTAAGAAGGAACAACAACAACAACAGAAGAAGAAAGGCGAAAAGAATGACAAGGTTAAAGATAAGAGGAAGTGCCATAGTTGTGGGCGAGAGGGTCACTTAGCCAAGGACTGCAGGAAAAGGAAGAATGCTTGCTTCGCTTGTGGAGAGGTCGGCATCTTATTAAGGATTGCCTGAAAAAACAGGGACAAGGTCAAAGGTAGGAACTTCTAGAGGGCAGGTGCATGCTCTCGCGATCAGTGCTTCTGATAGAGGTAGAAAAATTTATGTGTAAGGTTTAATTTCTCTTAGAACACTTTTTGATTTTGGCACTTCACATTCATTTATATCTAGTTCTGTGGTTGAATCTCTGCACTTATTTACTAGCATGGTAGTGGATCCCGTGGTTGTCTGAAACCCCATTGGTGGTTCAGCTCATTTTTCTATGATTTGTAGGGGTTTGAGAATATCTGTATTAGGCGTCGAATTTGAATGTGACACATATATGCTCGGGTTTATGGGTTGATTCTAGGGATGGATTGGCTTACCACATATGGTGCCATTCTAGATTGTGAGGGGAGGGTCGTTAAGCTTCTAACTTGTCATGGGAGGACCCTCGAAGTTCCTTGTGACCCACAAGGGTCGGTCATGCTTAGTTTCCTAGAGTCTCTTGAGGCATCTATTGATAATCTGCGATCTGTACAAATAGTCCGTGAGTATCCTGATGTCTTTGATCAGGTTCGGGGTTTACCCCCGAGGCGTGAGATTGATTTCTGTATATACCTGGTGGACAATGCAAAGCCAGTTGCATTACCTATGCGTCATATGGCTCCTAAAATAAAAGAAGGAACTTGATAAGCAAAGGGGGAGCTACTTGAGAAGAGGTTTGATATGTGAATCATATCAGGATGGGATACCTATTAAAGATAGTCCTTGAGGAAACCCATCTTTCTAAGATGACTCTTCGTCCAAGCGGCGATAAAATGTATAGAGTTCGAGGTAGTGGAGCCAAACTTGCAAAAGGAAGTGAAAGTAGAGAATGAAGCAATGATTGGACGAGTTTCGACTTGCATACTTGGATCAGAGGTTAAGAAACTGCGCAACAGAGAGGTTAGGTTAATAAAAGTGCAATAGGGAGAAGACAGGGAGGATGCGACTTGGGAGACGGAAGATAAAGATCACGCTTCATACCCATTCCTTTTTGGGACTATGTTCTTAACTTGTTTTTCCAAAGCTTTTTATTCGTACTTGTTTCTATCATTCGTCTGTATCCTATCGATCGAATCTTCGACCTTTAGGTGGGGAACCCATGGATATAAATATGTGTTTGAGACATGTTATGTTTGATGGATGCAAGTGGATGCAAGTGTTTGCTAGTGGTTGCCTGTGGATGCATATACACACACATTAGGCACTAGATCGGCTCAATCACTCTCATACTGCATATGGATGTGTGTGCATTCGTATTTTCTTTAATGGATGAAAATGGATGTATCATCATATGGATGCTGCATTTGGATGGATGATTGTGCACACATATAGAAATCACATGTTATAATAGGATTATTTGCATACATGTTGGATTCATGGCACTAACATATATTGCATTAAGGAGGTCGACTGAATCAGTGGACCATCTGGTCTTTCACATTAGTGTTGGGACATATACACACACCTTTACATATGTTCAGATAGAAAATTTCAAGGATAGTGGGTGCATGTGATTGGTGGATGAGTAGATGGATGATGGATGGTAGGATACATTCTTGTTAACTTGGAGATTTTGGGAACGAAATCCTTTGAATAGGGAAAATGTAACACCCCTAAAATTTTAGATATTTTAACTATATTATATAATGAATATAATGTGAAAATTAATTAAATACTACAAATTAAGTAAAATATACTGTACCATTACGTTCGTCTCAAAATTTTGGTCAAGATAGACATTTGGTTTGTGTAAAACGGACACCATATGAAGAAGTTATTAAGCCTTGAAATTTGTATGCATATGAGAAAAATATATATACAGATATATAAAAAATTAAATAAATAAATATTCAAAATTATTCAAAACAACGAATTGGGAGGGGGTATAGCCGAACCGCCCATTTTGGTGGTCGACCCAAGACCCGCTAGGTCGACCCAGGGGTCAATCCAGGGTGTTTGGGTGTCGATCCGTGGCCCGATTCACCCTAAGGCTGATGTGGCATCTGAATCCTGGAGGCTGGCAGCTATAAATACATGGTTATTTCTCTATTTTTCTTCATTGAGAATCAATGGAGGCCAAACTTTACCGACATCTGAACTGAATTGGATCCTTTATCTTCTACAATTATCAACTAAAGCACATCTATTCAAAATTCAAGATCTAATATTTTCAATTCTATCTTTTAACCCAAATTTTGTGAGTTCTTAGTTACTTTTAGAATTAAATATTTAAAAGTAAACTTGTTAGGATTATAGTTTGGATTTGTTCATGTGCCTATATTATATTGGATCCATTGTAAATTACGAACATATGACATTTTGGATTGGTTATAACTTGGATTTAGATTTCTGTGATGTAGATCTTAATCCCTATTTGTGATAGATCTACATTTATCTATTAGATCTGAATTATGTGGGCATTCTATGATATAGATCTTATCCCTATCTGCGTTAGATTTATTTTATTTATTAGATCTGAATTATGTGGACATTCTATGATGTAGATCTTATCCCTATTTGTGATGGATCTACTTTTATCTATTAGATCTGGATTATGTCGACATTCTATGATGTAGATCTTATCCCTATTTGTGTTAGATCTACTTTTATCTATTAGATATGAATTATGTGGACATTCTATGATGTAGATCTTACCCCTATTTGTGTTAGACATACTTTTACCTATTAGACCTGAATTATATGGACATTCTATGATGTAGATCTTATCCCTATTTTTGTTAGATCAACTTTTATCTATTAGATATGAATTAGTGGACATTATATGATGTAGATCTTATCTCTGTTTGTGTTAGATATACTTTTACCTATTAGATCTGAATTATGTGGACATTCTATGATGTAGATCTTAGTCCATGTTTGTTAGATCTACTTTGACCTATTAGATCTGTATTATGAGGACCCCTAAATTATTAATGAGATCTAGTTTATTATTTGGATCCCCTTGTGCTTATCATATTAGATCTGAATCTATTGGACATCTAAATTAAATTTAGATCTTGTCATGTTCGTCTTATCACCTTTGCTATGTTACAACTAGTTAACTGCCACAAGTTCATTAGATCTATGCTTATGCGTTCACCATGTTAGTATATGTTTATGCTAGTTATGTTAGAACATTCACCTTTGTCAAATTTCCATTACCTTCACTTTTTATCGTTTATGATTAGGCTATTGTTTAGCCTATACAAGCCGTAAATTATGTGAACATGCTAGTTAGGGAACGGGGAGGGAAAAAGGTTAATGTTAGTATAATTTGAATATAAACATGAGTTGGACATAAAATTCAAAAGGGTGAAGTGGGGACATAATCACCTATTAAGACATAGGTAAGAATTGGATAAAAATGGAATGTTTAATAATTACAATTAGAAATTGTAATTTCACTTATGACATGAGGTTAGGTTGCATTAGTGGTGGAAGTCTGGCCGGACCTGACCAGCATGTCCAGCAGCCACTAATGTTGAACCTAATGTGAGAGGTCTAAGTATGCAAATACGAATCGGGCTAAGAAACGAGGTTAGGCCCAACTTGTGGAATAAGACTGCCCGGACCCGACCGGCATATCCAGCATCCACAAGTTGTAAGCCTAATGCGGGAGGTCTATCCCATTATAAACCATAAATGGACATAGTAAATATTTAGACTACTTAACCTAAACTAATCCATAGGGATTGTATGATTATGAACTAAAGTCAGGGTTAAGTAAAAATTGGTTGGACAGTGGGTGGGTTAAGTTAAGTAAATCTTGGGTAGGTGGGTAATATTATTATATATAGGACCACAAACTTAACCGTTAAATAAACATGCTTGAATCAGTGGGAGGGTTAAGTAAATCTTGGGTAGGAGGGTAATACTATTTTATATAGGCACACAAACTAACCTGTTAAGGTTATGTAATTAAAGACACCATTAGGTAAACAGAACCAGTGGAAAACCTAGTAGTGGGGATGCAAGAAACATGGAAGAGCTTGCATCATCTTGTGCGGGCCCATTTCAGTCAGTAGCCTTTAAACAGGTATCAAACGGGTACTCCGAACTAGGTCGGAGTGGGGCATGCTTACTGAGATGAAAATAAGAGATCCAACCATGGAGGACGGTGTCATGACGATGCATTCCATCGGGGTCAGGTGCGTGCATGACTCCGTCGGCTCGGAAAAATAAGACGTTGTGACATTAGTAGATATGGTTGTGCACATCTGAAAAATGAAGGGTTGCCACTTTAGGGAGTGATACACCGTACTGTGGGGCCCGCACAGGGAATCTACGAAATAGGGAGTCAATCGATTGGGTGGTAGTAAATATGGTACATCTAGTCCTATATGTTTCTATGGGGTACCTGTGTTCCTGTCTGGGCTAGCACCCATTATTTCGGTTTAGGTACCAGTTCAATTTGGGTTAAAACCTATTACTAGAGTAAACCTAAAACTACCATTATGTTTCTGTTGGGATAATCCTGCTTCTATTAAGCAATTGGAGAGTATGCAATCCTATTACATATCTGTTATACTAGTATTGGTGTAGAGAAAGGAAAGTATTAACAAGCGCTATCTATTCTGTCATGTTGTCTTGTTTACCTTGTTACACCTACCTTTTATGTAGTAATCTCTCTTATCCACTTTATATGTCTGTCATGCTACTTTTATTTATTTACTTTCTAAAAGTAACAAGACTTGCCAGACTTTACGTCTGACCATTTTTGTTTCCTCTTCTTTCTTCCATTCCCTCCCCCTCCCCGCCTCCTCCTCCAAGTTCTCAGGGCGTGAACACTCAGGCTTGACCGTGATTCTGCTTTCATTTTGCTGGAGCTGCTTAGACGTATGGATCAAGCTTTTATCCTTGCTACTATGGCTATGCTTTATTTGGGGAATTATGCTTTTATGTACTCTAATGTTTTAATGTACAAGACAGTAGTTTTTATGATGTAATGGTTTATGTGTATTTCAGACGTGCTGTTTTTGAACTATGGTATCTTATGATAAATAAAGGTTTTAAATTCCGTTGTTGCTTTTATATCTGTCTTGTAAAATTTATGTTACTGTTTTCCTATAACGCTTCACGAAACTTAATGTATTCTCTTAGTGAGTGACATCAACGGACGTGGTGTATCATAGTCTTGTATTTCTTTTCAAGTGATAACCAGAGCACCTTTGCAGTCTCAACGGCACAATATACAATATATAAACTATTTTCTAAACCACTAAGAATATAATTCTTACAGATGAAGTCGGAATTCTTCCATGCAGTAAAAGCCTCGACTTTGGTGGCGTCAGGCTCCAGTTCTTTAACAAATGGGGGATCCTCTGAAAGGTATTTGGCCAGCACCAAGGTTGTCAGGTAGAAAAGCATCTTTTGTTTACAGCGTTTGAAATCCTGGCCATTAAACTTCTCAGGTCTCTTGCCATGCGAATATGGAACGGTTGCTGGAACCAAAGGCAGAGCCGGTGGCACGGTCTGTGTCGGCACAGATTTGTTGTTGCTAGTATGCGACATCGCCGTCTACAAATATAGGCAAAAATCAACCAATGTTGTTTCAAGATTGTTTTAAAACAATCAGCAGAAATGTAAGAAAACGTTTCTATGAACAGCAACGCTTATAAGCGTTAGCGATATTGATTCAATGATATTGCATTTTGCAATAACAATTACCAATCACAGTTTTGTAAGGAAATTAAAAGAAGCCGTACTGATTAAGTAAAAAAGCAAGAGAACAAGAGTAATATTACCGATTAATGAACGAGTCCAGCGAATGCGAATGTTGTTTCCACGAAACGAAATTTCTCCCTCTACGGCGCTGGAAGGTTTGATTGAGCAATCATTTCCCAAGGATGAAACTGTTCTTGTCTGCGTAGTTACGCTACAATCAAAGATCGACGACGAACGCAAAGAAATTTTTATTTTGAAGAACAGAGCAACTGGGAAGAAGATACAGAGGAGAGAAGTCAAAATAAAACAGTATTTATGGTTTGATTTTTGTAGGACTATATATAGGATGGAAGAGGCATCTATTCATGAAAGGGTGCTTCTGTTAGAATTGCAATTGCCATGAACGTTGGAATGGTTGCGACCCTTTTCTAACAGACATTTCTGTTATTAATGTGAATGCATTGCCATTGTTCATTCCATTGCCTCTCTCTTCCATCTCCTCTTTTTTTTGGAATAACATATCAAGCATTAGTATAAGTAATGGCAAAGGTGTTAGTTTCCCCCGATGTGGGACTAAATGATTTTGCGAAAACCCACTTATTCATTTTCAATAATCCCCCACATGAATGAGTGGTTATCTAATCTATTCTTAAAAAATTGCAAAACACTTATCATATTGGTAGAAGTAGCACAAAGGCCTTGAACTTTTCCTAGTGTTTTATCGTTATGACTAACTGGCAAATCAATGGACTAGAATGTCTTTGAACCATAAGCCGTTTGTGTAAGCCAATAAAGATAACACATGATAAATATTTTTTAACCCCTTGGTTCTCTGTTTGTGTTCATTTTTGCCATGAACACCACCTTGGTTTCATGAGTGCTTGAAGAATTTGACCTTACAATTCTTCTTGAAGCGGCGCCTTCCCACTCACATAGGTGATTCTGTAAAGATTATCCCGTAATACCCCACTTGATTTATAACACCACAGCATAGACATCATTAAAAGCCAAGTTTAGCCTATTCTCTGACAGGTTGTGCACTGAATTATCATAGCAATGGTTTGTATTTATTGGTGCCAGCGTGTTTATCTTAAACTTAGTTGTCCCTTTGACCGTAGATCTTGGGATCACCAGTCAACAAGGTGGGGTTTCCATTTTAGAAAACTTTTAGTTAATTGGTCTTAACCCCATTCCCATCAATAAGGTTTGAACTTTCTCTCTTGGCAAGCCTATTGTTAGTGGATCCGCTATGTTATCCTTTGACCTTACATAATCTATAGTGATAACTCCATTAGAGAGAAGTTGTCTTATGGATTTATGTCTATGATGAATATGTCGAGACTTGCTGTTATACAATGTTCTATTTGCCCTTCCTATATCAGCTTGACTATCACAATGTATACATATTGGAGGTTCTTGTTTTTACCAATTTGGAATGTCTTCCAAGAAACTCCTAAGCCAATTTGCTTCTTCTCTGGCTTTATCTAGAGCAATGAACTCTGATTCCATTGTTGACCTTGCAACGGCTATGACTGTTTGAAAGGTTGCGACCCTTTACCAACAGACATTTCCGCTGGTATTTGCGCAGCAGAATTAAAAAATATGACGGTTTCAAACCGCGTTGCCCATCGGCATTTGGAAGCCCAATCGATCACGAGACCCAAAAGACCCAAGGCCGTATCTTTTGACTTTTTAAATATTAATGTGAATGCATTGCCATTGTTCATGCCATTGCCTCTCTCTTCCATCTCCTCTTTCTTTTGTAATAACATATCAAGCCTTAGTATAAGTAGTGGAAAAGGTGTTAGTTTTCCCAATGTGGGGCTAAATGATTTTGCCAAAACCCACTTATTCATTTTCAACAATATGTACACAAGGGGATGTTATAAACCACTTCAACGTTATTTAAAACGATTGCAATCATTAAATAGCCATAATTTAACACTTTATGCATGCATAGGTTTAGGGTGAAAATTTGAATTTTTTTTATTGAAACTAAGCTACTATACTTAAAATATATTGCTCTAAACATTGATATTGAAGGTATGAAGGTTTGAAGATGAAGAAAATAGTGTTTGAATGTTGGAAATTTGGGTTAAGGGTTTTGTGGGATTTGGTATTTGGGTTCGTGTTACGGAAAAATGGAAATGGGAAAGAAGATAGGCTTGGGTTGTTGTATGATTTTCGATTTTCCGATGGTTTCCAATGACCGCCGACCTCCCATCGAAAGTTGTCGGAAACCGTCGGGCCCTCTTGTCGAAATACATGAATTTTCTTGTAGTGGAATCACCATTTGATGATCCGCTAGCAAAAGACACAAATTAGTGAATGGATGCAGTAGTCCCCAATCTATTACGTATTCACGGAGACAATCTAGTGCTCTAACTATCGCCTCAACTCTTAGACCGGTTATTTACCATGATTCAGCAAAAGCATGTCCGATATTAATCCAAGATCTGAGATCATTAGTCCTTGACCTGAAAGGGCATGGAGCTGGTGCAGGTCCCTAACAACCAATATTCTAATTGTGCCCCAATCCTCGTTTTTGTTATACTATTCTTTTGACCAGTCATTTTACCATTTTAGCATAGCATGCCCGATCTCAATCCTAGATCTGCAGTCCTTGACCTATAAGGGAATGCAACTAAGAATGGATCCTATCTAATAATCTAAGTTTCTTTTCTTGGTCCGATCCCATATCTAAGCCCAACCTATTGATATAATCCCTTACTTGAGCCTATGATATTATAATTTTATCGTGATAGGTTCTTTCTTTCTGATTCGTTTTATTATGATGTTGTGAACTATAATATCATAATAAGCTTTACATCTTTAATAATTTTTAAATTATAACGCTTGTCCTAGTTTGCTGAAAATCCCTACAATTTTCCTATTTCTGTCCAATTCCTTTTTATCGCAGATCTAAAAGTCATATTAATATTTTTTGAAAATTTAACGTTCTATTGTTTAATCTGTATTCGTGAAATAAGCTTTTTTCACATTATTTCACTACAACAAAAATACCACTTTACAAGTGCCGAGAACAGTCATAATATGTCTATTAAAACTGACGCCCGTCAGTCCTTATATCCGTAGTTGTAATAGGGCATTCTATTTTACATTGTTTATGACAGTTGTTAAAAGTCCTTTTACAACTGGTTATAGTAATTGTAAAAGACTAGTTCATAACTGTCATTTTTTATTTTTATTTTTGCAATTGTAAAACGCTATTTCACAGCTACTTTAAGATGTTATAAAATGCTCATTTATAACTACTATTTCTGCTTTTAGCTAAGTTTATCGCAACTACTATAAACCGTTCTTGTAAGATCTTTTTGCAACCGTTTTCAGCAGTTGCCAAAATCTTACTTACAACTGTTTTTAATAGTTGCAATTAACATTTCAACACCTATTTTCGCCGGTTGTGTTAGTCGTTTACAAGTGCTTGTAAAAGTTGTAACAGGACCTTCTACAACTAATAATGAAAATTACAATAAATATTTTTACATTTGATGTTAACCACAAATTTCATAATATTATAATTAAAACCAATATTTCATTAAAATAACCATATTCATTTTAGCTACTCAAAACAAAACGAACATCGCATCCATAATAATAAAAAACATCTTGGGTCACACTATTATTGAATTCACAACTCCATTAAAAAACATAACAAGACATATAATAAATATTAATAAAGCAGAAATACATTTACGTACCAGTTAAAAGAGAGAAACTCCTTATGCCAAGCAACAGTCATGCCAACCGCTTACCCAATAGTACACATATTTGAAGTAAGCATGTGTAAAACAACTTCAGGGTTGACTATAGGAGCAATCCAAACTGTCCGTGAATCTGCTCCTAATGGCATATGGTGCAATAGAATGGTAGCATCAGTAGATGCAATTGTTGCTTATGCGACAACATTGCTTTCCCAACCCAATAATTTGAACTTACTAGAATGATCCTCATCTTGTAAATTACCACATTTTGAGATGTTATTGCTACACTGCTATAACTGCACACACAAAAAACACACACAAACGCAGCAATTGACCATAGTTAGCAGTCAAAGATACAAAAACATATAATAACAAGCTATTTTCAAATTGCTTGGATCGGTGGATACATTTCTAAAACAAGAAAAAACCGAGCACACGGCTAGGCACGCAAACTGCTGCTACAAATAATTCACATTCCTATATAGTGACATTAATTTTTTTTAAACTATAACCGAAGGCCATGAATTGCACATCCATTCAATGATTATAACTTTTTTTTCACTATTCAGCCTAATGTTTGTATTTCTATTTATTAGTTCTCTAATTGTGTTTATTTCTTGATTTCGTTTAAATTATGGCACTTCAATAGCTGCTCCCAAAATTCATTAAAAATAATCTCCTTTTCATCAAATTACACTCAACTATTCCGCGCTAGCCAAGTACAGCTACAACCACTTTCCATCTCCACTAGCCTGAATCAAACCAAACCACGGTTTCCGTCTCCAAAACCACTTTACCATCACTTATTGTAGCAAAAAAACTTCCTTATCCATTGATACACCATCAACCAATTTCAACCGCAGTCAAATCCTTCAAAACTGCCCTTAATAAACAAAACTAACCCACTTCCACAAACCAAAATCCTCCACTCTATCAACCCGCAAACACCCATACACTCTTCTTCTATCAAATGCTAGCCATAAAAAGCCTACAACAGCTATATATATATACATACATGTGTGTGTGTGTGTGTATGTATGTATGTATCTACTCCACCAACCATCACCACTTAAGACCTCCCTTCAACTCCATCCCAAAACACGCCCTCAATCCTCAGCTAGATCATTTCTCCTCTATAAACAACCTATACACTGCGAAAACCTGCTTAAACCTTCATCTCCACAAACGAAATCACCCGGCTTCCTCTACAACATCCTCAACAACGACGACCACTTACAACCTTCACCACAACTACACTAAGCCATAACAACCATGTCGACCATCCCAACGTATTCTTAAGTAGAAAGATAATGCACAACTCCATCCCTACTTGCAAATCTAGTAACAATCACAACCTGTCGTTGACGTCAACCCACTATCATTCAATGGAACCTCTACAACTTGTTTCTCTACAAATCCATGTGCCACAGCTAATTCAATCTAAACCGCTTCACCATCATTGACATCCAATTCTAATCCAATTTCGATTTCACAAACCACAATTTCACAATTCGCCAATAGCGCAGTAAAATCGCATGACCTCAACCTCCGCCAAAACCAACTAGAAATCTACAACCTCTATTAAAATCGCTGCATCCTCTATCTGAATCGTAAACCTTATATCACAACCATCTTGTCACTACTCGTTCACAATGCAAGCTTAACTCAACATACAACCACCCTCACCCCCTTCAAATTGTAATTGTAACATCTAAAAGATCAAGAAATTGAAGGGTAGTCCGGTTTTCAATTTAGATAGAACAGGGCCTATGGATCCACTGCCTCTAAGATCTATATGTTAAGGTTTCTTTAGGTGTACAAAAAATTAGGTAGTCCAATAGAATTAAAACTATTAAGTTAAAGATCAAGAAACTACTGGTTAATGAAGTTGTAACAACAAAATGTCATGTTTTGTGAAAACGCACATTTTGAAACATGCCAACAAAAACTTTCTTCCGTTTGCTATAAATCCCAAAGGCTGATGTCAAAATTATGGTTTAGCTACAAATATGGATTATTAAATAAGTTTGTTGGTTGTGTGGATAGTTCCTTCAGTCTAGGTTTGAAAGTAACAATAACATTCTTAAACTAAACGATTTGGATATAAATAGTTCAATAAAATCATTTATTATAGGAAAACTAGATCAGTAGGACAATATTTACTAATTAATTTGATCTGTCCACTTATTATAGGCAAACTGAACTTGAAAGTAATAATAACATTCCTAAACTATACACTTATTTCAGGCAAACTAGATTATTGGCACAATCATTTAATTAAATCATTTATTATATGCAAATGAGGAAAATGTAACATATTATAGCTGATGCTTTTTGCTTATGCATTCATTAATGCTACATACTGCATCAAATACCTCTATACTAAATCTGAATCACTTATTCTGTTTGTGACATACTTATGATAAAAACATACGCTTAACTCACTTTCCCAGAGTAATTATAGTGGAGTGAGCACCTAATTTATGTTTGGTTCCCGTTTGATAAGAATATATACAAGTGATATGCTGCTACGCTTACCATAGCTTTGCATTTTTGGTATGATTTTGAAACCTTTTAACATCCTTCATATACACACATACGTAAGTACATATGTATGCATCTATATATGTTGGATAGAGATTCTATTGTGGATACATATGACAAAATGTATAATGTTATTATAATTATGTTATAAAACATTAAGTGGTATTTACAATTTAATGAGGGCTAAATTGTAAATATAAAATATTTGAATTTTTATCAGTTAATAAAAAGTCGCTGGGTCCCGAAGAACACATAGGATTTTCATTTCTTTCTTCGCCGTCAGAAAGAAACATCAGAAACCGTATTCTTGGAAGATTGCAATCTTCATACAAAGTGAATCAATAGATTCCAGTACGCTTCCGCTAATCTCTATTTATGTATTGTTTAATTTCTCATGAATTAATTTGGGCTTAATTCAAATTGGTTTAAAACCTACAATATAAACATATAGTCCACCTAGGTTTTCGTGCGATTATTCTAGTTCAGGTCTTATTTCATTAACTTGATTTTCAAATTATATATGTCTGCTTAGCTATTGAATTGCCCATGTTATTTTTTATAAGAGCAGCTTTTATTGATGGTTTTATCTCCAATACCCAATACTGCATCAATATCCCAACACAAAAGATTTCTTACTCGTTCTTGTTAGATGGTACATTCAATTTCTTACGCAATCTGGTAGATGTTACATTAGTGTACGAAAATGCCTCAAAATGCAACAACTGAAAATTGCACTTCAGTTTCCTGTGTAGTTAGATTTTATGTTTACATTATTCTTCATCTAGTTACTAAGTAAAATAACAATGATCATCTAGTGCATATGATTATTTATAGCAAAACCATAACATGTGTGTAGAAATTTCCAATAATAATAATAATAATAATAATAGACCATTGACTGCAGACCCAAAGGTTGATATCAAAATTGCTGAAATGACGGCATCCAAATATGGCCCAGGTATTGGTATTATTAGAAGATATGCTATCTTTGGCGCTAACAAAAAGAATAAAAAAAGTTAAGAAATACTTGTGGTGTATTACTACGTGGAGTCACTACTTCTTTTGCTACATTTTCTTTTCCATTGATATTCTATTAAAAAAAATAGACATGCACTAATGAATTTTTAAATGCATATCAGTTACTTTTAATATAGTGTATCAGTAATAACTTACAACCATGAACAAATTAGAGTGCTCTCTCATTTCAGCCAAGGTAGAAATTTGATTTTCCATTTCACGTACTTTTTTAAATTACACGCACGAGCTCCCAAACTGAGTTGGTGCAACCCCCAAAACCTAGTGCTCTTATTGTATCTCAGTATTGGCAACGAAAAACCTTTCACACACCATCTTTATCCAATTGTATTGTTTTTTGAGAACTTTGGGTGTTTTTATGCACTTTTATCTTAGCTTACATATTCAAAAATAACATTTTTCATATGACATAGCATTCAATGTACGGTTTATATATTGGAAACAATTGTGAAAATACATACCAAATACGATATATCAAATTCAATTTACTAGTAATAGAGAAACCAATTTAATAAAAGAAATGGTAAAATGAAATGAAAATAGAAATGGAGAAATAATTTGATGTATTATTTATCGTTACTATGTAATCGGCGATAACAAAATTGAAAGTTCTTCATTTTCCACTATACCACAAATCTTCCCTGTTGATATCTAATGATCAACCACTTTCTTTTGTCTGCAAAATGTTCTTAAAAACTAAATCTCACTATAGTGGACAAATAATAAACTGTTAAATCTCATCTGCTAGTCTTGCGTACCTCTTTCGACTTATAGTGTGCGAGACTGTAGCTCGTATTGTTTTGTATTTATTGCTTGTCAGCTACAAAAGAGAAATTCATTAAAATTAGGTGAAACAAAATGGCCTGAAAAATTTCAACTGTGATCATCAAAATAAAACCAACTACCTCAAACTCTTCCGTTGGTTTCTTATTGATAAAATTATTCCACTCTTGAGCACTCTTGATATTATTGGGTTTTAACATGTTTACTTTGTTGGAACAATGGGGAATACTTGCTACAACTTTTATAATTTTGACTAACCTTGACTTTGATTTTTTTCTTGTAGTCCCCACATTTGAAGGAAGATATCCTGATATGCATCATCCCAGTCGAATCTTGCTTGAGTGATAAAAAATGTTAAGGCTGATAGATCAACCAAGTTTGATTATAGAAATTTATCTTGATTGTAGAAATTTATCTCCTATAGAAATTAGATCAGCCAAATATGCCCAACTAAAAATATTTGAATTGCATGTCGTATATTAACGCTAATTAAGAGGAAATGGAAGAAGTTGATTAGTGTTTGTAAAGTTTAGAAATAAGGATGACTCCCTAATTTTCAATTTTTTTAGACCTACATGCATGAAGGAAAAAGAAAAGGATATAAATGCGATTTGAAAATCAAAAGGAGGGATTAAAGAAATATCCTATTTATTGCTCATTTGAATATCATGTATTCCATGAATTTCGTCCTTTTCTCTTTATTTCCATTTCTCCCGACGTAAACATGTAAAGGAGAAAAGAAGGCTTTTTGTAATACTTAGTTTGAAGCTAAAGAGGGAAGGCATAGAAGGAATAAATTGAAATGTTTCGTATCTTCTTTAGAAACATATTTCATTCCTCCTTTTCATTGACCTTGTTTTTTTCAGACTGAATTTTTTTTTCTTTCTCAGATTCTTCTCCTCTCCTTTAATGTCTCACATAACGGTATAGCTTTCATTAAACAAATCTAGGTAAAACAAACAAATTTAAGATCATTCTTTATCTTTTGATCCTTGCAACATATAGAGGCTAATTTCTAAATCTTGGAGACTTGATTCGTTGTTTAAGAAGTGATTCATTAACTACATGTAAAAGAAAATTCATTGATTCAAGATATATATCAAAGATTTGGGATTGATGTATGATCATTTTGCTTTAATCATTTTGATGTAATGTTTAGTAAATAAAACTAAATATCATAATTTATATGAGCATAGTGTTGTCTCATTTGATTTCTAAATGGTTTACATAGTTTGAGTTATTTATTATATGAATTTTTTATGAAGATTAACCAAAATTATGTAAAAACCCGCAACTTCCCCGTAAAGGAAAACGCGGATAGTTCGAGAACAAGCCACAAAAGAACACAGACGGGAGAACATTTCATTGTATATCACAACAATCCACAGATTACAAGAATATATAGAGTATAAATGAATATTACACAGAAATATCAGAGATTTAAATTACATTTAAATACATAGCAGCGGAAAATAATACCATACACAACTGAAGGAGATATACGGATACAAATCTTTTCGGATATCGTTCCAGCTGTAAACCATGATCCTGTGAATATAAATCTGCAAAACCAAAACTACTAACTGCCTGTGCCAAAATAAGGGCACCCAGAGTTTAGGTTAAAACAATAAACTCTAGGTCAGTCATGGGACTGGTGTGAGAACTAAAACAGTTAATCTTTATTTTAAAGTTCGGTAAATCAAGGGACCACGCCGTATAACACGGAACGGGTTTCCTCCCAAGAACACCAGTGCATAAAACAACAGCGCGATGCTAAATAAAGAAAAATGAAGCTATTATAAGACCTAGTTCCCATCACACAATGCAACGCAAGCCGAATGATAGGGTTTTTACCTTATAATAGCCAAGAATGCTTGATATGTTTAAAACAAATCATTTAATACTATTATAAGTGCATAGTGTATAAAACAACTTCAAATCATAAGTATCAATCATAGACGGCATATGTAACACCCCACCTCCGCTAGGGTCACTCGCAAAGGAATGCACTAGCTTTAGAGGGGCATTATTGGTAAACATGCACAGAATTACCACAAGACAGAACATATAAAATGGCGGAAGTAAAATCAATCTTTCATAACATTAATAAACAAGGTCTAAAGCCTTTTTCATCAGAGTACATCAAAACCTGTCTTGCAATGGTAAAGAAGCATAATAAAAACCTTTTCATAAAATATTCCCCAAGTAAAACAGTAAAGCAGCCATAGCCAATAAAAGTCCAAGCCATCCAAGATGACCTTCAAGCGGAAGAAGTCTGAACTAAACAACAGTATTTCCTCCCTGTAACCTGGGGGGAAACGGAAGACAAGAAGCGAAAGAAAAACGGGGTCAGTCATAAAGACTGGTAAGTCCTATCTACTCCCAGCATAAAAACAGATAAAGGTGACATGACATGCATAAACTGAAAGTAAACATGGTGATGATGACAAGATGGATACTAAGCCAGGATAATAGGATGGATTACCGTACCCAGATAAACCCAGGTGTCATGATAAATTATGATGTCAAAGTAAAACAAGGTATTACATTGTCAGGTTTCCATCAAGTATAACATTCCAAGGTATCCCTCAAGTCTAACATCCCCGAGTTCTATCTGTATATACTTTACATCTACCGTACTAGTATCTTCCCCCGTACATGTGTTAACCATGAATAACCCTTACTCAATAGTTCGTGTAATGGTCCATGTTAACCCAACATATAGAATATGTAAGTCTCTAAACTCGTATGTTTCCTTCCATGTATATGTTCAGTCCCTTGCCGTACACCGTACGGGCTTTCCCATGAGATCCCACTTTAACGTAGTTCTATGACCCTTAAGATCGTTTTGGACTGTCACCCTACCTTTAACTAAGGTCTTTCAACATGAATCATTGTTTGTACAGCTAGGACTTACGTCACCTAGGACCGCTAGGGATTATGCTTACCTATCTCACGTTTTCGTATTTCGGTTTGGGTTCAACCACCTAGGGATACTAGGGATTACGCTAACCCTCAAGCACGCCCTTTTTCCCACGCATTCATCGTCAATCGTTTTTCTATGACTGTATGCACATGTATCATTATGTGCTACCCGAGTCCTGTCACAGGGCTAACCAAGAAGTACAGGACTCGGTCGGGAGCTTTCAATTTATCTGCCGATGCAGATGCTAAGGTCTGCTTTTCTACACGTGGCTATGGTCCCACGAGACCCCTCCCTCAACTAGCGAAAGGCAACAAAAGAGAAAATCTTGCATGAGAACTACACTCCGGCCAGCCCACATCCTACGGCCTACCTCACCCATAATTAGATAGCAATTATGGTCTGTTGGGTGTTCCCTGCCTTCCCGTACGTACACGCTTGACTCAAGATGGTAGATGATCGACGAACTTGCTATCTCGGGCACCAGTATGTATTCGTCGACTCACTGCTATCCATCCCAGTCTTTAGGTCGCTCGCATAGCAACCAAGGCATACTCTTGGTTCTTCTAACGCAGACCTTAACCTCTCGTGAGCCTAGTATAATGACCTGGCAGCTCACAGAGGGATACCAAGAATATCCTCACGTTCCCCGAAGCCGCTGCTTCGTTACCCAGTTCGCTGGAGCCTTTATCTAAATCAGATAGCCTGCTCCTACACGTATACTTAAACGTTGACCTACCGTATCGGGTTACTCATCTATCTAAGAAGTGGTCCAAATTTCCTTGACTAAGGATTATTACTTAGCTTCCCTTAACTAAGGTTTACCACTTAGCCTTATTTCCATTATCCTTGTTAACTATGGTCGTTTACCCAATCCTCCGAATTGGGGTTTGTCTAATGGGTTAAGTGTCACTTCAGAAAATTTACTTAACCTTATCAAGTTATCGTGTTGGATTGATCAAGTGTTAGTTAACTTAATCCCATCCATTAGTCGTATAAAAATGGTCAAGTGTCATTAGGCAAATCAAGTTACTCAACCTACCCAACCTTGTCATGTTTTGTTAAGTATCATTAGCCTAACCAATTTACTTAACCCATTTGTCCATGTCATTTTTGGTTAAGAGTCATTAATCAAATTAACTTAACCCTATCATGTGGCATTAATTACTTAATGCACCCAACCTCTCACATTAGACTTTGTTGTGGTTACTAGTTAAGCCGGTCGGTTCCGGGTAGCTTTACACCACAACTTGGTCTAACCTCGGGTTCAAGCACAACATGACCAACTTCTCACATTGGGTCCTATTGTTTGCAACTACTAGTTCGGCCAGTCGGTTCCGGGTAGTTTTATGTTGCAAACTCAACTCAACCTCGAGTTGGCCACTTTCATGTTTAGTCTAGTATCATGTTCATATTCAAGTTTCAAGCAATTGGGTAGACCTAACTTAATAGGTAAATTCCCAATGGGTAGACCTAACTTAATAGGTAAATTCCCAAGCTTATGTTTTTATGTATACTTACATGTCAACTTCCAGGTTATAATTCAAGTCATGTTTTCAAGTATAAACACATGTCATATTTAACGTTACACGTTGTCATGTTTATACCCATTTACCCAAATCATGGTTCATGTCAAGTTTAGCTCGCCTATCATGTTTTCATGTAACTTCAAGTTAAGTTTTTCATGCAATATTCACGCTTGTCTAACCTCAACCCAAATCGTGTTCCAACGCAAGAATGGACGAGTCACATCGTAGAGATACTATGCTACACAATGACCCCAAACATGCATAGTATCATGAGGGTTTGGCTTTAAACATACATAAGTTCATAAAGGTTTGGCCACAAGCATGCATAACATGAAAAGAAAAGGGAATTGGCCATAAGTATGCATAATGTCATAAAGGATTTGGCCACAAACTTGCATGTTAACATTAGGGGTTTGGGTTCATAAACATGCATAAGCCCCAAAATCTAATCTTAGCCAATGTTTCACAAGTAAAAATGGTTCCTAAAGGTTCATGCTAGCATTTCATGCATAAAGATCCAAACTTGCAAGTTAAACTAGGTTATGCATAGCATGAGAGGCATGATTAAGTCACTCACATGGCCTAAAACCATAAACATGAACACAAGAGGCAAGGTAAGGTTCATATAGGTTCGCATAATCATGTTTAGCCTCATTTTATCCCATGTCATTATCAAAACTACCGTTTCCATCTAAAAGTAGCTAGAACTTACATAGTTAGGCCTAGGGAAAGGAGCATGAATCATCTTGGCTAAGAAAGGTGCCTCCTTTGTTGAAGAATCGTCATGGAACTCGCATAGCAACGTTGATCTTCCTTCCATTTGGTGTAGCTAGCTTGCACCACTTGATTTGAACCCGATTTGAGTGCTTAGGCTTTAGGAAAAGGGGATGGAGGCCATGATCACTTGGCATTTGGGCAGCACTTCGTGGAGAGGGTGAGTTATGAGGGTTTAGGGTAGCCTTAGGGGTGTTTTTATAGAGATTAGGGTGTGTTTTACACCATAGGATTAGATCTAGGATAGATTAGGACCATCAGATCTCGGAAGCTTCCAGAACCAGCCTAAGAACAAGGCCAGGTGAGACAAACAGGTGCGCCAGGCAATTTGCCCCGGCCACCCCCTGTCGACAGGCAAGTCGACATGGCTGTCGACTTGGTCTGGGCCCAAGTCGACAGGCCTGTCGACAGCCCTGTCGACGTGGCCTAGGCGGGGAAACTTCCCGCCTAGCCCCAGATCTGGTTTTCAAACCTATTTCCGAATTTCAAATTTCCAGAAATCTTCTTTGGGCCTTTAACGGGTCATACGAACTCCGATTCTCGAAAACTCGGACTCTATTTCGCGTATTTTTCCGAGACGAACGCAATGGTGAATCCCGTTTACCTTAATTCTAGAAGTATAAACAGAATATCTTTTATCTTCATGCTTTACTGGTTTATATGCTTTGCGTATCATCGTATACGTATGTAAATTTCTTACTTTTAAAATGTAAAAATACGGGGTGTCACATTCTCCCACCCTTAAGGAATTTCGTCCTCGAAATTCAATAGTAGTAGGATTTATGTCCCCATATTAGCATCCAGAAGTGTTAAGCCAATTGTTGCAAACATGTGCACATGTGCAAAAGTGAATCACATTGTAGAAAAATATGTATGCCTAACTTGTGGTACCACCTACATGAATGCAATTTCTTAAAAAAAAAAAAAAATTCTTTTTCAAACCATGATGCTCTCATCCTAAATATACTTGCAGTTCTATATGAATGCAAAAATTTGAAAAAGTAATTTCATCCAAATTTTCCCACACCCTTATAAAATAAGAGTGAAGTTCATCCAATTTGAGCATCCAAAATCCTACCATCCATTATTAATTTAGAAAAATCTAACTTTCTAAATTTTTATGTAACGGAGAGATATCCCGTTTTGTTGTTTTCATTGTTCTTCGTTATCAGACATTATCGTGCAATATTTCATAATTACATTAGACACAACAAATTGCATAAACAAATAACGTACAAACTTTATTAAGATAGTTTCAGTACATCGTTACAACTAGACAACAAAAGAAACAGCTAAACAATACTGAAATAAAATACTATCCTACCGATAACTGATAGAAGTCAACCCTGATGGAAATAGCTACGGATGAGCTCCTCTAAGATATCAAGCCTCTCTTCATGTCGTCGGTTCCCTTGCCTAAGCTCTAACTATAGGTCCTGTATCCCAGCCCCCAACTGATCATAAGAGGAACTCATATCCTGAAGCATCTGCTGCTGTGTCTGAGCCATGGCTACCTGTGACTCCAACGTTTGCTGTTGTGACCTCATAATGTCCTGGTGGCTCCTCATCAAGCGAGCCTGCTGCTGTGAAACATACCTCATCTCAGTCCTCCAGTCTGGGTCCCTAGTAGCCCATGGATCCCAGGCACCTGTATCTGGAGCCCCCTGTGCCGGGCCCTGATGAGCCCAGGCTCCATCCCCAGCCTGCTCACCATCATGCTGTGGTGCCTGATGGGGGTCCTCAAAGTGTCCAAACTGACCATCATATGGCTCCTCCTCTTGCTCCTCTTCCTCGTCACCCTCACCCTCTCCCTCATCTAACCCTTCTTGCTCCATAGGCTGTGGCTCCTCTTGGAGTTCGTGCATATTTATACTCATCCTCCCTAGTGCAGCTTCAGTGATGATAACTGAGGGATGGTTAGAAAGTGTCAGATAATCCTCATCATGCAAATCCACCCCAAACCAGCGAAAAACTATGGTCCATAAGTTCCCAAAACAAATATTGGAGTGCCTTGCTCCCCTAAAGATCTGGTACTGCTGTAAGATGGTTCTTGCCCAGTTTATTTGTATGCCCCCAAAAATAGCATAAGTAGCGGCCTTAACAACTACTGGGACTCTGTCAAACCCATGATTCTGCCACGCAATATTATATTGCAATATTCTGATCACAAACCTAGCTAGGGGGCGCAAATGTGTACTATCCCATTGCCTATCAAGTCCATTAAAAAAGATCCTACCCCACACATTCAAATCATCCATCTCAAGATCATTTATATCGAGTCCCGTACCTCGGATATTCAAAATTTCCCCAAATTGGACCTCATTCATAAATATATGGGTACCCTTAACCCATGAACTATAGGTTATTAACCCGATATCATCCACATCAATTTGCAAACGAGCATCAAAAAGCCTTACCATACGCTTGTAGCCTCTCCTCTCAGCTGTGTGCGTATCTAAGATATGAATAAAACCCGCATTAGCAAACAAACTTTCCACGGCGGTTCCCACAAAATCCGCAAACCTCACTGGTCGGCCTAAAAGCAAATTCCTAGTGGCAAGCTGCATGTAGTGCTCAATTATCCCTGGTTGCTCGTCACACCACTCGACCTCTTGCACGGTTAATTGAGGGTAAAGCTCGTAGGGATTGGGTTGATTGGCAATGGTGATTTAAACACGAATTGGAAGAGGGGAACTATAGATCCGGATGGAGAGGGTCTCTAGCTTCGATTTAAGATTAATTTTATGAAGAATGGTGGAGAAACGAGGTGATGAGAGGTGGTGGAGTTGGTGAATTTTCGGTTTTGGTGGCTGGGAGGGAAGGAGAAAAGGATTGGGGTTATGAGCTGAAGCTCTCGGCCTTCAGGCTTATATATTTTTTTGATCTGCAGGCGCCTCGTGTCGACAGCCCTGTCGACAGGGGGGGGGGGGGGTAAGTCGACTGGCCCTCTTTTTATTTATTTATTTTTTTTCTTGCCCTGCCATCCTTCCATTTCCTTACTTCCTCCTAACCCAACTCCATTTTCTCAAGAACTATTCCCCCATCATAAAGAAAACACTTTTCTAACTCAAAAACTACTTGTAACCAAAGCCAACATGACTATCGATGGGAGAGAGAAGGGCAAAGAGGATTCAACTAATAAAACAAGGACATTGCTAATGGCTTTTGGGGAATAACTTTTAAAACAAAGTTTTTCTTGAAAAATGCTTCTTCGTAAATGGTTTTTCAAAAAAATTTCAGAAGGTTGTTTCTAATCTTCTGCCCAGTCTGGTAACCTTCTGCTCTGATACCAAATGTAAAACCCCACCTCCGCTAGGGTCACTCGCAAAGGAATGCACTAGCTTTAGAGGGACATTATTGGTAAACATGCACAGAATTACCACAAGACAGAACATATAAAATGGCGGAAGTAAAATCAATCTTTCATAACATTAATAAACAAGGTCTAAAGCCTTTTTCATCAGAGTACATCAAAACCTGTCTTGCAATGGTAAAGAAGCATAATAAAAACCTTTTCATAAAATATTCCCCAAGTAAAACAGTAAAGCAGCCATAGCCAATAAAAGTCCAAGCCATCCAAGATGACCTTCAAGCGGAAGAAGTCTGAACTAAACAACAGTATTTCCTCCCTGTAACCTGGGGGGAAACGGAAGACAAGAAGCGAAAGAAAAACGGGGTCAGTCATAAAGACTAGTAAGTCCTATCTACTCCCAGCATAAAAACAGATAAAGGTGACATGACATGCATAAACTGAAAGTAAACATGGTGATGATGACAAGATGGATACTAAGCCAGGATAATAGGATGGATTACTGTACCCAGATAAACCCAGGTGTCATGATAAATTATGATGTCAAAGTAAAACAAGGTATTACATTGTCAGGTTTCCATCAAGTATAACATTCCAAGGTATCCCTCAAGTCTAACATCCCCGAGTTCTATCTGTATATACTTTACATCTACCGTACTAGTATCTTCCCCCGTACATGTGTTAACCATGAATAACCCTTACTCAATAGTTCGTGTAATGGTCCATGTTAACCCAACATATAGAATATGTAAGTCTCTAAACTCGTATGTTTCCTTCCATGTATATGTTCAGTCCCTTGCCGTACACCGTACGGGCTTTCCCATGAGATCCCACTTTAACGTAGTTCTATGACCCTTAAGATCGTTTTGGACTGTCACCCTACCTTTAACTAAGGTCTTTCAACATGAATCATTGTTTGTACAGCTAGGACTTACGTCACCTAGGACCGCTAGGGATTATGCTTACCTATCTCACGTTTTCGTATTTCGGTTTGGGTTCAACCACCTAGGGATACTAGGGATTACGCTAACCCTCAACCACGCCCTTTTTCCCACGCATTCATCGTCAATCGTTTTTCTATGACTGTATGCACATGTATCATTATGTGCTACCCGAGTCCTGTCACAGGGCTAACCAAGAAGTACAGGACTCGGTCGGGAGCTTTCAATTTATCTGCCGATGCAGATGCTAAGGTCTGCTTTTCTACACGTGGCTATGGTCCCACGAGACCCCTCCCTCAACTAGCGAAAGGCAACACAAGAGAAAATCTTGCATGAGAACTACACTCCGGCCAGCCCACATCCTACGGCCTACCTCACCCATAATTAGATAGCAATTATGGTCTGTTGGGTGTTCCCTGCCTTCCCGTACGTACACGCTTGACTCAAGATGGTAGATGATCGACGAACATGCTATCTCGGGCACCAGTATGTATTCGTCGACTCACTGCTATCCATCCCAGTCTTTAGGTCGCTCGCATAGCAACCAAGGCATACTCTTGGTTCTTCTAACGCAGACCTTAACCTCTCGTGAGCCTAGTATAATGACCTGGCAGCTCACAGAGGGATACCAAGAATATCCTCACGTTCCCCGAAGCCGCTGCTTCGTTACCCAGTTCGCTTGAGCCTTTATCTAAATCAGATAGCCTGCTCCTACACGTATACTTAAACGATGACCTACCGTATCGGGTTACTCATCTATCTAAGAAGTGGTCCAAATTTCCTTGACTAAGGATTATTACTTAGCTTCCCTTAACTAAGGTTTACCACTTAGCCTTATTTCCATTATCCTTGTTAACTATGGTCGTTTACCCAATCCTCCGAATTGGGGTTTGTCTAATGGATTAAGTGTCACTTCAGAAAATTTACTTAACCTTATCAAGTTATCGTGTTGGATTGATCAAGTGTTAGTTAACTTAATCCCGTCCATTAGTCGTATAAAAATGGTCAAGTGTCATTAGGCAAATCAAGTTACTTAACCTACCCAACCTTGTCATGTTTTGTTAAGTATCATTAGCCTAACCAATTTACTTAACCCATTTGTCCATGTCATATTTGGTTAAGAGTCATTAATCAAATTAACTTAACCCTATCATGTGGCATTAATTACTTAATGCACCCAACCTCTCACATTAGACTTTGTTGTGGTTACTAGTTAAGCCGGTCGGTTCCGGGTAGCTTTACACCACAACTTGGTCTAACCTCGGGTTCAAGCACAACATGACCAACTTCTCACATTGGGTCCTATTGTTTGCAACTACTAGTTCGGCCGGTCGGTTCCGGGTAGTTTTATGTTGCAAACTCAACTCAACCTCGAGTTGGCCACTTTCATGTTTAGTCTAGTATCATGTTCATATTCAAGTTTCAAGCAATTGGGTAGACCTAACTTAATAGGTAAATTCCCAATGGGTAGACCTAACTTAATAGGTAAATTCCCAAGCTTATGTTTTTATGTATACTTACATGTCAACTTCCAGGTTATAATTCAAGTCATGTTTTCAAGTACAAACACATGTCATATTTAACGTTACACGTTGTCATGTTTATACCCATTTACCCAAATCATGGTTCATGTCAAGTTTAGCTCGCCTATCATGTTTTCATGTAACTTCAAGTTAAGTTTTTCATGCTATATTCACGCTTGTCTAACCTCAACCCAAATCGTGTTCCAACGCAAGAATGGACGAGTCACATCGTAGAGATACTATGCTACACAATGACCCCAAACATGCATAGTATCATGAGGGTTTGGCTTTAAACATACATAAGTTCATAAAGGTTTGGCCACAAGCATGCATAACATGAAAAGAAAAGGGAATTGGCCATAAGTATGCATAATGTCATAAAGGATTTGGCCACAAACTTGCATGTTAACATTAGGGGTTTGGGTTCATAAACATGCATAAGCCCCAAAATCTAATCTTAGCCAATGTTTCACAAGTAAAAATGGTTCCTAAAGGTTCATGCTAGCATTTCATGCATAAAGATCCAAACTTGCAAGTTAAACTAGGTTATGCATAGCATGAGAGGCATGATTAAGTCACTCACGTGGCCTAAAACCATAAACATGAACACAAGAGGCAAGGTAAGGTTCATATAGGTTCGCATAATCATGTTTAGCCTCATTTTATCCCATGTCATTATCAAAACTACCGTTTCCATCTAAAAGTAGCTAGAACTTACATAGTTAGGCCTAGGGAAAGGAGCATGAATCATCTTGGCTAAGAAAGGTGCCTCCTTTGTTGAAGAATCGTCATGGAACTCGCATAGCAACGTTGATCTTCCTTCCATTTGGTGTAGCTAGCTTGCACCACTTGATTTGAACCCGATTTGAGTGCTTAGGCTTTAGGAAAAGGGGATGGAGGCCATGATCACTTGGCATTTGGGCAGCACTTCGTGGAGAGGGTGAGTTATGAGGGTTTAGGGTAGCCTTAGGGGTGTTTTTATAGAGATTAGGGTGTGTTTTACACCATAGGATTAGATCTAGGATAGATTAGGACCATCAGATCTCGGAAGCTTCCAGAACCAGCCTAAGAACAAGGCCAGGTGAGACAAACAGGTGCGCCAGGCAATTTGCCCCGGCCACCCCCTGTCGACAGGCAAGTCGACATGGCTGTCGACTTGGTCTGGGCCCAAGTCGACAGGCCTGTCGACAGCCCTGTCGACGTGGCCTAGGCGGGGAAACTTCCCGCCTAGCCCCAGATCTGGTTTTCAAACCTATTTCCGAATTTCAAATTTCCAGAAATCTTCTTTGGGCCTTTAACGGGTCATACGAACTCCGATTCTCGAAAACTCGGACTCTATTTCGCGTATTTTTCCGAGACGAACGCAATGGTGAATCCCGTTTACCTTAATTCTAGAAGTATAAACAGAATATCTTTTATCTTCATGCTTTACTGGTTTATATGCTTTGCGTATCATCGTATACGTATGTAAATTTCTTACTTTTAAAATGTAAAAATACAGGGTGTCACATTCGCCCGATCCCACTATATCGCCATACTAGGCTCTACAAATAAAACCGCAGAATCACGTATTTGGAAATTGGATTTCCATCTATGAACCGAGGCAAAAGATAGTCCTCAACCTATTCGAGACTGACTAGCCCGAGCCTCAGGACCCAGACTCAGGTGGGCCCTTGGATCGTCAGGGCCGGTCCACCGATGTGGATTAAAATGCCTGAACACTGCGTTTCCCCGCCCTATGGGGCGTAAATGAGCCAACAAATGACACCATCGGACCCAGATCGTCCGATCCAACCGAGGTGCCTCGCAACAGCAACAACCACATAAGTCAAACTCGTCAGGGCGCGTAAAACCACTGACGCCACTTCTAGCTAGAAAGAAACGCATGCCCTCCCTGACGTCCTCTCCCGTTTTTGGTTCATACCGGGTGTGAAGCTCGCGAATCAAACGTCACACAAAACTACGCCACAAAGGCCGTGTTTTGATCATCCACCACAAGACTTTTCTTTTCAACAGAAATCTTGATCATTTGCCACTTAGCCATGCCACACAGGCAATTCACTCCATGCGTTTGATATCCACCAATATATAACCCCTGAGCTCGTACGTCTCAGAGAAGGGCATTAAGCAAGAGAATAAATTCTCCGCCGCCAAACATGTATATATTTAATAGAAATCAATCACACAGACTAAAATCCAATGTCAAACACACAGTCCATTTACAAGTCAGTTCTGGGTCTGAACGAAACCGGAGGCACCTAGTACCCCGCATATCCATCGATCTCCAAATACGTTTGGACGATCACCAACTGTTTCCATCTTCTTGGGTGTACAGCCCAATCAAAATCATCAGTAATCACCCAAACGATGTGAAGACCTCCGGTCTTTGACCACCGTCTTCATCTTCGACACCACGTCGAATCAGTTATTCAGAATGGGATAAACCCGGTCTTTCTGAACAACTCGCGTATATATATAATAAACACGTGTTACACAAACACAACATACGCCTCATTCCAATTCAGAATATTCTTTTATTCAAATATTCTTATATTTTGGGAAAGGTTCCCATTAATTTTATCAAAGATAAATTCTTTAAATTTATTCTTTAATCTCCTTTGAATATCAATTCAAACTAGTCGGGATTAGCGAACCACACCGAAGTAATCATTTATTTTATTTCCCACTCCCAACCTATTCATCCCATGAAGTAAAACTGGTCATACTTCATGTCTAACACCACGGTGTTATCGGTAAATTCATTTACCATTTCACGTTCAAATCTAATTAAAGATTTAACTATCGCCTAGAGTAAAACTGGTGATACTCCATTCTCGATCTTTTCAATCTAATTAAAGATTCAGTAAAACTCCACTTAGTTTTAATCTTTAACTGGATTAAAGAATCAGTGTCATTTAAAATACGGTTCACGATAATCCCAAAATCACATTCCATTAATTATCGGGTTAAAGAACAAGTGTTATTTAAAACACTGTTCATGATAAACCCAAAAATCAATATCAATTCAATTAAATATTATTTAATTGGTGCACTTCATTTAATCTAAATAAAAAGATTTAATCTTTTCCTCCACTGGGCTTAAGAAAGGTGTTAATGAAGACACCATTCACGACAAACCCAAATCACATTTGATATTAAATGCAAGGCTCTGAATAGAAATTATATCGGCTTATATTCAATATCAAACTCTACGACTAACCAATATCGTATTGGAAATAATGATATAAATATATCTTTCAAATTCCCATAACAATATATGTATCATCACGAAATCCAACATCGAAATATTCCGAAGACAATTTCGATTCAAATCCATTCCAATATAATTATTGGAAATTCTGGTTATTTTCAAAACCATTTCAAATCCAATTTATTTATTTAAAAATAAATAGAATTATAATTCTAGTTCAAAACTAGTTCATTTCGATAAAAATCTATTTTTATCTTTTCAAATATGGAGTTTTTCATCCCAAATCATTTCTTATGATTTTACTCAAATTATTGATATTTTTAATAATTTTATCAAGGCCCGTACAGTCGATTTCCATCAACGGCCATCGAACTGCACTTACATCGACCTTTTCTAAATTTGATTTGGACATAATTCCAAATCCAACCGTTAGATTTCTAATTTCTAATATTCGTTAGAAAGCTCTTTTCGATACGAACGCAACGGTTCCGGTTTTAGGAGAATCCGACGGTCGGATCTCCGCAATATCCATTCGAACTCAATGGTCGAAATTCGCGAACTGCCGCGGCGCGGCGCGTTCTATTCAGGCCATTATATTATATATATAATATATATAATATATATTTCGTCGATTTCAATTCAAAACGTGCTTTATAATTCGTTTTAAATTCATTTTCAAAACGGTTTCAACTTCTTTTCAAATTCAAATCAAAATTGAATTTTTCCTTCTAAATTCGTTTTAAATTCGTTTCAAATTGATTTCAATTCAAATTGATTTCTAATTCAATTTCAGTTCGTTTTCAATTCAATTTCAATTCCTTCAATTTCAATTCTTTCAATTTCAATTCGAATTCATTTATATTCAATTTAATTCGAATTTCAATTCTTTTCAAAATATCAGATTTTGAAATCACTTTCGATATTCATTTTAAAATGAATAAAATTGATATAAATATCGTTCACGTCAAAATGGCGTCAATCTAATCAACACGGCTTCATATATTTCTATTTTCAAATATTCTATTTCAAATATTTCTTTTTCAAATATTTCTATTCAAATATTTCTTTTTCAAAACTGGAATGAGGCCCAATCAATTACCATATAATGTTAATTATATGGATTTTCTACAAAACATGAATAAAATAACAACGATAAATAATCGACCATCATCCAGAGTGCATTCTACACTGTATAAGCATCAAATATAAATATTCAACGCTTATAACAGTCTGTCAATCAATCGATCGACACACAACTAAACAATCGGGATTAGTGTAAAATTTATCGTCCCAATCAATATCAGTCAAATGTGTGTATATAAACAAATCGTCCGATTTGTTTATTTTTATTTCCTTTCATATACACGTTAAAAATTCTATTTTTAACTATAAAATATTTTCCACTATAAAATATTTTATTGCATCTATATAAATATTTTATTTCATTTCACATCACATCACACAATCAACTGCACATCAAAATCAAACAAACAAGCATACAAATCGTCCATGGTCTGTGGACGACGGGTGTCAGGTGCTACTAAACACCGTCTACATCCTAGTATATATTTTTAACTAGAAAAATTAAATTAAAAGGTGAGAAGTTCTCACAGAGGGTTCCACTCCGCCGTGCTTTGCTGTTGAACTGCTGAACTGTTCTGTTTGACATTCCAATATAGTTCTTTTCACGCTGTTCAAATAAAAATTATATTTTTATCACTTCATTCAAATAAATAAAAAATCACATTTTTATTTCTTCTTCATATATATTTTCGACGCTTCATTCTGTATAAAAATTATATTTTTATATTTCTACTCCTTATATAAAGATCAACTTTTTATACCATCACTATAAAAATTGCATTTTTATTTCAACATATATATAATAAAAAATCAGATTTTTACTTCGCTATGTAATTAAAGATAATATTTTTATTATCTACATCATATAAAAATCGCATTTTTATTCTTTCTATAACATAAAAATCATATTTTTATACCTCCTACATAATAAAGATCGAATTTTTATCTTACTACACTTATAGAAATTATATTTTTAACCTTCCTATAATATAAAAATTATATCTTTATTATCTATATAATATAAAAATCCTATTTTTATCTCTACCTACACGTGCAAATCCCATCTCCACTTAATTAAAAATCTTAACTTTATGTGATAACAAATATTAACTTTATAACAAAGCTAAAAACTGATTTTGCATATATAAAAAAACTAAATATATAAAGCAGACGCACCTTTAATTTGATTTTTTTTCTACAGAGGAAGGGGGGCTGCACCTGAGGCGCTGGAAGTTGGGGAAGATGGCCGGAGGCTATGGCAAGAGGTGGTGGGTCGGAGGACTGATCGGAGGGAGGGGAAAGGAGAACGGAGGCGGGGTTCAGTGGATATAGGGCTAGGGTTTCGTGAGTTTTTGGGGGGGGGGGGCTGAGGAGGAAGGAGGGAGCAGAGCATGGTCGAAGAGAGGAGGGGGAGGCGGCGCTCCGCCCAGAGCGGCGCCAGGGGGGTCTCGTCGCGTGAAGGTGGAGAGGGGGGTAGGCGTCGTGTTTTTCTTCCCTTTTTTTTGTCTGAAAATGAAATGGTCGGGGGAAAGAGAAGAAAGAAAGCGGGGTTAAGTGAAAATTATATTATTTAATTTATTTTAATTTTAAAAAGTAACTTTTTCATTCGAACTCAAAACGAGGCCCACCGCCTGTCGTCCATAGCTAATTATTCCCATTCCAAACACAATGGGATAGGTATCGTAAGCTGATTCGATCGTTTCAATCAGTTTTTGTCAAAATCAACATATTACTCTATATATTGAATTTGAACGCGCATTTCAATTTACTGGGGTCACATACTAACTCTATAAATCCCAGAAAATATTTTCTAGCTTCGTATTGACGATACGGTCCTAACAAAACTAGTTTCGTCGAATTCTGAGACCGTTTGAAAAATGGCCATTTTCCAGTCGATTAAAATCAACTGAAATTGGCCAAACGCGTTTTCCTTTGCCACGCTCACATATTGATTCGAAAAATTATGAAATTTGAAACCTAGCAATAATTTGACATCACAGATCCAACAAAAGTGGTTTCGTCGAAATCCGAGGTCGTTTGCAAAATTCCCATTTTTAAGGGCCTGAATTTCATAGCGACTATTCAGAAATTTCAACTGGATATATCTTTTGATTCCCACTATGAAATTTCAATCTTTCGGAATCGTTGGAAAGATATTCTCAAATAGATTCTAATACTTTTGGTTTCACAAAAATCCAGTTTATTTTGCACCCGGTATATTCATTTGAAGTTTGAAATCGAATTATCGAACTACCGCGCCATTTTCAATTCCTTTTATAAATATAAATAAATATTTATATTCTATCGTCGATTCAAACGAATATATACGTTCGAATTATATTCAAAATAAATTTCTCGTCGATATTATTTAAAATAATTCATTTTCAATGTTCAAAATTCACTAAAATTGCCAAAATAAAAATTTTAAACTGGCCCAGAATTTACGGGTTGTTACAAATTGAAACTTGTATACGATTAAACAATGTTTAAGGTTAGATATATGTTTAAACAATCAAATTAAAGTGTGATTTTCATATTGCGAAGATCGTCTATCCTTATCATTTGCATTTAATGGTAATATCAACTTACATAGGACTAAATGTTGTTTTGATAATAAATTGATTACACTAACGTAATAGAATTGTTACCCTATATGATCATCACTGTTATCCTTCCTTAAACTATCAAATAATTGTTGACATATTGCTTTGTTTAGTATGTTTCACTTCTGGTTTCATAGTATAATATTTTTATTCATATAGATTGAACCTATTTAGATTTGAAAATTTATATTGTCTAATTATTTGCGTTTGCACTGTAATAGAACCTATGCATGATTAAAGGATGTTTCAATTGTAAACTGATTACAGTAAATTTCATGTTACCCAATTGGACATCAAGCATCTTTTTAAGTAATCAAGGAATGTTAATATATTGCACCGTTTAGTTTGTTTCCCTTTAGATTTTTTTTTCAAAAATCATTATTCATGTAAGTTATTTTTAATTGTGCACACTTATATATTTTTAGCTAACGTAAGTTTGCATAAGTTCATAGATACAATAGAAAACTTGATTGTAACATGGTTTATTTTGAATTAAATAAGAAATTTATAAAATCACATTTATAAGACAAGTGTATTATGAGAACTTATGTGCTTTAAGACGAAGCATGCAAATTTATGAATCACTATTTCCAAGTCATCATTCGTTTATTTTTTTTCGTCCATTTTCTTTTCTTTTTGGTATTCATTAATTTTTTTGGGTAAAGTTTCCATCAAAGCATGTTACGTTTCCTTCGTTTTTTTAATATTCGATGCCTCACCATTGTTGAGAAAAGAACAATAATTTAATGTAATCAAAATCCCCAAATAAATCTACCATGTTAGTTTATCATTAAAAAGATTAAAAATTGGGTAGAAAGTAAATTTTTTACTTTTGAAAAAATTGTTGTGGCTTTAAAAGGTTTATCATCTTATAAATAATCATAATAATAATAAAATCCTATATGCTTTTTATTTTTTGGTGACTAAACACAATTTTCTTAGTTATTTCTTCGATTAGATCCATTGAAATGGTTTCATATAAACCATTATCATTTTTTTTAATATTTTCTAATTGACTTTTGTTTACCCACAGAAGAAAATTGTAGTCAATTTCATTTAGATGGGTGTTGTTTTTCTTAAACAAGACCCACTATAATCTGCCATCAGTTTGTAAAAATTATTATTATTATTATTATTATTATTTTTGGGCTATCCCGAAGCGGAAACTTTTATCGATAGCAAAATATCAAGATAAATGTAAATCATACGAATAAATAATTCTCCCACCAAATTGAATCGCTGGCTCCAAAATTTTCCAGTTCACCAAGATGGCGGACTCCAGATTCATTGGTTTTAATTCATTTTTCCTAATTTTGGTACCAAATTTTTTAAATTCTCCGTCTCTATCTTTGTCGTTTAAAAGAAAAAGTTGTTCTATTGTATTTTCATCCTTCAGCATTTCTCCATCTCTCTCAGATTTAATCTTCTCCCAATTCCAGCAGCCACGGCGGACAAAGAAAACTCCTACCCTCTCACCGTAGCTCAACCCAAGAAGAGATCAGCAGACGTTCTCGAATCTTCTCCCATCGTTACTTTTAACAAGAAACGTGTCACTTTGACCGAGATTCCAGTTAGTTCGAAACTTGAACCCACCTTTAGCACTAACTTGCTGAAGAAGGAAGAGAACAAAACAGAGGTCGATGATTCCCAGCTTTACGCTCACATTTCTTTTGGTATACATTCATATCTTAGGATAATGGAAGCTGATGTCAAGAGGAGGCCTACTGTAAACTATATTCAGGAGAGTCAGAAAGATGTTACTGCTAACATAAGAGAAATTTTGGTCGATTGGCTCGTAGAAGTTACAGGGGAATATGAGCTTGAATCCAGTACCTTGTTTCTTGTTGTCTCATATATTGACAGCTTTTTGTCAGTGAACAAGATCAGTAGGCACAGGCTGCAACTTCTAGGCATTTCTGCTATGCTAATTGCTGCAAAGTATGAAGAGACTACCCCTCCAAATGTGGAAGAATTCAAACGTTCTTTACTTGTAGGCAGATCAACGAACTGGTAACTAGCAATTGATGGCGGTAACATAATTTTATTTATTTAGTATGAATTTTTTTTATGTTAAAGATCGTCTACTGACTTATATAAGATTAAATTCATTATAGATTAAGGCATGTGACCCGAAGGGAAATGTCGACGACACGTCTACTCTTAAGCAAGTTATGTCTAATCATCCGTAGGTTTTAGCACTGTTAGATAGAGCCGAATTTGTATTGGTAAACAAGGTTGGGTATGCACAACTAGATCGAAACTTGATCACGACCTTGCTTGATAGGCAGAGACTAGAGACGTCCACATTCCATCTACGAGTTGGTGAGATGACTTAAAGTTGAAAGATGTTGTTGTCTTATTCAGGTTGCCAATAGACGGTGAGCCGATTCGTAGAGTTAATGCCTTAAAAAATTTCAAGTTACTTCTTGAGAATTTGGTGGGCCTGACTCCGTCGGAAGAGGCTTGTTGGGGGAATGAGAATGTTTTGAGTACATTGTATCGTTCTCGGTTGGTGGGTGATATTCCGCAAAATGCAACTCCATTGCAAATTTGCATCGAGCTCATGCCATCATGTTTCACATTATTACTCAGCGCCTATTTTACGATAGGTCGAAATTTAGAGTTGCTCTTCATTGGCTCCCTCTGATTGTCGTGGACTTTGATGAGTGTAGAACATATGCATGGGGTGCAGTGGTTCTAGCTATCACATAAAGTCAGATTTGGGACAACAAAAGGAGATGGGTGGATGCTTGAGTCTTATTCAGGTATTGATGCAAATTATTAAATTTTATAAGTATGAGAAAAAAAATACCATAGATTACTATTTTACAGCTTTGGTCTTGGACCTACCTTCCAATCGAGCGTGTATTCTTGAAGAGACCGGTAGTGGACAACATGAAATCATATGCAACAAGGTACAAATATAATTACTATTTTTGTTTGATAAACATTTGAGTTTATGGTAATTTGTAAACACATTTGTGTATGTGTAGGTGGATCAGACCAAAAAATATCAAAAGGGCTCCTAGATGCAATTTATTGTTCTATACGAATGAATTGGATGTTCTTTCCGCTGATGCAGTGATGTGGAATCCCTATAATGAAGAAGACCTACAAGCGCTACCCGCACTATGCACCCAGTCTAGAGGGCTATGGAGAGCCATATTGCTTTATTTTCGCTTACAGACTATACATACCATCTTCCAGACAGAGTCATGAGGCAGTTTCGTTTATAGAAGCATCTTCCTTGGTCGCACCTCGTTATCAAGTTAAAGTAAACGAATGAGACGTACGATACCATGTTTGATTTGTGGGGGTAACTGTTATGCCCGCCAGGAACAAGAACGTGATGCCCCGTTAACCGAGCAAGCTTACATGGCATGGTACTAGAACATTACTCGTCGGTTCGTGCTACCAAGACTACCTCCACAACCTCCTACATTCCCTTCTTCCTATGAACCTAGAGCTCCTCTTAAAAGGAATGCAGTAAGTTTTCAAGTTTCTGGTGTATATAGAACTTCCAAATAATATCACTTCTTGTATTTGTTTACAGGCGAATGGTGTCTATCGTCCACTTGAGTTAGTGGATGAGTTGGAGCAAGAAATTCCGAAGACAAGCAAAGGGAAGTGCTTGTCGATTAAACAAATTCTGCGTTCTTGCTTGTCTAAGAACAAAATGGACAGACAAAGACCTCTTACACCACCTCTGCATACAGCTGATCAATAGGATGTTGTTCAAGTACCTCGAGCTCCCCGACAAGGGAAGACGTATGTAGGTCATAGGAAAAAAGTTCAGATGCAAGCGCCCAATGAGTCGTCTTCGCAGCATTCCGTACTGGTCGGACCTTTACAACCGCCTCCAAAACAAGTAGAGCAGGGCATCCAATAAGAGGAAGAGGAAGAGGCAGAGGAGGAAAAACTTAAGCGACGACAAAAAAGAAAAACGCCTACGCTTCTGAGACAATTGAAGTGATTAGGAGTTGGTTTTACACTTTTATTGAATAATCTGCTATGGTTTTATCTATGTAATTATTTCATAAGATGTATCGATTTTGCTGGATATATCTTATTGATTTATTGGTGGATATGCAGTTCTAATTTTTTATGTCAAACCTTATGGTCGTTAATCGTTATGTAATTTCGATACGATATTGTTATGGTCGGTATGCAATTTGGACGTGTTATTGTTATGTTTGTTATGTAATTTGGATGTGCTATTGTTTTGTCCGTTATGTATTTTGGACATGGCTATGTTTTGTCTGTGGATATGTAGTTTTCATGTTGGTCAAATAGTATATGTTGATAGCTTAGTCGTTTGGTAAACTGCTTTGTTATTGTACATTGTTGCGATGTACTAAATTTGCTCACTGCCTCTTCAAGAGGCAGTAAGAAATTAACAGAGCGTTATCTAGGATAACGCTAGTGCAAATATAAATAAGCATTATCCCAGATAACGCTAATTCGTATGCCCACTGCCTCTTTTGGAGGCAGTGAGAAATTAACAGAGCGTCATCTGGGATAATGCTAGCGTAAATGTAAACAAGCGTTATCCTAGATAACGCTAGCCAAAAAAAGAACTTTGTACAAAAGTGGCCTATTTCTGTAATTAGTTTAGAAAGTGGTCTGTTTGTGTTATAACTTTTCGAAACTGACCTAATTCAAAAAAAAAAAAAAAAAAAAAATCCTAGAAATAAAGATCGCTTGGTAAGTCTACCAACTTGTGATCTATGTCCATTCATCTAGTTTTCAGTTTCTCCTGTAATCTTTCCGGGTAGAGGCATACATTAATGTTGAGTGATTTTAGAAGTCGAGAGAGGGATGCCTAAATAAGATGTAGTGTCATTGCTAGGAAACAAACCAGTAGCAGGGTACCAAATATTAGCTTGTAAGTGTTCCACCCACCCTCCTCTCAACACGATGTTATACTTATGAAGGTATATTTTAAGAATGGTCATCACATAGAAATGATCAAGTCTATGTATGATAGCCATAACAGTGTTGGAAACATCTTTGTAAAAGATAACAAGGTCATTCGTGAACATTAGAGAGTTTACTTAGGGAAGTTGACATTTTAGGTTTAGCTGAAGGAAGAAATTTCCTAACAAGGTCATTAAAAATTTGGGTAAGTAATGCATTAGCAATGATAAATAAATAGGAAAACATTAGGGTCACCCTTTCCTTATTTACTTTCAAAATAGTATACATTAGAAATTCAAAAGAAATTTAAGTGAAATAGAAAATCAGACGGAAGAAACGCATGCATATATCCAAGTGGCACTATTTTCGGGGAAATTCATGTATCCCGCGATATGAACAATGTAATCCCAGTTTAGCGTATCAAATATTTTTTATTATAAAACAATAGCATAGTACGACAGGATATGTGTTTGCTGTTGTATCCCTTTAAAAGTACATAAGAAAGAAGGATATTGTCCAGAATACTTTTATTAGGAAGGAAAGCTGCTTGTTAGAGGAAATAATATTGGTAATACTCTCTTTATCTATTGGCAATAACTTTATATAGAGTGTTAGAAGGAGATTAGGATAAACACATGGACTGATTCAGCATTTCAGATTTTAGGAATCAAGACCGTAGTTGTGAAGACCGAACCAAGAGGTAGTGTAAGGTCCAAGGTTCTCGTAGTTCAACCGGTCAGACCGTGAGATCCATGCTGATAATTTTTTCTTCTGTTTTTCTGATTTAAACGTAAAACTATTTTAAATATAGATAAAATTCAACCAATTAGGACAAGCATTCCTATCCAAATAGATTGTGACGTTTTTACGTGATAGAATATGTCATGGGTTCGATTTTATTTTTCAACCACTTGTCTTGTAGTATGTTATATACTAACAAATTGGAATAATTATATAACAACTTATCGTAGAAAAATTGTAAACTCACTAATTTTTTATAATGAAAGAGGATTAGTTCAACAATAGGTCATAAAATATACATAATAATAAATTATGACAGCTAAAATTTAACGATAATTGCTATGAAATTGTTTGTTTAATTTATTATGTCAAAAATTGAAAAGTTAAGCGATTCTTTTTTTCTTAAATTTAATGAACCGTGAGGTTCAAAGAGGTAGGTCTTAAAGGGTTTTGAGGTTAAACCGCGGGATTGTGTACACGAAAGGTTATTTCGCTTTCAAAGTCATGATGCTCCAAGGTCGAAGGTTAACCGTGGTTAAACCGAGGTTGGGTCTATAAAACACTGATCAAGACAATGGTAGTAGCATTGAAGAAAACGAGTAAATATTCTTTCTTAAAGAAATATTTAATGGCTATGCAAATATCACTTTCAACTAATGTCCAACACAAGGAGCAAAAGAAAGCGTGCATACCATTAGGACCTCCAAAGGAATTATTATTGAGAGAGGGCATTGATTGTTTAATTTCCTCATCTAAATTCCTAGAACAAACCCCTTTTATCCAAAATCCCCTATCTCCATATACGCAACTAATCACAATTAATTATTTCCACCTTTTTGCAATTAAAACCTCGGACTTTTGAGGGTTTAATTGTGGAAAGGTGAATATCAGGAGGTCCTGATTGGTTGGATACAAGGGGACAGAGGATTCTGGATACAGAATATTTGATACTCTGAATTCCTATGCAGAAAAGTTGTAGTCTTCATCATTTAATTTAGGTAGAATATCTGGTTCTACAGCATCAAGGTCCGGAATAAATTTATCTACGTTACCAAAAAGATCAGATAATAGTGCACGAAGCTTGATAAATTTCACCAAGGTTGGACTTTATATGTCTATGCCGGCTATATATAGAGGTTATAGTTTCAGTAGCATGTTCGACTTTTAAAGAATCAAGGAAAAAGGACAAATTTCTATCTCCCTCTTTTTCCCCCTTAACTCTTTATTTTTTTCTGATCATATCTCTCCCTTTAGATGATGCATCCAAGTATTGAGTAGAGATATCATTCTCCAAAGAAGACAGATCAAGGTTGTGTAAATTAGCTTACATTAGGGTTTGGACTTCATTAAGTTTTACTTCCAAATAGGTCATTATTAATTTCAAACACCATTAATAATTAAGTAACAATTAACTTTTAAAATATCATTAATCAAATAATTGTCTTAAAAACATTTAGTAATAAACATTTAATTAACTTAATAATGGATATGGAACTTTTTTTCCAATATCCGATCAGGGATCGTACTTTACACAATGGTTACACCTCCATCATATAGGATCTATAGTAAACTACATGTAATATCTACCTCTCGGTTTTTACTATGAAAACAAAAACCATAGTCTACACAATAATTACACCTCTATCCCAGCGGATCCATAGCAGACTGTAGTATAGCTTATATTTCAAAAACATTTATTCACGCAGGGCTTAGCAATCATCACATTCTTGGATAAGCTACCATTATTATACTTGAACTTTCTACGTTAAAAACTGACAGATGCATAATCAATATCTATGCAAACAAATTTAACATTTAACTTTTACTAGTTAAAGCATTACTTATTTCCATTAACGTGTCGATTAGTGATATATAATCTGTAAGACCAAGTATCCCTTGGCATTTCCCAAAGTCAAACCATGCTAAGAAATGTGAAGCGTTTTAGGTATAAAAAACATATCACAGTGACTAAAATTTACAAGACATGAAAATAAATGCAAACGGAAATAATTAAAAACATAACTTATTATTTTAAAAGCTCTACTTTTATTTCAGAACAAAACATCAAGTCATAAAATCACATGTCTTATAAAAACCTCAGTCTCATATAAAATCAGCATACAACAAAATAATCCCTTTCACAAGGGTTAGTACAACCAAACAAAAATGAAAAAAAATGAAAATGAAATAATAAATCAACAATGAGACAAAGCCTCCATTAATGAGCCATCAAGATATCTGAATCATTAGTTTAAGCCTTACAAGCATAACGGGGGACAAAAAGGAAGAGAAAAGAGTGGGTTAGACACAAAGTCTAGCGAATGAAGTAATTACTGGCATGACTACGCAAGATAAAGAAAATAGACTTAGTAATAGTTCTGGTGTCATAAGGTAATGTGTACTTGCACAACTTAAAATGGATTCTTAGAAAATTAAATTGTCTGTCTGGTTCAAGTTGAATGATTGATTGTTTGTATTGTTTTTACTACTATGAAAATCTGATTAGGGTATGTTTTCCTAATTCT
Source organism: Allium sativum (assembly GCA_030737875.1). NCBI lineage: Eukaryota > Viridiplantae > Streptophyta > Magnoliopsida > Asparagales > Amaryllidaceae > Allium > Allium sativum. Next base: position 781,984,484 of record CM060921.1, read on the forward strand.
ACCCATCGATTGGTTTTCCTATTTACCACCTCTTAGCATGGTAGCATGCCATTGTAAACATGCTGATTAACATAGAAATGTGTTTATTTTATGATCTTATATTTTATCTTTTGTAAATAAATAAATGATACTTTGGGTACTTTTGTGTGTTTTTACAGGTTGTCAAGAAATGCCTCCTTCGTTTCAAATTAAAGGCCAACTACAGATAAAAAGCTACTTCCCCGTATTAAAGCCATCTCAATTACAAAAGACGTTGTAGCTCACTGGTAATTACATAGAAATTTGCACTGAGAGACCTGAGTTCGATCCCCGTCGAGCTCACTTTTTGCCAAAGAACGGAATGCGTTCACACTGCCCCTTTGCTATGAAGAATATATTAATTAGTGTTATATTATATATATACATATTCATGTGTATGTATGATATTCACTAATAGACATTTCAGGAGTAGTCATGGAAATCAATTCAGAACATTCATTTTTCAATTTCCAATTAGAAGAATTTCTGATTGATTTATTGCCAAGAAAAGATCAATTTTGAAGATTTCATCCTTTGTTGCCTTTGGAGTTTGATGAGTATCCTTGTTTGGAATAATTAATCGCATGCAATCTAATTACCAATCAACTAGCTATACGGAGGATTTGGAAGATATTCACCAAGATATGCACCAGATATTCTTAAAAGAATTATTTCCAAACAAGCCTAGTCAAGGAAGGCAAGAGATATGATATTACTTCTTGGGAAAAGAGACCCATTTATTCATAGACTTAATTAGGATTTTTCCTATCTCATCTATAAATATACGTTGTAACCATTGTAAGAGGAGGCACTCTTCTGTATTTTCTTTTAGTTTTAATAAAGCTCTTCTTCGTCTAATTTAATTGCTTTACTTTCATAACAGTTTGTGTTCTACTCAATTAGTTTTGGTAGACAGAAATTGTAATTGTTATTTCTATTGCTTATTAGTGATTAGTCGTTTGATTAGTTTCGACGACAATCCTAATTTACTTTTTGTTGTTCTTCTTTTCCTGCAATTTTAATTTCTGCATTTTATTTCAGTTTTGCATTTTAATTTCCAATTGATAGTTGTGATTTGATCGTCGGTTCAATTAGATTTGTCTGAATCGGATCGCAGTTTCAATTTTTATTGTTTTCAAAAACCAACCTCGAAAATCGTCTAACTCGCCCAAGAGATTAAATAAATAATTTGATTTTAATTACACCTCCCAGTGTTTGACCTGTATGCTACACATTGTATGCTTGCAGTGATTTAATTTAAATATCGCGCTTTTCTAATTCATAGATTAGCGACGATCAAGTTTTTGGCGCCGTTGCCGGGGAGGTAACAATTAAATTTTATTATTTATTTATTTTCTAATTCGTGTTAGTTTTTATTTTATTTTATTTTCTTGTTTTTATTTTATAAAAAAATCTTTCTCTTTTCTTTTTATTTCTTCCTCTTTTCTTTTGTTTCTTTCTCTTTTCACGGTTCTTTCTCTTTTCAACAATTCTGACAAATATATATAAAAAAAACACGACAACCCTCCTTGCTTACTCCTCTCTGCAATTTCAAACACAACAGTCCATCATCTCTTCCCATCCTCTTCAACAAGTACACAAAACTCTCTTCCACATTAGCCCAATCCTATCGATAAACCATCGCGCAAGCCCATCATCTTCCAGACAACAATCAATCCCACGTCCACTCACCATTAATCCAAACCATACTCTTGAAACCACCCAATCTTCTTCAATAAATTTTTTCAGACATTCCTTCCATTGCATCATCCTCAACATCCACGTTCAAGTTCCTCAACGACAAGTTTCTTCATCACAAAAACTCCACAATTTCCATTAAAAAAAAGCTTCAGTAATCACCCATCACCAAACCCCCTTTGCCAAACAAACAGCATCATCTCCCTCCAACCACCAGCAAACAGAAGCTCCCAATACCACAAACCATCACAGTTTTCTATTCTCACCGTCACCGTTCATCTCGTGTTTCATCACCTTAACACGCAAGCAGTCCAACAACACAGAGGACTCATCCTTCCACCGTAGATCATATATCAGTCACGAAATCTACCTAGCAAACCACAACCGCTTGGAAACCAGATCAGAAAACAGCTAAGATCACACTCCTATACCAAATCGCAATCACCAAAAATCGCACAACCGCTTCAGCTGACTCGAGAAGTCCATTTCGAAAACCCTCACGAGACACCACTCGTCCTACTAGGGGCACCTAGAGGTTTAACAGCTTATTGCATACGCTCAATGCAATCGTGTTTCCTACGAAAATGCGACCTATCTAGTTAGTTTTTCATTTTCTTTTTACTCGAGGACGAGTAAAAGATAAGTGTGGGGGTATTTGATTAACTTAGAAATGTGTTTATTTTATGCTCTTATATTTTATCTTTTGTAAATAAATAAATGATACTTTGGGTACTTTTGTGTGTTTTTACAGGTTGTCAAGAAATGCCTCCTTCGTTTCAAATTAATGGCCAACTACAGATAAAAAGCTACTTCCCCGTATTAAAGTCATCTCAATTACAAAAGACGTTGTAGCTCACTGGTAATTGCATAGAAATTTGTACTGAGAGACCTGAGTTCGATCCCCGTTGAGCTCACTTTTTGCCAAAGAACGGAACGCGTTCACACTGCCTCTTTGCTATGAAGAATATATTAATTAGTGTAATATTATATATATACATATTCATGTGTATGTATGATATTCACTAATAGACATTTCAGGAGTAGTCATGGAAATCAATTCAGAACATTCATTTTTCAATTTCCAATTAGAAGAATTTCTAATTGATTTATTGCCAAGAAAAGATCAATTTTGAAGATTTCATCCTTTGTTGCCTTTGGAGTTTGATGAGTATCCTTGTTTGGAATAATTAATCGCATGCAATCTATTTACCAATCAACTAGTTATACAGAGGATTTGGAAGATATTCACCAAGATATGCATCAGATATTCTTAAAAGAATTATTTCCAAACAAGCCTAGTCAAGGAAGGCAAGAGATATGATATTACTTCTTGGGAAAAGAGACCCATTTATTCATAGACTTAATTAGGATTTTTCCTATCTCATCTATAAATATACGTTGTAACCATTGTAAGAGGAGGCATTCTTCTGTACTTTCTTTTAGTTTTAATAAAGCTCTTCTTCGTCTAATTTAATTGCTTTACTTTCATAACAATTTGTGTTCTACTCAATTAGTTTTGGTAGATAGAAATTGTTATTGTTATTTCTATTGCTTATTAGTGATTAGTCATTTGATTAATTTTGACGACAATCCTAATTTACTTTTTGTTGTTCTTCTTTTCCTGCAATTTTAATTTCTGCATTTTTTTTCTTTTTTGCATTTTAATTTCCAATTGATAGTTGTGATTTGATCGTCGGTTCAATTAGATTTGTCTGAATCGGATCGCAGTTTCAATTTTTATTGTTTTCAAAAACCAACCTCGAAAATCGTTTAACTCGCCCAAGAGATTAAATAAATAATTTGATTTTAATTACACCTCCCTGTGTTCGACCTGTATGCTACACACCTGTATGCCTGCAGTAATTTAATTTAAATATCGCGCTTTTCTAATTCATAGATTAGCGACGATCACATGCCTATCATTAAACCATATCAACATGAACATTACAATAAAATATAGCTTTTATGATGGGTTAAAACTGTCGATGGTCGTCGGTGGCCGTAGGTAGCCGTCTGAAAATACCGTTGAAAATATGGGCGTCGCGAACAGAATTTCCAATGGCTTTCGACAACATCCATCGTCCGTATTTCCGACAGCTTCCTATGGTTTCCAACGACTTCTGATATTTGTCGACAGTCGTCGATAATTGTTGCTAATGAAAACCCAAAAGTCGTCGCGAGCCACCGAAAAATCTGCAGACTTTTTTTATATTTTAGCTTCTATTTTGCCTTCCAACCACATTTCTAACACAAACCACTATTCTACGAACAATAAACAATCCCAGTAAACCATATTTGAATCAAATAAAAAAACCATTCCAATCTGAATTTAAAATATACAAAATCATGTCAAATTTTCACCACCAAATCAAACAACTAATTATACAATACATAAATATTTATATACCCCAGTGTCTATCATAAAAGAATAATAAATACAACAACTCATCAAGTCTACAGTACAACAACTAAGTCTTCCATCAGATAGTATAAAAAAAACATCAAAACGTCATGTCTAGTCATCCACCAAGTCATACTAAACAAAAAACATATCTATCACAACATTCAGTCACCTCCAGAACCTCCAAAGCCAGCTAAAAAAGAAAAGCGGACACCATACTGTTGCATCAACAGTATACTGATACAGTAGCTGTGTCATCTCAAGGGTCTTATGATGAATTTGATCCTCCAACTGAGCCATCCTAGCCGTCAACTCCTCGATCTTACTAAATCGATATCAACTCTGACTTGCTTGCTATGTCTCTAACTACTAGCCTATAAAAATTATCTAATAATCTTTCAATCTGATGCAATGATATTAACAATCCACAACTCATAAATGTTATTCTATTTATAAAGACCAAATCACGGAGTTTCGATGTTAATTATCTATGATTTGTAAATATTATTAATCACCATTTGATTGACAAATCCATATCGTATGTTCTGCTACAGTGGATCCATAATGACTCAAATATAACATCCTCCTCATCCATCGTGAGCTGCTATAGACCTGTATCAGTTAGGAGTTACTGCATTATTTATTAATTTTGCCTGCATAACAAATAAGAAGGTAGATAAAATTAATATCATGATATCTTATTTCATTATAATTTAACAATTAGAACAAATACTAGTACTATATAAATTGAAATATTCTTACATGACTTCTACTGGATTTTTCATCGTGTCGTGTATATGAGACTGTCTCATCCAGATATACATGCTCGATGGCATGTGTATGGGTACACACATTCATTATGTGACACTAGGCCTTACGCCTCGGCTTCATGCATTTGATTATTATATACAATTATTGTACATTCAAAATTATATAGCATAATAACTATTTACAATTCACATTTATTAAATTTGCCAACTCTTGTTGATATTGCTGAAATGACTTTGACCCTCCTTGATGAGTGACGAGATTTAGATTCCTATTTGCAGAGTTCTTTCTGACTCTGTCTGTATATTCAAAATTTGATACATTATTAATCAATCAAATATTTAAAAAGAATTTTAGTACACTCACCTTCACCTCGTTAATATCACAATATCTCATCCACCCTTCCTATATGCTCGCCCTCATCCAGTTTCATTTCTGCATTTTTTTCCTTTAACGACGATATGGAATCATTATAGTTCTTTCTCATCTTCTACATCCAGTAATGCCGAGTCAGCTGCGAGCCGTCTATCTGTATATCCAGCTCGGCTTGTATTTCATGATAAACAAACAACCAACCACTAAACAATAAACGGTATATAGTATATCAACGATTAAAAAATAAAAAATGATGAAACAAAGAAGAAATCCTGAACCTCAATATCTTAGAAGAATCCTATCCTTTAACAAATGATGAAACCCATAGACTCAAAGAAGTAGAAGCCGAACTAGACAGACTTATTAAGTAGGAAAAAAATCGGGTGGAAACAATGATCTAAAGCCAAATGGATCGGAGATGAGGATAAGAACATAGCTTTCTTCCATTGCCTCGCTGATGGCAGATGTGGATCCACTTTCATTTCTGATATTCAACATGATAACATCACATATTCAGGTCAGTCTGACCTTCTAGATTTCTTTACTGACTTCTATCGAAACCTTCTTAGCAAAGATTCCCCTTCCTTATATTTATTGGAATCATGTTTATCCTAACCCAATGACGATCCACACTGATCACCCCTTTTTAGAAGAAGAAATTTGGACAGCGCTTAAGGGCATGGTAGATGATAAAGCACAAGGCCAGATGGCTCCGGCACCTTTTTCTTTAAATACTTCTGACCAGTTGTTAAACATGACATTATGGAAATGTGCAACGAATTTCAAGCGGATCCGACGACTATTGCACACCTAAACTATGGAAATGTTATGTCGAACCCTAAATCACCTGGCTCAACCTCCCTCTCATCTTTCTGCCCTATTAGCCTGTAATGTCCCGCATTTTTATCGGTTTTTATTTGGATATTTAAATCAGTTTAAGTATTGAATTCGTAATATAAGTGGATTTATATATAAATTAAACAAAGTTGAACGTATAAAAATATATATTAAATATAATCGAGCTCAGAACGACGCTGCAGTTCGTAATTTAACGTTCTGAACTTCAACTGAGTGTACAGGACCCAGTTTATATCGGATTTCTGCAAAACAAAAAAAAACATTGGAATCTGTTGAACTGTATCTTTCTAACAGAAGTGAAATAGTGAGATTTTGTCATATAAATTGCAAGATATGTCAAAATCAAATATTCAGAAAGTCGCTGTAAAATCGTTTATCGACCGTAACAGTTTATTCAATATAACTAGATATCGGTTTCAAATTCGGACGAGGTTCTTTTGAGGCGTAGTGATAATTTAATTTTTAGAATTTAACTATAATTTTTAATTAATTAAATAAGAAACTTTTTATTTGGAGTATTTTGCACCCTATATCGATATTTTGGGGTTTCAAAATATAAGTTAAACTACCGATATTATTATATTTTTGGGATCATGGCACATTGGTCGTCATAATGGAATTTTTATTTGCGTCGATAACGATCCGTAAACGAACGGAATTTAACGCAATGGGTGTCCTTAATGTATATTTAATATTTGCAAACCTTATATGATATTAGGAGTTCATATAACCGCCATTAGTCCAAAATTTATAGACAACATATTTGATGTATTTCATAGACCGAACCTGAACTTCTTGGCTAATATTTCAAACACAAAAATGAACTGCTTTTCAAATTTCGGTTTTTAAGATGCATCCAAATCAACATGCGAAAGGCAACTTGTATACAACAAAATGATGAGTGGAAACTTCACATTTGTAGACAAGAAACTACTGGATAATCTAATTTTCATACTATAAGAGAAACCGTGGGATGCGATGGTCATTATAATATTATATTGTGTAGCTCATCATCATCAGTTTTCACTAAACTAAAAAGAAACAGCTATTAGAGATCAGTTTTCTTATATGGCAAACTAAACCATATATTTTAAAAATAAGCTACACCTACCCACAAGCCTAATGTCTGTACTTTATGAAACTACAGCTATATACTTTGAAATCATCTAGGTTGCCTTGTATAATCACGTCCCACGAAGACCAATATGAAAAGAAAAATCGCTGCAAATCACTCTGGGATGGTACAACACAGGCTTGGTCTATAAACGCAGCTACCTCGTGAGAAGAAATTAAATCAAAAATCTGTATCCTACCCTAAACTAGCTTTTGACGAAACAATGCAGACACGACATTAAACATGAAAACTCATGTTAGCTGAAACCCTATCCTAGCATGCTATTACTTGGCCACCAAGTCGTTCTTCTCCTATAAATACAGAAGCAACTGTCTGAATCTTTCACGAAAGAGACAGAGAGCTTCTCCTTTACAATATAAAACTTCTTTTATTTCTACTTCATACCGAGTTGTCCCATGGCTTCATTAAATAAAATACAAAATCACAACTCCCATGAAGCCATGTAAATCTGCTGGTCGACGCGAGAGGGGTGGAAGCATTTGAATGCAATCACGTCTTTGGACTGGAGGGGATCATGCAGTTTAAATAAAGCTGTTTAGTTGCGAGATGGTGAATGCTGGAGAGACTTTGGCGCACGGAAATTGCCAAAAACAATGGGAGGGCGTATGTATAACCAAGGTTATAGGAAGATGTAGCCTCAAATATTCACTGTTCGGTCACAGTGGCGTGATGAGGTGGATGTTGTTTGTGTGGGAGGTTCGATACATGGCGGTTGATGAAGTCCCACTGTGTTTTCGGTGGAGGATGTGTTTTGAGGTGGGCGAGTTTTGCATGGAGGTCTTCGTTGGGTTGTCAGTAAAAGAGGGAAATCATGGGTCAGTACGGTGTTTATTTGAGGCTAATGGAGTAAATGAGGAGCAGATCACGATATTAATAAAAAGGAAGAAGCTCTGTTCTTTTAAGTTGCAGGTATGGGTGCGACTTACAAGCGGTGCATGGACTAACGAGTTCGGACGTTGTGTGTATGTGGGGTTAGTAAGGTGAAGCCCGGGTGTGGAATGAAATACGTGTGTGGAGGTCTTCACTCTTCAGCATTGGTGAATGGAAGCTTCAGTTGTTCGGAAGTGATGAAGTGATATACGAGTGAGAATGAAGGACAACACAGTTGGAAAGGGAATATGGTGGTGCATGCGAAGTGGATGAGGTGAGAGGGCAATATAGAGTGGCCATTTTTTTTAGTGTGAGCATATACTGGAGGGGGAGTTGAAAAGTGGATGTGGATTATATTTAAGGGCGTTATGTATAGGAGTGTAGTGACCCGAAAATCCGGTCCAATTTGAGCTGACTAAATAACACAAGTCCAACCACAAATTGCACTGGAAATTCAAGAAACTAATAGAAAGAAGATAGAGGGTGAGGAAAGATAAGGTAGAACTATTAGAATAGAAGAAGAACATACAACATCATCAGAGTAACACGAATCTCACAGCGGAACGAATAAAATATAACATAACTTTTGAAATACAAAGTTATAACTGTATATACATACCATTTCGGAGTACAACATATAACATCACAGCGGAATAAATAATAGCTATCGACTGCTGAAGCCTCCTGCCCCAAGCTCTTCAAATATACCTGTAAATCCTGACTACTTGACTGTCCGTACAAATTTAGGCACCCAAGAGTTTAGGGAAAACAAAATAAACTCCGGGTCAGTCATGTGACTGGTGTGAATAAACTCAAATCATTTAAGCAGGTATATGATATCTCATAAGACCACGCCGTGAATACGGAACGGGTTTTTCCCTTATGAGAATCCAAATAACTTTTCAAAGCAATATCATTCTGATATTATAATAATGTCTAAGTACAAATAAATATCAATCTAGCAGAAACGCTTGCATCTCACGTTACTACATATATAGTATACAATCAAAATCGCAAGCACGTATTGGATGATTGGATTTCCAACTATGACAAGGTATGGAACCACCTTCCGATCAGTGTACTCTAGGAACGATACACTGGAGTTCAACAAGAACATCTTGCAACTCAGCCACACATGACCGACCACTTATTTCGCTTGAGTGTATCGAATGTACATCACCAACGGTTGGGATCAGCAACCGTTCCCGTATATATATGGGACAGCATTGATAGATTTAAGAAACAAATGAATATTCACTAGATAGGTGATTATACACCCTACTTCGGTGCGACCGACTTAGCCATGCTGCCTGCCCGATTTCTGTCATTTACCGGATGTGAGGCTAGAAGCTACGCTTTATCATCACAATAGATTCACTTCGAATGCCACATTGTCAGATCCATCGAAAATCACTAATTGACGTCTACAACAATACATTACGTGTCAGCTAAAGGAAGTTTCCTTCTCCGCTTCTACTCTTGATACGGTTGAAGAAATAAATGTACGTGACCTTTCTGGAAATACTCTGTCAGACATCCATCTTCATTTACTTAAAAATGTCACATCGTCATACCCGCCAAATCACAAATTGACTTATCCAAAAATAACACGGGTATACAGCTAAGAGAAACGAATTCCTCCGCCACCAAACGTGAATACGTTTGAACAGATCAACTTACGCGATCCATTGAATATACTCTGTCAGACCTTCGTCCATACAAGTTGTCCTGGGACTGGACAAACCAAAGGCACTATTCTGTAAACAGGATAGCCCTTGCATTTTACTCCGTCTTCAATTATCTTTGGCATATATGATTCGCGACGCTCATGCCAATACAGAGTGGTTCTTGGGATAATAATCCAACCGGTCTCTCCATATTAACAACGTTAAAATGGTCAAAAACTTCGATAGTCTGTGAGTTAACTATCAAAGAAAAACAAGTGTGCAAACAACGATATTATTTCCAGATGGAAATTATATCGAACAAACATCATTTAACATTAATCTCTTTAGTTCATTTATTTACTTATCTCCTGTTTCCCTATATTCTAAATTCTTATTTTCTTTTATCAGAAAATATTTTTGATTCTCGTTTGGAAAACATTTCCAAAACTCCTTTACGATCAAACCTTACCATTTCTTAGTTAAGAAGGAAGTCACTCAAGTTGGGGTATAATTACCTCTCAGACCTTAACTGAACAACGTTATAACTTCGAAATGGTCAAAGTTTATCTTTTAATCTTTAACAACTTCTTTACGCCTTTCTCGGATTCAATTTTACTAGTCCACTTCTATATTTAAAACATTGGTTATAACGATGACGCTATAATCCCTACTTTCGAATTATCTAACTTTAATTATAACTTCTATTCTTATTAGTGAATAACTAACCCTTATTTATTTATAAATAAATAAATTTCTATTTAGACACTGGAAAGTATAACTACTTTCCCGAATTCAATATAAACGAATTCGCCGATTAACTCTCTTCGAGAAATCTCTATTTGATTAACTCTTCTTCGAATAACCTATATTCGATTTACTCCTTCTCAAATAAACGATATTCGATAGTCTACTCTTCCTTTCAAATATCCCATATTTGAAAATCTCACTTCGATTAAACTATAATCGATAACCCCATTCGATGAAACTAACATCGATAACTCCTTTCGATGGAACTAACATCGATAACTCCTTTCGATGAAACTAACATCGATAACTCCTTTCGATGAAACTAACATTGATAACTCCTTTCGATGAAACTAACATCGATAACTGCTTTCGATGAAACTAACATCGATAACTTTAACTCGACGAACTTAACTCGACTAACTTAACTTGACTCGACTAACTCGACTTTCTTGGTTCGACCAATTCGATTCGATTAACTAGGCTTGACTAACTTGACTAACTTAACTCGACTTACTTGGTTCGACCAATTCGATTCGATTAACTAGGCTCGACTAACTTAACTCGACTTACTTGGTTCGACCAATTCGATTCGATTAACTAGGCTCGACTAACTTGACTAACTCTGTCTCAAATAACTATATTTGATTAACTCTAGTTCGTTTTAACTCTAATCGATTAACTCTAACTAATTAACTCCAACTGGTTAACTCTATTTGATTAACTCTAACTGATTAACTCTAACTGGTTAACTCTAACTGATTAACTCTAACTGGTTAACTCTATTTGACTACTCGACTTGACTAACCCCTTTCGAATGTCTATATTCGATTAACTAACTTCGAATACCATATTCAATTAACTAACTTCGAATACCATATTCGATTTACTTTATTCACTTTATAAAGATTTCCTTTTTAACAACGTTTTATTCATTTGAAAAGATTTACTTTTAAATAACGGTTCTACACTTTAAAAAAAATGATTTCCTTTTTATAATGTTTCCTTTTCAATTCTATTTGTAAATGGTTTACAAATATTTCCTTTCCTCTATTTTATTCTATTTGCAAATGGTTTTCAAATATTCCCTTTTCACATTTATTCTTAAAAATATTCTAACTCCTTAAATTTCCGGGAAAATTCGCCATAACCTCCTTTGTATCGGGAGCATCGGGAAAATCCCCAAACCCGCCACACAGGCCTTTCCATTCAAAAAGAAGTGTTTTGAATTTATTTTCCTTTTTAAAATATCTCCTATTTATAAATATCCCAATTTATAAATATTCCTTATTTATAAATATCTCTTATTTATAAATATTCCAATTTATAAATATTCTGTTTTCAGTATCACTTTGAAAATCTCCTTTATCTACATTCAGTATGTTATGATATTCTACATATCAAACCACGATGATCACTATCGTCCAAACACATATAATCGACAACAGATTATATCACATCATACAACACAATATATGAAAAACAATAAAATAACTGTTGAGGAATCCGGTCGGATTCCTCCAACCTGTTTCCCTGCATCACAGATGTTAGACAATATAGATAACATCACTTTCAGTTGCATATGATATATTCTGTTAAACAGAATCAATATAGAAATTTTAACTAACCGACTAGCAGTTCAATCAAACAATCAATACACAGTCAAACAGACAATTTTAACAGTTCTAAAAATACAGCATGAAATTGAAAACTGTTCAGAGTTAGTGAGATTTACTCACATTACGCGTTAACCGTTAAATAACGATTTACGTTAGTTGATTCTGATCAAGCAATTTATTTCGCCATAAATTTCAATGAGCTCCATTCCACTCTCGGTCAGTTCCAGTGCGTAGTGTCCGTCCATACGGTCCCACCACAACTTACGGTTCGTCAAACTGATACCGTATGCAGAAGTTATACGATTTGCAAGTTAATATACTATTTGGTTTATATAAAACAAATAAAGGCCATTTGGGCTTTAGCAATTTAAAATAGCCCATACCCTATTGGGTCAAACCAAGGCAGCACCCGCTTCACACTATCAGCTCCTTCTTCCCCCAAAAGCTTCAGACTTAATCGCTCCTTCAAATCACCATTCCCGCTTCCTTGATCCCATCGTTCTCCTCCATCTCAACATTAGAACGCAAACAAAAAAATACCATCTTACTCCTCATCCGGAACTCAACCATCCCAAGCCACTTTTGATGAACTCGATCCCCGAGTTTCCCGCTACGTCACTGGCACCGTAAAGACCCTCAAGGAAGAGTGCGACATCAATGAGGTCGGAACTTCACCAAAGTTTTCCAAACGAAACGCCTTACCCCATGGATCATCACACAACCCTCGAAATCCACAACGGACGTCGATAACTCCCCCAATACCCAAACCCTACTTAACGCTCGAATGAAAACAGCGAACCAACTATCGATCGAACCACTTACAACTCACACAGACATGAAGAGGATCCATCGATGATTCCAACGATATTCGAATTTCGATTTATAGGAATTTATTTTATTTGATTTTGATTTTCCTAGTTTTGGGTTTACTGTTGGAATTTTGTTTGGAGGCACCATCGAATTTTTGACCAGAGGAAAAATGTTTTAGGGTTAGAAGGAGGTAAAGGTATTATATAGGAAGATTATAATATTTTAATATTCGATTATTTAATTTATTTTTAACCAAACGCTATTTACACTCGTCCTCTAAAATTTCTGTGATCACACACGATACCCAAAAATCACGAAAATTGACAAGTAGCTAGAGTTCGACATTACGGTCCCAACGAAACTGGTTTCGTCGAATTCCGACTCCGTTTGCTCACACAGCGTATTTTAACTGTCAAAATACTGACTGTTTCTCACCCTAAAATTCCGTACGGCCACATACTAACTCTAAAAATCACGAAACTGGAAATCTAACAACTACTTGACATTGCGGATCCAACAAAATAGGTTTCGTCGAATTCCGACTTCGTATGCAAAAGTGGCTATTTTTAACGCTTTGAATAACCCATTTAAATATATAAATATATTTAAATAAAATTAAATTAAATATAAATAAATTTATATTATCGTATATATTCATAGAGGAATATCATACAGCTCCAGTATATTTATTTACTCGCTATTCCGAGTCCAGATTGAATCGAATTTCAATTTATATTGAAATTCTCTTTTATAACGTATATAAAGTGTTACGAATTATAAAGGAATTTCACAGCGACTTTTCTGAAATTTGATTTGGACATAAATCAAAATCTACACGACGAAATCTCGATTTTTCTCTTCCACTAGAAAGATATACTCCACCAGCTCCACACGTTTCTTGTTTCACAGAAATCCGCTTTAAAACGAACCCTGTATACACAGTTGAAGTTCAAATCGCCAAATAGTGAACTGCAGCGCCATTTCGAGCTCGTTTATAATTATATTATAAATTATACGTTCAACTGTCGTCGATTCAATATGTTCGTTATTCAAATTCAATTCCAAACTGAATTATACCTTATATATAACCCAATTCACACTGTATTATGAATTCTGCTATTTTTGACTATTTCGACATTATAATATATTTTATTATATTATAATTATAAATTAAATATTCAATATTATTTAATTCACATTCTCGATATCGATAAATCGATATTTAATGATTAAATAAATAAATTATTCAACAGCTTAAATGCGGGTTACTACAATCTTCCCCCCTTAATAAAATTTCGTCCTCGAAATTGCTAAGCTAGGGGATGACCCTATCTTCTGGGTAAAAATTTATCTGTTTACCTCTTGTCTCCGGTTTCAACTGAACCAATTAATATCGACTAAAATATTAATTTATTCCGACTAACTAAATTTTCAAAAATTCTGAAAATTTTCTAACACCTTAACTTTTCGAAAATTTTTGCCAGCACCTCCTTTGTACTGGTCAATATCTCAAACTCCAACTCGCCTCTCTGGGCCTTCTTTAACCCAAAAGAAAATCAAACAGCCAAGCGGCTTGCCAATTCGGCTCATAAATCTCATATCCATATATAATATAAACTGGTACCTTTTTGTCGGGAATATCAACTCTATCACTTCCATATGCTATCAACTCCGCATATACCAGTGTTATTTCCATCAAATTCCAATCAGTTCATATCCTCAAAACCAAATCGAATTTCATTCGAACCCGAATATCAAATTTCAAATTCTTAACTCATCAACCCAATTCCATAACAGATTATTCTCTAATCCAATTCAATTCCATTTAACTCAGTTCAAGTTAATATTTCAATTTATTTCTACTATCTTATTCTATTTAACTTCATAAGTTAAAATTAAATTCCGAAACTTAATTTCCTGGGTCTATTTCAAATCAATTTGAAATTACAATGCCAATTCAAAACCTTTGAATTTCTAAACAACTTGTTTTCTCAAAACAATTCAAAAACAAAACCTTTGGTAGTAGTCCGTCACTTAGAACTCGAAAATGAACACTGATGATGTCGCGATTCATCATCAGAATCTATTTTCCAGCTACCGAAGTGAGTTCAATACTATATCACCTTCAGTTTGAAAAACGTTTTCAAAATCTCCCAGGAACTTAAAATTTCCTTATTTTAATTCCAATCTGATTTAAATTCAGATTTTTCTTCATTTTATTTCATATACTTTACTTATATGAATTCTGATTAGTCATTTATAATCATTTTACCTTTTTATAATCTTACTCGATTATAATAACAACCAACACAACCAATATACTATATCAAATATATTTGGGTAAAATTATTCTATTTACCCTCTTTCAAAACATACCATGACGGTTCATCGTATTCGAGTGTTTAGTAACCCCCATCGATACAGTGGATCAAACCGATCGACCAGAATTCACAAACAACTCAATCAATAAAACTCCACAATATAAAATCATTTTATATTAACTAACAAATACGTTCACTCGTATATATACACTCAAACTCAGTCTAGGATATTACTAACCCTATCTCTACCGAGTCACGCCACAGAGCCAAGGTAATACTTAACCTTCAGCTCTGATACCAATTGTAGTGACCCGAAAATCCGGTCCAAGTTGAGCTGACTAAATAACACAAGTCCAACCACAAATTGCACTGGAAATTCAAGAAACTAATAGAAAGAAGATAGAGGGTGAGGAAAGATAAGGTAGAACTATTAGAATAGAAGAAGAAGAAGAACATACAACATCATCAGAGAAACACGAATCTCACAGCGGAACGAATAAAATATAACATAACTTTTGAAATACAAAGTTATAACTGTATATACATACCATTTCAGAGTACAACATATAACATCACAGCGGAATAAATAATAGCTATCGACTGCTGAAGCCTCCTGCCCCAAGCTCTTCAAATATACCTGTAAATCCTGACTACTTGACTGCCCGTACAAATTTAGGCACCCAAGAGTTTAGGGAAAACAAAATAAACTCCGGGTCAGTCATGTGACTGGTGTGAATAAACTCAAATCATTTAAACAGGTATATGATATCTCATAAGACCACGCCGTGAATACGGAACGGGTTTTTCCCTTATGAGAATCCAAATAACTTTTCAAAGCAATATCATTCTGATATTATAATAATGTCTAAGTACAAATAAATATCAATCTAGCAGAAACGCTTGCATCTCACGTTACTACATATATAGTATACAATCAAAATCGCAAGCACGTATTGGATGATTGGATTTCCAACTATGACAAGGTATGGAACCACCTTCCGATCAGTGTACTCTAGGAACGATACACTGGAGTTCAACAAGAACATCTTGCAACTCAGCCACACATGACCGACCACTCATTTCGCTTGAGTGTATCGAATGTACATCACCAACGGTTGGGATCAGCAACCGTTCCCGTATATATATGGGACAGCATTGATAGATTTAAGAAACAAATGAATATTCACTAGATAGGTGATTATACACCCTACTTCGGTGCGACCGACTTAGCCATGCTGCCTGCCCGATTTCTGTCATTTACCGGATGTGAGGCTAGAAGCTACGCTTTATCATCACAATAGATTCACTTCGAATGCCACATTGTCAGATCCATCGAAAATCACTAATTGACGTCTACAACAATACATTACGTGTCAGCTAAAGGAAGTTTCCTTCTCCGCTTCCACTCTTGATACGGTTGAAGAAATAAATGTACGTGACCTTTCTGGAAATACTCTGTCAGACATCCATCTTCATTTACTTAAAAATGTCACATCGTCATACCCGCCAAATCACAAATTGACTTATCCAAAAATAACACGGGTATACAGCTAAGAGAAACGAATTCCTCCGCCACCAAACGTGAATACGTTTGAACAGATCAACTTACGCGATCCATTGAATATACTCTGTCAGACCTTCGTCCATACAAGTTGTCCTGGGACTGGACAAACCGAAGGCACTATTCTGTAAACAGGATAGCCCTTGCATTTTACTCCGTCTTCAATTATCTTTGGCATATATGATTCGCGACGCTCATGCCAATACAGAGTGGTTCTTGGGATAATAATCCAACCGGTCTCTCCATATTAACAACGTTAAAATGGTCAAAAACTTCGATAGTCTGTGAGTTAACTATCAAAGAAAAACAAGTGTGCAAACAACGATATTATTTCCAGATGGAAATTATATCGAACAAACATCATTTAACATTAATCTCTTTAGTTCATTTATTTACTTATCTCCTGTTTCCCTATATTCTAAATTCTTATTTTCTTTTATCAGAAAATATTTTTGATTCTCGTTTGGAAAACATTTCCAAAACTCCTTTACGATCAAACCTTACCATTTCTTAGTTAAGAAGGAAGTCACTCAAGTTGGGGTATAATTACCTCTCAGACCTTAACTGAACAACGTTATAACTTCGAAATGGTCAAAGTTTATCTTTTAATCTTTAACAACTTCTTTACTCCTTTCTCGGATTCAATTTTACTAGTCCACTTCTATATTTAAAACATTGGTTATAACGATGACGCTATAATCCCTACTTTCGAATTATCTAACTTTAATTATAACTTCTATTCTTATTAGTGAATAATTAACCTAACCCTTATTTATTTATAAATAAATAAATTTCTATTTAGACACTGGAAAGTATAAGTACTTTCCCGAATTCAATATAAACGAATTCGCCGATTAACTCTCTTCGAGAAATCTCTATTTGATTAACTCTTCTTCGAATAACCTATATTCGATTTACTCCTTCTCGAATAAACGATATTCGATAGTCTCTCTTCGAATAACTAATATTCGATAACTCTTCCTTTCAAATATCCCATATTTGAAAATCTCACTTCGATTAAACTATAATCGATAACCCCATTCGATGAAACTAACATCGATAACTCCTTTCGATGAAACTAACATCGATAACTCCTTTCGATGAAACTAACATCGATAACTCCTTTCGATGAAACTAACATCGATAACTCATTTCGATGAAACTAACATTGATAACTGCTTTCGATGAAACTAACATCGATAACTTTAACTCGACGAACTTAACTCGACTAACTTAACTTGACTCGACTAACTCGACTTTCTTGGTTCGACCGATTCGATTAACTAGGCTTAACTAACTTGACTAACTTAACTCGACTTACGTGGTTCGACCAATTCGATTCGATTAACTAGGCTCGACTAACTTAACTCGACTTACTTGGTTCGACCAATTCGATTCGATTAACTAGGCTCGACTAACTTGACTAACTCTGTCTCAAATAACTATATTTGATTAACTCTAGTTCGTTTTAACTCTAATCGATTAACTCTAACTAATTAACTCCAACTGGTTAACTCTATTTGATTAACTCTAACTGATTAACTCTAACTGGTTAACTCTAACTGATTAACTCTAACTGGTTAACTCTATTTGACTACTCGACTTGACTAACCCCTTTCGAATGTCTATATTCGATTAACTAACTTCGAATACCATATTCGATTAACTAACTTCGAATACCATATTCGATTTACTTTATTCACTTTATAAAGATTTCCTTTTTAACAACGTTTTATTCATTTGAAAAGATTTACTTTTAAATAATGGTTCTACACTTTAAAAAAAATGATTTCCTTTTTATAATGTTTCCTTTTCAATTCTATTTGTAAATGGTTTACAAATATTTCCTTTCCTCTATTTTATTCTATTTGCAAATGGTTTTCAAATATTCCCTTTTCACATTTATTCTTAAAAATATTCTAACTCCTTAAATTTCCGGGAAAATTCGCCATAACCTCCTTTGTATCGGGAGCATCGGGAAAATCCCCAAACCCGCCACACAGGCCTTTCCATTCAAAAAGAAGTGTTTTGAATTTATTTTCCTTTTTAAAATATCTCCTATTTATAAATATCCCAATTTATAAATATTCCTTATTTATAAATATTTAAATTTATAAATATCTCTTATTTATAAATATTCCAATTTATAAATATTTTGTTTTCAATATCACTTTGAAAATCTCCTTTATCTACATTCCAGTATGTTATGATATTCTACATATCAAATCACGATGATCACTATCGTCCAAACACATATAATTGACAACAGATTATATCACATCATATAACACAATATATGAAAAACAATAAAATAACTGTTGAGGAATCCGGTCGGATTCCTCCAACCTGTTTCCCTGCATCACAGATGTTAGACAATATAGATAACATCACTTTCAGTTCCATATGATATATTCTGTTAAACAGAATCAATATAGAAATTTTAACTA
Source organism: Allium sativum (assembly GCA_030737875.1). NCBI lineage: Eukaryota > Viridiplantae > Streptophyta > Magnoliopsida > Asparagales > Amaryllidaceae > Allium > Allium sativum. Next base: position 782,003,776 of record CM060921.1, read on the forward strand.
ACCGACTAGCAGTTCAATCAAACAATCAATACACAGTCAAACAGACAATTTTAACAGTTCTAAAAATACAGCATAAAATTGAAAATTGTTCAGAGTTAGTGAGATTTACTCACATTACGCGTTAACCGTTAAATAACGATTTACGTTAGTTGATTCTGATCAAGCAATTTATTTCGCCATAAATTTCAATGAGCTCCATTCCACTCTCGGTCAGTTCCAGTGCGCAGTGTCCGTCCATACGGTGCTACCACAACTTACGGTTCGTCAAACTGATACCGTATGCAGAAGTTATACGATTTGCAAGTTAATATACTATTTGGTTTATATAAAACAAATAAAGGCCATTTGGGCTTTAGCAATTTAAAATAGCCCATACCCTATTGGGTCAAACCAAGGCAGCACCCGCTTCACACTATCAGCTCCTTCTTCCCCCAAAAGCTTCAGACTTAATCGCTCCTTCAAATCACCATTCCCTCTTCCTTGATCCCATCGTTCTCCTCCATCTCAACATTAGAACGCAAACAAAAAAATACCATCTTACTCCTCATCCGGAACTCAACCATCCCAAGCCACTTTTGATGAACTCGATCCCCGAGTTTCCCGCTACGTCACTGGCACCGTAAAGACCCTCAAGGAAGAGTGCGACATCAATGAGGTCGGAACTTCACCAAAGTTTGCCAAACGAAACGCCTTACCCCATGGATCATCACACAACCCTCGAAATCCACAACGGACGTCGATAACTCCCCCAATACCCAAACCCTACTTAACGCTCGAATGAAAACAGCGAACCAACTATCGATTGAACCACTTACAACTCACACAGACATGAAGAGGATCCATCGATGATTCCAACGATATTCGAATTTCGATTTATAGGAATTTATTTTATTTGATTTTGATTTTCCTAGTTTTGGGTTTACTGTTGGAATTTTGTTTGGAGGCACCATCGAATTTTTGACCAGAGGAAAAATGTTTTAGGGTTAGAAGGAGGTAAAGGTATTATATAGGAAGATTATAATATTTTAATATTCGATTATTTAATTTATTTTTAACCAAACGCTATTTACATTCGTCCTCTAAAATTTCTATGATCACATACGATACCCAAAAATCACGAAAATTGACAAGTAGCTAGAGTTCGACATTACGGTCCCAACGAAACTGGTTTCGTCGAATTCCGACTCCGTTTGCTCACACAGCGTATTTTAACTGTCAAAATACTGACTGTTTCTCACTCTAAAAATCCGTACGGCCACATACTAACTCTAAAAATCACGAAACTGGAAATCTAACAACTACTTGACATTGCGAATCCAACAAAATAGGTTTCGTCGAATTCCGACTTCGTATGCAAAAGTGGCTATTTTTAACGCTTTGAATAACCCATTTAAATATACAAATATATTTAAATAAAATTAAATTAAATATAAATAAATTTATATTATCGTATATATTCACAGAGGAATATCATACAGCTCCAGTATATTTATTTACTCGCTATTCCGAGTCCAGATTGAATCGAATTTCAATTTATATTGAAATTCTCTTTTATAACATATATAAAGTGTTACGAATTATAAAGGAATTTCACAGCGACTTTTCTGAAATTTGATTTGGACATAAATCAAAATCTACACGACGAAATCTCGATTTTTCTCTTCCACTAGAAAGATATACTCCACCAGCTCCACACGTTTCTTGTTTCACAGAAATCCACTTTAAAACGAACCCTGTATACTCAGTTGAAGTTCAAATCGCCAAATAGCGAACTGCAGCGCCATTTCGAGCTCGTTTATAATTATATTATAAATTATACGTTCAACTGTCGTCGATTCAATATATTCGTTATTCAAATTCAATTCCAAACTGAATTATACCTTATATATTACCCAATTCACACTGTATTGTGAATTCAGCTATTTTTGACTATTTCGACATTATAATATATTTTATTATATTATAATTATAAATTAAATATTCAATATTATTTAATTTACATTCTCGATATCGATAAATCGATATTTAATAATTAAATAAATAAATTATTCAACAGCTTAAATGCGGGTTACTACAAGGAGGGTATCTGAGATGGTGCTCGACAAATTTGCCGGGTTTGGGGTTTTTGTGTGCTTAAGAATGAAATAGATTCTATTAGTGGATCTGTAAATTATCGGGTCCAAACATGTTGGAGTAGGTAGATTCGTTATCGAATTCCTTTGAGATCTAGCCAGCATCTTGAGGGCGGAGGTTTTTGGGATATGCACCTCCACATTTGAGACCATTTTGAAGTCTCGTTCCAAATCAGAGGACACACGTGTGTAGAAGTGATGCACTATCTTGGTGAAAAGATGGGTGTATAGAAATACAATGAAAAGAGGAGTCGCATTTGAACAGCGAGCTGGTGAAAGTATTGTCTTGGACGATGTCATACAGAGTACACGTAGGGGTGTACATTAGTAAAGGAGTAGACTGGAAGGAAGATAAATTGGTAGCAGAGATTTAAGATTTAAGCAACTCGAAATGGTGACAAGGGAAGAAAAGGAAGAGGGTCGGTGAGTGAAACTCGCAGTGCAACCAAGTAGGAAACCGAACACCGCTTATCGCGTTAGACGCAAGCTACCCAGTGGAACTGATTCGAAACCACCTGGAGCTGATTTGAATTTATGGCAGGATTGAACGCCTGTTTAATCGACTGACGCAAATCGTTGTTTAACGGTTAACGCGCCAAGATGAGTAAATTCACTAACTCTGATCCATTTTAAAATATTAAAGTTTTATTTTAATATTTGTTGAATGTTGTGTGATGGTTGTTTTAGGTAGATTACAATTAAATTGATTGAAATATATATATATCGTTGCATATGTACACATCACCGGTTGGATACTGATTCCATCAATTATAATATTCTTTAGTATGGAATCAGTGATAATTGTTTGACTAACATCTGTGGATGCAGAAACCGGTTGGAGGAATCCAACCGGATTCCTCAATATTTATATGTACTGTTTGTTTTGTATATGCACTGTTTGAATCATTTGAATGGAAATTCAACGTTATGTTGATTTAATAAATCGTAGGTATCGATTAAGAAGAAATTAAGATAAGTTGATAAATTAACGGATGGTTGAGGTTGACTAAACCCACTGTTTGGTCGAGAATTATTAGTTAGTTAATCGGTTTTCAATGATAATAACTTAAGAGTTAATTGTTTAAATTAATTAGATTTCTAAATTCTTAATTACCTTTTTAATGAAGATAAAAGGATTATCGAACCAATAAAATAGTTATTGTTCATTAAGTATGCAACCATTCTATTTTAAATTAATAAAGAAATAAATCGTTTTACTTCAGCAATGATGAAGTAAATTATTATTTAATTATTTTAATTAAATAATTGTTTTCTTAAACAGATCCCATTTAAGATGTTATCGAGTTAGGAAAGAAATGTCAAGATTTTTGTAACGAAAAGAAATGTCAAGATTTTTGTAACGGAAAGAGATGTCAAGATTTTTGTAACGAAAGGAAATGTCAAGATTTTTGTAACGAAAAGAAATGTCAAGATTTTTGTAACGGAAAGAGATGTCAAGATTTTTGTAACGAAAGGAAATGTCAAGATTTTTGTAACGGAAAGAGATGTCAAGATTTTTGTTACGGAAAGAGATGTCAAGATTTTTTAATGGAAAGGGATGTCAAGATTAGTATAAAGGAATATGACAGCGTATTGCAAGTCTGTGAACTATAGCGATAAAATAACGCTGTTGACTAGGCTTAAGCGTGACTGTTATGTCAAGATTAGTACAAAGGGGAATATTACAGCGTATGATAATTTTTTAAACTATTACGATAAATTAGTGCTGTTGACCAAACTTAAGCATGATTGTATGATGGTTAGTTATACATTAGAATGGATGTTTGTTTTTACTTCGATAGTTAAATAACCGACTATCAAAGTGTTTTGACCATCGTTGTCAATACGGAGAGACTGGTTGGATATATTATCCGAAACCACTCCGTATAGGTATAAGTGTTGTGAATTTGATTATGTTGAAAAAAATTGAAGACGGAGTGAAATGCAAGGGTTGTCATGTTCCAAAATGGCGTTTTCTGTTTGTCTAGTCGCAGGACAACTTGTATGGACAAATGTCGGGCAGAGTAATCCTAATGGTCACATAAGACGATCTTTTCAAGGTATTACGTCTGGTGGCGGAGAAATTCGTTTCTCTTAGCTTTTATACCCGTAATATTTTTGGGAAGATCAACTAGTGATTTGATGGGTTTGACGATGTGGCATTCAAAGTGTATGGTGGCCAGATGTTCTAAAAGATAGACGTAGCCTCAAGCTTCACAACCGGGAAATGACAAAAATTGGGCAGGCAACATGGCTATGTGGGTCGCTTCCATTAGGGTGTATAATCACCTATCTAGAGAAATTCCTTTTGTTTCTTACTCTATCGATTCTGCCCATTCGGGAACGGTGGTTTGAGTCCAACCGTTGGTGATATACATTCGATACACTCAAGCGAAATGAGTGGTAGGTCATGTGTGGGCCGGGTGGCAAGACGTTCTTGTTGAACCCAGTGTATTCGCCTATAGAGATACACTATCGGCAGGTGGTCCCGTACCTTGTCATAGTTGGAATCCAATCTCCAATAAGCGCCCTGCGGTTTTTGATTTTATACTATATATGTAGAGCGTGAGATGCAAGCGTTCTGCTATTTGGATATTTATTTGATTAGACATTATTGTTATATCACTGGATTTCGATATCAAAGTGTTTTGGGTTATAGTAAGGTAAAAACCGTCCATGTTTATGTGTGGGCTGGTCTTACTATTATCTTTGTTTTTCAAAGGATTTTCAAAGTTAAACCGTATGGTTGGAATTTACTCACACGAGTCCCATGACTGACCCAGAGTTTATTTTGTTTGTTTTCCCTAAACTCTTGGGTGCCCAAATTTGTACGGGCAGTCAAGTGTTTCAGGCTTTGCAGATTCACTTGGAGGAGCTAGAAACAGAAGGCTTCATCATTAGTTAGTTAAAGATTATTTCCGCTGTGATATGATGTATTGTACTCTGATAATGGTATAAATATACAATACAGTTTTGTATTTCAAAGTTATGTTATATAATATATTTTATTCGTTCCGCTGTGAGATTCGTGTTTACTCTGATTCTGCTCAGTTGTGTTCTTCTTCTTCTATTCTATTATTTCTATCTTATCTTTCTCATCCTCTTAATTCTTTCTATTAATGATTCATAATTCTATGCAATTTGGGTTGGACTTGTATGGTATTTGGTCGACTCGAAGGGCTCGAATTTGCGGGTCGTTACAGTGGTATCAGAGCGAGGTTAACTGATTACCTTGGCTTTGTGGCGTGATTCAATAGAGATGAGGTCAGTAGTACCTTAGATTGAGTATGAGTGTATATATATGAGCGCGTATTTGTAAATCAATATAAGAACCGTTTTATATTGTGTTGATTGATCTGGTGAGTGGTATATAAATTCCAGATCGACGCGTTTAGCTGACGAGGTCGAGAGGGATTTATAAACGCTTGGATAGAGAATTTCGACATAGTATTGCTTTGAAAGAGGGTAAATGAAATAATTTTACTCGAAGTATATTTTGATATAAAAGTATATATTTTTTGAGATTATCTAGTATATATTAAATGTGTTTGTTGGAATTATAATCAAATAGGGTTATAATTGAATTGGTTATAAATAACCAATAAGAATTCACATAAGTATAATATATAAATCAGATGAATTGAATCTGAATTTAAAACCAGAATTTAAACAAAACTCTGGAAACTTGAAAAAGAGTTGGAAATAATGTTTAAATTAAAAATATGGGAATTTTAAAATCCTAGGAGATTTGAAATTGTTTTTCAAATGCTGTGAAAGATATTTTGAAGTAAAATTCAAAAAGGAAGCATTTTAAAAGGAATTTTGAAAAGTAATATAGTATTGAACTCACTTTGATCACTGGGAAATAAATTCTGATGATGACGGCCGCATTATCAGTGTTCGTTTTCGAGTTTCTAAGTAACGGATTACTACCAAAGATTTTGTTTTGAAATAAGTTGTTCGTGAATTCAAATGTTTGAATTGCTATTGCTATTGCTATATTTGTTTAAATATATATAAATATATATTATTCCAAACTGATTTGAAATAAATCCCAGGAATTTGAATTCTGAAATTTAAAATTTACTTATGAAGTGAATAAACAGAGAATTTAGATAAGACAAATAAAATTGAAGTTGGATTGAAGCCAAGTAAGTGAAAATCGTATTGGAATAAAATTAAACTTGGTGAAGTAATAGAACTTGTGAAATAAGATTTGGAACGGAACCAAACCTGGTTATGGAATTGAATTGTGGTGTAAGAATTTGGATTTGAGATCGAAACTGGAATTGCAAATAAAATTTGGCTTGGGTAGAAGCGAACAATGGGATTTTATAACGGATTGTTTGGAAATCAATTGGGTATACATGGATATATGCTATAGGGATAGAGTTGGATGTCCAAACAAAAAGGGTCGGGCATTAATATAAGGATAAAAGATTCGATGCAAGGATCGAGTTATGGGGGTGTGAAGTACGAAATTTCAACCAAGCAGGTTGTGAGGAGTTAGAATTAAAGCATCTTCACTTCTTAGCAATTTCGAGGACGAAATTATTTTAAGGGGGAAGGAATGTAATGTCCCGCATTTTTATCGGTTTTTATTTGGATATTTAAATCAGTTTAAGTATTGAATTCGTAATATAAGTGGATTTATATATTAATTAAACGAAGTTGAATATATAAAAATATATATTAAATATAATCGAGCTCAGAACGACGCTGCAGTTCGTAATTTAACGTTCTGAACTTCAACTGAGTGTACAGGACCCAGTTTAAATCGGATTTCTGCAAAACAAAACAAAAACATTGGAATCTGTTGAACTGTATCTTTCTAACAGAAGTGAAATAGTGAGATTTCGTCATATAAATTGCAAGATACGTCAAAATCAAATATTCAGAAAGTCGCTGTAAAATCGTTTATCGACCGTAACGGTTTATTCGATATAACTAGATATCGGTTTCGAATTCGGACGAGGTTCTTTTGAGGCGTAGTGATAATTTAATTTTTAGAATTTCACTGTAATTTTTAATTAATTAAATAAGCAACTTTTTATTTGGAGTATTTTGCACCCTATATCGATATTTTGGGGTTTCAAAATATAAGTTAAACTACCGATATTATTATATTTTTGGGATCATGGAACATTGGTCATCATAATGGAATTTTTATTTGCGTCGATAACGATCCGTAAACGAACGGAATTTACGCAATGGGTGTCCTTAATGTATATGTAATATTTGCAAACCTTATATGATATTAGGAGTTCATATAACCGCCATTAGTCCAAAATTTATAGACAACATATTTGGTGTATTTCATAGACCGTACCTGAACTTCTTGGCTAATATTTCAAAGACAAAAATGAACTGCTTTTCAAAATTCGGTTCTTAAGATGCATCCAAATCAACATGCGGAAGGCAACTTGTATACAACAAAATGATGAGTGGAAACTTCACATTTGTAGACAAGAAACTACTGGATAATCTAATTTTCATACTATACAGAGAAACCGTGGGATGCGATGGTCATTATAATATTATATTGTGTAGCTCATCATCATCAGTTTTCACTAAACTAAAAAGAAACAGCTATTAGGGATCAGTTTTCTTATATGGCAAACTACACCATATATTTTAAAAATAAGCTACACCTACCCACAAGCCTAATGTCTGTACTTTATGAAACAACAGCTATATACATTCAAATCATCAAGACTGCCTTGTATAATCACGTCCCATGAAGACCAATATGAAAAGAAAAATCGCTGCAAATCACTCTGGGATGGTACAACACAGGCTTGGTCTATAAACACAGCTACCTTGTGAGAAGAAATTAAATCAAAAATCTGTATCCTACCCTAAACTAGCTTTTGACGAAACAATGCAGACACGACATTAAACATGAAAACTCATGTTAGATGAAACCCTATCCTAGCTTGCTATTACTTGGCCACCAAGTCGTTCTTCTCCTATAAATACAGAAGCAACTGTCTGAATCTTTCACGAAAGAGACAGAGAGCTTCTCCTTTACAATATAAAACTTCTTTTATTTCTATTTCATACCGAGCTGTCCCATGGCTTCATTAAATAAAATACGAAATCACAACTCCCATGAAGCCATGTAAATCTGTTGGTCGACGCGAGAGGGATGGAAGCATTTGAAGGCAGTCACGTCTTTGGACTGGAGAGGGGTCATGCAGTTTAAATAAAGTTGTTTAGCTGTGAGATGGTGAATCCTGGAGAGACTTTGGCGCACGGAAATTGCCAAAAACAATGGGAGGGCGTATGTATAACCAAGGTTATAGGAAGATGTAGCCTCAAATATTCACTGTTCGGTTGCAGTGGCGTGATGAGGTGGACGCTGTTTGTGTGGGAAGTCCGATACATGGCAGTTGATGAAGTCCCACTGTGTTTTCGGTGGAGGATGTGTTTTGAGGTGAGCGAGTTTTGCATGGAGGTCTTCGTTGGGTTGTCAGTAAAAGAGGGAAAGCATGGGTCAGTACGATGTTTATTTGAGGCTAATGGAGTAAATGAGGAGCAGATCACGATATTAATAAAAAGGAAGAAGCTCTGTTCTTTTAAGTTGCGGGTATGGGTACGACTTACAAGCGGTGCATGGACTAACGAGTTCAGATGTGTGTATGTGGGGTTAGTAAGATGAAGCCTGGGTGTGGAATGAAATACGTGTGTGGAGGTCTTCACTCTTCAGCATTGGTGAATGGAAGCTTCAGTTGTTCAGAAGTGATGAAGTGATATACGAGTGAGAATGAAGGACAACATAGTTGGAAAGGGAATATGGTGGTGCATGCGAAATGGATGAGGTGACAGGGCAATATGGAGTGGCCATTTTTTTTAGTGTGAGCATATACTGGAGGGGGAGTTGAAAAGTGGATGTGGATTATATTTGAGGGCATTATGTATAAGAGGGTATCTGAGATGGTGCTCGACAAATTTGCCGGGTTTGGGGTTTTTGTGTGCTTAAGAATGAAATGGATTCTATTAGTGGATCCGTAAATTATCGGGTCCAAACATGTTGGAGTAGGTAGATTCGTTATCGAATTCCTTTGAGATCCAGCCAGCATCTTGAGGGCGGAGGTTTTTGGGATATGCACCTCCACATTTGAGACCATTTTGAAGTCTCGTTCCAAATCAGAGGACACATGTGTGTAGAAGTGATGCACTATCTTGGTGAAAAGATGGGTGTATGGAAATACAATGAAAAGAGGAGTCGCATTTGAACAGCGAGCTGGTGAAAGTATTGTCTTGGACGGTGTCATACAGAGTACACGTTGGGGCGTACATTAGTAAAGGAGTAGACTGGAAGGAAGATAAATTGGTAGCAGAGATTTAAGATTTAAGCAACTCGAAATGGTTACAAGGGAAGAAAAGGAAGAGGGTCGGTGAGTGAAACTCGCAGTGCAACCAAGTAGGAAACCGAACACCGCTTATCGCGTTAGACGCAAGCTACCCAGTGGAACTGATTCGGAACCGGCTGGAGCTGATTTGAATCTATGGCAGGATTGAACGCCTGGTTAATCGACTGACGCAAATCGTTGTTTAACGGTTAACGCGCCAAGGTGAGTAAATTCACCAACTCTGATCCATTTTAAAATATTAAAATTTTATTTTAATATTTGTTGAATGCTGTGTGATGGTTGTTTTAGGTAGATTACAATTAAATTGGTTGAAATATATATATCGTTGCATATGTACACATCACCGGTTGGATTCTGATTCCATCGATTATAATATTCTTTGGTATGGAATCAGTGATAATTGTTTGACTAACATCTGTGGATGCGGAAACCGGTTGGAGGAGTCCAACCGGATTCCTCAATATTTATATGTACTGTTTGTTTTGTATATGAACTGTTTGAATCATTTGAATGGAAATTCAACGTTATGTTGATTTGATAAATCGACGGTATCGATTAAGAAGAAATTAAGATAAGTTGATAAATTAACGGATGGTTGAGGTTGACTAAACCCACTGTTTGGTCGAGAATTATTAGTTAGTTAATCGGTTTTCAATGATAATAACTTAAGAGTTAATTGTTTAAATTAATTAGATTTCTAAATTCTTAATTACCTTTTTAATGAAGATAAAAGGATAATCGAACCAATAAAATAGTTATTGTTCATTAAGTATGCAACCATTCTATTTTAAATTAATAAAGAAATAAATCGTTTTACTTCAGCAATGATGAAGTAAATTATTATTTAATTATTTTAATTAAATAATTGTTTTCTTAAACAGATCCCATTTAAGATGTTATCGAGTTAGGAAAGAAATGTCAAGATTTTTGTAACGAAAAGAAATGTCAAGATTTTTGTAACGGAAAGAAATGTCAAGATTTTTGTAACGAAAGGAAATGTCAAGATTTTTGTAACGGAAAGAGATGTCAAGATTTTTGTAACGGAAAGAGATGTCAATATTTTTGTAATGGAAAGGGATGTCAAGATTAGTATAAAGGAATATGACAGCGTATTGCAAGTCTGTGAACTATAGCGATAAAATAACGCTGTTGACTAGGCTTAAGCGTGACTATTTTGTCAAGATTAATACAAAGGGGAATATTACAGCGTATGATAAAATTTTAAACTATTATGATAAATTAGCGTTGTTGACCAAACTTAAGCATGATTGTATGATGGTTAGTTATGCATTAGAAAGGATGTTTGTTTTTACTTCGATAGTTAAATAACCGACTATCGAAGTGTTTTGACCATCGTTGTCAATACGGAGAGACCGGTTGGATATATTATCCGAAACCACTCCGTATAGGTATAAGCGCTGCGAACTTGATTATGTTGAAAAAAATTGAAGACGGAGTGAAATGCAAGGGTCGTCATGTTCCAAAATGGCGTTTTCTGTTTGTCCTATCCCAGGACAACTTGTATGGACGAATGTCTGACAGAGTATTCCTAATGGTCGCATAAGACGATCTTTTCAAGGTATTACGTCTGGTGGCGGAGAAATTCTTTTCTCTTAGCTTTTGTACCCGTAATATTTTTGGGAAGATTAACTAGTGATTTGATGGGTTTGACGATGTGGCATTCAAAGTGTATGGTGGCCAGATGTTCTAAAAGATAGACGTAGCCTCAAGCTTCACAACCGGGAAATGACAAAAATCGGGCAGGCAGCATGGCTATGTGGGTCGCTCCCATTAAGGTGTATAATCACCTATCTAGAGAAATTCCTTTTGTTTCTTACTCTATCGATTCTTCCCATTCGGGAACGGTGGTTTGAGTCCAACTGTTGGTGATATACATTCGATACACTCAAGCGAAATGAGTGGTCGGTCATGTGTGGGCCGGGTTGCAAGACGTTCTTGTTGAACCTAGTGTATTCACCTCTAGAGATACACTATCGGCAGGTGGTCCCATACCTTGTCATAGTTGGAATCCAATCTCCAATAAGCGCCCTGCGGTTTTTGATTTTATACTATATATGTAGAGCGTGAGATGCAAGTGTTCTGCTATTTGGATATTTTTTTTGATTAGACATTATTGTAATATCACTGGATTTCGATATCAAAGTGTTTTGGGTTATAGTAAGGTAAAAACCGTCCATGTTTATGTGTGGGCTGGTCTTACTATTATCTTTGTTTTTCAAAGGATTTTCAAAGTTAAACCATATGGTTGGAATTTACTCACACCAGTCCCATGACTGACCCAGAGTTTATTTTGTTTGTTTTCCCTAAACTCTTGGGTGCCCAAATTTGTATGGGCAGTCAAGTGTTTCAGGCTTTGCAGATTCACTTGGAGGAGCTGGAAACAGAAGGCTTCACCATTAGTTAGTTAGAGATTATTTCCGCTGTGATATGATGTATTGTACTCTGATAATGGTATAAATATACAATACAGTTGTATTTCAAAGTTATATAATATATTTTATTCGTTCCGCTGTGAGATTCGTGTTTACTCTGATTCTGCTCAGTTGTGGTCTTCTTCTTCTTCTATTCTATTAGTTCTATCTTATCTTTCTCATCCTCTTAATTCTTCCTATTAATGATTCGTAACTCCGTGCAATTTGGGTCGGACTTGTATGGTATTTGGTCGACTCGAAGGGCTCGAATTTGCGGGTCGTTACATAGCCTCCTCAACTCCACCTTCAAAATCATCACCAAAGTCCTTTCCAAACAACTCCAGATGGTCATTGCATCTCTTGTTAATGCTGAATAATCTTCTTTTATTTTGAGACATAATATTCCGAACTTTGTTGCAGCCACACAAGAGGTCATCTCTTTCTGCCACCATACTTCAACACCACTAGTATTCTTAAAGCTTGATTTCTCTAAGGCTTTCAATTTCAAATGTATCCTCCACACTAGCTTCTCTTCGATCAATGTCAACGGCGAAATAAAGGTGTCTCATTAAGTCTACATGTGGCCTCAGATAGGGAGACCATCTCTCGCCTTTCATCTTTGTACTCATCACCGATGTATTTAATCAAATGGTCAAGCTTGCAATTAGTAATCACTTCTTTGAGTATATCGAACATTCGGATACAAAACAGATGATCTCCAAACTGCAGTTCGCTAATGATAACATTCTCTTTGCCTCACTGGAATGCTCCCACCTTCATTGCCTTAAACTTCTCATGTATGTCTTCGAACTTATCTCCGGCCTGTTCATCAACTTTCGTCCATCTTTATGTTTAGCAATTCTGACCACCTTGTTCCTTCCATCTTCGTTATCTTTAACTACAACCTATCCCAATTTCCCATCACCTACTTCAGTATCCTCCTCCGCTCCACTAAACGTAGGAAACCTGACTTGATTCCCTTATAAACAAAATCGAATCCAGATTATCCACTTGGAAAGCCAACTCCCTTTCTTCTGTTGGTCGCCTTCTTCTAGTAAAATTTGTCCTATATGTAACCCTACTTATTGGATATCATTTCACAAGCTGCATGGATGGGTCATAAATAGAATAGATTCCATCAGAAGCTCCTTCCTTTCGAATGGAAATAAGATCAAAAGATTACTCAACTGGAAAACTGTTTGTCTTCATCGTGATCAAGAAGGGTTAGGCATAATCGATCTCAACCTCTTCAACATGGCGTTACTAACTAAATGGCTTTGGATACTGCTCACCCCGGGGAACTTCATTTGGAAAGACTGGATATTATCGCTCCATTACCACTCAAACCCAAATTTTACTCTCCACTTCTCTCTGCATTCCCTTCCTTCCCTTTTTGTTTTTGTGTTCTATCAACCATTCCTCGTGTGAACCAATTGTTCCATGTCAAAGTTAGCAATGACAACAACTGCATTTTATGGCTTGACATTTGGCATGACACCTTCCCTCTTTCCCATTCTTTCTCTAACCTTTTCCCTCTCACCTCTCTTCAGGACCTAACTATTACGTGAATCTACACCATTGGTCTATCCGGCTTCTGTCCTACTCTCTCTTTGATTTAGATACACCAACTGGATTCCTTGAAGTGCACAACATCCTACTCTCCCAAATGTATACTACTAGGCTCTCTCTCTAACTAAGGGTTTCTCTGTGTCTTCATGTTATAACTTCCCTAACCATCGCAGCTGCCTCTTTTTCTTTACCAGATTATAGAAATGCCATCTATCCCCTTATATCTTATTCTTTCATCCGCAGTCGAATAAATACAAAGGACAAACTTCATTGTTTCAATATACTAATAGATCCCACATGCCCCCTTTATTCATTGTGCTACGAGTCCATTCATCACCTCTTCATAGGTTGTAACTTTTCTTACCTTATCTTAGATGCTATAAGTCCTCACCTTCTCGGCTATCCCTGTGATCCCCTCATTTTTTGACCATTGGCAATATAACGCTTCCAATACTATTGTGGTCATTTTCATCGCTATCTAGTACTGGCACATTTGGAAGGAATGCAATGCTGTTGTTTTTGGCAAACCTATGTGTAATTTTGCTGACCTTTGTAGATGTATCATCTATTTGTTATATGATTAGTCAGGTACGGTGTAGTCTGCTCCATTCAGACTTACTCTTCCATGAAGTCGCATAACGAAGAATCCCAAGGGAGCACTAATGGATGTTGGCTTGCAGGGAGGTATCATTGAACACTCCTCATTTACTATTTCTATGGATGTTTTCTATCTTTTTTATGTACCCATATCTTTAATATATATTTGTAACAAATGAAGCTATGGGGATTGTCATTGAATCCCAAAACACTATTATTTTGGCCACTTATCTGGTTTACTGATCGGATATGTTTATTATTTATGCTACTTAATCGGTTGTGCAGTTTCACGATACACAACCGTTCCTCTCAAAAAAATGGAAAATATAATAATATACTTACAAGGACATCCCACCAGATACACTCTGTGATATAGGGAGGGATGTTATCCCACTTCAGCCAACAGACCGACATCCTAGTCCAATAGGCCGCTTTCGAAACATCTAGAACAGTCTTTGATGGTTGTAAGTCGAACCTCCAATGTTAAATATGATATACATAAGTGCATAATTGGTACAAAAATAGGTGTTGAATAAAGTTTATTGCTTACCCCTCAGCTCTAGGTACTAAACTAATGATAGTATGTTTGGATTGTTGCGATGGACCACTGCCATTGCCTCCGGAAGAATAGGAAAAACTCATACCTCTCGGCAACATGTATATACCTATCACATACACATAGGAAAAACTCCTACCTCTCGACAAAATGTATATACCTGTCACATACACATCATTTTAAAAGAAAACAATAACATGATATTGACATATACTTACAGTTAAATGACACAAATGATATACATTGCTAAATAAAAGACAGAAATGAAAATGAAATTGTATTTACCTGAGTTAGATTTGGCCTTGTATTCCTTGGATAAACGTATTACATTATAGTTTTAATATAAACTGTTAAAATAGACAAAAATGCAAAAGACATAAAAGACGTAAATAATGATAAGCATATTTCATAATACATCAATAATTCGACATAGCTACATGAAGTACAAAATATAAATCGTATATTTCATAATCACAATATAACTACCATGATGATACTCATCATGTACATCAGTCATCAGCGTCTTCTATCGTGTTTTGATTCAAAATTGGTCTCATACTCTACGACATTTTCCTCCATACTCTCGAACATTTCTACCATAATGTTTGATTCAACGATCAGAGGTCCAAAATCCTCATAATCGTCTATAATTATTATTCTGTTGTTTTGCTCAAAATCTGTTTCATAAGGTTGTTCGTTCGGAATATTCTTCCCATCGAACATAAATCTGGCTTTTGTTTTTAAAAATTGTCGTCCAATATGCTTTATCTTCTTTTAGAGATGGATATGGGGCATAATAAACTTGTAATGCTTGTTTTTTCTAGTACAAAAGGATCGTACTTGTGATTATGCGATATATGCTTTATTTCGATAAGAATATAACTTTATGCACATTAATTCCAGAACATGGAACTTTGCTAAAAAAATTGCATCCAAATAGAAACACCTCCTCCGCAAGTTGTAAGAAATATGTTAGTTGGAGAATTTGTGTTAAAACGCCAAAAAAATCATTTATGTGATTTTCTAGATTGTCAGTATCTTATACAAATACACTATATTATTAGTTTATTTTTCTACGCTGTATTCTTTAGTGTTAAATTTAAATTCATTGACGAAATATATTGGATATGTCTTGGCCATTATTTTTGGTCTCATCGCAAGATGTTTCAATCCTTCGTCAGCAACATAATTTTTCAACTAGTAAACATAAGCTGAAAACCAACCAGAAAATTCTTTATTGTGATCTCCATTCGGATGTTCATGTTCATAAATACTATATATATAAACAAAATATTACATCATGTTCTACACGTGCATGCATTATGGAAACGAATAAGATATAAATTATTATTTCAGATTATCTAACAAATGGTGAAATCTCAACACAATTTAAAAGAACATAAATGTATGCAATATGAAGATCTCTATCATCTAGCCATATTTTTGTAAAATTTCTAGAAGGTCAACCATGTTGCCTAAAAAATAGATAACGTTGTTTGAGAGGACTCTTGTTCGCCTTCATTATCATTACGAGGAACATTTACAAATGATATGTTCACATGGTAATCAAACAGTGAGAGAAAAAGAACCGAGTTTCTTCTTCGATGTAAGATATACATATCAAACCTTCAACTCATGCTTTTTGTCCCACTATTTTCTTCTGATGATTTAGATATCTATGCAAAATTAATTTACATTAACTTCATCTTTCAAAAGCAATTAAATTACTATGTAACATATTACATACCTCTCAAATGGATATATCGATACATATTAGACAAGACCTCGAATCGTGCTTCGGATGGGAGATGAACAGGTAAATGTTCCATTACATTGAAAAAACCGGATGGAAATATTTTCTCTAATTTTTAGAGAAATATAGGAATATCTAGTTCAAGTTTACGTAAATATTTCACTTTCAAAGTAGTCGAAAAAAGCTCTTTGTAAAACATGCTAAACTTTGTTACTATCTTCCAAACTTTTAATGGCAGTAGTTCTTCCAATAGTACAGATAATAAATTTTTCGTCATTATGTGACAGTCGTGGCTATTCAATCCGCTCAATCTACCGTTTTTAAGTCAACACTTCTACGAAGATTTGATGAAATCCCATCAGAAAATGTTAACCCTTCCACTCATTTTAACACCACTTTAACTTAATTATTATCTAATTTGTAAAATGTTTTAGGTTTTTTGTCATTTGGTTTCATATGACTCTCAAAACGTTTTCATAATTCTTGTATATCACGTCTTGATTTCAAATTATCATTCTTTTTCTCTTTGACATTCAAAAATGTGTTAAAAACATTATCAAATATGTTTTTCTCATAGTGCTTCACATTGATATTATGGTGAAGTAGAAGATGTTTCAAATACAGCATATAATATGGCTTTTCATTTCCCTTTGAAATTTTGTGAACCATTTAGACGAAGTAATATATGACATATAATTGCTTATGGTGTTTATAACTTATCCAAATGTAGGGGTAAATCCAACAAGCATTGTACAAAATGAATATAAATGGTTTTTTATTTTTACCAAAACAACTATTTATATAATGATCATGTACAACACCCGTCAGTCAGGGCCAGAAACTCTCTAAGGGACATAAGTCAAGATGTGATTTTATTTAGAAATATATATTTTAATTTATCATATTTGTTATACATATTTTATCAAATTAAAGTTACTTTAGTATTACTGCCATTTTCCAACAAACTTAACTCACTTTTGCATTCATCTTTGTTGGATAAGTTAAGATGAGTACAATATAATATTCCTAGCTCATGTATGCATATCTTATTCTATTTAAAATAGTGCAATGGTAGCGCCGACACTTATATACAACATCTTACATATACACAAATAACCACAAATTGTACATACTTTTTTCAATTTGACAATATCGTATGAAATATGCATACAAGGGGATGCTATAAACCACTACAACACTATTGGAAATAATTGCAATCACTTAATAATTTATGCATATGTAGATTTTGGGTAAAAACTTGATTTTTATTGAAAAAAAGATATTATACCAAAAATAGATCGCTTTAAACATTGATATTGAAGGTATGAAGGTTCGAAGATGAAGGAAATGGCGCTTTATTGTCGGAAATTCGGGGTTGGGGTTTTTTGGGATTAGGGTTTGTGTTGGGAAAAAATGGAAATAGGGAAGAAGATAGGCTCGGGTTGTTGTATGATTCGCAATTTTCCGATGGTTTCCAACGACCATCTGTCGAAAGCCATCGGCTTCCCTTGTTGGAATACATGAATAAATTTGTAGTGGAATCACCATTCAATGTTCCACTAGCAAAAGACACAAATTAGCGAATGGACACAGTAGTCCCCAATCTTTTACCCTGCATGGAGACAATCTAGTGCCTTAACTATCGCCTAACCTCTTGGACCAGTTAGCTACCATGATTCAGCAAAATCGTGTTCGGTCTCAATCCCAGATCCGAGATCATTAGTACTTGACCTGAAAGGGCATGCTGCTGGTACAAGCCCCTAACAACCAATATTCAAGTTGTGCCCCATCCTCGTTTTTGTTATACTATTCTTTAGACCAGTTATTTTTTTATTTTAGCATAGTATTCTCGATCTCAATCCCACATCTTTAGTCCTTGACCTAGAAGGGAATGCAACTAGGAATGGGTCGTATCTAATCATCTAAGTTTCTTTTCTTGGTCCGATCCCAGATCTAAGCCCAACCTATTGATATAATCCCATACTTGAGCCTATGATATTATAATTTTATCATAGTAGGTTCTATTCTTTTCTTTCTAACTTGTTTTGTTATGATGTTTTGAACTATAATATCATAATAAGCTTTACATCTTTCTTACTTTTTAAATTATAATGCTTGTCCTAATTTACTGAAAATCCCTACAATTTGCCTATTTCTGTCCAATTCCTTTTTCATTGCAAATCTGAAAGTTGTGTCAATATTTTTTGAATGTTTAGTCTATATCCGTTAAATTTGCTTTCTTTGTATTTTTTACAACAAAATTACCCTTTTACCAGTGTTAAAAACAGTTGTGGTATGTCTGTTACAACTGACACCCGTCAGTCCTTATATTCGTAGTTGTAATAGATCTATTTTACATATGTTTATGACAGTTATGAAAACCCCTTTTGCAACTACTTAGTAATTGTAAAACACTATTTCATGGCCGCTTTAAGATGTTGTAAAATGCCTTTTACAACTACTATCTCTAGTATAACTAAGTTTATCGCAGCTACTGTAAACCTCTCTTATAAGATCCTTTGGAAACAGTTTTCAGCAGTTGCTAAAATCTTACTTACAACTTGTTTATTACAGTTGCAGTTAACATTTCAACGACTATTTTATCCGGTTGTGTGAGAAAGTTTACAAGTGCTTGTAAATGTTGAAGCAGGACCTTCTACAACTAATAATGATGATTACAACAAATATTTTTATAGCCGCTATTAACCACAAATTTCATAATATTATAATTAAAACCAATATTTCATTAAAATAACCATATTCATTTCAAATACTAAAAAAAACACGAACATTCACATCCATAATAATAAAAAAAACATCTGAAGTTACATTATTTTTGAATTCATAACTCCATTAAAAAACATAAATAGATCAATGATAAATATTAATATAATAGAAGTACATATATTTACCAATCAAAAGAGATAAATTCCTCATGCCAAACAACAATCATGCCAACCGCTTGCCCAATAGTACAAATATCTGAAGTAAGCCTGTGTAAAACAGCTTCAGGATCGACTATAGGATCAATCCAAACCTTCCGTGAATTTGCTCCTAATGGCACATGGTGCAATAGAATAGTAGGATCACTAGATGCAATTGTTGCTTATGCGACAACATTCCTTTGCCAACCCGATAATATTACTTACAAGAATGATTCTCATCTTGTATATTACCACATTTTGAGACATTATTGCCACTCCAATATAACTGCAAAAAAACAAGCAATTAACCATAGTTAGCAGCCAAAGTTACCAAAAGATATAATAACAAGCCATTTTCAAAATGCTTGGACTAGTGGATACATTGCTAAAACAAGAAAATACACGGCTAAACACACAAATTGTTGCAACAAATAATTCACATTATTGTATAGCGACATTAGTCTTTTTTGGTAACTATAACCGAAGACCATGAATTGCACATCCATTCAATGATTATAACTTTTTTTTACTATCCAGCGTAATATTTATGTCTTTATTCGTTAGTTCTCTATTTGCGTTTATTTTTCATTTCTTTTAAGCTGTTGTACTTCAACTGTTGCTCCTAAAATTCATTAAAAATAATCTCCTTTTCATCAAACTACACTCAACTATTCCCCGCTAGCCAAATAAAGCTACAACCACTTTCCATTTCCACCAGTCTGAATCAAACCAAACCACAGTTTCCATCTCCAAAACCACTTTGCCATCACTTGCTGTAGCAAAAAAAACTTCCTCATCCACTGATACACCATCAGATAATTTCAACGACAGTCAAATCCTTCAAAACTTCCCTTAACAAACAAAACTAACCTACTTCCACTAACAAACATCCTCCTCTCTATCAACCTACAAACACCCAGACCCTCTTCTTCTATCAAATGCTAGTCATAAAAAGCCTACAACAGCCATCTACTTCAACCATCACCACTTGCGTCCTCCCTTTAACTCCAACCCAAAACACTTCCCTAATCCTCGGCCTGATCACTTCTTTTCTACAAACAATCTATACACTGCAACAAATCGTCCTAAACCTTCATCTCCATAATCTAAATCACCCGGCTTCCTCTACAACATCCTCAACATCGACAGCCACTTACAGCCTTCACCATAACTTCACTAAGTCGCAACAACCATTTCGATTATCTCCAACATAATCCTAAGCATGCAAGATAATCCACAACTCCATCCCCACTTGTAAATGTAGTAACAAGTACAAACTGCGTTGGCGTCAACCCGTTATCATTCAATGGAACCTCTACAACTTGTTTCTCTACAAATCCATGTGCCACAGCTAATTCACTCCCAACCGCTCCACCAACGTCGAAATTATATACTAACACAATTTTGTGTTCACAAACCAAAATTTCACAATTCACCAACAACGCAGTAAAATCACACGACCTTAACCTCTGCCAAAACCAACTCGAAATATGCAACCTCTATTGCAATCGTTGCATCGTCTGTCAGAATCGTAAACCTTATATCACAACCACCTTGTCACTACTCGTTCACAATGCAAGCTTAATTCAACATACAACCACACTCACACCTATCAAACTGTAATTATAACATCTAAAAGATCGAGAAATTGGAGGGTAGTCCGGTTTTCATGTTAGATAGGAATAGGGACTATGGATCCACTATATGTAAGATCTATATATTAAGGTTTCTTTAGGTGTACAAAAAATTAGGTAGTCTAATTGAATTAAACATATTAAGTGAGGGATCAAGAAACACCAGATTAGTGAAATTGTAACAACAAAATGTCATGTTTTGTGAAAATGCACATTTTGAAATGTACAAAAACAAATCATTCTTCCGCTTGCTATAAATCCCAAAGGTTGATGTCAAAATTATGGTTTAGATACAAATCCGGATTAGTAAATAAATTGTTGGTTGCGTGGATAGTTCCTCCAGTCTAGGTTTGAAAGTAATAATAACATTCTTAAATTAAACGATTTGGATATAAATAATTCAATAAAATCATTTATTATAGGCAAACTAGATCAGTTGAACAATGTTTACTAGTTAATTCAATTTGTCCACTTATTATAGGAAAACTGGACTTGAAGGTAATAATAACATACTTAAACTATACATCTATTTCAGGTTAACTGCATTATTGGCATAATCATTTATTATAGGCAAATGAGGAAAAGGTAACATATTACAGTTGATGCGTTTTTCTTACGTATTCCATAAATGCTAAATACTGCTTCAGATACCTCCATACCAAATCTGTATCACTTATTTTATTTGCGACATACCGATGATAAAAACATATGCTTGGCTCACTTGTCAAGAGTAAATGATAGTGGAACGAGCACCTAATTTATGTTTGGTTCCCGATTGATAAGAATATAGACAAGTGATATGCTGCTATGCTTGCTACAGCTTTGCATTTTTTGTATGATTTTGAAACCTTTTAACATCCTTTATATACACACATACATCGTACATATGTGTGTGCCTATATTTGTTGGATTGAAATTCTACTGCGGGCACATATGACAAAAAGTATAATGCTATTATAATTAAGTTATAAAACATTAAGTGGTATTTACAATTTAATGAGGGGCTAAATGTAAATATAAAATATCTGATTTTTTATCAGTCAATAAAAAGCCGTTGGACCTCGGAGAATGCATAGGCTTCTCAATTCTTTCTTCTTTGCTAGAAAGAAACATAAAAAACAAAAGAAACTGTATTCTTGGAAGATCACAACCTTCATACAAAGTGAATCAATAGATTCCAGTATGCTTCCGATAAACTCTATTTATGTATTGTTTGATTTCTCTTGAATTAATTAGGTCTTAATTTAGATTGGTTTAAAACCTACAATATAAACATATAGTCCACTTGGTTTTTTATGCGATTATTTTACTTAAAAACTTATTTCATGAGCTTGATTTTCAAATTATATATATCTGCTTAGTTGTTGTAGTACCCATGTTATTTTTTAGTTTTGCCATAAGAACTGCTTTTATTGATGGGTTTATCTCCAATACCCAATACTGCATCAATACCCCAAACACAACAGATTTCTTACTTGTTCCTGTTAGATGGTACATCCAATTTCTTACGGCAGATGTTACATTAGTGTATGTAAATGCCTCAGAATGCAACAACTGAGAAATGCACTTCAGTTTGGTGTGTATTTAGATTTTATGTTTACATTATTCTTCATCTAGTTAATAAAGTAAAATAACAGTGATCATGTGTGCATATGATTATCTATAGAAAAACCATAATATGTGCGTAGAAATATTCAAAAAAAATAGACCACTGACTGCACACGCAAAGGTTGATATCAAAATTACTGAAATGACAACATCCAAGCATGGCCCAGGTATTGGGATCACTAAAAGATATGCTATCTTTGGAGCTAACAAAAGAATTAAAAAAGTTAAGAAATACATGTGGTGTATTACCACATGGAGTCACTGCTTCTTTCGTTACAATTTTTTTCATTAATATTCTATTAAAAAAATAGACATGCACTAATAAATTTTTAAATGCATATCAATTACTGTTATATTGTATCAGTAATAACTTACAGCCATGAACAAATTAGCGCGCTCTCTCATTTCAGCCATGGTACAAATTTGATTTTCCATTTCACATACATTTTTTAAACTACACACATGAGCTCTAAACTGAGTTGGTGCAACCCCCACAACCTAGTTCTCTTATTCTATCTCTGTATTCACAACCAAAAACCTTTGACACACCATCTTTATCCAATGGTACTATTTTTTGAGAACTTTGGGTGTTTTTATAAACTTTTATCTTAGCTTATAAATTCAAAAATAACATTTTTCATATGTCATAGCATTCAATGTAAGGTTCATATATTGGAAACAACTGTGAAAATACATGCCAATTAAAATGTATCAAATTCAAATTACTAGTGATGGAAAAACCAATTTAATAAAAGAAAGGGTAAAATGAAATGAAAATAGAAATGGATAAATAATTTGATGCATTATCTATCCTTACTATGTAATCAGCGATAACAAAATTAGTGGTTCTCCATTTGCCACTATACCACAAATCCTCCCTGTTGATGTCTGATGAGCAACCACTTTCTTTTTTCTGCAAAAAGTTCTTAAAAACTAAATCTCAATATAGTGGATTTTTTTTCAAATGGAGACAATGAATAAACCGTATAAGTTATTTTTTCTTGCAAACTCATCTACTAGTCTTGCGTACCCCTTTCGACTTATAGTGTGCAGAACTGTAGCTCGTATTGATTTGTATTTATTGGTTGTCAGCCACATAAGAGAAATTCATTAAAATTAGGTGAAATAAAATGGATTGAAAATTTTCAATTGTGATCATCAAAATAAAACCAACTACCTCAAACTCTTCCACTGGTTTCTTATTTACAAAATTAATCCACTCATGATATTATTGGTTTTTAACATGTTTACTTTGTTGGAACCATGTGGACTCCGTGCAGCAACTTTTATAGTTTTGACTAACCTTGACTTTGATTCTTTCCTTCGTTGTCCCAACATTTGAAGTAAGATATCCTAATATACGTCATCCCTGTTGAATCTTGCTTGAGTGATAAAAAAATGTACAGGCTAACAAATCAACCAAGTTTGATTATAGAAATTTATCTTGATTATAGAAATTTATCTCCTACGGAAATTAGATCAGCCAAATATGCTAAACTAAAAATATTTGAATTGCATGTCGTATATTAACACTAATTAGGAGGAGATGGAAGAAATTGATTGGTGTTTGTAAATTTTGGAAATAAAGAAGACTACCTAAATTTCAAATTTTTTTTTTAATCAACATGCATGAAGGAAAAGGCAGAGGATATAAATGCGATTTGAAAATCAAAAAGTGGGATTAAAAGAAATATCCTATTTATTGCTCATTTGATATCATGTATTCCATGAATTTCGTTATTTTCTCTTTATTTCAATTTCTTGTGACATAAACATATAAAGAAGAAAAGAAGGCTTTTTGTAATATTTAATTTGAAACTAAAGAGGGAAGGTATTGAAGGAATAAATTGAAATGTATTGCGTCCCTCTTTTCATTGACCTTGTTTTTTCAGGCTCACATTTTTTTTCTTTCTCAAATTCTTCTCATCTCCTATAATGTCAAAAATAAAGGTAAAACTTTCATTAAACAAATTCAGGTAAAAAATAAATAAATAAATAAATAAAATTGAGATCATTCTTATCTTTTGATCCTTGTAACATACAAAGGTTGATTTCCAAATCTAGAAGACTTGGTTCGTTGTTTAAGAAGTGATTCATTAACAACGTCTAAATGAAAATTCATTGGTTCAAGGTATATCTCAAAGCTTGGGAATTGATGTATGATCCTTTTGCTTAAATCATTTTGATGTAATGTTTAATAAATAAAATTGAATATATAATTTATATGAGCATAATATTGTCTCATTTGATTTCAAAATGGTTTACATAGTCTGAATTATTTATTGTATGATTTTAATATATATATATATATATATATATATATATATATATGTGAAGATTAATCAAAATTGAAACTTGTGTATGATTAAACAATGTTTAAACTTAGATCTATGTTTAAACAATCAAATCAAAGTGTGATTTTCACATTTCAAAGATCGTATGTCCTTGTCGTTTGCATTTCTATGATAATATCAACTTACATAGGATTAAATGTTGTTTTGATAATAAATTCATTACACTAACGTAATAGAATTGTTACTCTATATGATCATCACTGTTATTCTTCCTTAAACGTTCAAAGAATTTTTAACATATTACTTTGTTTAGTATTTTTTACTTTTGGTTTTATAGTATAATATTTTTATTCATATAGATTGGATCTGTTTTGATTTGAAAATTTATATTTTCTAATTATTTGCATTTCCATTATAATAGAACCTACGCATGATTAAAGGATGTTTCGATAATAAATTGATTTAGTAATTTTCATGTTACTCCATTTGACATCAAGCATCTTTTCAAGTAATCAAGGAATGTTAATATATTGCATAGCTTAGTATGTTTCCCTTTTGAAATTTTTGTTTCAAAAATCATTATTTATAAAGGTTAATTTTAATTGTGCACACATATATTTTTTAACTAATTTAAGTTTGTGTAAGTTCATATTTAAATCAGATAACTTGATTGTAACATGGTTTTTTTTGTGGCTATCCCGAAGCCGACGAACACAAACTAACCAAAGTTACCAACGGCCGAGCACGTTCAAACTTTTATCAATTGCGAAATATTCGGATAAATCATCATACGAACAAAATAAATCTCCCGCCATGTTGAATTGCTGGCTCCAAAATTTTCCGGATTCATTTCACCAATTCGCCAAAATGGCGGACTCCGAATTCATTGGTTTTAAATTTTAATTCATTTTCCCAGATTTTGGTACCAAATTTTTTAGTGTCCTGCTATTCACACCCCCGTTCCCTCTTCCGGCCACCATGCTTTTTCGGTTATTCACCGCCGAATGACAATTCCTTGAATTTTACACTGTTCCACGGTCGTTTGCAGCCGAAGAGCATGAAGAGGATTCGGTTGTTTGCAAACGAATGAAATTGCATGGTGGCCGGAAGAGGGAACGGGGGCGTGAATAGCAGGACACATTTTTTAAATTCTCCCTCCCTATCTTCGTCGTTTAAAAGAAAAAGTTGTTCTATTGTATTCTCATCCTTCAGCATCTCTCCATCTATCTCAGATTTAATCTTCTCCCAATTTCAGCAGCCATGGCGGACAATGAAAACTCCTACCCTCTCACCGTAGCTCTACCCAAGAAGAGATCGGTAGACGTTCTCGAATCTTCTCCCATCGTTACTTTTAACAAGAAACGTGTCACTTTGACCGAGATTCCAGTTAGTTTGAAACTTGAACCCATCTTTAGCACTAACTTGCTGAAGAAGGAAGAGAACAAAACAGAGGTCGATGATTCCCAGCTTTACGCTCACGTTGCTTTAGGTATACATTCATATCTTAGGATAATGGAAGCTGATGTCAAGAGGAGGCCTGCTGTAAACTATATTCAGGAGCGTCAGAAAGATGTTACTGCTAACATGAGAGAAATTTTGGTCGATTGGCTCGTAGAAGTTACAGGGGAATATGAGCTTGAATCCAGTACTTTGTTTCTTGCAGTCTCATATATTGACAGATTTTTGTCAGTGAACGAGATCAGTAGGCACAGGCTGCAACTTCTAGGCATTTCTGCTATACTAATTGCTGCAAAGTACGAAGAGACTACCCCTCCAAATGTGGAAGAATTCTGCTATGTAACTGATAACTCGTATACAAAGCAAGAGGTAGCAAAAATGGAGGCTGACATATTGAAGTCAATCGATTTTGAGATGTCAAGTCCTACAGTCAACACATTTCTATGGAGATACCTAAGAGCTGGTCAATTTGATAACAGAAATCAGAACACTACTTTGGAATATATGGCCGATTATATAGCGGAGTTAAGTCTACTAGAATATAGGTGTCTTCAGTTCCTGCCTTCGAAGATAGCTGGCTTCTGCTGTTTTCATTTCCAGATTTGTCTTAGAACCATTTATCCACCCTTGGAGCCTAAAGTTGCAGCAAACAACGAGTTATAATCTTTCAGACCTTAGAGTTTGCATAACTGTTCTGTATCACTTATTACTTGACAATGAGAACAAATCTTCTTCAAGTGCCATAACGAACAAATATAAGCAGCAGGAGTTCAGGTGCGTGTCTTCTTTGGTCCACTTCTTTCCTCCTTCAAAGGTCCTTGAATCCTTTTTTTTGTAGCTTCTAATTTTGAGCTTTCGATTTCAATGCTACTGTAGTAGAGTGCAATTCTATTACTTACATATACAGATGATGAATATGCACAAATATATTGTTATATTGGCAGAAAAATGCGTGGACACGATTTTTTTTTTTTTTTTTGTTGTTGTTTAAATGTTATGTAAATTGAAGTTGGTTCTATTAAATTTCTTTTTTCTGAGGGAACTACTCGTAAATTCGATTCAACATCAAGCCTCATTTTAATGTTTTCCGTACTTTACGTTTAAGTTAACGTTTGATTAGATTTTGGTGTGTGGCTGGTTTTCTTTGTTCTGCATTATTTCCTTTCAACCATGAATCCTTCATTGAAGTGAAAGTGATTAAGCATTTGAAATAAACAAACGCAGATATAATTCAGATGGAGGTGATTATTTTATTAAACCGTTGCACATTATAGGTTGCCAAGCATTTATAAATACCATGTTTTTACAGCGTTCCTGCAGTGGGAATACTCTATTTCCACTTGAATTGTGTTTCTTGTGCTACAACAATATTGATAGCAGTGTGGTTAACGAGTTCAAATGGGAATTGTTCTCACTTTTTTAAGTGTTAATCCAAACGGTAACCTGATTGCCATGTTAAA
Source organism: Allium sativum (assembly GCA_030737875.1). Classification (NCBI taxonomy): domain Eukaryota; kingdom Viridiplantae; phylum Streptophyta; class Magnoliopsida; order Asparagales; family Amaryllidaceae; genus Allium; species Allium sativum. The sequence continues at coordinate 782,031,569 of CM060921.1, forward strand.
CGATGATTTGATTGTCATTTAAAGGTGAAACATCAATTTAATTGTCGTTTAACGTAAAATAATAAAAGAAAGACATTAAATGGTAAATAGAAAACTATTAACTCATTTGGTTTAAATAAATAAAAAAGAACATGAAGAAGCCCGCTTATTGTTGAAATAGTATGGTATCTCCACGTTATTTTTTTCTACCTACTCACAAAAATAGTCGTTCTACTAGGTTTGCTCTTATAAGATGAATTGCTCTGCATCCAAATTGGGGATTCCTATGTGCCAGATCAATCTTAGCCGTTAATTTGTATAAAATCTAATGGTTTTGAGTGTATTGTGGGACCTGCTTGTGATTGATGTGGTTGTGATTTATCGAGCATATGGGAACATCCCGGTACAGAATAATTGCACTCGTGCTCTTATTTGGTACTATAGCTTGGAGTTGATATGTATTTAAATTGCTTGAAATCTTACATCATGATTAAGTGTATACCATAAGATGCATTGAAGCTAGTTATCCAATTTACGATTTGCACGGGTGATATAATCCCACTGATTCCTGTATGATAGTAAATCAGGTTTCACATTACGCTGTCCGCAGGATTCCTCAACTTTTCTTTTGGATTTTGTTTTTTACGCATTGTGTCAGGAATCGGGATGGTGAGGTTTGCGTTTATGGCGAATGTGAACGGTTTGTTTGGTGGGTTATTGAATGACTTATTGAATGTGATACGTTAGTGAACATGTCACATGTTTACGGTTAGGAATGAAATACTTGAACGGTAGAAGCGAGTGTTTAAATTGAGATTTTATATATAATTGTTTCAGCTAATTAATTACTTGTTTTGTTGTGTACCATGCGATTAATTTAAGTAAAACAAAAGTATAAAAATTAAAATAGATGCAAATTAGTTGTCTTAAAGTAAAACAATAAAATGCATGTATAATACAATAGAAATACAATTATCTAAAATGATCGTCATTACGAAGTGTAACGTCCCGGATTTTTAGCCATTTAACATTGAACATTTTTTTTAACTGTTGAATTGGAATAATAAGTGAATTTTATATTGAATTTATCGATTTAATAATCGATGTACGATTCAATTGCAAAGATATTAAATTATCGTAATACGAAACGATAATAATTGAATTTGCAGTTAAAACTGAATCAAAATGATTCAGTCGATCAGTATAAATTCTATTTGAATATAAATGATAATAAAAATAATTTGTTATTGGGGATTTATTTGTTTTCACATTATATCGATTTAATATGGTTACTCTATGTATATGATCGAATTAACTTTCAGAATTTGTTCCGTTGAGTGTATAATAGCGAATAACATTGGGAACATCAGTGGTTGCGTCTCAATTGGCGTTCAGGACCCCGAAATATACTATTATAAAATTTAAATGGATAGGATCAAAATCAAATCAATTTCTTTTCGTATTAATTCACCCGACCCACGTTGTTCCCTCGCGCAGATCTATATTTCCCCTTTGACATTTACAAAATGCAATGAACCCCTGTGTGACAGCCCGCCCCGCACCAACCGACATTTACTCCAAAAGCGCGCTGTACACATGTCCAGTTAGCACGGAACGGGTCGTCAGAAGGAAAAAGGAAGAAGGAAATGAACATACAAAGAACCTGTAGAATGTCTCACAGCGCATAGAACAAAATATAATAATAACATACTTGACATAAAACAGGAGAGACAATGCATAAGCTAAAAACCATAACTAAGCATCATAGCAGCCGAAACTCAAAATATAGCTTATTACAACTTTTCAAACTGTCTCAAAGCAAAAGTAAGATAAAAGAGGTACACTACTAATGCCCAAGTAGCGACCACCAACGACACAGGGAGAATGTGTGTGTGTATATATATTATATACATACATATATATATATATATATGTATATATATATATATATATATATATATATATATATATATATATATCGTACGTGGAAGCCTCCTGCCCGCCTCCGAATCAGCTACTCGCGCACCACCAGCTAACCTGTCTCTAGTCTGCTCGTGTGAGCACCCAGAGTAATAAAAGGAGACATAAAACTCTGGGTCAGACATAAAGCCTGGTATAAGCGATAAGCATCTAAAGTGAACAATAACAGGTAGACTAAAACGTACCTGAACCTGGACCTGCAACCAAAGAGTTAGCACTACATACTGTACAGCACCCTAAGGTGCCATATCAAACGGTGTAAAGATACGGAGGTGGGGGAGGTGTGCAAGTCATAGTGATGGCAAACGATCAAACATAGCATCCATCCTCACACCTCTCACTCAATGCATAAAGCGTACGATATTCACCACTTCGATTACCCAACATACCTTGCTACGATCACTTTGCCCCATGAAGTCATAAATGGCTTCACTGCGCTGATAACGTAGCCACTAATCCTTTGCTATGTCCACATGCCCCATGGAGTTGTTCACCCCATCTGCGCTGGCTCATAGCCTTACCAATCCTTTACTATGTCCACTTGCCCCATGGAGTTATTTACTCCATCTGCGCTGGCTCATAGTTACTATGTCCACTTGCCCTATGGAATTATTCACTCCATCTGCGCTGGCTCATAGTCTTGCTACCATCACCTTGCCCCTCACGTCATAATGACTCTACTGCACTGATAAGTAGCCCATCATCCATTTGCAGTGGTGAATCGAAGTTATGAACATCGACAACTCCTTAGCACACGTCCCGTAGTAAAGCCCAACCATGAAGTGAACTCATCGGTTCCCAACTGGATCCTGAGCTTTAACTTCCCATATTGGACTACCTATGCATCTCGGGTTATTGGTCAATACTGGGTCGGGTCGGGTTTCTCTTCAAGCCATCGGTTCGGGTCAGATTCACTACGTTGCGTCGTCCATGGTCCTCCTCTGGTGCGGTTCGGTTCGGGTCCACTCCATCACGTCGGTTCGGGTCTCCTTCTGGTACGGGTCGGGTCGGGTATTTCTCCTCGGGTCGGGTCGGGTGCCATCCCCCTCCAGTTCGTGCTTCCGCTCCGATCCGCCTCCTCATCCTTCACGTGCTCCGATCCGATCCATCCTCCTCTATCCGCTCCGATCCCTCCTCCTTAATCCGATCCGATCCCAGTTCAGTTAGCGTGACCTTCCTTTTTGCCAATTTTCTCAAGTGTCAGGTTCCGATCCGATCGAATCCCTTGCCCAGTTCAACATATTCGATCCGAGCCTCCCATATCCGATCCGATCCGATCCTGCACTGTTTTCTGAAACTTTTCCAGCAAGTGTTTACGCCATTCGACGACGTTTTCGACCATTCTAACTATTGAAATCAATCACAAAGCATTTAATACAGTCATAGCAACATGCATAATCAACTACAAATATCAAAACATCAATATGATAGGTTAAAGTGGATCAAACATACCCCAAAACCCCATATTTTCCCTTAAGCATGTTGAGTTGAAACTAATGATAGGATTAGTAAAACATAACCAAATTAACCCAAATTCATATCAGAGGTCTAAAACATCATTTAGGAATTTATGAACATTTTTCCCGAATTTATTAGTGTATAAATTCACTAATTAACACTAATTACCCTTAATTAGCCATAATTAGTGCAAAACTATGCAAATCACTCACCTTAGCCACAAATAAACTAAGATCTGAAATAAATCTCTGATTTGATGCAAATCCCAATGCTAAACAGCAGCTCCAATGTTGATTTGGTGTAGATCTTCCTTGATTAGAGGTTGCTAAGCTTAATCCTTGACCAAAAGATGATTTGGAGGTGATTTAGAGGTTGGAGGCCATTTATAGGGTTCCTTGGTGATAAGTGGAGGCTAGAAAACTGAAATTGAATGATTCTCTAACTCATTTCAGCCTCCCCATAACCCTAATCCCGAAATGGGTTATGGGCCTACTCACTAATCACCCTATTTGGCCCGGTTAAGCAGTTTTTCACATTCCAAACATTAATTCAGCCATATCTCCCAAACGGTAAGTCCGTTTGACTATCATGACCACTCTACGGAAATGTAAACCATCAAACGAATCTAATGGAAGTGGTTTCAGGTCAAAATTCCTTTCCAATCAAAAGTTATTGCCAAAACAAGATCAACTAGGGGCAAAACAGTCATTTAAAAATCGGGAAAAATCATGAACATGGGAAATGACTCTAATAGATGCTTCCCAAAGGTACACGACCATACGACTTCATTTGTGAAAGAAATAAATATTCTACGATCCTCCGATGCGTAGAATGCGGGTCGTTACACTCTTCCCCCCCTAAAAAATTTCGCCCCGAAATTCCTTAACCAAAATACACAAAGGGTCCCGCATGCCTATTAACCATAAAATAACAATCAAACATGCAAAATGAGCAAGATAAGTCTATCCTAGCATGCGGAATAACTAAATTACGAAGTAGATCTTACCAGGCAAAGAGTTCTGGATACGCCTCCCTAATGCTCTCCTATGTCTCCCAAGTACAGTCACTCTCGTCCTCACCCCACTGAACCTTGACTAGCCTCACCGCCTTCCTTCGAAGTTGTTTCGTATCGTGCCCCACAATACGAATCGGCTTGCGGTTCCCAACCGCCTCGGGTTCTACTTCGAAGTCCTCTAACTGATCAGGTGAAATAGTCACATTTGAGTCGTGAACGAACTTCTTTAGTTGGGAAACATGAAATACATTGTGAACTCCCGCCATCTTCTCTGGTAAGCCAACTCTATACGCCAAATTCCCGACTAATTCAAGAACAGGGAATGGGCCAACAAATCTTGGTGCCAACTTGCCTCTCCTGCCAAATCGTATCACGCTCTTCAACGAAGAAATCTTGACAAACACCAAGTCACCAACGGAGAATTTTAATTCTCTTCTCCTCTTATCAACATAACTCTTCTGCCTATCTTGGGCAGCTTTCATTCGTTGTTGAATGATCTTAATCTTATCCGAAGTTTCTCTCACCACATCTGGTCCAAGCATAAACTTCTCACCAGTCTCTATCCAACATGATGGTGAGTTGCACGGTCTTCTGTACAAAGCTTCATATGGAGCCATACCAATACTGGATTGGTAACTATTATTATATGCAAACTCTACTAGATGCAAATGGTCATCCCATGATCCACCAAAATCCAATATACAAGCTCTCAAAAGATCTTCCAATATACGATTCACCCTCTCCGTCTGACCGTCGGTCTGAGGATGATATGCGGTACTGAGATGTAATCCTGACCCTAGAGCCTCTTGTAAGCTCTTCCAAAACCCACTAGTGAACAACGGGTCTCGGTCACTCATAATGCTTTTAGGTACTCCATGAAATCTCACTACCCACTTCATATACAATTCTGCCAACTTGGCTGCCGTTCTGGTCGATTTGACTGGTATAAATCTTGCGCTCTTAGTCAATCGATCCACAATTACCCAAATGCTATCGTATCCCAACCTAGTCCTCGGTAAGCCATCGGTGAAATCCATCAAGACTTGCTCCCATTTCCATTCGGGAATTTCTAATGGTTGCAACAAACCACTAGGCTTCCTTTGCTCGGCTTTAACTAGCTGGCAATTCATGCATTTGGATATAAACTTCCCAACGTCTCTTTTCATCCCTTCCCAGTAGTAAGTCTGCTTCATATCTCGATACATCTTATTACCACCGGGGTGTATAGTCAGTTTTGAGTGATGACATTCTCTAAGCACTTCATCTCTCAAACCATTTACGTTGGGTACAACTAGTCTTCCCTTCTTTCGAAGCCATCCATCTCGATCAAGCCCATACACATTCATCTCCTCACCGTCGATGCCCATCTCTAACTTGGATATGATTTCCAATAGATTAGGATCGTCCCTCTGGCTAGAACCAATCCGCTCTATCAAAGTGGGTCTGATCGCCAAACTAGCTAGCATGACTGGATCTAATTCGCACTTTGGTCTGAAATCAAACCCCGCGATATACTCCAGTTGCTTCCATTCAAGAAACATTGCCCCTAAACTGGCATGTCTCCTACTCAAGGCATCGGCTACCGCATTACCTTTCCCAGGTGTATATGCGATATCAAAATCATACGAAGCCAAGAACTCTAACCATCTTTGCTGACGGAGATTCAGATCTTTCTGGGAGAAGAGATACTTTAACGATTTATGATCGGTAAACAACTCAAATCGTTATCCCAAGAGATAATGTCTCCACATTTTCAATGCGAACACAAACGCTGCTAGTTCCAAATCATGGGTAGGATACTTCTTCTCATGTGGCTTTAGCTGTCGACTAGCATAAGCTACAACTCTACCTCCTTGCATCAATACAACACCCAGTCCGGTACCATAAGCATCCGTGTATACCGTCATCTCTTCATTCCCTTTAGGAATGACTAACACTGGCGCACGCGTCAACCTTTCCTTTAGACTCATGAATGCCTCTTCCACACTTCGTCCCAGACGAAGGACTGATTTTCTTAGTCAATTGAGTCAACGGTGCTGCTATCTTGGAGAAGTCCTGGATAAACTTACGATAATATCCAGCTAACCCCAAGAAACTTCTTACATCTGTTGCATTCTTGGGCGTAGGCCAATCCTGTACCGTAGCCACCTTCGCAGGGTCCACGGCAATACCATTCTCTGAAACAACATGACCCAAGAATCTCACTTCCCTTCTCCAAAAATGACACTTAGAGAATTTCGCTTTTAATTGGTGTTTCCTCAACACCTCCATCACTATCCTCAATTGTCCTTTGTGTTCCTCCTCTGTCCTTGAATAAACAAGGATATCATCCACGAACACAAGAACAAACATGTTCAACTGATCTCTGAATACTCGATTCATAAGATCCACAAAATAGGCTGGTGCATTGGTCAACCCAAATGGCATGACCAAACCACTCATAAAATCCAGACGGCGTCCTAAATGCCGTTTTCGGAACACTCTCATCTGCTACTCGAAGCTGATGAAATCCTGTCGCGAGGTCCAACTGGGAGAACACTCTTGCTCCTTCCAGCTGATCAAACAAATCATCTATCCGCGGTAGAGGATACTTATTCTTCCTCGTTACCTTATTCAACTCGCGATAGTCCACACACAAACAAAGGGAACCATCTGCCTTAGTGGCAAACACAACTGGTGCTCCCCACTCGGAGACACTCCTTCTAATAAATCCCTTCTTCAAAAGATTGCTGACTTGCACCCCGAGCTCTTGCTGCCCCCTTGGTGCCATACGACGAAGTGGCATCACTATAGGTCTGGCATCTTTCACTAAATCAATACGGAACTCAATCTCTCGGTGTGGTGGAAGTCCGGTCACCTCCTCGAAGACGTCCAGATACTGGCCAACCACGGGCACATCTGACAACTCATCCTGCGGGATGTCGAGGGAATTTACAAAATTAGCCATAACCCCATCACTAGGTAGACTTACAAACACTACCCTCTTCCCATCATCCGCCCTCACTGTCACCAAAAAGCCCTCACAGTCAACCACCACCCCGTATCTTTGGAGCCAATTGACTCCCAATATAATGCCATACCCAGTAAAGCCCAAAACAAAGCAATCACAAAAAAACATACATCCACGACTCGATAAGACCAAATTCCTGCAAATCATACTAAGGCTAGTCGAACCACCAATCGGGTTCGTCACAACCAATGGTCTATCGACTATCTCGGGTTCCAATCCCATCCTATCTACCAGGTCACTAGATATGAAGGAATGGGAAGCCCCAGTATCAAACAAAACTCGAACTGGTACATCATAAATAGAAAGCATACCTTGAATAACAACATTCTTTCCTTTCTCCGCTGCAGTCGGGGCATTCGACGAAGAAGGAACAGCATCAATAGCATATGCTTTCACAATCTGCTTCTCCTTAAGAGGTTGCGGACACTTGTACTTGAAATGTCCCACTTGACCACAGTTGAAGCACTTCTTATCTGCTGGCTTGGCCCGACAATCTTTAGCATAATGGCCCTTCTTACCACAGCTGAAGCACTCAACATCCTTCTTGCTCTTTTTCTGGCCACCCTTAGATTTGTCCTGCTTCCTCTTATTCTGAGATTTATTCTTGCCTCCACCACCTGCTTGCGGCTTTGGCCCTTCTGCGGATGCAGCCTCAGTCTTTGACTTAGGGTAAAGACTCTCTGATCTCAAAGATTTCTCCACAATTGATTCAAAAGTCTCATCAATGTGGTTGATAAGCCTTTCCCCCAAGTATCCATCCAAACCAGTAATGAACTTCTCATTCTTCTTCTCAGGAGTATCGATAAGAGATAGTCCATACTTCGACAAAGTGTCTAACTCAGCAATATAGTCAGAGACTGCCCTACCACTCTGCTTGAGTTCCAAGAACCTCTGAAACAACACTGACTTCTGGGCAGCTGGTATGAACTTCTCGCTAAAGCGAGCCTTGAACTGATCCCACGTAACGTGATCTTCTGGAGTAGCTGTTCTAATGGCATTCCACCAATTCATTGCTCGCCCTTGCAGCTGACGAGACGCTAGCCTTCTCTTCATCGCATCTTCAAGACCCAAGTCATCGAAGATACGGTCACAGCTATCCATCCAGTCTTGGACATTTGTGGCCGACTTCGTCCCGTGGAACGGCTTCCCACCAAGGTTAGTGTAATCCTTGCACAACTTGGCGAAATCGACCCTAGGCGCCTGCACTACTGGGCCAACACCAACTCCGGGATTGGGAACTGCCCCTTGCACTTCTCTAAGCATGTCTCTCATTAGGTTAGTAAACATTGCCCTCATGTCAGCGGCATTCCCCTGGTTGGTCCCTCTACCATCACCCCTCGTGTCTCAGCTCATCGTCAATCTGAAAAAGGGAAACGATTAACGACCCCATAGTGGTGCTAGTGCAGTGCGACTTCATTCTTATACTACTAATAGTATATACATATATAGCTTTTGAAAACCAAAGTAATCACAAATACGCGCTCTTATATACGTACTATCTCTCCCTGGTGTCTTTCCCCAGGTTAACTACGCAACCTAGAGCTCTGATACCAAGTGTTACGACCCGCCCCGCACCAACCGACATTTACTCCAAAAGCGCGCTATACACATGTCCAGTTAGCACGGAACGGGTCGTCGGAAGGGAAAAGGAAGAAGGAAATGAATATACAAAGAACCTGTAGAATGTCTCACAGCGCATAGAACAAAATATAATAATAACATACTTGACATAAAACAGGAGAGACAGTGCATTAGCTAAAAACCATAACTAAGCATCATAGCAGTGGAAATTCAAAATATAGCTTATTACAACTTTTCAAACTGTCTCAAAGCAAAAGTAAGATAAAGGAGGTACACTACTAATGCCCAAGTAGCGACCACCAACGACACAGGGAGAATGTATACATATATATATCGTACGTGGAAGCCTCCTGCCCGCCTCCGAATCAGCTACTCGCGCACCACCAGCTAACCTGTCTCTAGTCTGCTCGTGTGAGCACCCAGAGTAATAAGAGGAGACATAAAACTCTGGGTCAGACATAAAGCCAGGTATGAGCGATAAGCATCTAAAGTGAACAATAACAGGTAGACTAAAACATACCTGAACCTACAACCAAAGAGTTAGCACTACATACTGTACAGCACCCTAAGGTGCCATATCAAACGGTGTAAAGATACGGAGGTGGGGGAGGTGTGCACGTCATAGTGATGGCAAACGATCAAACATAGCATCCATCCTCACATCTCTCACTCAATTCATAAAGCGTATGATATTCACCACTTCGATTACCCAACATACCTTGCTACGATCACTTTGCCCCATGAAGTCATAAATGGCTTCACTGCACTGATAACGTAGCCACTAATCCTTTGCTATGTCCACTTGCCCCATGTAGTTGTTCACCCCATCTGCGCTGGCTCATAGCCTTACAAATCCTTTACTATGTCCACTTGCCCCATGGAGTTATTCACCCCATCTGAGCTGGCTCATAGTTACTATGTCCACTTGCCCCATGGAATTATTCACTCCATCTGCGCTGGCTCATAGTCTTGCTACCATCACCTTGCCCCTCGAGTCATAATGACTCTACTGCACTGATAAGTAGCCCATCATCCATTTTTAGTGGTGAATTGAAGTTATGAACATCGACAACTCCTTAGCACACGTCCCGCAGCAAAGCCCAACCATGAAGTGAACTCATCGGTTCCCAACTGGATCCTGAGCTCTAACTTCCCATATTTGATTACCTTTGCATCTCGGGTTATTGGTCAATACTGGGTCGGGTCGGGTTTCTCTTCAAGCCATCGGTTCGGGTCGGATTCACTACGTTGCGTCGTCCATGGTCCTCCTATGGTGCGGTTCGGTTCGGGTCCACTCTATCACGTCGGTTCGGGTTTCCTTCTAGTACGGGTCGGGTCGGGTATTTCTCCTCGGGTCGGGTCGGGTGCCATCCCCCTCCAGTTCGTGCTTCCGCTCCGATCCGCCTCTTCATCCTTCACGTGCTCCGATCCGATTCATCCTCCTCTATCCGCTCCAATCCCTCCTCCTTAATCCGATCCGATCCCAGTTCAGTTAGCGTGGCCTTCCTTTTTGCCAATTTTCTCAAGTGTCAGGTTCCGATCCGATCGAATCCCTTGCCCAGTTCAACATATCCGATCCGAGCCCCCCATATCCGATCCGATCCGATCCTATCTGTTTTCTGAAACTTTTGCAGCAAGTGTTTACGCCATTCGACGACGTTTTCGACCATTCTAACTTTTGAAATCAATCACAAAGCATTTCATACAGTCATGGTAACATGCATAATCAACTACAAATATCAAAACATCAATATGATAGGTTAAAGTGGATCAAACATACCCCAAAACCCCATATTTTCCCTTAAGCATGTTGAGGTGAAACTAATGATAGGATTAGTAATACTTAACCTAATTAACCCAAATTCATATCAGAAGTCTAAAACATCATTTAGGAATTTATGAACATTTTTCCCGAATTTATTAGTGTATAAATTCACTAATTAACACTAATTACCCTTAATTAGCCATAATTAGTGCAAAACTATGCAAATCACTCACCTTAGCCACAAATAAACTAAGATCTGAAATAAATCTCTGATTTGATGCAAATCCCAATGCTAAACAGGAAGTCCAATGTTGATTTGGTGTAGATCTTCCTTGATTAGAGGTTGCTAAGCTTAATCCTTGACCAAAAGATGATTTGGAGGTGATTTAGACGTTGGAGGCCATTTTTAGGGTTCCTTGGTGATAAGTGGAGGCTAGAAAACTGAAATGGAATGATTCTCTAACTCATTTCAGCCTCCCCATAACCCTAATCCCGAAATGGGTCATGGGCTTACTCACTAATCACCCTATTTGGCCCGGTTAAGCAGTTTTTCACCTTCCAAACCTTAATTCAGCCATATCTCCCAAAGATTAAGTCCGTTTGACTATTATGACCACTCTGCGGAAAGGTAAACCATCAAACGAATCTAATGGAAGTGGTTTCAGGTCAAAATTCCTTTCCGATCAAAAGTTATGGCCAAAACAAGATCATCTAGGGGCAAAACAGTCATTTAAAAATCGGGAAAAATCATGAACATGGGAAAGGACTCTAATAGATGCTTCCCAAAGTTACACGACCATACGACTTCATATGTGAAAGAAATAAATTTTCTACGATCCTCCGATGCGTAAAATGCGGGTCGTTACACCCTGTTAATTTTTTTTCATTTGTTCCTCAATGAGGAAACCAAAGCTTCACCAATAATAAAGATGGCCGCTTCTTTGTAAAGATCGTTCGCGGTTAAATTCATTTAAAATCGAGATGGCCGCAACCTTTTTGGTATCCTTGTTCCACTGTAAAAAATCAAAGCCAGTCATTGATTCTTTCATTCAAAATATCACACCCCTTCCTTCCTCATTCGCAAATCAATTTCCAAGCTTCAGCTCGAAGAAAGAAATAACAAATGTCGCTCCCTCATTCAGCTTTAAATCAATTCGCTTTCGGTAAAATACATATATGAATTCATTTCAAACAAATTTGAGTTTGAATGCCTATTTTTAGCATCGCGCTTTTCTAATATTCGGGTTTGAACCCGTGATCCAAGGATTCGATTTGAGGCCGTGGGTGGTTGGTGATTTAGGTGTCTCGAGTTCGTATGTTCTATGGTTTTTTAGGGGAATTAGGCAGTGCGAAATTGAGAATGGACCGTGTTGGATCTGGTGTTCGATGATGAGAAATGGAGGAGGTCCAACTGAAATTTGGGGTCTGAGGAGATGGGGTGAGGGCGGCGACTACATGGATGAACTAGGGTCCGAATTGGGTTAAAAACATGGGCACGATGGGTTTAATTCGAAGTTCGAGTTCAGCAAGCTATAAAACGAAGAACGCGGTAAGGACTGGAAGACCGTAATATTGGCTATCACCCTATAGATGAAGTCATGATTTTGGGGATTTGACAGTGGGTATTTGGTGGAGTTTAGCCTCTTTATTTTTTTGGGAAGTGGGGTAGAGTTCGAATTTTTGAGGAATGGAATGGAGTTGACAGTCAGTGAGGTTTAAAGTGATGTAGCAAGCAGCACTTCAGTAGTGGTTGTTGGTGACAACAAAAGGAATTACAATTGTCTGTATGGCGTTCAATGAAATACTGAAGAGGAATGGATTAGTAATTTAGGGCTATTTCGGTAAATTCGTTCGATGATTGTCAAGTTAGCTTCATGGTAGGAGCAGTAGCAAGGTATACATTTTATGAAATTTAGAAATACATAGATTAATTTTTTTATTTGTCAAGGTAATTTAATTATCAGTCAGTCATTAAATAAATTTGTATAATCGTAGGTATTGAATAGATTCAGTCGAGACGATGCGTAGCCGTGAAATTTGGAATTAAACAGGATATTCAACAATTAAAAATCAAGTGAGTAAACTCAGCCTCTGGTTCGATTATAATTCATTATAATCGAATTTTTGTTAATTACAAATATTTATGTGTAGTTTGTTGGTTGGTTGGTTGCATTGCTGTTTATTGATGTATTGTGGCTATGATATATATTAGTTATATTTAGGCTTGATGGTTGTGGCTATTATATATATTGGATATTTTCCGTAGTACCATTAGCGGGTGACCCTATCGCCCTATGATATATTGAGTGGATGACCTTCTATACCGCGATATCCTACCTTGAAGCAGGATATGTATTATTTACATTGTCTAAAATCCATGGATGCAGGGATAAGAAGTTGCAGGGATCCAACTAGATTCCTCAAATTTTATTTATTGTTGTTTACATATTTATATACGTGTGGTATGCTGAATTGAATTAATGGTTTGCGTATTTGGATGTTGAATATCCCTAGCCCTAGATATTTATATTTAAAAATATTATAAAAAGGGATTTCTAGATTTAAAAAGGAAAATTTATTTTTTGAAATAGAAATTGAATTTCGAATGAGTTAGTAAATATTAACTTGTTTCAGTAAATAAAACAAGTAATTGAATCTACAAACAATGTTTATAAATGGAAAGAAAATTATCATTTGATAATATTAAATTTTAAATTCAAGTACGAATTTAAAACGAAAAATTTATTTTTGCCGAAGTGGAAATTAGATTTCAAATGGAATTTGAACTAGAAACTTCTTTAAATATTTAAACAAGAAGTGAAATTTATAAATGATGTTTATAAATAAAAGTGATAAATTTTCATTGGGTAATTTATAAATTTAAATTCAAGCATGAATTTAAAAAGTGAATTTGGAATTGTTTCGAAAAAAGAATGATGAAATTTATTTTGATGTTTGAAATGTAAATTAGATTTAAATAAATCCATATCGATTTATGATTTGAATTCAACGACGTCGAACATAAAGAAATAAAATTTATTTCCAAAAGATATTAGAATTGTGCTAAATAGAAATTTAGAATTATAATATGAAAATAGATTCTATGCTTATATATGGGTTATAACACTGAAATATTTTAAATAGGAATCGAGTTTTAAATGGAATTTTATTATAAACAATGTTTATAAGTGTAATTGAGAAATTTCCATTGGATAAATTGGAAACATATTTGTCCAAATATAGGAAATGGCATTTAAAAATCATATTTTTAGATAAGATAGAAGAAGGGATTTTTAAGATAAGTAATGTCATTTTTTGTATTTACAAACCCTTATCCGCCTCAAGATAAGAACATTTTCAATTAAGCTCTGAGAGGAAAATAAAATACCCCAACTTGAACGACTTGACTATTATCAAGGGATGATATTGGTTTGTAATGGTAAAGAATGTTGAATTAATTAACTATTCCCATAAAAGCAATTTATAATTGTATTTTGATTATATCGAATTTTATAAATAATTTAACTCCAGATGGACTGGAATTGAATTTGAAATTTGAGTTTTGAATAAATTCATAGCCGAGTTATGAATGTGGAGATAAATAATCGACATGTTTGAGCAATCAAGATTGTTAAGTCAAATTTGGAGAACAAGATTGAATTATTTTAAAATATTGAAAATGGAGTTGAAATTTATTTAATAAACGAAGTTTAATTATTTATATTTAATTTAATTAAACGAACTTGCCACAGTGCGGTAGTTCGTAATTTGTCGTTTTGAACTTTAATCGAGTATAAAAAACTCAATATAAGTCGGACTTCGATGAAACAAGAAATGCCTTGACCTATTGAATGATAGTTTTCTAATGAAAGAGAAAAACCTTGATTTCGTCTTATAGATTTTGAGTTATGTCAAAATCAAATTTTCTGAAAAACAATGCTATAATTGTTTTTATACCATAATGGTTTATTGAAATAAATAAATGGTATTGAGTGAATAAAAATCCGAATTTCAATTAGTAAAATCCAGATTTGAGTTATGAAATAAATACGAACTCAAGCAAGTTAAATAAGATGATTTTTGATAGAAAAACCAAATTTTGAGTTATGGAATGATGTTAACTAAATGATAAAAGAAGTTACTTAATGGGATTTAAATGAAACTCGACGTGGGTTAAGTAAATTGGATTTGTAAATTAAATTTTGAAATCAAATATGAGGCTTGAGTTATAAATGAAATTCAAATTGTTTATAAGTGAATTCGAATATCTTTGAACACTATTGATTCAAACTATAAGTGAATGAAGCCGTTGAATTAGTTAAGGAATTAATTAGTGAGATTGGATGTAGTGAAATCAAAATAGTTGTATGGTTTTGAATTAAATAGAAGTGCAGGTGTACGTATATTAGACATGCATGGGATGAAGAGAATGAAAAATATATATTGAGTGCACGGCAAAACGACACATGTTTAAATTTTCATATGAGATTTTATGAGCCTATTGGGCAAGCCGCTTGGCTTTTTGATTTTCTTTTTGAATGGAAAGGGCCTAGAGAGGCGGTTTGTAGTTGTACCGATTGAGCCGTACAAAGGAGATGCTAGCGAAATTTTCTGGAAATTTAAGGAGTTTTAATATTTTAAAGAGATTTTGATAATTAGAAATCAATATATATAGAATTCGATAAGGAAACGAACGTATAAATGAAATATTAGAAAGGGCCTGCGATTGTTTGATGCTTACTCAATAATATTCCATTTGGAATTTTGTGTTGATGTTTGTTTTCCTTCGATTGTTAAATAACCGAGTAACGAAGTTTTTGACCATCGTCGTTAATATGGAGAGACCAGTTGGATTCATTATCTGAAAATCACTCCGTATTGGCGTAAGCATTGCGAACCAGTTGGATTCATTATCTGAAAACCACACCATATTGGCATAAGCATTGCGAATCAAATCAAAACGAAGATTATTGAAGACGGAGTGAAGTGAAAGGGCTTTTTCTGTTAATCCTAGGGAGAAATTGAAACACTCCACCCTCCATTAAGGTCACTCACAAGGGACTACCTTAACTTTGGTGGAGGTTTGTAAGTAAAAGTCACAGATAAAACACAAGACAGATATAAACACATGTATATAAGCAACAGAAACGAGCAGACTTTTATTTCATAAAATACTTGTTCATACAAAACATCTCCACAATTGTCCAATAACAACTTCCAAAAACATTACAACATCATTTCTGTCTAGGTTATTAAATAAAGAAGCATAAAACATGATTAAAACTACATAAATCCCCATGATTGTGTTCAACCGCCACAGCCCAGGAGAGAGAGTCCAAACCGTACATATAATATCTTGAAGCTTGCAAAGAGTCTGACTAAGCTGAGTTGTTTCCTCCCTGTGGACCGAGGCGGGGGGTGGGGAGGGGGGGACGGAAGAAAAGAAGACGAAAGAAAATAGGGTCAGACATAAAGCCTGGTAAGTCTAGTGACTCTTCAGTATGAGAATAAGAATAAGGGCATGATAAGTATAAACTGGAAATAAAAGAGTGTCAAAAACTGAGGCAAAGCAGTTTGAATCGAATATACTATCGCACCCCATACCATATCTCTGCACCTACTTTTATTGTCTTAACGGGCACCCCATGCTGGAGGTAAAGTAATCCCCTTTTCTAAAGATCGTCTCCTACTCGCATAATCATCTATGTCCTACGGCCCTCAGAGATTGTAGATACCTATGTTGGCCCCACCATGGGGTGTATCAAGTCCCATGGTGGCGACCCGACACAAAACTAGAAATGCATAGGTCATACTACTGGTGCCCCCAGTGCCCTGTTTGTTTGCTCCGAAGTGTGTGCACGCCCGCACTCCGTTAGAACTCACACTGTTGCACCCACCGCTGTCACTTTTGACCGCTTACAATCAGCCCAGTAATCGTGCCCCACCCTGCCTAGTTTCAGGGTACCATGATACCTAATTGGGTTACTGCTGAAATGGGTCCCCGTTACTAGGGTTTTCTAGTCAAACATGTTAAGTGGTTAAGCGTCTGTATTTACCTAACCCCACCCATCAATTTCATTAACATGTTGAATTGGTTAAGTGTTTTAGTTAACTTAACCCTACCATGCTGACAGTCTGTCCTTAGCTTTTTAAAGCATCGACCACTCACATTAGACAGGTATTGTTACGGTTACTGGATGTTCCAGTCGGTTCCGGGCAGATTTACACCATAACTCAGTCTAACCTCGGGTCCTTATTGGGCTTCATGCTTAACCACCCACATTGGATAGGTATTGTTGTGACTACTGGACAGCCGGGCGGGTCCGGGCAGGTTTACATCACAACTCAATCCAACCTCGTGTTAAGCATACTCGTATTTTCTAAATTTACATATTTGTCTTTATTACTTAATATATGTAAATTTAATTTAATGGCCCACTTTCCAAGTTTATCCTTTTTGGTATAAGAATTTATACCGTTTAAAATGCCACCAATTTTGGCATGTGACAAACATGCCAATTTTATATATTTTCTTATGTCATGTTTTACTAATATTCCCAACGTTACCCCGTTTAAACATTAGGCTAACAATCTTAGCCTAATTTTGGTTCGCATAGTTTTTAACATATAATATTAGGCTAAAAACTTAGCCTAATTTAGCGCACACAAAATTGACATAAGGGAACTCATAAACATGAACATGACATAGGTGTAAACTTGGCATTTTTGACAATGTGAACATCATCGGTGTGAACTTGCAAAATAGTCAACATGAAGGTGAACTTGCAACATAGCCTAAATCAACATATATGTGAACTTGCATTGAAATAGGTATCTAACCAAATAGGTGTCACATAAATTAGCACATGATTTTGATGTCATAAGCCTAAATTTGTTTTGGGTCTAGGCATAACATCGAGCATAACTAGCATATGGCAAGAATATGATAATTTCATAATTTTATGACAAGGGTGTGAACTAGATCCAATCATATGTCTAATTACAACATGAAACACATATTAAAGTGGATCTTGACATGGATCCAATTTTTGAACTTGCAGCTTTCTTACAAACATACTAGCATGTAAACATAATCGTTTAGGCATAAAGGTTCTAGCATATATATATACATGGAATCTTAATCACATACAACCTATACAATCACATAAACATATAGGTGTCGATTACAATGTGAACTATACAACTTGCATGTGAATCCATATATACAATAGGATCAATATCAACTCAACTATACCACAAACATCACAATACCACAATCATTTCAATACATAGATATGAATTAACATCGATGTTACATAATAACATAATTCCATTTTCAATTTACATCGAATCAAATCCAAACTTTTATTCACATCAGAAGAATCACTATACTTACAAAAAACGACGATCTTGTTTTCTAATTTTTGAATTCTGAATTTGAATTGCTTTCCTTTGGGTAGACTAACGTTGATTTGATTATTGTTTTAACTTTAATTTGGCTCGTCTCCAAGCTTTTCTACAAGTGGAGGCTCCTCCTAGTTTTCACTCGATAGCATGGCAGCTATGTGTCTAATTTCTTATGTGAATTTTGGTTAGGGTGTTGAGTTATATTTATAGAATTTCAGATTGATTTGAGCTGTCAGATGATCACAGACGAATCTAGACCATTCACTTCAAAAGGAACCAACCAAAATGCGACATGTCAGCCATAGTGACACAGCCAAGCCTCAAAAATCGACCAGAACCCGACCAGGCCAGCCAGGGACTGGGCAGGTCGACCCTATGGTCGACCTGGTCACCCAGGACGACCCTATGGTCGACCTGGTGCCTGGGCGGGAATTTTCCCGCCCGGTCCAGTTTGGGTCTGAATTCGAAATTTGAACTTCATTTTGATCTGTTTGAATTTTTAAATTGAGTTCTGAAACTTCTAGAGGTCATAACTCCTTCATACGGAGTCCGATTCACGCAAACTCGGATTCTATCTCAAGAAGAATTTCGAGACGAACGCAATGGCGTAACCTGTTTCCCTTAATTCTTACATCTAAAATTAATTATACTTTAATTTATTGTTAACAGAAAGTTCGGGGTGTTACATTCGGCCCTCCTTAAAGGATTTTGTCCTCGAAATCTTCGAGTCTAGGAGAACGTAAGTCCTAACATCCAATCATGCATCTACTCAAACATCAAACAAAGGCGTCCATTGTCGTTAAAAGACTTCTAATGCTTCATGATCATATGCACAGTGTGTGTACATGTTCCTATCTAATGCAAAAATTAGGCGGTCTACCGTTTCAGTTGACCTCCTTAATGCAAATCATGTAAGTGTCATGAATCCATTATGTATGCAAATTTTTCCCTATTCATAATTCTAAATGAGTGCGCAGCCATTCATATAAATGCAGCATCCATATGACAAAATATAAATTTTCAACCACATACAAATATGAATACATATATGCATATGTAGCATGAAGTGACTGAGCCGATCTAAAACCTAGATTGTGTGTGCATATGCATCCACGAGCAACCACTAGCAATCACTTGCAACCACTTGCAGCCATCAACTATAACATGTTTCGAATACATGTTTACATCCAAAGGGTTTCTACCTAAGGATAAAAAGATAAGACCGAGGAGATATAACTAAAAATATAGATACAAGCATGACTTAAGGAAAAAGAGAGATCAAAGATATACCCTCAAAAAGAAAAGGGTAGGCCGCGCATATTCTATCCTCAGTTTCCCAAGTCGCGTCTTCCTCGGCATCGCTCCACTGAACTTTGACGAGCTTGGCTTCGCGGTTGCGTAGCTTTTTCACTTCAGTTCCTACGATTCGAGTTGGAACTCTTCTTATAGTTTCTTCACGTTCCACTTCGGCTTCTTGTAGAATGCTTGGTTCCACCACTTCCGCAGATTCATGTAGACATTTCCGGGGATAAGAAGCATGAAAGACGTTGTGAATTCCGGCCAATCTTTCAGGCAGCTCTACTCTATAATCCATTTTCCCAATCTTCTCGATGATAGGGAACGACCCTACAAATCTTGGTGCTAGCTTTCCTGCGGATCCAAAGCGAACGACGTTCCTTAAAGGAGATACCTTAAGGAAAACCCTGTCCCCAACCTCAAACTCAAGGTCGGTCCTTCTTTTGTTGGCGTAAGATTTTTGTCTGTCTTGGGCTGTCTTCATTCTCCTTCGTATCAAGTCCACTTTCTCTGAAGTCTCTCGAATCATGTTCGGCCCAAGTATAAGTTTGTCAGTAGACTCCCACCAGCAAGTTGGTGATCGTCACGGTCTTCCATATAAAGCTTCGAAGGGCGCCATACCGATAGTGGCCTGGTAACTGTTGTTGTAGGCGAATTCCACTAAAGAAAGATGATCCTCCCATGTCCCTCCGAAGTCAAGAACGCATAGTCTCAAAAGATCTTCCAATACCCTATTCATCCTTTCTGTCTGGCCATCAGTTTGGAGGTGATAGGCCGTGCTCAAGCATAACTGTGTGCCTACAGCTTCATGCAGACTCCGCCAAAATTCGCTCGTAAAGATGGGATCTCTGTCACTCACTATACAGGAGGGTATTCCATGGAGTCGAACTATTTCCTTGAGATAAAGAGAAGCTAAAGACGAAGCAGTCCTTCTACTCTTGCTAGGTAAAAAGTGGGCAATTTTAGTAAGCCTGTCCACTATTACCTATATGCTAGTATTGCCTCTTCTTGACCTAGGCAACCCGTCAATGAAGTCCATTGAAATGCTATCCCACTTCCATTGCAGGACTTCTACAGGATGAAGCAGTCCTCCATGTTTCTTTTGTTCCGCCTTGACCTGTTGGCATGTCACACACCTAGAAACGAAATCTGCCACGTTCTTCTTCATGATGTCCCAATAGAAAACTCTCTTTACGTTCTTGTACAATTTGTCCCTGCCTGGGTGTATTGTCATCTTGGAATGATGTGCTTCCTCGAGAACCTTCTTTACCAATTCCCTTGCTTGAGGGACGCATAATCTTCCATCTCGCCTTAGCCAACCATTATCATCACTGGAGTACCTATTGAGGTGACTGGAAGTTTCACCCCTAATTAGCTTATCAATCACATCTACAAGCTGAGGGTCTTCACGTTGTGCTTCCCCTATTGATTCTAAAAGAGTGGGCCGTACTTTTAGAGATGCCAATAAACCAGGTATAAAATCAGAGGGGGGCCTAAAGTCGAAACTGGCTATATACTCCAAGCTTTGCCTTTCCACAAAGAGAGGGCTTAAGGTCATTTTCTTTCGGCTCAACGCGTCTGCTACTACGTTGCCTTTGCCAGGAATATAAGAAATTTCAAAATCATACGAGGCAAGGAATTCCATCCATCTTTGCTGCCTTAGGTTAAGATCTTTCTACGAGAAGAGATATTTCAAAGATTTATGGTCAGTATATAATTTGAACTTCTCACCTAGGAGATAATGGCGCCAAGACTTAAGCGCAAAGACGATGGCGGCCAACTCAAGATCGTGGGTTGGGTAGTTCTTTTCATGAACTCTTAGTTGTCTTCCACCATAAGCTACTACCCTCCCTTCTTGCATCAGAACGACGCCTAGTCCCGTACCACAAGCATCTGTATATACTGTGAACATCTTGCTTCCATCCGGCAAAGTCAGAACTGGGGCTGTTTTAAGAGCCCTTTTTAAGCGTTGGAAAGCAATGTCACAGTCTAAATCCCAAGCGAATGACAGATTCTTCTTTGTTAACCTTGTGAGTGGAGCTGAGATTTTCGCGAAATCCCTAATGAACTTTCAGTAAAAACCGGCTAGCCCAAGAAAGCTTCGGACTTCGGTTTCATTTCTTGGTGTCTTCCAATCTTGCACTGCCACCACTTTCGCGAGTCCACGTCTAACCCCTCTTTGGACACTATATGTCCTAGAAATCTTACTTCTTCTCTCCAAAAGTGGCATTTGGAGAATTTGGCTTTTAGCTGATGTGCACGGAGAGCATCCGTGATTTCTTTCAGATACCGAGCATGTTCTTCCTCATTCTTTGAGAAGATCAAAAATCATCTACGAAGACTACCATGAACTTATTGAGGAATTCTTTGAACACTCTGCTCATTAGGTCCACGAATTAAGCGGGTGCGTTTGTCAAACCGAAAGACATGACAAGCCACTCACAGAAACTGTCTGGGGTTCTGAACGCCGTTTTATCAATGCTATTTTCAGCTAGCTGATGGAACCTAGCAGCCAGATCAAGTTGGGAGAAGACCGACGCCCCTACAAGCTGATCAAACAAATCGTCTATTTTGGGAAGCGGGTGTATGTTCTTTTTAGTCAGCTTGTTTAGCTCCCTATAGTCCACACAAAGACGTAGTGAACCATCTGCTTTGGTGGCTAACACCACTGGAACACCCCATTCCGAGATACTTCTCCTTATAAACCCCTTCTCGAGAAGCTCCTTAACTTGCTTACTGAGCTCCTTTCTCTCCTTTGGAGCCATGTGTCTAATCGGTAGAGCTACAGGCTTTGCATTATCAACAAGATATATGCGGAAATCTATTTCCCGCTTCAGAGGTACGCCTTTCACCTCTTCAAAGACATCTGGATATTCCCGGACCACTCTAACCGACTGCAAATTCTCAACAAAAGCATCAAGCGACTCTAGATAACTAAGCGTAACAACATTCAAAGGATGACAAGAAATTTCTAGAGGGTTACCGAGCCGAGTCAAGAGTCTAACCACTCTTTTCTCACAATCCAGAATGGCACCGTTACTGGATAACCGGTCCAGGCCTAAAATCAGTCCATATACCGAGAAGCCCAAAACAAAGGCACTACATCTAAATTCAACACTTAGAATAGAGATTTTCAAATCCAAGCAAACCATCGACAAATAAGCCGAGCCCCCAATTGGATTCGAAACAACCAAGGCTTCTTCTACCATACTAGTGTCTAAGTGCAGAGATTCTACTAAAGAAGATGAAATAAAGGAGTGTGATGCACCAGAATCAAAGAGAGTGCGAACGGGATAATCATACAGATAAACTAAGCTTTCTACAGAAATATTTCTACCTCGTTCCTGTGGAGGTGCTGTCAGCGCGTGAACCTGTCTTCCTGAGGTGGATCCAGTCCTCTGTCCCTGCCCCTACTTCTTTGGGCAGTCCTTAGCCAAGTGTCCAGTCTCTCCATAATGGAAATAACCACCATTCATCTTCGCCTTCTTCTTTCTGCGCTCTTTTGCTATATGTCCCACAATGCCACAGAAATTGCACTTTCTCTTTTCATGGGTTTTGTTGTTCTTCCTGCCAATCTTAAAGTCTGTCTTCTTAGCCTGTAAACCTTCTTTCTTTTCTTGAGGCACTTCCACCTTTGCCTCCTTCTTGCATTTATCTTCCTCGTGTAGCAGTGCCATGTCCACCAAGCTTTCATAAGTTGCTCCCATGGGTATATGGGTCATTGCAAGGCTGTGCAAAGGCTCATTCAGACCTTTGACGAAGGAAGGGCCTTCTTGTGTTGGATGTTTACCAAATCCAGCCCAAATCTGGCCAGCCAATTAAACTGATTTACATACTCCTTGATTGTCATACTTCCTTGTTTAAGGGTTAGGAACTTCTCCATTTGCAGGCTCCTTTCATCTTGGGAGAGGAATTTCATCTCAAACTGCATCCTAAAATCTTCCCGAGTTTCCACTGGCCTCTCAGCATGAGTAACTTCCCACCAATAGGAAGCTTCATCCTTAAGCAACCACACTGCTAGCTGTATCTTTTGCCTGTCGTCAACTTCGAAGATGACGAACAAGTCCTAGGTCTCCTTCAGCCAGTTCCTTGCTACTACGAAGGATTCAGTTCCATAAAAGTCCTTTCTACCCATAGCTTTGAAATCTCTACATATCTTAGCGAAAGTATTTCCACGAGGAGGAGGAGGTGGAGGAACCGTTGCCACTGTTGGAGAAGGAATGTCTGTTGGGCCCGCACCATTGGCCCCAGCCTCTAGGTACATTTGGAACCAGCCAGGGATCGGTAATCCTTCGGGAAGGTTAAGATCTCCAGACATGCTGGAACAAAAAGGAAAGTACTCAAGACAAAGGATAGAGAGATAGTGCATATGGCCTTTGGGGAATTTATGCCTTTTGAAAACAAGACTTTTTCTTGAAAAGATGCTTCTTTAAACTTCTTTTGAAAATAGTTTCAAAAACTTTTATCTAGTCTGGTAAATCTATGCTCTGATACCAAGTGAAACACCCCACCATCCATTAATGTCACTAACAAGGGACTGCCTTAACTTTGGTGGAGGTTTGTAAGTAAAAGTCGTGGATAAAATATAAGACAGATATAAACACATGTATATAAGCAGCGGAAACGAACAGACTTTTATTTCATAAAATACTTGTCCATACAAAACATCTCCATAATTGTCTCATAACAACTTCCAAAAACATTACAACATCATTTCTGTCTTGGTTATTAAATAAAGAAGCATAAAACATGATTAAAACTGCATAAATCCCCATGATTATTTCCAACCGCCATAGCCAAGGAGAGAGAGTCCAAACCGTACATATAATATCTTGAAGCCTGCAAAGAGTCTGACTAAGCTGAGTTGTTTCCTCCCTGTGGACCTTGGGGGGGGGGATGGAAGAAAAGAAGGCAAAAGAAAATAGGGTCAGACATAAAGCCTAGTAAGTCTAGTGACTCTTCAGTATGAGAATAAGAATAAGGGCATGATAAGTATAAACTGGAAATAGGAGAGTGTCATAAACTAAGGCAAAGCAATTTGAATCGAATACACTATTGCACCCCATACCATATCTCTGCACCTACTTGTATTGTCTTAACTGGAACCCCATGCTGGAGGTAAAGTGATCCCCTTTTTCTAAAGATCGGCTCTTACTCGCATAATCATCTGTGTCTTACGGCCCCCAGAGATTGTAGATACCTATGATGGCCCCACCATGAGGTGTATCAAGTCCCATGGTGGCGACCCGAGACAAAACTAGAAATGCATAGGTTATACTACCGGTGCCCCCAGTGCCCTGTTTGTCTGCTCCGAAGTGTGTGCACGCCCGCACTCCGTTAGAACCCATACTGTTGCACCCACCGCCGTCGCTTTTGACCGCTTACAATCAACCCAGTAATCGTGCCCACCCTGCCTAGTTTCAGGGTACCATGATACCTAATTGGGTTACTGCTGAAATGGTCGCCGTTACTTGGGTTTTCTAGTCAAACATGTTAAGTGGTTAAGTGTCTGTATTTACCTAACCCCACCCATCATATTCATTAACACGTTGAATTGGTTAAGTGTTTTAGTTAACTTAAACCTACCATGCTGACAGTCTGTCCTTAGCTTTTTAAAGCACTGACCACTCACATTAGACAGGTATTGTTACGGTTACTGGATGTGCCGATTGGTTCGGGGCAGATTTACACCGTAATTCAGTCTGACCTCGGGTCCTTATTGGGCTTCATGCTTAACCACCCACATTGGATAGGTATTGTTGTGACTACTGGACAGTCGGGCGGGTCCGGGCAGGTTTACATCACAACTCAATCCAACCTCGTGTTAAGCATACTCGTATTTTCTAAATTTACATATTTTTCTTTATTACTTAATATATGTAAATTTAATGTTATGGCCCACTTTCCAAGTTCATCCTTTTTGGTATAAGAATTTATACCGTTTAAAATGCCACCAATTTTGGCATGTGACAAACATGCCAATTTCATATATTTTCTTATGTCAAGTTTTACTAATATTCCCAACGTTACCCCGTTTAAATCTTAGCCTAATTTTTGTTTGCATAGTTTTTAACATATAATATTAGGCTAAAAACTTAGCCTAATTTAGCGCACACAAAATTGACATAAGGGAACTCATAAACATGAACATGACATAGGTGTAAACTTGGCATTTTTGACAATGTGAACATCATCGGTGTGAACTTGCAAAATAGTGAACATGAAGATGAACTTGCAACATAGCTTAAATCAACATATATGTGAACTTGCATTGAAATAGGTATCTAACCAAATAGGTGTCACATAAATTAGCATATGATTTAGATGACATAAGCCTAAACTTGTTTTGGATCTAGGCATAACATTGAGCATAACTAGCATATGACAAGAATATGGTAATTTCATAATTTTATGACAAGGGTGTGAACTAGATCCAATCATATGTCTAATTACAACATGAAACACATATTAAAGTGGATCTTGACATGGATCCAATTTTTGAACTTGCAGCTTTCTTACAAACATACTAGCATGTAAACATAATCGTTTAGGCATAAAGGTTCTAGCATATATATATACATGGAATCTTAATCACATACAACCTATACAATCACATAAACATATAGGTGTTGATTACAATGTGAACTATACAACTTGCATGTGAATCCGTATGTACAATAGGATCAATATCAACTCAACTATACCACAAACATCACAATACCACAATCATTTCAATACATAGATGTGAATTAACATCGATGTTACATAATAACACAATTCCATTTTCAATTTACATTGAATCAAATCCAAACTTTTATTCACATCGGAAGAATCACTATACTTACAACAAACGACGATCTTGTTTTCTGATTTTTGAATTCTGAATTTGAATTGCTTTCCTTTGGGTAGACTAACATTGATTTTATTATTGTTTTAACTTTAATTTGGCTCGTCTCTAAGCTTTTCTACGAGTGGAGGCTCCTCCTAGTTTTCACTCGACAGCGTGGCGGCTACGTCTCTAATTTCTTATGTGAATTTAGGTTAGGGTGTTGAGTTATATTTATAGAATTTCTGATTGATTTGAGCCATCAGACGATCAAGGACGAATCTAGACCATTCAGTTTGAAAGGAGCCAACCAAAATGCGACATGTCAGCCCTAGTGACACAGCCAAGCCTCAGAAATCGACCAGAACCCGACCAGAACCCGACCAGTCCAGCTAGGGCCAAACCAAGTCGACCCCCGGGTCGACGCTATGGTCGACCTGGTCACCCAGGTCGACCCCGAGGTCGACCCTATGGTCGACCCCCAGGTCGACCATAGCCTGGGTGGGAATTTTCCCGACTAGTCCAGTTTGGGTCTGAATTCTAAATTTGAACTTCGTTTTGAACCGTTTGAATTTTTAAATTGAGTTCTGAAACTTCCGGATGTCATAACTCCTTCATACGGAGTCCGGTTCATGCAAACTCAGACTCTATCTCGAGCAGAATTCTGAGACTAACGCAATGGCGTAACCCGTTTCCGTTAATTCTTATATCTAGAATTTATTATACTTTAATTTATTATTAACAGAAAGTTCGGGGTGTTACAGAAATTGTCGAAAATGGTTAACGGAAATTGTGCCTTCACTTTCGTTTAGTCCCAGAATGGGTATATATGGACGGATGACTGATAGAGTATTTTCAAAGATCACCCCCATTGATTTTATGAATATACCAAGTTGGTGGGGAGAAGAAAACTTCATTTTATTTTAACACCCAGCATGTATTTGTACTCAATAAGTGATTTACCGATTTGACAACGTGACATTCAAAGTAAATGTAGTGTGTTGTTCTAAAAGGTAATCGTGACCTCAAGCCTCATCAGCCGAGAAATGACAAAAATCGGGTCGCATGGCTAGTTGGTTCATACCCAAGGAAGGTGTGTTATCACCCATTCTAGAGAAAATTCATTTGTTCTTCTCTCTTTCCTTATATTCGAGTAACGGTTGGATGGCCGACAACTGTGGGTGATAATACATTCTGTACACCCAAGCTGAATGAGTGACCAATCATGTTTAGCCTGGGTTGCAAGATGTTCTTGTTGAACCCCAGTGTATCGTCTCTAGAGCACACTAGTCGGAAGGTGGTCTCATACCTTGTCATAGTTGGAATCCAATCTCCAATAAGCGCTCTACGGTTTTTTTATTTTATACTATGTATATGGAGCGCGAGATGCAAGCATTCTACTAGATGGTAATTTATTTGATTATATATTATTATAATATCATCAAATTTTGATATCAAAATGTTTTGGTTATCGTAAGGTAAAAACCGTCCATAATTATGTATGGATCGGTCTTACGATTACCTTTTCTTCCAAAAGGTTTTTCCAAGTTAAACAATATGGTTGGAGTTTACTCACACCAGTCCCATGACTGACCCAGAGTTTATTTTTTTGTTTTTATCCTAATCTCTTGGGTGCCCAAATTTGTACGGCCAGTCAAGTGTTTCAGGCTTTTACAGATACATTTGGAGGAACTTGAAGTAGGAGGCTTCACCGTTAGTTATTTAGAGTTATTTCTGGTGTGATGTATATGTGTTATACTATGATATGGTATGTATATATATCAGATTTGTGTTTCAAAGTTACGATATATTATATTATATTTTGTTTGTTCCGCTGAGAGATTCTGATGTTCTCTTTGTTTCCACCTTTCTATCTATTTCTATTTCTTTTACCCTAATAACTCATAATTCTGTTTTATTTGAGTTGGACGTGTGTGGTATTTAGTCAACTTAGGTAGTTTAGATTTGTGGGCCTTTACATTTGGTATCAGAGCTTAGGTTGAGCGAACACCTAGGTTTTGGTGGGGGTTGACTCATTAGAGACAGGGTCAGTGGTACCCTAGAATGAGTTAATTGTATATATGAGAGACCGTATTTGTAAGTTGATACAAAAATTGTTTCATAATATGTACGCTTGTTTGTTGAGTGGTTTATGAATTCTGGTCGAATCGTAGGATGCCACGATGTCGATAGGAGTTTCCAAACTCTTGAACAGAATAGTTTGACATAATATTGTTTAATGTGGATAAATGAAATAATTTTACCTAAAATTATATTTTGATATAAAAGTGAATAATTTTATAAAATTATTTATATATGGATGAGTTGGTTGCTATTACGAGATTATAAAATTGAAATGGTTATATATAATCAAATAGAATTTGTATATGAATGATGTATACAAATGAGATCAACTAGAATTGGATTGAGACAACAATTTGGAATTTAAATCTCGGAAAGTTGGAAAATATTTTTCAAAGTGTATTAAAATAATATAGCCTTGTTTTGGAAGTGTTTAAAAATCATTTTGAATGGATTTTGAAAGTGATAAAGCATTGACTCACTTCAGTCACTAGAAAATAATTCCGATAATGAAGCGCGCCATCATCGGTGCTCAATTTCGAGTTTCTAAGTGATGAATTGCTACCATAATGAGATTTCCAATGGAAATTTATTTTAGAAAACAAGTTGTTTTGGAAAATTCGTATGTTTTGATTTTAAGATGGGAATATATATATATGTATTTATATTTATATGATTTCAAAAGAATTTGAAATAAATATCGGGTATTTGAATTTTGGAATTTGCGAACTTGATTGAAATGAATAAATTGATTTGGGATTAATTTGAAGTTTTATATAAATTCAATACAAGTGAAATATAAATAGAACGCATTTAAGTGGGTATGCAAAACACTTGGAGTTGAATTAAAATGGTATATAAATCGATAGTAATAAGTAATCGAGTATTGGAAACTTGTGGTTATGGACAAATTCATGCAACAACATGATTTGGTAGAAATTTATATGTTTTGCACTTGTTAGTAAATAAAATATATTGAATTGCATATACTTGAAACTTATGGGTTGAAATTAAGTAAGTACATATACATGGAGCTACCTGACTTGATTTTGGATATGTAAATTGCTTATACGTTAAGCGAATGCTCTTAATAAACGCATATGTAAGGTACACCCATGAAAAAATATTAAATTAGGATATATGAATTGTTTTTCGACCATATGGGTCAATGTATACTTTTTCATCTCTTTTAGTATATCGTAAAAGCTTTTCTATACAGGGGAGACTCTGCCAAAATTTAAGGAGTTAGATTTTTTTTCAAAAGTTTTGAATTTTTTTGTAAAGATAAAAGATTTGATTTTCAAATTGAACTTAATTTGAAGATTTTTGAATAGAAAATTAGAAACTAAATATTTTCATGAAAACTTAAAATACAATGGGACTTGAATTATAGAATATGAAATACTGAATTATAACAAAGTGGGTTTTTGAAAGGTTAACGGGTTTGTAACATTTTTTCCGCCTATGTAATTTCGAGGACGAAATTCTTTTAAAGGAGGAAGGAATGTAATGTCCAAGATTTTTATCCATTTAATATCGAACATTTAAATTGATTTTAAATGTTGAATTGGAATAATAAGTGAATTTTATATTGAATTTATCGATTTAATAATCAATATACGATTTAATTTCGAAGACATTGAATTATCGTAATACGAAACGATAATAATTGAATTTGTAGTTAAAACTGAATCAAAGTGATTCAGTCGATTAGTATAAATTCTATTTGAATATAAATGATAATAATTTATTATCGGGGGTTTATTTGTTTTCACATTATACCGCTTTAATATGGTTACTCTATATATATGATCGAATAAAATTTCGAAATCTGTTCCATTGAGTGTAGAATACCGAACAATGTTAGGAACATTAGTGGTTGCGTCTCGATTGGAGTTTAGGACCCCGAAATATATTATTGTAAAATTTAAATGGATAGGATCAAAATCAAATCAATTTCTCTTTGTATTAATTCAGCCGATCTACGTTGTTCCCTCGCGTAGACCTATATTTCCCCTTCGATGTTTATAAAACGCAATGAACCCTTGTTAATTTTTTTCATTTTGTTCCTCAATGAAGAAATCAAAGCTTCAAAAATAATAAAAATGGCCGCTTTCTTTGTAAATATCATTCGCAGTTAAATTCAATTAAAATCGAGATGGTCGCAACCTTTTTCTTATCTTGTTCCACTGTCAAAAATCAAAGCCAGCAGTTCATTCTTTCATTCAAAATATTGCACCCCTTCCATCCTCATTTGCAAATCATTTTCCAAGCTTCAGCTCGAAGGAAAAAATCAAATGTCTCTCCCTTGTTCAGCTTCAAATCAATTCGCTTCCGGTAAAATATATACGAATTCATTTCAAACAAATTCGCGTTTGAATGCCTAGTTTCGAGCATCGTGCTTTTCTCAGATCCAGGTTCGAACCCGTGATCCAAGGATTCGAGTTGAGGTTGTGGGTGGTGGGTGATTTAGGTGTTGCGAGTTCGAATGTTCTAGGGTTTTTCAGGGGAATCAGTTAGTGCAAATTTGAGAATGGACCGAGGTGGACCTGGAGTTCGACGATGGGAAATGGAGGAGGTTCATCTGATATTTGGGGTCTGAGGAGATGAGTGAGGGCGGCTACTGTATGGATGAACTAGGGTCCGAACTGGGTTAGAAACACGGGCACGATGGGTTTAATTCGATGTTCGACTTCAGGAAGCAGTAAAACGAAGAACACGGTAAGGACTGGAAGATCGCGATATTGGGTATCACCTTATAGATGAAGTCGTGATTTTAGGGATTAGACAGTGGGTATTTGGAGGAGTTTAGCCTCCGCATTGTTTTGGGAAGTGGGGTAGAGTTCGAATTTTTGAGGGACGGAATGGAGTAGACGATCAGTGAGGCTTTAAGTGATGTAGCAAGCAGTAGTTCAGTAGTGGTTGTTGGTGATAGTAAAAGGAATGGCAATTGTATATATGGCATTCGATGAGATACCAAAGAGGAACGGATTAGTAATTTAGGGCTACCGCGGAAAAATCATTCGATGATTGTTGAGTTAGCTTCGTGACAGAAGCAGTAGTAAGGTATACATTTTATGAAATTTAAAAAGGGAGCGGCTATAGGGACAAAAAATTGGTCATAAATTTATATACACAAAATCTGGACCATAAGTTTTGTTTGTCTTTATGTGTGAGGTGGAATGCAGGGGGATCTAGTGTTTCAGATTTTGTGTATGTAATTTTATTTCAACATTTTGTGTCCATTTAGACTTTCCCATTTAAAAATACATAAATTAATTGATTTATTTGTCAAGTTAATTTAATAATCGTTCAGTCGTTAAGTAAAGTTGAGTAATCTTAGGTATTGAATAGATTCAGTCGAGACAATGTGTAGATGTGAAATTTGGAATTAAAAAGGATATTCAGCAATTATAAATCAATCGAGTAAACTAACACCCTGTTTTGATTATAATTTATTATAATCAGATTTTTATTAAATACATATATTTATTTGTTGTTTGTTGGTTGGTTGGTTGCATTGTTGTTTATTGATGAATTGTGGCTATGATATATATTAGTTATATTTAGGCTTGGTGGTTGTGGCTATTATATATATATATATATATATATATATATATATATATATATATTGGATATTTCCTACAATACCATTAGCGAATGACCTTATCGCCCCACGATATATTGAGTGGATGACCTACTATATTGCGATATCCTGCCTTGAAATAGGATATGTATTATTTATGTTGTCTAACATCTGTGGATGCAGGGAAAATATGTTGGAGGGATCAAACTGGATTCCTCAAATTTTATTTATTGTTGTTTACACATTTATATATGTGTGGTCTGTTGAATTGAATTGACGGTTTGTGTATTTGGATGTTGAATATCACTGGCCCTAGATATTATATTTTAAAATATTATAAAAAGGGATTTTTAGATTTAAAAAGGAAAATTTATTTTTTGAAATAGATGTTGAATTTTCGAATGGGTAGAGCATATTAACTTGTTTCAGTAAATAAAAACAAGCAATTGAATTTATAAACAAAGTTTATATATGGAAAGAACAATTATCATTTGACAATATTAAATTTTAAATCCAAATATGAATTTAAAAGTAAAATTTTATTTTTGCCGAAGTGGAAATTAGATTTCAAATGGAATTTGCAGTAGAAACTTGTTTAAATATTTAAACAAGAAATGAAATTTATCAATGTCGTTTATAAATAAAGGTGAGGAATTTTCATAGGATAATTTATAAATTTAAATTCAAGTATGGATTTAAAATATGAATTTGGAATCGTTTCGAGAAGAAAACAATGAAATTTGTTCCAATGTTCAGAATGTAAACTAGATTGAAATAAACCATACAGATTTATGATTTGAATTCAGCGATGTTGAATTTATTAGAATAAAATTTATTTTCAAAAGATATTATAATTGTTCTAAATAGAAATTTAGAATTTTAATATGAAAATAAATTTTATGCTTATATATGGGTTATAATAATAAAATATTTTAAATGGGAATCGAGTTTTAAATGGAATTTTAAATGGAAGCTTGTTTAATTTAAAATAAGGAAGCTGATTTACAAAAATGTTTGTAAGTGTGATAGAGAAATTTTCATTGAATAAATTGGAAACAGAGTTGTCCAAATAGAGGATATGGTATTTAAAAATCATATTTTAAAATAAGATAGAAGTGGTAATTTTTATGATAAGTAATGTCTGTTTTTGTATTACAAACTCTTATCTGTCTCAAGATAAGAATGTTGTCGATCAAGGTCTGAGAGGTAAATAAAATACCCTAACTTGAACGACTTTACTATTATCAAGGGATGATATTAGTTTGTAATGGTAAAGGTTGTTGAATGAATTGATTATTTCCATAAAAGGAATTTATAATTGGAATTTGATTATATCGAATTTTTTAAATAATTTTACTCTAGGTGGGTTATAATTGAATATAGAATTTGAGTTTTGAACAAATTCATAGTCGAGTTATGAATGTGGAAATAAATAATCAACAAGTTTGAATAATCAGGATTGTTAAGCCAGATTTGGATAACGAGCTTGAATTATTATAAAATATTGAAAATGGAGCTAAAACTTATTTAATAAATGAAGTTTAAACCTTTATATTTAATTTAATGAAAACGAACTCGCCGTAGCGTTGTATTTTGTAATTTGACGTCTCAAACTATTTGAGTATATAAAACTCAATATAAGTCACGATGAAACAAGAAACGCCTGGACCTATTGATTAATAGTTTTCTAATGGAAGAGAAAAACCTTGATTTCGTCTTATAGATTTTGAGTTATGTCAAAATCATATTTTCATAAAACAACGCTATAATCGTTTTTAAACCACTGCGGTTTATTAAATAAAATAAAAGGATTTTGAGTGAATAAAAATCGAAATTTCCATTAGTAAAATACAGATTTGAGTTATAAAATAAACATGAAATCAAGCAAGTTGAATAAAGTTATTTTTGATAGAAAAATCAAATTCTGAATTATGGAATGATATTAACTAAATAATAAAAGAAGTTAGTTAATGGGGTTTTGAATGAAACTGGACGTGGGTTAAGTAAATTGGATTTGTAAATTAAAAATTTGAAATCAAGTATTAGTTATGAGTTATAAATAAAATTTGAATTGTTTATGAGTGAATTAAAATATGTGTGAACACTATTGACTAAAACTATAAGTGAATGAAGCGGTTGAATTAGTTAAAGAAGTATTAGTGGGATTGAATGTGGTGAAATCAAAATAGTTGTATTGTTTTGAAATAAATGGAAGTGTAAGTGTGCATATATTAGACAGGTACGGGATGAAGAGAATGAAGATTATATATTGAGTTCCCGACAAAAAGGTACATGTTTAAATTTCCATATGAGATTTTATGGGCCTATTGGACAAGCCGCTTTGCTTTTTGATTTTCTTTTTGAATAGAAAGGGCCTAGAGAGGCAATTTGTAGTTGTACCGATTAAGCCATAAAAAAGAGATGTTGGAGAAATTTTTTGGAAATTTAAGGAGTTAGAATATTTCTAAGAAATTTTGATAACTAGAAATCATTATATCGATATATATATATATATATATATACTTCGATAAGGAAACGAACGTATAATTGAAATATTAGAAAAGGGCAGTGATTGTTTAATGCTTAGTAAATCATGTTATAGTTGAAAATTTGTATGGATGTTTTTTTCCCTTCGATAGTTAAATAATCGACCATCGAAGTTTTCGACCATCGTTGTAAATACAAAGAGACCGGTTGGATTCATTGTGCGAAAACCACTCCGTGTTGACATAAGCATTGCGAATCAAATCAAGCTAAAGATTATCAAAGATGGAGTAAAGTGCAAAGGATTTTTTTGTTAATCCTAGATAGAAATTGCATAGGATGGATTAATGGAAATTGTGCCTTCACTTTCATTCAGTCCCAGAACAAACATATATGGCCGGATGTCTGACAAAGTATTTCCAATGATCACTCCCCATTGATTTTACGAGTATACCAAGTTGGTGGGGAGAAGACAACTTCTTTTTATTTTAACACCCATTGTATATTTGTACTAATCAATAAGTGATTTACGGATTTGACAATGTGACATTCAAAGTAAACATGGCGTGTTGTTCTAATAGGTAATTGTGACCTCAAGCCTCATCAGCTGGGAAATGATAAAAATCAGGTAGGTCTCATGGCTAGTTAGGTCAAACCCTAGCAAGGTGTATTATCACCCGATCTAGAGAAATTCATTAGTTCTTCTTTTGTTCCTATATTTTCGGGTAACGGTTGGGCGACCGACAACCGGGGGTGATAATACATTCGGTACACTCGAGCTGGATGAGTTACCGGTCATGTTTAGACTGGGTTGCAAGATGTTCTTGTTAAACCCCAGTGTATTCCCTCTAGAGTACAGTGATCGGATGGTGGTCCCATACCATGTCATAGTTGGTATCCAATCTCCAATAATCGCTCTGTGGTTTTTGATTTTATACTATATATATGGAGCGTGAGATGCAAGTGTTCTACTATATGGTTATTTATTTGATTAGACATTATTATAATATCATCGGATTTTGATATCAAAATGTTTTGGTTATCTAAGGTATAAACCGTCCGTATTTATGTGTGGATCGGTATTATGATTACCTTTTCTTTCAAAAGGTTTTCAAAGTTAAACAATATGGTTGGAGTTTACTCACACCAGTCCCATGACTGGCCTAGAGCTTATTTTGTTTGATTTTACCCTAAACTCTTGGGTGCTCAAATTTGTACGGCCAGTCAAGTGTTTCAGGATTTTAAAGATACATTTGGAGGAGCTTGAAGCAGGAGGCTTCACCGTTAGTTATTTAGAGTTATTTCCGGCGTGATGTATATGTGTTGTACTATGATATGGTATGTATATACATCAGATTTGTATTCCAAAGTCATGATATATTATATTATATTATATTTTGTTCGTTCCGCTGAGAGATTCTGACGTTCTCCTCGTTTCAGTCTTCTATCTATTTCTATTTCTTTAACCCTAATGACTCGTAATTATGTGTTATCTGAGTTGGACGTGTGTGGTATTTAGTCAACTCAGGTAGTACAGAATTGCGGGCCGTTATGCGAAGGGGATTGTGCAACAACCTCTCTAGATGGAGGTGTAGAGGCAATGTCTTAGTTAACGATCGTCGATCTGCTCCGTTAGTCATAGAGGATCGGGTGCAATGCTTCATGGTAAAGTGTGATGTAGCGCTTCGCTAAAAAGAATTGTTTCTCGTTTATTGTTTGAACTTGAAATCGACAATCCAACGAATATAATGGTTAGGACAAAAAAGTCAGTTCATTTCAAAAAGTTTCCACCTACAGATTTATATAATATTCTATGATTTAGAGCATTTTAATACGATCGCAATATAAAAAACCATGTCTCAAATGGTTTTCAAGTCGTAGTTGAATCGGATAATAGTCGCAGTCATTAATCATAGAGCAGTTACAGAGTATGTAAATGAAAAGAGACACAGGGTTTATGGTCATTCGACAAGTCATGCTTATGCCCACTTGTTGCACTTTTTATTGTTTATATTGTACAATTACAAGTATAGTTCAATTCGATTGTAAGAATATAGAGAAAAGTTATTGAAATAAAGCTATTGCGATGTCCTTGCATAGCAGCTTCTAGAAGCCCTGAGAAGATCCAAAAAAATGGCCAAGTGATGTCCTATTTATAGATGTACTAGAGATTAAATAATCTAAAAAAAATATAGAAGGGATTACAAGATCACACGTTAACTGGGCCCCATAGAAATATGGATCTGATCCCTTGGTTGTAGGGATCAATACCGTTCCCCTATGAGGGATTGATATTTTCCATTCCATTTTTCCTAGAACAATTAGTATCCCACCTTTTGCATCCGAAGACTTGTATTGATCAAGTGATTTTAACTTAAACTCTGATGACGTTCCTGTGATTTTGAGTGATATGCATTGGTCCAGTTGGATCGATCATTTCTTAAACTTTGGCTATGATCCGAGTTTGATTATTTTGGATCCGAGCGTTTATGCTTGATCGTTTTTTTTAGGATCTGGCATGTTGATCTTTCCTTTTTAGCTTATATGCTCTGTTCTAGTCAATGATCGATCATAGGGCACTACTGAATTCATAAATCTAATTTTTAATTACCTTTCTTGCTACACACGTGGTCTTAAAAATCATAATTTCTAGAATGTATTTTTCACTTTTCTAAATTATATGCCCATTTTGGAAAAATATGCTCAAAACATTTAGACGCACATTCCGTTCAAAAATCATAACTTACAACAAAATTTGAAAATCAATTTTTTTTTCCAAAATATCAGAAAAAGGTTTCAAAAAATATTTTCCTAAAATTTGGGAAATTTTGGCCATTTTAGAAAATACTGGCCATAATTTAACATAGATGGAAGTCGACTATGTATAAATCATGCAAACCGAATTCGACTAAACTAACCCAAAAATTGACAATCTAAAAAAGTATCAGTCCCAAAAAATGTATAAAACAGTCCATAATACACAAATTTGTCCGTTTGGTTTCACCAAATTTATATGTCTAACAAGTTTCTCAATTCTAACCCAACTTTGCATTGCACACACGGTGGTTTAACTATCGTACCTAAGGTAGCACACTTCGTATAAACCAAGTTACTTGTACCTAGTACTTTTTTATATTTGAAGCCTGTAAACCGCACCACCACATAACCATTCCAAAACTACATTAACAAAGTGGCGAACCCTCATATCACTTAATACCTTACCTAAATATCAAAGAGGCAGGTTTTTTGAGTACTTACGACCTAACTTAGAATATAACATCTATGGCGGATCCATCGATCACTCAAGGACATGACACAAATATAACATAAGATGGATCTATCAATCACTTAATACCTTAACAGTTAGGTTCCTAACACATTATTATTTATTAGACGATACATGCTACCAAATCATCTAATCACTAATTAAGGCTTCCTTCATTGCGTATCCCAATCCTATAATGGAAACAGTGCATAATGAAGGTGATAGTTAGCCATCGTTTAGTACCCGTAAGGCAGATGACATCATGTCATTTACAACCTTACAAAAAGTAGACCACTTTATTACTATCTATCTGGCATTATTTGAGAAATATCTTAGCCAAATAATATTTCCCCTAGGATAGGCAGACCTTACTCATAAGGAATCACTTAACTAACCTAATCTCGATGTGGACTCTAACCCATCATTTATTACCCTTAGGGAAGCAGACCCTTCTAGGGCTCCCTGTTTTACATGTATATAAGCTATTTAGTACTCTAGTTGAAAAAATGTGAGTCCTATAATCACTTAATTACATATGAGGTTAATCTCATTGACTTCTTCCCGTACTCCTAAGAATAAATCTATAATAAAAAGGGCAAGTACTAATTACTTTTATTTCCAAATGCAGATCTAAATACTCAATACCTTAATGTCGCAGAAGGCTATCCAAACTCAATGATTTTTAGGTTTCTTATTGTTGTATATAACGGTGTTGTATACACAATTATACGATTTTTTTTATGATAACAATCAAATAAATATTATTTTAAATGTGTTTGTTATTGTACTGTTATAATTTTTATATTTAAATAGAATACGACTGTATAGAAATTCAAATATTCACACAGTATTTTATTTAAATATAATCTTTTATTTCAAACATTAAAATAGTACAAATTTATAACTCCAACTATTTGTACATTTTCTTAGTAATACATTTCAAATTCATTTCACATTCATTCCATGTTCACATTAGTCCCTTACTAGGAAACACTCATTCACTCAGTTTACATACATTCTTATACACATTCATTAACTGACACATATACACATTATAATCTTCTTGTCTTCTTTCTTCACAAGCTCACTGTCAGTCCAGTCATCTTCATGCTAACCTGTCACAAATAGAAACACACACATTATCTGGAAAAGAAATAATATTCTAAATTCTAGCGAACTATATTTTCATTTTAAAAATTTATTTGACTCAGAATTTCGGTGTGTTTCTCATCATTTTTCATGACTTGATTTGATATGTATATATTTCTAGTACCCAGTGATCAGCCTCAACACACTACACCAGTTTGCGGATCAGAGCCAGTTTATTCTGAATAGCCACAACACAGTGTAGAGGTCTACTGATATATATTCGAATAGACAAACATATATATATAGAAATATATATGTATATACACACACACATACCTATATATATATACACACACACACATACGTGTATATATACATATATGTATACATACAGGTCAACATCATGTCTGCATGGTGCATTTCAAACAAACAGCAAGGAGCAAGCTCAAATGGACATAGCATGGTTCAAAAACGAGTTGCATGTTCAATGACAAGTTATTACGACAAATTTACAAGGCAGCAGCAATGACAAGTGATCACAATGGTCAAGCTACATAAATGGTGTGAGAAAAGTCAATGATGCAACATTCATATAAAGAAAAACAGCAAGCATTGTTCAAGTGTGCATAATTGCAACGAGGAACCTAACATGGTGAAGCAACAAGAGTAGCAAGACAAGCCATGTAACACCCCGTAAATTCTATAACTGTTAAATTCACAAATTAAAGTATAATCAAATTCAAATCAAAGAACTAAGGGAAACGGGATACGCCATTGTGTTCCTCTCGGAAAAATACGCGAAATAGAGTCCGAGTTTTCGAAAAACGGATATCGTATGAAGAAGTTATGGACGAACGAAGTTAGGCGAAAAACCGAAAAAGGGTCAGAATGCACTGGCGCACTTGGGAAGTGAGCTAGAACAAAAATGAACTGGCGCACCTGTGAAGTGCGCCAGTACATTTTTGACCTGGCGCACCTGCCAAGTGCGCCCAGGTCAAAAATGACCTGCTGGCCAGGTCTGGTCTAGCCCTGGCTGGCCAGGTCGGTGTGTGGTCGAATTTCTGTGGTCTGCTTGGTCATTAGGGCTATGTGGCGGGTTTTTATTGGTCTCTCTATCTAATGAATGGCTACGATCTAACCTAGCAACATCAAGGGTCCTAATCAATTCCTAACCACTATATAAACAACCCTAGACTAAACCCTAATCTATTCATTCAAAATAAGATTATAGCCGCCATGTTGCTGAGGAACGACAAAGAGTAGCCGCCGACTAGAGAGAGTTAGGAAGAAAGTTCTAAGCCAAAAGCAATTCAAAGCTAATCAATTCAACAAAGGAATCGTGTCTCTTAATTAGAGAATTCACCGCAACCATTGTAAGTAGAGTATTACTTTGGTATGAATAAACAATTGTGTTGATGTGTATGCTTGAATTGTGGCAGTAAAAGTAATTCATACTTATGCGTTCTTATCAAT
Organism: Allium sativum; assembly: GCA_030737875.1. Classification (NCBI taxonomy): domain Eukaryota; kingdom Viridiplantae; phylum Streptophyta; class Magnoliopsida; order Asparagales; family Amaryllidaceae; genus Allium; species Allium sativum. Next base: position 782,071,865 of record CM060921.1, read on the forward strand.
TTGTATACGTTTGGATATTCTTGAATTATGTTATTCATGTTATAAAGAACTACATGCGGTAGTTCTATGCAAATATACGTTTGGAATATTGCGCAAATTATATAATCTATGTTGAAGCTACATGTATGTAGTTGAGTGAGATTCATGCAAGTTTGGGGCTTTGTTATTATGCCATCATGATGTATAGTTTTATGCATAAATCTTTTTGCAAGTAATTGAAACAAGTTTGGTTGTTATAGTTCATATGAAACTATGTTGGAATTTTGACACCATAATCCATGTATTTGCAAAACTTATGAATATGACTAGGCTATGAATGATATTTGGCATAATTGAAATCTATGATTAAGTCTATCTTGTTTAAAAGAATTATATGATGACATATGTGAGACATGGCTAGGTTAGACTCAAAAATCCCTTTGTGCAAGTTTTAAAGCAAACACCATGTTTAGGAATATTTATGCATAAGTATGTTTATACCATCGTTATGTGATTAGACTTAAACCATGATTAAGTTGAACTATGTATCCCCTTTGTAAACATGTACAAACCTTATGAACATGACATGTTTATGTTTATGCCATGAACAAAATTTAACTTTACTTATGCCATGCTTATGTTTGACATTATGACGTGTTTATGCTAAAAGTATTTATGTCATGCTTATGTTTGACATTATGCTATGCTTATGACATGCTTATGTTTGACATTATGCCTAAATAAGAATATAGGTTCATGTTGTAGTTAAACCTATGCAAGTTCACATGCTTTGATTCATGTCACCTATGTTACCACTATGCAAGTACACCAATTTCTATTTTGTATTTCCAACGTCGTATTGCAAGTTCATGCGCTCACCTTCCCCCTCTTTGTGTATACGCCATAAGCCTCCCCTTTCGCATGGCTAAATTGGGCTTTATAAGGCTAAGCCCAATATATATGAACGGACGTGTAAAACGGGGGAAAATAACGTTGGGTTAAAATTAATTAATGAATGAAAATATAAAATAGAAGGGCCCAAATTCAAGTATGGGTTGGGCCCGTGATTGGTGTAATCCTTACACCATTAACCTAATAATGGGCCGCAAATATTTACATATAAACAAAGAAGAATGACAAGATATGTAAATGTAGAAAATACGATGTGTTTAACCCGAGGTTGGATTGAGTTGTGATGTAAACCTGCCCGGAACCGCCCGGCTGTCCAGTAGTCACAACAATACCTATCCAATGTGGGAGGTTAAACATGGAGCCCAGCAAGGACCCGAGGTTAGACTGAGTTGTGGCGTAAGACTGCCCGGAACCAACCGGCAACAGGCAACCACAACAATACCTGTCTAATGTGAGAGGTCCGGGCCTTAATAAGACAATTAAGGCTGAGTCAGGATTGATAGGATTAAGTGAACTAAAGACTTAATCAAAATGGAACATGCTAAACTAAACGGACTGGTGGGGTTAGGTTAGGAAACACTTAACCAACTTAGCATGTTGGCTAGAGATAGAAAACCTAGTAACGGGGGACCCTTTTCAGCAGTAACCCTAAAAGGTGTATCAGGATACCCTGAAACTAGGCAGGGTGGGGCACGATTACTGGGCTGATTGTAAGAGGTCAAAGCGACGGCGGTGGTGTAGCAGTGTAGGTTCTAACGGAGTGCGGGCGTGCACACACTCCGGAGCAGAAAAATAAGGCACTGGACACCAGTAGCATACCTGTGCACTCTAAGGTTGTGTCGGGTTGCCACTATGGGACTTGATACACCCCATGGTGGGACCAGCATAGGTAACTACAGACATCGGGGGCCGTAAGACACATGTAACTATGCGTGTAGGAGCCGATCATCATAGAATGGATCACATCACCCTGATTATGGGTGCCGGTTGGAAACTAGTTTATATGGGTTCAGAGATTAACATGGGGTACGATAGTATATTCGACCCTAGACAACTTAACCAAGTTGATAGTGCATGCCCACTTCTTGTTATTACTTATCATACCCAGTTCTTTATTCATAGACAAAGTAGTACTAGACTTACTCAGGCTTTATGTCTGACTCTATTTTTCTTTCGTCTTCTTTCTTCCGTTTCCCCCCCCCCCCCAGGTCCTCAGGGAGGGAACGCAGCAGCTTGACCAGCCCCAACATCCAGCTTGAAGAAGAGAAATGTATTGCTTGGACTTTCCTGTTTTGAACTATGGCTTTGGACAATCCACTATGGGGCTTTTGAAGTTTACTTATGTTTTATTTATGCTTCTTTAAATAATATACTCAAGACAGATTATGGAAATGTTATGTTATGTTTTTGAAAGGATGTAAGACAATCATGGTGATATTTTGTAACACGTATTTGACTTTATGAAATAAAGTTTGTTTTTCTTCCGCTGTTTAGAAATATGTGTTCTTATATCTGTCTTGTATATCTGTGACTTGTACTTATAAACCTCCACCAAAATTAGGGCATTCCCTTTGAGAGTGACCCTAACGGAGGTGGGGTGTTTCACTTGGTATCAGAGCATAGGTTTACCAGATAAGATAAAAAGTTTTGAAAAAAATTATTTTCAAAAAGGAAATTTAAAGAAGCATTTTTAAAAGAAAAATATTATTTTAAAAAGGCAAAGTCCACTCCCCAAAGCCATAAGTACTATCTCTTATCCTTCGTTTTGAATCTATCCTTTTTGTTTCAGCATGTCCCAAGATCTTAACTTGCCTGAAGGGGTGCCAATACCTGGTTGGTTTAGACGGTTCTTAGAAGCAAGAGCCACTCAGCCAGGTCCTACCGTTCCTCCTCACCCAGCTGAAGGAAACCATCCAGCTGCGGCAGCACCTTTTCCTCCACCTCCTCCTCGGGGAAACACATTCGCTAAGATATGTAAAGATTTTAAAGCTATGGAGGAAGGGATTTCCATGGAACTGAGTCCTTCGTAGCAGCTAGGAATTGGCTGAAAGAAACTGAAGACTTATTCATCATCTTTGAAGTAGAGGATAGACAGAAAGTACAACTGGCGGTGTGGCTATTGAAGGGTGAGGCTTCCTACTGGTGGGAAGTCACTAATGCTGAAAGACCAGTGGAGACATGAGAGGACTTTAGGGCAAGGTTTGAGACAAAATTTCTCTCAGATGCGGAAAGAAGTTTGCAGTTGGAAAAATTCTTATTTCTTAAACAAGGGGACAAGACAGTCAGAGAATATGTGAATCAGTTCGATGAGCTGGCTAGGTTTGGGCTTGACCTAGTCAATACCCCGCACAAGAAGGCTCTCCGTTTTGTCAAAGGGTTAAATGAGCCATTACACAGTTTGGCCATGACCCATATACCCATGGGAGCCACGTATGAAAGATTGGTGCAAATGGCATTGCTGAATGAGGAGGATAAGGGCAAGAAGGAGACAAAGGCAGAAAGCTCTCAAGGGAAGAAAGAGGGTTTGCAGCCTAAGAAGGCGGACTTTAAGAAAGGCAGAAAAGGCAACAGAGAGAAGAGGAAGTGCAATTTCTGTGGCAAAGTGGGGCACTTAGTAAAGGACTGCCGGAAAAAGAAGGCCAAGGAGAATGGTGGGTGCTTTTCATGCGGTCAGACAGGCCACAGGGCTAAGGACTGCCCAAAGAAACGAGGACAGGGGCAGGGCGCTGGATCCACCCCAGGGGCACAGGTTCATGTGCTAGAAGCGCCACCATTGCAGCAGCGAGGTACCAATACTTCTGTAGAAAGTGTAGTTTATCTTTATGATCACCCCGTTCGCACTTTATTTGATTCCGGCGCATCACACTCATTTATCTCGTCTGCTTTAGTAGAATCTCTACACCTAAAAACTAGTATGGTAGAGGACCCCTTAATTGTTTCAAACCCAATTGGGGGCCCAGCTCATTTGTCTATGATCTGTGTGGGATTGAAAATTTCTATTCTAAGTGTTGAATTTCAATGTAGTGCCTTTGTTTTGGGCTTTTCGGGGTATGGTTTGATTTTGGGTATGGATTGGCTATCCCGTAATGGGGCCATCCTTGATTGTGAAAAAAGGGTTGTTAGGCTCCTAACCCAGCTCGGTAATACTTTGGAAATTTCTTGTAATCCCTCGTATGCGGTTATGCTTAGTTATCTTGAATCGCTAGATGCCTCTGTTGAAAACTTGCAATCAGTTAGAGTGGTCCGGGAATATCCGGATGTCTTTGAAGAGGTGAAGGGCTTGCCTCCGAAGCGGGAAATAGACTTCCGCATATATCTTGTAGATAATGCAAAGCCCGTTGCGTTGCCCGTTAGACATATGGCTCCACGAGAAAGGAAAGAGCTCAGTAAACAGATTAAAGAGCTTCTAGAAAAGGGGTTCATTAGGAGGAGCATTTCAGAATGGGGCGCTCCAGTGGTGTTCGCTACAAAGGCGGATGGTTCACTCCGTCTATGTGTTGACTATAGGGAGCTCAACAAGCTAACGAAAAAGAATAGGCATCCTCTCCCTAGAATTGACGATTTATTTGACCAGCTTGTAGGAGCGTCTGTTTACTCCCAACTCGATTTAGCAACCGGTTTTCATCAGCTAAGGGTGGCTGAAGATAGCATCGATAAAACGGCGTTCAGAACCCCAGACGGTTTCTTTGAATGGCTTGGCATGCCTTTCGGCTTGACAAATGCACCTGCTTACTTCATGGACCTAATGAGTAGGGTATTTAGAGATTTCCTCAACAAATTCGTAGTGGTCTTCGTAGATGATATCCTTATCTTCTCAAAGAGTGAAGAGGAACATGCTCAACACTTAAGGGCAATCATGGAAACTTTGCGAGTCCATCAACTAAAAGCCAAATTCTCCAAATGCCACTTTTGGAGAGAAGAGGTGAGGTTCCTTGGGCACATAGTATCCAAACAAGGGTTAGCGGTGGACCCTGCGAAGGTAGTGGCGATACAGGATTGGAAGACACCAAGGAATGCAACTGAGGTCCGAAGCTTTCTAGGACTAGCAGGTTTCTATCGAAAATTTATAAGGGATTTTGCGAAAATCTCAGCTCCGCTCACGAAATTGACCAAGAAGAATCTAGTGTTCAATTGGGATTTGGATTGCGAATTTGCTTTCCAACGACTGAAAAGGGCCCTTACAACAGCCCCAGTTTTGACGCTGCCAGATGGGAGCAAGATGTTCACTGTTTATACGGATGCATGTGGGACAGGGCTAGGCGCCGTCTTAATGCAATAAGGAAGGGTAGTAGCTTATGGCGGGAGGCAGTTGAAAATGCACGAAAAGAACTACCCAACCCACGATCTTGAGTTAGCCGCCATCGTCTTTGCACTCAAGTCTTGGCGACACTATCTCCTAGGTGAGAAGTTCGAACTTTACACTGACCATAAATCATTGAAATATCTTTTCTCGCAGAAAGATCTTAACTTGAGGCAACAAAGATGGATGGAGTTTCTTGCCTCGTACGATTTCGAAATTTCCTACACTCCGGGCAAAGGCAACGTAGTGGCAGACGCGTTGAGCCGAAAGAAATTGACCCTAAGCCCGTTGTTTGTTGAAAGACAAAGCCTAGAGTTTATAGCCAGCTTCGACTTTAGGCCTTCCTCCGATTTCGTACCAGGCTTGCTTGCATCTCTCGAAGCACGCCCAACTTTAGTAGATTCAGTAGGGGCAGCACAACGCGAAGACCCTCAGCTTGTGGAAACAATTGATAGGCTAATTAGGGGTGAGACTTCAAGTCACCTCAACCGATACTCCATCGACGATAAGGGTTTGCTAAGGCGAGACGGAAGACTATGCGTCCCACAAACAAAAGATTTAATAAAGAAGGTTCTCGAGGAAGCACATCACTCCAAGATGACGATACACCCAGGCGGGGATAAAATGTACAAAGACATAAAAAGGACTTTCTTTTGGAATGGCATGAAAAAGGACGTGACAGAATTCGTTTCTAAATGTATGGTGTGCCAACAGGTTAAGGCGGAACAGAAAAAGCCTGGTGGACTACTACATCCTCTGGAGGTCCCATAGTGGAAGTGGGATAGCATCTCAATGGACTTCATCGATGGGCTGCCTAGGTCTAGGAGAGGCAACACTAGCATTTGGGTAATAGTGGATAGGCTTACTAAAAGCGCCCACTTTTTACCTGTCAAAAGTAAGAGAACTGCCTCATCCCTAGCATCACTTTACCTCAAGGAAATTGTTCGACTCCATGGAATACCATCTAGCATTGTTAGTGACCGAGACCCCATCTTCACCAGTGAGTTTTGGCGGAGTCTGCAAGAAGCAGTAGGAACGCAGTTATGCTTGAGCACGGCCTATCATCCCCAAACCGACGGCCAAACAGAGAGAGTGAACAGAGTTCTGGAAGACCTCTTAAGGCTATGCGTCCTTGACTTCAGAAGGACATGGGAAGACCACCTTCCTTTGGTGGAATTTGCCTACAACAATAGCTATCAAGCAACCATAGGAATGGCGCCCTTCGAAGCTTTATATGGAAGACCGTGCCGATCGCCCACTTGTTGGTGGGAGTCCACGGATAAGCTTATACTTGGACCAGACATGATCCGAGGACTACAGAGAAAGTAGACTTAATACGAAGAAGGATGAAGACGGCCCAAGACAGACAAAAGTCCTACGCCGACAAGAGGAGGACCGACCTTGAATTCGAAGTTGGAGACAGAGTTTTTCTCAAGGTATCACCGCTAAGGAACATTGTTCGTTTTGGAACCACAGGAAAGCTAGCACCAAGATTCGTAGGGCCATTCCCTATTATCGAGAGGATTGGGAAAATGGCCTATAGATTAGAGCTACCCGAGAAGTTGGCTGGAGTCCACAACGTCTTTCACGTTTCACATCTCCGAAAATGTCTACATGAGTCTGCTGAAGTGGTAGAGCCAAATATACTCGAAGAGGCCGAAGTGGAGCGCGAAGCAACCATACGAAAAGTTCCAACCCGCATCTTAGGAACGGAAGTAAAGAAGCTACGCAACCGCGAAGTCAAGCTCGTCAAAGTTCAGTGGAGCGACGCCGAGGGAGACGCGACTTGGGAAACTGAAGCTAGAATCCGTACAGCCTACCCTTTTCTGTTCGAGGGTACATCCTTGATCTTTCTCTTTCCTTAAGTTGCGCTTTTATCTTTTTAGGTATATTTCCTCGACCGTATCTTTTAGGTAGAATCTTTTTGGATGAAAATATGTAATTGAAACATGTTATGGATGATGGTTGCAAGTGGTTGCAAGTGATTGCTAGTGGTTGCTCGTGGTTGCATATACACACACAATCTAGGTTTTAGATCGGCTCAGTCACTTCATATTGCATATGCATATATGTTTGCTTTCGTATGTGGTTGAACTATAATGTGTTGTCATGTGGATGTTGCATTTGTATTGAATGATTGTGCACTCATGTAGAATCAAGAATAGGAAAATTTGCATACATAATGGATTCATGGCACTTACATAATTCGCATTAAGGAGGTCAACTGAATCAGTAGACCGCCTGATTTTGCATTAGATAAGTTCATATACACACACTTCGCATATGATCATGAAGCATTAGAAATCTTTTAAGGACAATGGATGCTCGTGTTTGATGGATGAGTAGATGGATGATTGGATGTTAGGATATACATTCCTCCTAGCTTGAAGATTTCGGGGACGAAATCCTTTTAAGTGGGGGAGAATGTAACACCCCGTAAATTCTATAACTGTGAAATTCACAAATTAAAGTATAATCAAATTCAAATCAAAGAACTAAGGAAAACGGGATACGCCATTGCGTTCGTCTCGGAAAAATACGCGAAATAGAGTCCGAGTTTTCGAAAAACGGATATCGTATGAAGAAGTTATGGACGAACGAAGTTAGGCGAAAAACAGAAAAAGGGTCAGAATGCACTGGCGCACTTGGGAAGTGCGCCAGAACAAAAATGAACTGGCGCACCTGTGAAGTGCGCCAGTACATTTTTGACCTGGCGCACCTGCCAAGTGCGCCCAGGTCAAAAATGACCTGCTGGCCAGGTCTGGTCTAGCCCTGGCTGGCCAGGTCGGTGTGTGGTCGAATTTCTGTGGTCTGCTTGGTCATTAGGGCTAGGTGGCGGGTTTTTATTGGTCTCTCTATCTAATGAATGGCTACGATCTAACCTAGCAACATCAAGGGTCCTAATCAATTCCTAACCTCTATATAAACAACCCTAGACTAAACCCTAATCTATTCATTCAAAATAAGATTATAGCCGCCATGTTGCTGAGGAACGACAAAGAGTAGCCGCCGACTAGAGAGAGTTAGGAAGAAAGTTCTAAGCCAAAAGCAATTCAAAGCTAATCAATTCAACAAAGGAATCGTGTCTCTTAATTAGAGAATTCACCGCAACCATTGTAAGTAGAGTATTACTTTGGTATGAATAAACAATTGTGTTGATGTGTATGCTTGAATTGTGGCAGTAAAAGTAATTCATACTTATGCGTTCTTATCAATTTGTATACGTTTGGATATTCTTGAATTATGTTATTCATGTTATAAAGAACTACATGCGGTAGTTCTATGCAAATATACGTTTGGAATATTGCGCAAATTATATAATCTATGTTGAAGCTACATGTATGTAGTTGAGTGAGATTCATGCAAGTTTGGGGCTTTGTTATTATGCCATCATGATGTATAGTTTTATGCATAAATCTTTTTGCAAGTAATTGAAACAAGTTTGGTTGTTATAGTTCATATGAAACTATGTTGGAATTTTGACACCATAATCCATGTATTTGCAAAACTTATGAATATGACTAGGCTATGAATGATATTTGGCATAATTGAAATCTATGATTAAGTCTATCTTGTTTAAAAGAATTATATGATGACATATGTGAGACATGGCTAGGTTAGACTCAAAAATCCCTTTGTGCAAGTTTTAAAGCAAACACCATGTTTAGGAATATTTATGCATAAGTATGTTTATACCATCGTTATGTGATTAGACTTAAACCATGATTAAGTTGAACTATGTATCCCCTTTGTAAACATGTAGAAACCTTATGAACATGACATGTTTATGTTTATGCCATGAACAAAATTTAACTTTACTTATGCCATGCTTATGTTTGACATTATGACGTGTTTATGCTAAAAGTATTTATGTCATGCTTATGTTTGACATTATGCTATGCTTATGACATGCTTATGTTTGACATTATGCCTAAATAAGAATATAGGTTCATGTTGTAGTTAAACCTATGCAAGTTCACATGCTTTGATTCATGTCACCTATGTTACCACTATGCAAGTACACCAATTTCTATTTTGTATTTCCAACGTCGTATTGCAAGTTCATGCGCTCACCTTCCCCCTCTTTGTGTATACGCCATAAGCCTCCCCTTTCGCATGGCTAAATTGGGCTTTATAAGGCTAAGCCCAATATATATGAACGGACGTGTAAAACGGGGGAAAATAACGTTGGGTTAAAATTAATTAATGAATGAAAATATAAAATAGAAGGGCCCAAATTCAAGTATGGGTTGGGCCCGTGATTGGTGTAATCCTTACACCATTAACCTAATAATGGGCCGCAAATATTTACATATAAACAAAGAAGAATGACAAGATATGTAAATGTAGAAAATACGATGTGTTTAACCCGAGGTTGGATTGAGTTGTGATGTAAACCTGCCCGGAACCGCCCGGCTGTCCAGTAGTCACAACAATACCTATCCAATGTGGGAGGTTAAACATGGAGCCCAGCAAGGACCCGAGGTTAGACTGAGTTGTGGCGTAAGACTGCCCGGAACCAACCGGCAACAGGCAACCACAACAATACCTGTCTAATGTGAGAGGTCCGGGCCTTAATAAGACAATTAAGGCTGAGTCAGGATTGATAGGATTAAGTGAACTAAAGACTTAATCAAAATGGAACATGCTAAACTAAACGGACTGGTGGGGTTAGGTTAGGAAACACTTAACCAACTTAGCATGTTGGCTAGAGATAGAAAACCTAGTAACGGGGGACCCTTTTCAGCAGTAACCCTAAAAGGTGTATCAGGATACCCTGAAACTAGGCAGGGTGGGGCACGATTACTGGGCTGATTGTAAGAGGTCAAAGCGACGGCGGTGGTGTAGCAGTGTAGGTTTTAACGGAGTGCGGGCGTGCACACACTCCGGAGCAGAAAAATAAGGCACTGGACACCAGTAGCATACCTGTGCACTCTAAGGTTGTGTCGGGTTGCCACTATGGGACTTGATACACCCCATGGTGGGACCAGCATAGGTAACTACAGACATCGGGGGCCGTAAGACACATGTAACTATGCGAGTAGGAGCCGATCATCATAGAATGGATCACATCACCCTGATTATGGGTGCCAGTTGGAAACTAGTTTATATGGGTTCAGAGATTAACATGGGGTACGATAGTATATTCGACCCTAGACAACTTAACCAAGTTGATAGTGCATGCCCACTTCTTGTTATTACTTATCATACCCAGTTCTTTATTCATAGACAAAGTAGTACTAGACTTACTCAGGCTTTATGTCTGACTCTATTTTTCTTTCGTCTTCTTTCTTCCGTTTCCCCCCCCCCCCCCAGGTCCTCAGGGAGGGAACGCAGCAGCTTGACCAGCCCCAACATCCAGCTTGAAGAAGAGAAATGTATTGCTTGGACTTTCCTGTTTTGAACTATGGCTTTGGACAATCCACTATGGGGCTTTTGCAGTTTACTTATGTTTTATTTATGCTTCTTTAAATAATATACTCAAGACAGATTATGGAAATGTTATGTTATGTTTTTGAAAGGATGTAAGACAATCATGGTGATATTTTGTAACACGTATTTGACTTTATGAAATAAAGTTTGTTGTTCTTCCGCCGTTTACAAATATGTGTTCTTATATCTGTCTTGTATATCTGTGACTTGTACTTATAAACCTCCACCAAAATTAGGGCATTCCCTTTGAGAGTGACCCTAACGGAGGTGGGGTGTTTCAAGCCAAGTTCATCTCGGCTCAAACACATGCAGGAAGGTCATCATGCCAAGACAGAGGTGCCATGATACAAGTGCAACAATAAGGTTCAAATACAAACTGGTGACACAATGGTGCAACATTAAAATACCAACTCATACAAGGCAAGTCATCATGCATTGGAAACATGAGTGCACAAGAACAAAACGTCAAAGCGATTGAGATAGTGGTGAGACAAGTACAAGCAGCTCAGGAACAAACTGGATACACAACTCACAAGTATGGTACATGGTTAAACAACATATACAATGATTCATATACATGGTTCTACACAGCAAAGAAGTGGTGAAAATGGCAAATACGTATGTGTAGTACAGTATTCAGAGTGCAAGACAAGGTCAAACAAATCAGTTTGTGTTCAAGTCCATACACCGTAGTTCATATTCAAGTCAGTATGGAACTTCAAGTCAACATGCAAGTTTAAGATCAATGTATACATGCTTCTATACATGGGTGAGCAAGTAAATTGGTAAATGGGTTTCAACAATTAACAATTTTTGTTGAGAAAGAAGTTTTTTCAGAAACATTTTTTGGCAAGTGTACAAAAATTACCAGTTATCAATTCATTTTTGGGCAAAGAACTGTTCATTTATTTCCAGGTTTTCATACAATCACAAGGGGATACAAAAACAATTTTCATTATTTCCAAAAATTGTGATTTCGAATATTCGGGCAATTAAGATTCAATCATGAAACATATTGATACGTTTCCAGAAACCAACAGTGAGGATTTTATGGCAAGAAACAATTGTTATCCGTTTCCAAATTTCAACTCGACAAGCATGGACGTAGAAAAATGAAGTGAAGTAAAAGGAGGATTTTTGGAAGTAAATCAATGTTTAACAAAAACAGTTTTTTCCTTTTCAAGAATATTTAGCAAGCATTAAATTGTCTCCGGAAATCTCACTGTGTATTTGGGGAAAGGTTTTAATCGGTTCAAAATCGTCTGCAAACATTTTCATTAAATGAATAAGTTCAAATATATTTCCAGAATTGCCACACTTAATCAAAGCCGAGAGTTTTTAATTTCAAAGGGGAAATTTACTTTTTTAAGACTTATCAAAAATTTCTTCAAGTATTCATGGCAAGAATCATTGCAGATTTTATTTAAGGAAAAAATCGAATGGGACAAATTTCAGAAAAGGCAAGAAATTTTGTTTTCCAGAATTCATGAATACACGCAAGCTATTTAAGCCGAGCAAATCCATTTCAATCAAAGATTTCAAAAGGGGAACTCACCCAACAAATCAGGGCAAATATCAGCCAAATCACATGTTGAAATCATAGAACTAAAGGATTTGAAATCCTATTTAACACCATATACATAACTGGCATGAGAAGTATCAAAAAACAGAACCCACAATTTCAATGTGCAACTATCAATTAAAATCAGAAGTTACTCACTTGATTTTCAATCGAGTACTTTCCCGAATTGTTGGAAAGAAGGAGCATGCACAAAGCAATCAAGAACCGAATATCATCTGTTTCAAAGACAAAAGGATTCAATCATTCAAGCATCGATCGATTTGGGGAAGATTCAGTGAAACCCTTGCAAATTTCTCCAACCGTCATTTTTCAAGAAAGAATGATTTCAAGAATAACAGTGGACACAAATAAATGGGTCGGCTTACTTTCATTTTGGCTTAGCCAAGTCTAAAGTGATAAAGGAGATTTAAGTTTCACTTTTTAGCTAGGTTTTTGGTTTTATTTCATATTATTTTTTAATTCTTCTATAAATCGTCTAAACAGTTTCTAGGTCTGTAAAATCTAGGGGTTTCAGTTAGGGGTTAACTGACATTTGCTAGAGTCCGTAAAATCTAGGGTTTATGTGTTACGGGTTTGTAATACGGGAAAATCTGGTCGAAGGAATATCGGTCAGTCCCGAGTTTTGAGCGTAGGGTTAGTACAGGAGCAGGGAGTGCGAGTTTACATGGTCTTGTAAGCGGGATCTGTTCTATCACCTAGTAGAAACCTTAGGAATGCAGCAGCAAGCAGGGTTTTGCCAAAACTGGGTATCTCTGTGTGTTATTTCCTTTCTGCTTTTTATTTCTGCTGCATTCTGTGATCTATTTATGATTTAATATCCCGTCTGATTTTTAACTCAACAAAAAACAGTGATAAACCCTATTGTCCCCCCTCTTGGGTTGATTTAGATCCAACAAGTGGTATCAGAGCAGGTTATTTCATTAACTCTAGAGTAACGGGTCATCCTAGTTGTCAGTCCCCTAAGAGACTGTCCAGTCATATTCCATCTATTTTTAGTGATACATATTTTTTAAATTGGAAATTAGATATGGAGTTATATTTAAAATCTATTGATATTAAATGTTGGGATACTGTTATTAATGGGTATGATATGGTCAGCAGGAATGGTATTGGATTTAATTCTCGTGTTATTCACATTTTGTATTCTTATATTGATGATGTCCAATATAACCTTATCTCTCATTGCTTGACTGCGCAGGAAATCTAGAATACTCTCAATACAAAGTATGGACAATTTAACAACAACAACTCAAAAATTCAAAATGATCAACTCAGATTCAGATCTATGCTCGAAAGAAGAAACAAATGAAAATTCATGTAGATCAGACGATGAAGACTCAACAGACAATGGGACTGAAAACTTCTCATATGAAGATTTGGTTTATATGTGTACTGATTTAACAAAAATCATTGATAAACTCCATCGTAAAAACAAATCTTTAAAATCTAAAAATCACGAGTTGAATAGCAAAATTAACTGTTTGGAATCAGAATTTACAAATGTCATAAAATTAGATAATTTTGATTGTGAAAATTGTTTGAAATTGAAAACTGATCTCGTTCATCTCAATAAAAACATTCAAAAGCTTGAAGAAGAAATTCTTATTTTAAAACATAACAAGATTGAGTTAAAAGGTACAAACAATTCTTTGCAAACAGAATTTAATAATTTTAAGGTCTTCAAAAATTGCAAACATGAAATTGTTGCAAAAGAAGGCTTGTTGAAAAGTGATTTGATTTTAAATGAGCTTGAAAAAGAGATTGAAAATTTCAAGAAACTTGAATTTGAGAAACATATTAAATTTGAATCTGAAATCTTTGAGTCCAAGACCAAAATTAAACAACTTGAAAACGAAAATTTGTTTTTGAAACAAAATGATACTGAAAGGAGAAAGATCAACATTAACCGTTGTTCAAATCTGATAAAAGAAAATTCTGATCTTAAATCCAAAATTCAACGATTAGAATCAACTTCGGGTAAATTTTCTAACGGTGAAAAATCTTTAAATATGATGTTGAAGAACCGATTTTCTTCTGAAAATAAGCATGGTCTTGGTTTTGGGAAAAATGATGTTTTTGTAAAACGAAATTCTAATGATTTGAAAAATCCTTCAAACTGCTTTGAAAAGAATCGATTTGAAAATTTGAACTCTGATAATCTCAAAGGATTTTTGAATCACAAATGTAATGTGAATTTGTTTGATAACAGTCTATCTAATCCATTTTGGACCCCAAAAAGAAACAAAGTGGTTTGATATAAATTCAAGCAGATTTGGGTCCCTAAAGGACTTTGGTAAATTCTGATGGATTGTTATATAAACAGATCTGGGTATCAAAGCATAAGAAAACAATTGAGAGTGGTTTTACAAATTTTGTTAGACCACTTGATTCTATAAATCATTAGGTACCGATGGAGGCTGAGGAACTGTTGTGCAAAAGAATTTTGATATCAAGCTGGTTTATACTTCTGTATCATTTACAGTGCCTCCGGCCAGGATTTGTTGAGTTAGAGATCCATTTGCTTACATCGATTTTAGGTATAATCTCTAAGCTCATCTTTGTAAATATTTTGTTTCTTTTGTTTATTCCTTCTTCTACCCCGTCTATTTTTTGCTTGATTTGTCACTGTCATATCATTGTAACTTCTTTTGGACTTCCTTGAACTTCCAATTGTAGAATTCATATTTTCTGGAAATTCACTTCATTTGTATAAAACTCTAATGTTTTAATCATCTCCAGATCTTGAATTTAAATTTGTAAGTATCTGCAATTATTTTGATGTTTATTTTCTGATTTCTGAATTCATAACAGTGTTGATGTATTCTTGTCATATCCTGAACACAATTAATTCGAATTCTAAATTTTTGAAGATCTGAAAGTTTTGTTGAATTTCACACACCTTTGCTGTTTTGAGTCTCTTCTAATTCATTTTGAAAAGCTTGAAATATTACACTCATTACAACACTCTGTTATTTATCAGTTGTGATAATTTAAGAAATTTTCAGATTGGCTTGAATATTTTAAATTGTCTTGAATCAGTGATACATCTCGAAATTCATCTTTATTCATGATTATTATGGTTGAAATTAGTTTTGTTTGAAATCATCTGAAATTCTTGATATTTTGAGTATCACACACCACTTAAATTTGAAATTATCAATCTTGTGTGAATAATTCATTATATCTCAAACTTGACCTTGATTCAAGTGATTACAAATAAATTATTTTTAATTTTTTGGATCATGAATACCTCTCATACTTGATGTAAATGATTTAAAATTTCTCTTATACTTGTCAGAGATAATTTTGAAAATTCTTTGAAAAAATGGTCTTAAATCTTCTATTATTTCATGGTTATTTGATTTAAATATTTGTTTTTTTTAAATCATTTGAAATTATTGGTTTATTGAATCTCACACATATCTTGAATTTGAAAGTAACAATCTAGTGCGATTGATTCACTAAATCTTGAGAGTTTCATATTCCTTAAATGATTTCAAATAAACAGTATTTTTAATCGTTGGATCATGAATCATCTTATGTGACCGTCATCTTGACAAGTCTGATTTGAACTGATATCTTGTGCTACCCTGATAATGAATTGAAAATATTTTGGAAATTGCTTGTTTATGATCTGTTAGTTGCTCTGATACTATTTTTCAAAAAACTGCTTGTTCTTGTCTACAGCTCTGATAAATGTGCCAAATTTGTTAATTTTGTCTGGTTGGTCTTTGTGGTTAATATTTGTTAATAAGGACACCAATTAGTATCTGATTAGGACGTGCTGAATTTTTTATTGATCTTATTCTCATTCTATATATATATATATATATATATATATATATTGTCTTGTATATATCTCTCTAAATTCCTCTCGTAAATGATTTTCAATTTTAAAATTATTTATTTTTTATTCGTTCAGAAATTGAAATCAATATCCAAATTGAATTGTATTTATAATTCATCAAAATTATTATTAGATTTTGAAATTGTGATGAATTGTGACTGCATTATATTTCAGAACAATAGGAGATTTTTATTTAGATTTTTCATGATGGTTGAACATTTATTATAATATCTTTGAATTGGTAATTATTTCACGACCATCTTCATTATCTTTCATCTTTCTACCATCCATCGTGATCTTATAATAATGTGGAGAGTTTAATTTTTTTTTTTAAATCATCTTGAATAAACAGTGAAAATATTTACGATAGAAATTGGAATATGTTATTATTCACAATTAGTGATAATTGAAAATTTTCAATGATCCCGATACAGTCGAGCATATTTCATAATATAATTAGTTTAGAAATTTATTTCATAGTCCATTTCTGTACCTACCACATTTCTATCATTCATATTGGTTTTATATACCGAGGAGTTTTTCTTTTGAAGCTGAAAAGGATAAATATATACTTAATACATAAGTGTGTCTCTAACCTTATTTAAAAATTCAAGCTCTGGTCATGCATGGTTAAGAGATTACTTACAAATTAAGCTGCGACTGACCTCATTTAAATATCCAAGCTTTGGTTATGCGTGGTCAGTGTGCTCTTAAATAAAAATAAAAGAAAAGGAAATTATGTGTTATAACTTGAAATTGTTCTGAAATTCTCCTTTGTGTATAAACCAGCCTATCAATCCATTTTCTATTTGTGAAATGTGGTGAAATCTTATGATGTATTATTATTTGTTGATTGATAGTTATTGGGATTTGAGATTATACGAATTTGTCACTTAAATTGAATTATTAATTATAGTCCAAATCCATCAATGTTTTTGTACTTCAAATTTTTTTAAAATTCTATTAAAAATTTTTGGAAATCATATTTTTGTAACTCTCTCCATTTACATAAAATTCATCATAAATCTGTCATTCTCTAAAATGTGAAATATGCCATCTGTTATCAGAATATTATGATTTTTATTGACTGATTGAGATTTATGATGACTGTTCTTTCTCTTAAGCTGATATTGTATTTGTTAGTCATTTTTTCATCTATATTTTAAAATTTGAATCCTTTTGATGATAACAAAAAGGGGAGAATGGATTAAGATTTTGATTTATGAGTGAATATTTTTTAAATATTTTAATTTTGAAAATTCATCCAATTTTCATACATTTTTTCACTCATTCACAGTTATAAGGGGAGTCGCTGTTGTAAGGGGGAGCACTCAAATAGGGGAGCTCCATTTTTCATTGTCAAACACATTTTGTTATATTCAAAATCTTAATATTTGTTTGTCATCATTAAAAGGGGGAGATTGTTGTATATAACGGTGTTGTATACACAATTATATGATTTTTGTTTGATGATAACAATCAAATAAATATTATTTTAAATGTGTTTGTTATTGTACTGTTTCACAGAAAGGAATATAATATTTAGATTTAAATAGAATAAGACTGTACAGAAATTCAAATATTCACACAGTATTTTATTTAAATATAATATGTTATTTTAAACATTAAAACTGTATAAATTTATAACTCCAACTATTTGTACATTTTCTCAGTAATACATTTCAGATTCATTTCACATTCATTTCATGTTCACATAAGTCCCTTACTACGGAAACACTCATTCACTCAGTTTACATACATTCTCATACACATTCATTAACTGACACATATACACACTGTAATCTTTGTGTCTTCTGTCTTCACAAGCTCACTGTCAGTCCAGTCATCTTCATGCTTGCCTGTCACAAATGGAAACACACACAGTATTTGGAAAAGAAATAATATTCTAAATTTTAGCGAACTTAATTTTTATTTTAAAAATTTATTTGCCTTAGAATTTCAGTGTGTTTCTCATCATTTTTCATGACTTGATCTGATATGTATATATTTCTAGTACCCACTGATCAGCCTCAGCACACTACACTGGTTTGCTGATCAGAACCAGTTGATTCTGAACAACCACAACACAGTGTAGCAGTCCGCTGATATATATTCGAATAGACACATATATATGCACACACACACACATACATACATACATACATACATACATACATATATATATATATATATATATGTATATATACATACATATACATATATATACACACAAACACACATCGTGTATATATACATGTATGTATACATACAGGTCAACATCATGTATGCATGGTGCATCTCAAATAAACAATATGGAGCAAGCTCAAATGGACATAGCATGGTTGAGAAACGAGTTGCATGTTCAATGACAAGTTGGTATGACAAATTTACAAGGCAGCAACAATGATAAGTGATCACAATGGTCAAGCTACATAAATGGTGTGAGCAAAGTCAATGATGCAACATTCATATAAAGCAAAACAGCAAGCATTGTTCAAGTACAAAAAAATGCAACGAGGAACCTAACATGGTGAAGCAACAAGAATATCAAGACAAGCCAAGTTCATCTCAGATACAAACACATGCAGGAAGGTCAACATGCCAAGACAGAGGTGCCATGATACAAGCGCAACAATAAGGTTCAAATACAAACTGGTGACATAACGGTGCAGCATTAAAAAAGCAACTCACACAAGGCAAGTCATCATGCAATGGTAACATGAGTACACAAGAACAAAACGTCAAAGTGATCGAGACAGTGGTGAGACAAGCACAAGAAGCTCAGGAACAAACTAGATACACAACTCAAAAGTACGGTGCATGGTTAAAAAGCATATACAATGATTCATATACATGGTTCTACACAGCAAAGAAGTGGTGAAAATGGCAACTACATATGTGTAGTACAGTATTCTGATTGCAAGACATGGTCTGACAAATCAGCTTGTGTTCAGGTCCATACATTGTAGTTCATATTCAAGTCAGTGTGGAACTTCAAGTCAACATGCAAGTTTAAGCTCAATGTATACATTCTTCTATACATGGGTGAAAAAGTAAATATGTAAATGGGTTTCAACAGTTAACAATTTTTTTTGAGAAAGAAGTTTTTTTCAAAAACATTTTTTGGCAAGTGTACAGAACTTTCCAGTTATCAATTCTTTTTTAGGCAAAGAACTATTCATTTATTTCCAGGTTCGCATACAATTACATGGGGATACAAAAACAATGTAATTGGGCAATTAAGATTGGGGCAATTAAGATTGGGGCAATTAAGATTCAATCATGAAACTTATTGGTACGTTTCCAGAAACCAACAGTGAGGATTTTATGGCAAGAAACAATTGTTATCTGTTTCCAAATTTCAATTCGACAAGCATGGATGTTGAAAATTGAAGTGAAGTAAAAGGAGGATTTTTGGAAGTCAATCAATGTTTAACAAAAATAGTTTTTCTTTTTCAAGAATATTTGGCAAGCATTAAACTGTCTCAAGAAATCTCACTGTGTATTTGTGACAAGGTTTTAATTGGTTCAAAATATTCATCAAACATTTTCATGACATGAATAAGTTCGGATATATTTCCAGAATTACCACACTTAATCAAAGCCGAGAGTTTTTATTTCAAAGGGGAAATTTATTTATTTTCAGATTTATCAAAAACTTCCTCAAGTATTGATGGCAAGAATCATTCCAGATTTTATTCAAGGCAAAAATCGAATGGGACAAATTTCAGAAAAGGCAAGAAATATTTTTTTCCAGAATTCATGAATATACGCAAGCCATTTAAGCTAAGCAAATCCATTTCAATTAAGGATTTCAAAAGGGGAATTCATGCAACAAATCAGGGCAAATATCAGCCAAGTCACATGTTGAAATCAGAGAACTAAAGGATTTGAAATCCTATTTAACACCATATACATCACTGGCATGAGGGCGTATCAAAAAACAGAACCTATAATTTCAAAGAGCAGTAATCGATTAAAATCAGAAGTTATCACTTGATTTTCGATTGAGTACTTTCCCAAATCGTTGGCAAGAAGGAGCAGGCACAAAGTAATCAAGAACCGAACATCATCTGTTTCAAAGCCAAAAGGATTCAAACATTCAAGCGTCGATTGATTTGGGGAAAATTCAGTGAAACCCTAGCAAATTTCCTCAGTAGCCATTTTTCAAGATAGAACAATTTCAAGAATAACAATGGACACAAATAAATAGGCCGGCTTACTTTCATTTTGGCTTAGCCAAGTCTAAAGTGATAAAGGAGATTTAAGTTTCATTTTTTAATCGAGGGTTTTTGTTTTTATTTCGTATTATTTTTTAATTATTCTGTAAACCGTCTGAATAGTTTCTAGGTCTGTTAAATCTAGGGGTTTCAACTAGGGGTTAACTGACAGTTGGTAGAGTCTGTAACATCTAGGGTTTACGTGTTACATGTTTGTAATACGGGAAAATCTGGTTGAGGGAATATTGGTCAGTCTAGGGTTTTGAGCGTAGGTTAGTACAGGAGCAGGGAGTGCGAGTTTACATGGTCTTGTAAGCAGGATATGTTCTATCACCTAGTAGAAACCTTAGGAATGATGCAGTAGGCAGGGTTTTGCCGAAGCTGAGTATCTCTGCATGTTATTTCCTTTCTTCTTTTTATTTCTGCTGCATTCTGTGATATGCTTATTATTTAATATCCCGTCTGCTTTATTTCTGCTGCATTCTGTGATACGTTTATTATTTAATATCCTATCTGATTTTTTACTCAGCGAAAAACTGTGATAAACCCTATTTATCCCCCTCTTAGGTTAATCTAGATCCAACACTTATTTCTATAGAGAGGCAGAACTTATGTCCACTAAATACCTCAATGCTCAAAGTAAGCCATTAAGAACATTCCTCGCAACCTTCACGTAATTGTCATGAGTTCCTACGACCAATAATATCTCATCTCAGTTGTACTTACATTCACTGTTGGAAAGTGCAGACTTTTATTAAATGACACAATTGAACTCGTACCAATAAACTTAATCCAACTCTCTAATTTAGCTTAAAAATTGTTCCTGAATTAGAACTAATCTTGAGATGAGGTTGATATAATATAATTTATAGGATTTAGTACAATTATGCTAATAAATTCCTAATTCAAAATTCCCTATATAAATTATTACCATAACTACCACATGCCATTTATAACCATAAAGGTTTTTTCCTAAGGCAATTGAAATTACAGTAATTGCCATTAATGTTAGTCTCATTAATTTCCATTATCTTCTATTAATTATGACTTGTTAATTACCTTTACATTTATTACATTATCATATGCCCACAAATTTTAGATACAATATTTAATTCCCATTTTCCCCTAATTGTAACCTTTTTGAATTTTACATTTTATTAGCACATTAAATACCCATAAATTCCAATTCTAAAATTAATAATTATCTATTTATTATAGGAAATAATCAATTATTTTCCATAATAAATAGAGAATATTCCAATTTCAAACCTAACCTTAAGCATCACCATAATAATAATAACTAATGTATGTTATTAATAATTAGATGGGTATGATACCAAATCATAAGGATAAACTTAATAACAATAACAACAACAACAACTAATGTGTATTATGTATAATTGAATGGGTAGGATAATTATTAGAAGATTTTATTGTGAAGGACAAATTTCATAACTTTGTTAAGCTCGCCATCAAAAATTTAGTCCCAAGGACAATACACTGTAAAACTGATACCATACACACCGTAAAACTAATACTTGAAGACTGATAGTTAAATTCTGATACCATACACACTGTAAAAATGATACTTAAAAACCGGTAGTCAAATTCTAATACCATATACACAACAAAACTGATACCTAAAGTCAGACGCTTTGTCCTTTAAAAAAAATTCAGGAGGTCGTCCTAACAACTGAAAAGTCCTTAGTTTTGCCCTTGACACTATTTTCCTGTATTTATGAACACAAAAGTTACATATACTACTAATTTTTCTAATTCTAACAAATTATGCTCTAGCCTATAATATTATTTTGAACAAGTCTTTTTGTGTTTTGATTTGCTGGTATCCAAATCTCCTAAAAATGTAATTATTAAATTTACTAGATAACTAAAAGGAATATTGACATATTTAAAATTATAAGAACGAGTAATTATTTAGAATAAATAGAGTAAACTGTGTAAAGAAACATGTAATTTACACACCTCTTCCTTTTTGTTTGTGCATATTCTGTTTAATTTCAAACACCATCTTTTTGTACAAAAAGGAAAATAGAATAGTTTATAAAAATTAAACTAATATCCTTACACAAATCAGAACATAAATAGATCTAAATTAAAATGGGCTATTTTATACACTTGAGCACCTATTTTACTTATTGAAACAAATCGTACACTTCCATTATTCAAATTTAAGCATACAAACTGAAACTAACACAATGAAAAAGATTCGATATGATAAACAATATATAAATTTCTCACTCACTTGTAAATCTTTCTAAAATATCAGATCTGAACTACAGCTTTAGATATCTTGTCGAACCTTCTGGATCCATACAATAATATAAAAAGGGGATGTATGTACATATTTAAAATTTGTAGACCCAAAAAGATAACTGATTTAGGGAAAGAAAATAAAAATGGAAACTTAAAGAAAATTATTTATTTTAAGAAGCTTTACATTTTTGAGGAAGACAAGTGTGTCAAAAATGTAAAACTTCTTAAAATAAATAAATAAATTTCTTAAAGAAGTTTTACATGAGATCAAAAAATTGAAAACGGCAGAGCTTAGCGAATTCCTTCAAAGAAATGAGAAAAGATAGAGGGTCTAGGATTTTATTTATAGACGCTGGAAAGACCCTGAACCACTGGATATAAAACCCTAAATATCCGTCCATCTAATATATGCTACCCACACAATAAAAACTTGTCGCCACAAGTCAGGATGACTAAAAAGGTCAATCCTTTGGTTGATGTCTGTGGTTGGCCTGACACTTGTGAGATCAGGTAATGAATGGTGCAATTATCTTTTAAATTATTTTTTGTCAAGTTTCATTTTTCATCTATAACTTCTTAATACAGACCTCATTCGCGATATTCTAAACACAAAAGTGAAACAAAATTTCGTCATTGGCGCAATGGTGTAAGTTTCATGGTCAAATTTCACCATTTGCTAAATTTCCATATTTGGAACCTAATTAACTAACGTTGAATTCGGGATGTTACAAGTTGCCTATTCCTTAATGAGGACATCGGTATAGATTACATTTCTTCGAAACATTTCATTAAAATATTTATTGCCTTCTGGTGGCAATGTGCTGGCAACATTCAGTCATACAAAATATTCTGGGTATGAGTGAGCCAAAGCACTATTCCTAAAACAATTTATTTGGAACCACCATTAGGATTGGTAGAAAATAGCCCTTAAATTTTCAAAAGTTTCATCTATGATTTCATCATCTTCAATACGTCTTAAATGTTCGAATACTTGATCTTGTTCGAAGTGCTTTCGGATATGGATCCAACTCTAATGGAAAACTAACAACAATTGTTTCTAGTAAACTCAACCCTTATTGTTTTGAAAATAAATAGATAATAGATAATTGTAGAGTTTACCTACTAGCCACCTAAAGGATGATTTCCTGATGAGTTGTCCTAAGAGAAAAAAATGAGATTTATATATGTGGTATGTAAACATTAATAATAACTGTATTATATTACTCATATGCTTTCTGTAACGACCCGAGGGATTTTCGACCCTGAAAATCAACATAAACGCCATGTTGACTATCCAAGTATTGGAAATACCTGATCATTAATAGAAAGAAGTTAGAGGGTGAGAAAATAGAACGATAGAAAATTAGAATAGAAGAGGATCACAACAGAACATAATCAGAGTAACATGAATCTCACAGCGGAACGAATAAATATATTATATAACAACTTTTGAAATACAATGATATAACTGTATATACATACCAGTATAACTCATAACATCATAGCGGAAATAAACTATATATATATATATGTCTAGTGTTGAAGCCTCCTGCTCCAAGCTACTCCAAGTTTATCTGAAAATCCCGACTACTTGACTACCCATACAAATTTGGGCACCCAAGAGTTTAGGGAAAACAAAATAAAATAAACTTTTGGTCAGTAATGTGATTGGTGCAAGTAAACTCAAATCACTTGGTTTAACTTTTAAAATCCTTTTTAAAAGAAATGATAATCATAAGACAGATCCGCACATAAACACAGATGGTTTTATCTTATGATAACCCAAGATATTTCTTAAGATCAATATTTTCTGATATTATAATAATGTCTAAATCAAGTAAAAGAGAAATCTAGCAGAACTCTTTCATCTCGCGCTCTACATATATAATATACAATCAAAAACCGTGGCTCTTATTAGGTAATGGATTTCTAACTATGACAAGGTATGAAATCACCTTCCGATCAGTGTACTCTAGAAGGGATACACCGGATTTCAACAAGAACATCTTGTAACTTAGCCATACATGACCGGCCATTCATTTTGCTTGAATGTTCCAAATATATTATCACCTTACGGTTGGTATACCATATAACCGGTCTTAGGAGATACAAAAGCGAAAAAGTAACAAATATCTAGATGGTGACAATATACCCTGTCTGTGTGCGACCCACTTAGTTATGCCGCCCGCCCAATTTTCGTCATTTCCCAGTTGATGAGGCCTGAGGTCACAACGTACTATTATACATATCACATATATATAGCTTAAATGCCACATCGTCATGCCCATCAAATCATAAATTGTCCGCAAAATACCACGGGTATAAGCTAAGAGAAACGAATTCCTCCGCTACTAACGTAAATACGTTAGAAACTATCAACTTACGCGATTTACCAGATACACTCTGTCAGACATTCGTCCAGTTAAGTTGTCCTTGGACTAGACAACCCGAAGGCACTATTATGTAAATCCATCTTAGGCAATTTCTACCTAGGATTGCTAGAACAGCCCTTGCACAAACTCCGTCTTCAATTATTTTCATCATATTTGATTCACAATGCTAATGCCCATACGGAGTGGTTTTCAGATAGTAAATCTGATCCCAGTCTCTCCGTTTTAACAATGGAAATGGTCAAAAACTTTGATAATCGGTTTATTTAACTATCAAAGGAAAACATGTGCATAAATAACGGTCGTATTCCCAGATGGAAATCTTACCGATCAATCATCATTTCATTTTCCAATTTTCCATTTTCATTTCTTAAAGCCCGTTTTACTTCTCACGATTTTTTTGGAAAACGTTTCCATATATTCACAACTCTTTATATTCCCCTATTTCGAAAATACACGCCATTACACTGGAAAACATTTTCATACCTTATTCATGCATCACTATCCATCAGTCCCTAACTGTAAACTAGTAAGTCGAACAACTCCCTAACTAATAACCCAGAAGGCCGAAACCAACATCAGATCGATACTCAGAAAGCCATTCAACATAACTAATCTGCAGTCAGTTTCTAATTTCCTTAATTCCATTCTTAACTTCTTATTTACACAAATCATTTCCTTTTATAACCATTTAAAACTTGCAAAACGTTTACTCTAAAATCATTTATTCACTTTATAACATAAACATTATCCTTTTACAGAAATCTGGACTTGGTTTATTAAATCAAATCTTGATTTAAATAAGAATTATCATTACAGTTTAAAATCCCATCTCTCTAGTTCTTTTATAAATTAATATTCGTATTTAACTTTATAAACTCCATTTATAAATCAGTTTCTTGTTAATTATATCAAGTTTAAAACTAAATCACGATTACATATTCGATTATAAACTATTTGTTTTAAAACCAAATATTAACTCTCTCGTTAATTTCTAAGTTTTATAGTCTATAATTTCTTAAATAAGTTAGCTTTATAATATTCGACATGGTCGAAATCAAATTATAATTCCTTATGTGTTTATTCTAATTATAATTACATTTCGAACATCGAAATGATTTCATTGTTTTCCTTTCATTGATTCCCTATTTCCCTTTTTAATATTCATTCTTATATCCCAAATTATTTAATAATAATTATCCCATTTCAAAAATTTTGTTAATAAATCAACTAATTGTTTTAATTTTGATTAAAATAAGTAACTAAAATCCCATATTCTTTTCCAATATATTCGAGTATATTTTTCGACATTTAAATACCAAATATTTTCGGGTCAATGTTATTTAACAACATAACACTCAATAATCAATCACAGATTATTTATCACATCATATAATATGAAATATAAAAAACAACAATAATTGTTGAGGAATCCAGTTGGATTCCTCCTACCGTTTCCCTGCACCATAGACGTTAATCGACATTAATCTCATATCAATATGAAATAAATAATATATAGAATCTATATTTAACTAATGACTTTATATGTATAACTATCAACTGATTTATTTGTAAACCATCCAAACAACCATCACACATAGCACTCAATCATTTTTAACAATATTAAATAACATTTATAAAACTATAAAACTGGACAGAGCTAGTGAGTTTACTCACATTGGTCGTTAATTGTTAATGACGATTAACGGTCGATGAATCCAGTTAGCCGTTTAATTTTTCCATAAATCCAAACGAGCTCTAATAATTCCAAACCAACTTCATAACGTAGTCTACCTCCATATCCTTCCAACAAATCCGACTGTTCGCAATTTCGACTAAGTATGTACGAGATATTAAATCAATAAGTTTGTATATGCTGTTAAATTTAGGGTTAAACTTAATTTAGTTTCTTATATTTATTTCCGCCCTTACCTCAGCCCAATATTCCTCTGCACCCACATGTAATCTTCTCCTGCACTCCCGTTCCAAACCGTGAACAAAGCCCCACCTCCCATTCATGTTTTTCTTCATTTTATCTTCCCATTTGTCCTTTTATTTTTCTTACTGGGCCTCGCATTTTCAACTCGACCGAATGCCATTGTACGAGTCCCACAGCCGCATGTAGCTTTTTGTTCCCACCTTATTTCATACAAAGAAATCCGCCAGCTACCACTTTTCCATCTCTTGGGCTTCACGTTTATTCTTATTTTGTTTTCTTTTTTAAACTGGCCTTTCCATTTTAAAATCAGCCCAAAACTCTTTAAAGCCCAGACCCGCATGTTTGTACCTTCTCCTCCACTTTTTTTAAAAATGCTGCTCCTCATTATTTCCAAATACTCAACCCTTCTTCACTTCGTTACTTCCACCATTCATTATCTTATCGTGCTTTCCATGCGTGACGCTCTAGTATAGTATTTCTGCCACTGTGTATAACGTATAGTGATACAAAACCTCCGTGCTCTTTTCTTGCCATTGATCAGTGCTCCACTACCCTTCGATCCATTAACGAAAATATACTTGCGCATGGCTCTCTTCTATGGTCTGGGTACACAAGCCAACCCCATCACCATTTTCCCCATTTAAATCTCCGAGCGCCACATCCCATCTTCACGTTGTTATTACTACTACCGCTTTAGTATTCAACCCCCATGTTCAGTAGAACGTTCACTCCATCATCCCATGCAATGCCCACGTTTGCACAAGTTTACACCATGCATGTAACCTCTCCATCCCTTCACCAGACCAAGCTTCCCATTAAAAAGATTTTTAAAACTAATAGCCTCACTTCAATCCCATTTCCGCCGTCACTAGGTTCATTAGAATATATGCAGCAAATAAATTCTTCCACACACACACACATATATATATATATATATATAATATATATATATAAGATAGGATTAAGAGCACCCCAAATAGTGTAGCACCCCTTTATCCCCCTGATTTCCACAACACATTTCTGTTTCTCTCTCCTTTCACTAACTCTCTCTCCCGCCACTAACTTTTTTTAATATATATATGTGGCTATTAATGGGATGCATTTGGGGTGCACCAAATAGGGGTGCCATGGAACCCTCCTATATATATATACATATATATATAAATATTATTTTTAAATGCACTGGCGCACTTCCTCAAATCGGCAAAATCCTTCAAACCGCTGCTAGTAGCGTCTTCTTTCAGAATGTAAAACCATCCTTCTCCTTCTTGAATTAAAACGCGCCTTGGCCCCACTCCAGTAAATATTCAAATGCCCTTCCTACTCTGTTACTCACGGACCTATATATATATTTATTTTAGAGGAGTTTCATTTTGTTTCAAGATTTTATTTTTCGCCATTAATCTCGATCTGGAGCTTATCTGAAAACAATAGAAAAATAAAGAAGATAATGTGAGTTTATGTAGGAGAGGACACTTTAAGGACTAAGTGTTGGAAATATTTGGTGAATTATTAAAATATTGAGATAAGTGTATGAAAGGATCCTTTATGTGAATAGTCCCATATCATGGGATTATATGGAAAAGGCAAGTATTTATACTTGTTTCTAAGAAATCATGTTGGGGCCTTGGGCTCCCAATATATGCTTTGTTGTGAGGAGGGAGTACATGCATCATGACCACTACACACTCGCGCGTGAACAACGACTCAACCTGACCCGACCCGGTTTGGTTCGGTTCGGGCTTGGGCTTGGGCTTGGCTTTGTGGTGTAAACACATATATTTTTGGGCCAGAAAACACTGCATTTTTCGAACTATGTTTTTAAATACGAAAATATTTCTGAGCCAACTTTTATTTTGAAGAGGTAAACTATTGACCCGGTATTTTAGCAGATTTTATTACTGCACAGTATTTTCGTTCAGCCCAAATCCCCATATATATATAATCTTCAGTTGTAGACGGAAATTAACAACTTACCTCCGCCATTAAAATTATAATCCAGAAATTTTGGAGCAGTAATTTTATTTCAAAAGTGCAAATCTACACTGGTTTGTGGTGCAAAGCAAATCAGTTATTAATTTCAGAGGCTGTTTTATCCTAGAGGCAGCGGCGGAAGTACAAATTGGTTTTGCACCACTGACCAGATCGCTGAATCGTCTTAAAGAAAGCGTCCAAGCGTGACTCATCCATTGTTTCCCAACAATTTGAAGATGATTTGAAACAATGGCTTCGACATCAACCATGGATGATGCTGCTCCTCCCTTTGCTTTCCAAATCCCGTTGGTGACTGCTGCCCCCTTTCGTTTCGGAGGTCTACGGTAACAACCCGCATTCTACGCATCGGAGGATCGTAGAATATTTATTTCTTTCTCATATGAAGTCGTATGGCCATGTAACTTTGGGAAACAACCATTAGAGTCATTTCCCATGTTCATGATTTTTGTCGATTTTTAAATGACCGTTTTGTCCCTAGCTTATGTTGTTTTGGCCATAACTTTTGACTAGAAAAAAGTTTTGACCTGAAATACTTCCATTGGCTCCGGATGATGGTTTACAATTCCGTAGAGTGGTCACATTAGCCAAATGGACTCAACGTTTGGGAGATATGGCTGAAATAAGTTTCAGATGGTGAAAAACAGCTTAATCGGGCCTAATTTGGGTGAATAGTGAGTGGGCCCATAACCCATTTCGGGATTAGGATTATGGGAAGGCTGATAGGGTTAGGGAATTCAGTTTCTATCATTTTCTAGCCGCCATCTTTGTTCCTTCAAGTTTAGCCATGGCCTCCACTTTCTAAAACACCCCAAATCACCTTTAATCGCTAATTAAGCCAAATCAACATCAAATTAAGGGGGAATAGCACCAAAGCAAGGTTAGAGCCACTGTGTTACATTGGGAACAGCGCCAAATAGAGAATCATTTCAGTTTTAAGGTTTTATTTGTGGCTAAGTTGAGTGATTTGCATAGTTTTGCACTAATTACGGTTAATTAAGGGCAATAGTGAAGATTAGCGAATTTGAACATGATAAAATTCTGGAAAAATATTTATAAAATTCAAAATAATGTTTAGACCTCTGTTAGAAATTTGGTTTGATTTGGTTAAGTTTTACTAATCATATCATTAGTTTTGCCCAAACATGCTTAAGGGGAAAACATGGGTTTTTGGGTATGTTTGATCCTTATAAACATGTCATATTGTTGTTTTAGTGTTTGTGGATGATTATACATGTTGCTATGACTGTATGGTATGTTTTATGATTGCATAGAAAAGTTAGAATGGTTGAAAACGCCGTCGTTTGGCGAAAATAGATTGCTGGAAAAACTTGCAGCAAACCGGATAGGAGCATTCATATAGGAGCATTCGGATAGGAGCAACCAGATAGGAGCATTCAGATAGGAGCATCCGGATAGGTGCATTCGGATAGGAGCATTCAGATAGGAGCAACCGGATAGGAGCATTCGGATAGGAGCAACCAGATAGGAGCAACCTGATAGGGGCATCCGATCTGAACCGGATAGGGGCATCCGATCCGTACCGGATAGGGGCACCCGATCCGAACCGGATTGGGGCACCCGATCCGAACCGAATAGGGGCATCCGAGCACCCGATCCGAACCGAATAGGGTCATCCGAGCACCCGAACTGAACTAGAAAGGAGCATCTGAACCGAACCAAGCAGGAGGGGGCAAACCGAACCGAACCGGAGGATCGAACACCAAGTAGACCTAAACCCGAGATGCAAAGGAAGTCCAAATGAGGAGTTGTACCTCAGGATCTAGATGGGAACCAAGGAGGGAACTTCATGAGTTGGGCTTTGCTGCGGGACGTGTGCTAAGGGGTTATCGATGTCTGTAACTTTAGATCACTATGTGTAGGGGGTATGTGGACGGATTCAGGGCCACAGTGGCCTAGGTACGACTAAAGAGCTATAGACCAATGAAGTGGGGTCATTTGTAAAGATTTGGTCATGACTCCATCGGATAAGCTTGGAAGTAGCACTAGTTGTACAAGTTGAACTCCGTCACTACTTCGATGGGTCTAGTGATTGACAGTGGTGGACATCGTATGCTTTACGCACTGAGTGAGAGATGTGAGAATGGTTGCTATGTTTGATTGTTTGCCTTCATTATGATGCACACACCCCCATCCCCGTATTCTTTACACCATATGATAGTGGCACCTTAGAGTATTGTACGGTATGTAGTGCTAACTCTTTGGTTGCAGGTTCAGGTATGGTTTAGTATACCTGTTATTGTTCTGTTTAGCTGCGTATCGCTCATACCAGACTTTTCGTCTGACCCAGAGTTTTATGTCTCTTCTTATTACCCTGGGTGCTCTCACGAGCAGACTAGAGACAGGTTAGCTGGGTATGCATGAGTAGCTGATCCAGAGACGAGCAAGAGGCTTCCACGTATGATACATATAGATATTCTCCCTATGTTGTTGAAGATCACTGCTTGGGCATTAGTAGTTCATCATCTACTTTAACTTTCATTTACTTTAGAGATAGTTTAAAGTTGTAACAATGATGTTGGATCATAAGCTGTATTTGGATTTCCGCTGCTATGTTGGTTTAGTTTTCAGCTTATGGACTGTCTCGCCTGTTTTATGTCAAGATTATGTTATTATCATATTTTGTTCCATGCGCTGTGAGACATTCTACAGGTTCCTTGTTAGTTCATTCTCTTCTTTCTTTTCTTCTGACGATTGTTCTGTGCTAGCTGGGCATGTGTACAACGCACTTATGGAGGAAATGCTGGCTGGTGCGGGGCGGGCCGTCACACTTGGTATCAAAGCTCTAGGTTACGTACTTAACCTAGGGAAGTTATCAGGGAGAGATAGTGTACGTATATGAGAGCGCATATTTGTGATTATTTTGATTTTTAAAAGCTATATATATACTATTGGTATAGCTAAGGATGAAGTCGCACTGCACTAGCATCATTATGGAGATGGTTAATCGTTTTCTCTTTACAGATTGAACGATGAGCCGATGCGCAAGAGGTGCCGGTAGAGGAGCCAATAATGGGAATGTTGCTGACATGAGGACGATGTTTACTGACCTCATGAGGGAGATGCTTAGGGATGTACAGAGGGCAGCTCCCAATGCTGGTAATGGTGGTGGCCCAATAGTGCAGGCGCCTAGGGCCGATTTCGCCAAGCTGAATAAGGATTATACTGGTCTTGGTGGGAAGCCGTTCCACGGAACGAATTCGGCCACGGATGTTCATGATTGGCTGGATAGCTGCGAGGTATCTTCGAAGACTTGGGTATCGAGGATGCGATGAAGAGAAGGCTAGCATCCCGCCAGCTACAAGGACGGGCAATGAATTGGTGGAATGCTATAAAGGCAGCTACCCTAGAGGATCTGATTACTTGGGATCAGTTTAAGGTTCGCTTTAGCGATAAGTTCATTCTAGCTGCTCAGAAGTCAGTGTTGTTTAAGAAATTCTTGGAACTCAAGCAGAATGGCAGAGTTGTCTCGGAGTATATTGCCGAATTCGACACTTTGTCGAAATATGGGTTATCCCTAATAGATACTGCCGAGAAGAAGAACGAGAAGTTCATTACTGGCTTGGATGGATACTTGGGGGAAAGGCTTATTAACCATATCGATTAGACGTTTGAATCGATTGTGGGGAAAGCATTGAGGTCAGAGAGTCTTTACCCTAAGCCGAAGACTGAGGCTGCATCTGCAGAAGAACCGAAACCGCAAGCAAGCGGTGGAGGCAAGAATGGTTCTTAGAATAAGAGAAAGCAAAATCAGACCAAGGATGGACAGAAGAAAAAGAATAAGCAAGATGTTGAGTGCTTCATCTGTCGTAAGAACGACCATTATGCTAGTAATTGTCGGGCCAAGCCAGCGGATAGGAAGTGCTTCAACTGTGGTCAAGTGGGACATCACAAGGACAAGTGTCCGCAACCCCCTAAAGAAAAGCAGATGGTGAAAGCATATGCCCTTAATTGTAGCACCCCACGTCCATTAATGTCACTCACAAAGGGAATTCATTAACTTCCATGGAGGTTATAAGTGAATATAGAACAGAAAAATTACAACAAGACAGATAATAAGTAGTACTTGGAAATTTAAAACTTCATTTTATTGCAGCGGAAATTAAACATGTTTGTTACATCATAAAACCATAAATCAGAGTCAAGTACAGTATCCATCTTGATAAAACAAAATACATAACCCCATTACATAAATAGCCATTAAAGAAGATAACAAGCTGGACTTTACTTCAACGGTCCAAGCTTTCCAAAGAGAGATGAAGCAATCCAATCAAACTCCACTAGAACAGGGTCCACCCTGAGGACCTGGAGGGGGAAAAAGGATAGAAATGGAGGGGGTCAGACATAAAGTCTAGTGAGTATGATAATTCTAACAATACTATTATCAAAATAACTAGACTAAGGCATAAGCTGGAAAACAAGGAAATGTCTATGAACTATTAGGTATGGAAGAGCAGATAAAGATAACGTTTAAGATAACGTTAAAGGCACACCTAATTACTAACGAATAGTTACTACACTGCACCGCACCAGTCACCCTAAAGGTTGATCCCACTTGCTTCACACAGAAACTATATAAATAGCCTTGCGTACCCCTAGCTGACTACATAGGTGCCGTCTGCCCCTATCTCCACTAGGTGTACCCCACTACCCACTTGCGATCGGCTCCCTACTCGTAGATACCCGTGTTGGCACCACAGTGGGGTGTATCACTCCCCTAAAGTGGCAACCCGATACAACTTGAGAATGCACGGCTTATACCTACACGATGCAATAACATCTTACCAACCAGCCCGGGTCCACATATGTATATGAAACCCATTGGACTTGCGTTGCCACCGCTACCCCGTTTTGGCCTCTTATAGTCAAACCCAGCATGCGTGTCCCGTCCTTGACTTGGGTCGAGCCCACAAAGATACGTTTCGGATACTGGTTGAAATGGGCCCCCACAAGCTACCCACCTAAGCTTGTCCACTAGTACATCCCACTTAACCCGCTTAGTCATGTTTATTTACATGTGTGTTTGGTTAAGTCTTACTAATCGTATTTCACATGCCACTAAGGCAACCACTAGATTCATTATGCCACCCAAGGCACCTACTTAACCCCCATGTCCCACCTTACATGTTTATCTGGTTAAGTATTTCTTAATTCATTCAGGCCATAACCTCATAAAGACCTCTCACATTAGACTGGCATTTATGGCAGCTGGATTTGCCGGGCGGGTCCGGGCAGTCTTACACCATAAAAGAGTCTAACCTCATGTCTTTACAACTGTTATGCTTTAGTTTGGACCTAGGACCTCTCACATTGAGCTGACATTTGTGACCACTGGATTTGCCGGGCGGGTCCGGGCAGGTTTACGTCACAAACGAGTCCAACCTCGTGTCCTAAGCATTGATTATCACTTATAATCTTTTACCCCAGTTTTAATAATTCCCTATACAAATTATTAATTAACTCCAATTTTAATGATGTCCATAATTGACTAAATTATGGCCATCCATTCATGGCATGCAAAATCATATCAATTGCACCCCAACTTCTTATTATTGAATCCTTAATATCACCCCTACCCCACGTTATACGTTCGCTTATTCAACGCAAAGTATACGTTAGACTCGAATAGTCTAACTCATAGCACAAAGATAAATTATCACCACATATAGACAAATAAAATAAATCTAATCATATAGGGGTGAAACTTGCATAAACTACACATGTTAAGGATCTAAAGGTGTCAACTTGTTAAATATCACAATTTACATGATATGATCATAACCCAAATATATGTATAAACTTGCATATGTGGTTTTATGCAACATAATGATGGTGTGAGCTAGCATCTAATACATAGAATTCACATATGTCATAGCATAATTCTAGATGTCATAATTCTAGATGTCATAATTCTAGATCTAAATAGATGTCATGGCATATGTTCATAACCTTTACTAATCAACCTAAATTTGCATATGTGACTTGTCATATAGATCAACATAGCCCAAATAATATCAATATTAAGATTTGATTAACATGAACTAATTAACATAATAACAGCATGACTTTATAACATGTATGATTCATCACAACTTAGCATAGAAAATTACAACCTATACAATATCATCATAGCATAATTTACAACATATAGGATATCATCATCACATAACATAGGATTTACAACATACATGATAGCATAAGGTTTACAACAACATATATGACAATTCACATCATTCACTCATAATCCATTCATAACTTAATCTAATTAATTTGATAATAATCTTGTTAAGATCATCATACTCACAATTTAGAGAAGAAAGAGTGTCTTGATTTGCTTTAGAGTTGAGTAGAATTAGGGTTTTGATTAGCTTTTCTTCCTTCTTAGTTGGCGGCGGCTAGACTGAGTTCCATGGCGGTGGTATGACGGTGGCTATTCTATTTTTCGTGTGAATTAGAGTGAGAGACTACCTAGGTATTTATAGAGTTTAGGATTTATTTAGACCGTCAGATCAACTCAGAACTAAACTGAACCATTAAATTTGCCAACTCAGCCCTAAAGACACATCAGCAGCTCAAGATTGGGTTCAATCAAAACCCTAGCCGACTGACCAGGTCGACTCCCCAGTCGACCTGGGGGGGGGGGGTCGACTGCCTACTCGACTCCCCAGTCGACCTGGGGTGCTGGACGGGAATTTTCTCGCCTAGCCTGTTTGACTCCGAATTTTGAATTTTGAATTTTCTGAAATCTGTTTTGAATTTTCTGAAACTTCCGATGGCCATCACTTCTTCATACATTTCAACCAGATTTCCGAGACGAACACAATGGCGCAACCCATTTCCCACAATTCTCATGTCTGAGATTAGTTATTCTTTAATTTGTGAATATTAATATTAACAGAATTACGGGGTGTCATTCTCCCCTCCTTAAAGGATTTCGACCCCGAAATCTTCAAGTTAAGAAGAATGTATATCCTAACATCCAATCGTCCATCTACTCAACCATCAAACACAGGCATCCATTGTCCTTATAGACTTCTAATGCTTTCATGTTTAAATGCATAGTGTGTGTATATGTCCATATCTAATGCAAAATCAGGCGGTCCACTGATTCAGTTGACCTCCTTAATGCAAATCATGATAGTGCCATGCGTCCATTATGTATGCAAAAATCCCTTAAAGCTATATATTATCTCTATATGCGTGCACAATCATCATCTGAATGCAGCATTCATATGATAAAAAAACAATTCCTCATACATCCATTTTACTAAATACATCCATATATATGCAATATGCAATATGAAGTGACTGAGCCGATCTGGTGCCTAATTGTATGTATATGCGTCTATGAGAAACCACTAGCAAACACTTGCATCCACTTTGCATCCATCATACATAACATGTCTCAAACACATGTTTCAACCATAGGATTATCCTAACTAAAGGTCAAGGATACTAGCGAGAGGATACTCTAAAGGTAAGATAAGTACAAGCTAAGCGATAAAGGAGAAATCAAAGGACATACCCTCAAAAAGAAAAGGGTATCGTGAACGCATCTTCTCTTCTGTCTCCCAAGTAGTGTTGCTCTCATCATCTCCCCATTGTACTTTGACTAGTCTGACCTCTCGATTTCTCAGCTTCTTGATCTCCGACCCAAGAATGCGCGTAGGAGCTCGTCGAATCGTCGCGTCACGCTCGATCTCCACCTCTCTAAGCAAGCTCGGCTCTACCACTTCCGCGGTCTCGTGCAAGCACTTCCTCAAATGTGACACATGGAATACGTCGTGTACACCACTAAGTCTCTCAGGCAACTCCACTCTATATGCCATTTGTCCAATCTTCTCCTTAATAGGAAACGGCCCTACGAACCTTGGTGCTAACTTCCCAACGGTCCCAAATCAAATAACGTTCCGTAATGGAAACACTTTAATAAAGACCATGTCCCCAACATCAAACTCAAGATATGACCTCCTCTTGTCCGCATAAGATTTCTGTCTATCTTGCGCTACTTTCATCCTCCTTTGAATCAAGTCGATCTTTTCCGAAGTCTCTCTAATCATATCGGGCCCAAGTAAGATCTTATCCGTAGATTCCCACCAACATGTAGGTGAACGACAAGGTCGTCCATAAAGAACTTCGAAAGGTGCCATGCCAATGCTAGACTGAAAGCTATTATTATATGCGAACTCTACCAATGGAAGATGCTCTTCCCATGTACCCCCAAAGTCTAGGATACATAGCCTCAAAAGATCCTCTAGAATGCGATTCACCCTCTCGGTCTGGCCGTCCGTCTGAGGATGATATGCGGTGCTCAAACAAAACTGAGTCACTACCGCCTCTTGTAAGCTTCTCCGAAATTCGCTAGTGAAAATAGGATCGCGGTCGCTCACTATGCTAGAAGGAACACCGTGCAAACGAACTATTTCTCGGACATATACAGAAGCTAACCATAGAGCAGTCCTCTTACTCCTCACGGGAATGAAATGGGCGCTCTTAGTAAGTCTATCGACTATAACCCAAATACCCGTATTACCCTTCCTTGATCTTGGTAATCCATCCACAAAGTCCATCGAGACACTCTCCCACTTCCATAGTGGAACCTCCAATGGTTGAAGCAACCCACCGGGTTTCTTTTGCTCCGCTTTTACTTGTTGGCACACCAAGCATCTAGCGACATACTCGGCCACGTCCCTCTTCATACCGGCCCAAAAGAAAACTTGCTTCATGTCTTTGTACATCTTGTCCCCGCCGGGATGAATGGTCATCTTCTAGTGATGTGCTTCGTCAAGAATGGTCTTCCTTAGGTCATCGTCTTTTGGTACACAAAGTCTACCGTCCCTACGTAACCAACCCTTATCATCTAGGTTATACCTACGGAGATGGCTTGATGACTCCCCTCTTTTGAGCTTTTCCACTAACTCAACCAACTGTGGGTCGTCTCACTATGCCTCACCAATCCGTCCCAAAAGCGTAGGTCTGACCTCCAAGGATGCTAGCAAACCGGGTACAAAGACAACGGAAGGTGTAAAGTCAAACATAGAGATGAATTCTAAGTTTTGCCACTTAACAAACAAAGGACTTAAGGATAATCTTTTTCTACTTAAGGCATTGGCCACTATGTTACCCTTGCCAGGGGTATATGCTATCTCAAAGTCGTAGGATGCTAAGAACTCCATCCACCTTTGCTGCCTTAAGTTCAAGTCCTTCTGAGAGAATAAGTATTTTAAAGATTTATGGTCAGTGAATATTTCGAATTTCTCGCCAAGAAGATAATGACGCCAAGACTTAAGCGCGAAAACAATAGCGGCCAACTCTAGGTCATGCGTAGGGTAATTCTTCTCATGCGCTCTCAACTGCCTTCCATCATAGGCTATTACCCTTCCCTCTTGCATTAAGACTGGGCCTAGTCCTGTCCCACAAACATCGGTATAAACAGTAAACGGCTTACTCCCGTCTGGCAATACTAAGACTGGGGCTGAAGTCAAAGATCTCTTCAAACGTTGGAACACATCATCACAATCTACGTCCCATGTGAAAACTAGGTTCTTCTTCGTCAAACGTGTTAATGGAGCTGATATCTTTGCGAAGTCTTTGATAAACTTCCTATAGTAGCCAGCCAACCCCAAGAAACTTCTCACTTCGGTAGCATTTTTAGGGACCTTCCAATCATGGATGGCCACCACCTTCGCGGGATCCACAACTATCCCTTCTTTGGAAACCACGTGCCCTAAGAATCGTACTTGCTTCCTCCAAAAGGGACACTTAGAAACTTTAGCTTTAAGGTTATGCGCTCGTAGGGTCTCCAACACTTCCCTAAGATGTAGGGCATGCTCTTCTTCATCCTTAGAAAAGATCAAGATGTCGTCTACAAAGACTACCAAAAATTTGTTAAGGTACTCCCTAAACACCCTACTCATCAAATCAACATAGTATGCAGGGGCGTTTGTCAAACCGAAGGGCATCACTAGCCATTCATAGAAACCGTCCGGAGTCCTAAAGGTAGTCTTGTCAATGCTGTCCTCAGCCACCCTCAACTGACGGAAACCAGTAGCTAAGTCCAACTGCGAAAACACCGAGGCGCCAACTAACTGATCGAAGAGATCGTCAATCCTCGGCAGTGGGTGTCTGTTCTTCTTAGTAAGCTTATTAAGTTCTCTATAGTCCACACAAAGTCTAAGGGACCCATCCGCCTTCGTGGCAAATACTACTGGAGCACCCCACTCCGATATACTTCGTCTTATGAACCCCTTCTCAAGCAACTCCTTCACTTGCTTATCGAGTTCCCTCCTTTCACGTGGAGCCATGTGGCGTACTGGCAAAGATACTGGTTTTGCATTATCCACAAGATATATTCGAAAATCTATCTCCCGCTTCGGAGGCAAGCCCTTCACCTCCTCAAACACATCCAAGTATTCTTGGACCACTCTAACAGATCGTAGATTTTCCTCAGACGTGTCATGCGATTCTAAATAACTTAGCATAATAGAATTTATGGGATTACAAAAGATTTCGAGAGTGTTGCCAAGGCGAGTCACGAGCCTAACTACTCTCCTTTCACAATCAAGAACAGCCCCATTTCTGGATAACCAATCCATTCCTAAAATTAGCCCATAGCCCGTGAAGTCCAAAACATAAGCATCACATCTAAACTCAATGCTAAGTATAGAAATTTTCAAATCCAAACACGTCATGGACAAATAAGCTGAGCCCCCAATTGGATTTGAAACAACTAAGGGATCCTCTACTAAACTGGTGTTTAAGTGCAGTGATTCAACTAATGATGTAGAGATAAACGAATGCGATGCGCCCGAATCAAATAAGGTACGGACAGGATGATCAAACAGAAAAAATAAGCTTTCAACAGAAATGGTTCTACCTCGTTCTTGCAGCGATGGGACCACGAGAGCTTGAACTTGTCCCCTTGCCTGCCCTGGTGCCATAAGAGCCTGCACCTATCCTCCCGAGGTAGACCCTGCTCTCTGCCCCTTCTTTGGGTAGTCCTTCACTAGATGTCCTGCTTCACCACGGTGGAAACAACTAGTCTTCTTTTTCTTCCGGCAATCCTTGCCAAGATGGCCTGGTGTCCCACAGTTAAAGCATTTCTTCTTTCCCTTGCCATCATTGTCTTTACCACCCTTCTTGTTTTGCTGTTGTGGTTTCTTCTGATCCCCTTTCTTCTCGGGTGCCTTATCAGCTTTAGTGTCTTTCTCCTCGTGCATGAGTGCCATGTCCACTAGCTTCTCAAAGGTGGCCCCCATAGGGATGTGGGTCATAACCAACCCTTGCAACGGTTCATTAAGGCCATTTACGAACCTCAGAGCCTTCTTCTCCGGCGTGTTCACTAAGTCCAAGCCAAACCTTGCTAACTGATTAAATTTGTTGACATATTCTTTCACTGATGAGCTTCCTTGCTTCAATGTCAAGAACCTTTCCATATATAGATTCTCTTCTGCCCTTGAGAGAAACTTCGCCTCAAACCTACGTCTGAAATCTGCCCAAGAATCAACAGGACGCTCCCCATTAGTGACCTCCCACCAAAACGAGGCCTCTCCCTTCATTAACCAAGCTGCTAATTTTACTTTCCTCCCTTCTTGTACTTCAAAGATTTCTAGCAATTCTTCCACCTCCTTAAGCTAATCTCTAGCTTCCACAAACGTTTCTGACCCTTGAAAAGGTTTTCCACCCATAGCCTTAAATTCCTTGCACGTCTTTGCAAAAGTATCTACGCGAGGAGGAGGAGGAGCGGGTGCAACTGGTAGTGGAGGAACATTGGCTGGACCTGCAACGGCCCTAGCCTCTAATAATCTCCTATACCATCCTGGTATCGTTACACCGTCCGGAAGGTTAAGATCTTCAGCCATGCTGAAACGAAAAAGGAAAGATTCAAAATGGAGGATTCGAAAGATAAAGATATGGCTATTGGGGATTATGTTTTTCTTAAAAACTTTCCTCTTTAAATTACTCACTAAGACATGTTTTTGAAAACACTTCTTCCAAAAATACTTTAGAAAAATAGTTTTTCTAAAAAAATTATCTGTTCTGGTAACCTTAAGCTCTGATACCACGTGTAACACCCCACATCCATTAATGTCACTCACAAAGGGAATGCATTAACTTCCATGGAGGTTATAAGTGAATATAGAACAGAAAAATACAATAAGACAGATAATAAGTAGTACTTGGAAATCTAAAACTTCATTTTACTGCAGCAGAAATTAAACATGTTTGTTACATCATAAAACCATAAATCAGAGTCAAGTACAATATCCATCTTGATAAAACAAAATACATAACCCCATTACATAAATAGCCATTAAAGAAGATAACAAGCTGGACTTTACTTCAATGGTCCAAGCTTTCCAAAGAGAGATGAAGCAATCCAATCAAACTCCACTAGAACTGGGTCCACCCTGAGGACCTGGAGGGGGGAAAAGGATAGAAATGGAGGGGGTCAGACATAAAGTCTGGCGAGTATGATAATTCTAACAATACTATTATCAAAATAACTAGACTAAGGCATAAGCTGGAAAAGAAGGAAATGTCTATGAACTATTAGGTATGGAAGAGCAGATAAAGATAACGTTTAAGATAACGTTAAAGGCACACCTAATTACTAACGAATAATTACTACACTGCACCGCACCAGTCACCCTAAAGGTTGATCCCGCTTGCTTCACACAGAAACTATATAAATAGCCTTGCATACCCCTAGCTGACTACATAGGTGCCGTCTGCCCCTATCTCCACTAGGTGTACCCCACTACCCACTTGCGATCGGCTCACTACTCGTAGATACCCGTGCTGGCCCCACAGTGGGGTGTATCACTCCCCTAAAGTGGCAACCCGATACAACTTGAGAATGCACGGCTTATACCTACACGATGCAACAACGTCTTACCTACCAGCCCGGGTCCACACACGCATATGAAACCCGTTTGACTTGCGTTGCCACCGCTACCCCCGTTTTGGCCTCTTATAGTCAAACCCAGCATGCGTGTCCCGTCCTCGACTTGGGTCGAGCCCACAAAGATACGTTTGGGATACTGGTTGAAATGGGCCCCCACAAGCTACCCACCTAAGTTTGTCCACTAGTACAACCCACATAACCCTCTTAGTCATGTTTATTTACATGTGTGTTTGGTTAAGTCTTACTAATCGTATTTCACATGCCACTAAGGAAACGACTAGATTCCTCATGCCACCCAAGGCAGCTACTTAACCCATATGTCCCACCTTTCATGTTTATCTGGTTAAGTATTTCTTAATTCATTCAGGCCATAACCTCATAAAGACCTCTCACATTAGACTGGCATTTATGGCAGCTGGATTTGTCGGGCGGGTCCGGGCAGTCTTACACCATAAAAGAGTCTAACCTCGTGTCTTTACAACTGTTATGCTTTAGTTTGGACCTAGGACCTCTCACATTGGGCTAACATTTGTGACCACTGGATTTGCCGGGTGGGTCCGGGCAGGTTTACGTCACAAACGAGTCCAACCTCGTGTCCTAAGCATTGATTATCACTTATAATCTTTTACCCCAGTTTTAATATTTCCCTATTCAAATTATTAATTAAATCCAATTTTAATGATGTCCATAATTGACTCAATTATGTCCATCCATTCATGGCATGCAAAATCATATCAATTGCACCCCAACTTCTTATTATTGAATCCTTAATATCACCCCTACCCCACGTTATACATTCGCTTATTCAACGCAAAGTATACGTTAGATTCGAATAGTCTAACTCATAGCACAAAGATAAATTATCACCACATATAGACAAATAAAAAAAATCTAATCATATAGGGGTGAAACTTGCATAAACTACACATGTTAAGGATCTAAAGGTGTCAACTTGTTAAATGTCACAATTTACATGATATGACCATAACCCAAATTTATGTATAAACTTGCATATGGGGTTTTATGAAACATAATGATGGTGTGAACTAGCATCTAATACATAGAACTCACATATGTCATAGCATAATTCTAGATGTCATAATTCTAGATCTAAATAGATGTCATGGCATATGTTCGTAACCTTTACTAATCAACCTAAACTTGCATATGTGACTTGTCTTATAGATCAACATAGACCAAATAATATCAATATTAAGATTTGATTAACATGAACTAATTACCATAATAACATCATGACTTTATAACATGTATGATTCATCACAACTTAGCATAGAAAATTACAACCTATACAATATCATCATAGCATGATTTACAACATATAGGATATCATCATCACATAGCATAGGATTTACAACATACATGATAGCATAAGGTTTACAACAACATATATGACAATTCACATCATTCACTCATAATCCATTCATAACTTAATCTAATTAATTTAATAATAATCTTGTTAAGATCATCATACTCACAATTTAGAGAAGAAAGAGAGTCTTGATTTGCTTTAGAGTTGAGTAGAATTAGGGTTTTGATTAGCTTTTCTTCCTTCTTAGTTGGCGGCGGCTAGACTGAGTTCCATGGCGGCGATATGACAATGGCTATTCTATTTTTCATGTGAATTAGAGTGAGAGACTACCTAGGTATTTATAGAGTTTAGGATTTATTTAGACCGTCAGATCAACTCAGAACTAAACTGAACCATTAAATTTGCAAACTCAGCGCTAAAGACACATCATCAGCTCAAGATTGGGCTCAGTCAAAACCCTAGCCAACTGACCAGGTCGACACCAAGGTCGAGTCCCCAGTCGAC
Organism: Allium sativum; assembly: GCA_030737875.1. Classification (NCBI taxonomy): domain Eukaryota; kingdom Viridiplantae; phylum Streptophyta; class Magnoliopsida; order Asparagales; family Amaryllidaceae; genus Allium; species Allium sativum. Next base: position 782,115,495 of record CM060921.1, read on the forward strand.
CTGGCGGGGGGGGGGGGGGGGTTCGACTCCCTAGTCGACCTGGGGTGCTGGGCGGGATTTTTCCCGCCTAGGCTGTTTGACTCCGAATTTTGAATTTTAAATTTTCTGAAACTTCCGATGACCATCACTTCTTCATATGAAGTCCAATTCACGCAAACTCGGACTCTATTTCAACCAGAATTCCGAGACGAACACAATGGCACAACCCATTTCCCACAATTCTCACGTCTGAGATTAGTTATTCTTTAATTTGTGAATATTAATATTAACAGAATTACGGGGTGTTACATTAATGCTATTCCTTCTTCATCGAATGCCCCAACTGCGGCGGAGAAGGGAAAGAATGTCATCATTGAAGGTATTCTTTCTGTTTATGATGTTCCTGTTAGAGTTTTGTTTGATACCGGAGCTTCCAGTTCTTTCATATCTAGTGACCTGGTAGATAGGTTGGGATTGGAGCCCGAGATTGTCGATAGACCTTTAGTAGCGACGAACCCGATTGGTGGTTCGACTAACCTTAGCATGATTTGTCGTAATGTGGTCTTATCGAGTCATGGATGCATGTTTGTTTGTAATTGCTTTGTTTTGGGCTTTACTGGGTTTGACATTATTTTGGGAGTCGATTGGCTCCAAAGATACGGGGTGGTGGTAGACTGTGAGGGCTCTTTGGTGACAGTTAGAGCGGATGATGGGCGGATGGTAGTGTTTGGTGGTCTACCTGGTGATGGGGTAATGGCTAGTTTTCTGAATTCCCTCGACATCCCACATAGTGAGTTGTCAGGTTTGCCCGTGGTTGGCCAGTATCCGGACGTTTTCCAAGAAGTGACCGGGCTTCAACCACACCAAGAGATCGAGTTTCGTATTGATTTAGTGAAAGATTCCAGACCTATAGTGATGCCACTTCGTCGTATGGCACCAAGGGAGAAGCGAGAGCTCGAGGTGCAAGTCAGCGATCTTTTGAAGAAGGGATTTATCAGAAGAAGTGTTTCTGAATGGGGAGCACCAGTTGTGTTTGCTACTAAGGCGGATGGTTCACTTCGTTTGTGTGTAGACTACCGCGAGTTGAACAAAGTGACGAGGAAGAACAAGTATCCTCTACCGCGGATAGATGATTTGTTTGATCAGTTGAGTGGCGCGGGAGTATTCTCTCAGTTGGATCTTGCGACAGGTTTTCATCAGCTTAGAGTGGAAGCTGAGAGTATAGCTAAAACGACATTTCGGACGCCGTTAGGATTTTATGAGTGGTTGGTCATGCCATTCGGGCTGACCAATGCCCCGGCATATTTTGTGGATCTTATGAATAGGGTATTCAGAGATCAGATGAATAAGTTTGTCCTTATGTTCGTGGATGATATTTTGGTCTATTCGAGGACAGAGGAAGAACACAAGGAACATTTAAGAATAGTGATGGAGGTGTTGGGAAAACACCAATTGAAAGCAAAGTTTTCTAAGTGTCACTTCTGGAGAAGGGAAGTGAGATTCTTGGGCCATGTTGTTTCAGAGAATGGTATTGTCGTGGATCCTGCGAAGGTGGCTATGGTACAGGATTGGTCTACGCCCAAGAATGCAATGGACATAAGAAGTTTCTTGGGATTAGCTGGATATTATCGTAAGTTTATCCAAGATTTCTCCAAGATAGCAACACCGTTGACTCAGTTGACCAAGAAGAATCAAGCTTTCGTCTGGGACGAAAAGTGCGAGAATGCATTCAAGAGTCTAAAGGACAAGTTGACATGTGCACCAGTGTTAGTCATTCCTAAGGGGAATGAAGAGATGACGGTATACACGGATGCCTGTGGTACCGGACTAGGTGTTGTATTGATGCAAGGCGGTAGGGTTGTAGCTTATGCAAGTCGGCAATTGAAACCGCACGAGAGAAGATACCCTACCCATGATTTGGAATAGGCAGCGATTGTGTTCGCGTTGAAGATGTGGAGACATTATCTCTTGGGAGAAAGATTCGAGTTGTTTACCGATCATAAATCGTTAAAGTATCTCTTCTCTCAAAAGGATCTAAATCTCCGACAGTAAAGATGGTTAGAATTCTTAGCTTCCTATGATTTCGACATCGCATATACACCAGGAAAGGGCAATGCGGTGGCTGATGCGTTGAGTAGAAGACATGCCAGTTTAGGGGCTATGTTTCTAGAATGGAAGCAACTGGAGTACATCGCTGGGTTTGATTTCAGACCAAAGTGCGAATTGGATCCAAAAATGTTAGCAAGTTTGACGATCAGACCCACTTTGATTGAGCGAATTGGTTCCAATCAGAGGAACGATCCTAATCTTTTAGAAATCATCTCCAAGTTAGAGATGGGAAGCGGTGAGGAGATTAACAAGTACGGGCTTGATCGAGATGGATGGCTTCGAAAGAATGGAAAGCTAGTTGTACCCAATGTCAATGGATTGAGAGATGAAGTGCTTAGAGGATGTCATCACTCAAAACTGACTATACATCCTGGCGGTAACAAGATATACCGAGACATGAAGCAGACCTACTACTGGAAAGGGATAAAAACAGACGTTGGGAAGTTTATATCCAAATGCATGAAGTGCCAGCTAGTTAAAGCTGAGAAAAAGAAGCCTAGTGGTTTGTTACAACCATTAGAAATTCCAGAATGGAAATGGGAACAAGTCTCAATGGATTTCATTGATGGATTACCAAGGACAAGGTCGGGCCATGATAGCATTTGAGTGAATGTGGACCAATTAACCAAGAGTGCAAGATTTATACCCGTCAAGTCGAATAGAACGGTAGCTAAGTTAGCTGAGCTATATGTGAAGTGAGTAGTGAGATTTCATGGAATACCCAAAGGCATTGTGAGTGACCGAGATCTGTTTTTCACTAGTGGATTTTGGAAGAGCTTACAAGAGGCGTTAGGATCAGAATTACATCTTGGTACCGCGTATCATCCTCAAACTGACGGTCAAATAGAGAGGGTGAATCGTGTATTAGAAGATCTCTTAAGAGCTTGTGTATTGGATTTTGGTGGATGATGGGATGACCATCTACATCTAGTGGAATTCACATATAATAATAGTTATCAGTCCGGTATTGGTATGGCTCCATTTGAAGCTTTGTACGGTAGACCGTGCAACTCACCGTCATGTTGGTTAGAAACTGGTGAGAAGTTTGTGCTTGGACCAGATGTGATAAGTGAAACTTCAGACAAGATCAAAATCATTCGACAGCGAATGAAGGCTACCCAAGATAGGCAGAAAAGTTATGCTGATAAGAGGAGAAGAGAATTAAAGTTCTCCATTGGCCACTTGGTGTTTGTCAAGATTTCTCCGTTAAAGAGCGTAATACGATTTGGCAGGAGAGGCAAGTTAGCACCAAGATTTGTTGGTCCATTCCCAGTTCTCGAGCAAATTGGGAATTTGGCATATAAAGTTGAATTACCAGACAAGATGGAAGGAGTTCACAACGTATTTCATGTTTCCCAGTTAAGGAAATTCGTGCACGACCCAGATGTGACTATTTCACCTGATCAGTTGGACGATGTCGAAGTTGAACCCGAGGTGATTGGGAACCGCAAGCCTATGCGTATTGTTGGGAAAGATACGAAGCAACTTCGAAGGAAAGTGGTGAATCTAGTCAAAGTTCAGTGGGGCGAGAATGAGAATGACTGTACTTGGGAGACAGAGGAGAGCATTAGGAAGACGTATCCAGAGCTCTTTGCCTGGTAAGATTTACTTTACGATTTAGTTATTCCGCATGCTAGAATAGATTTGTTTTGCTTGTTTTGCATGTTTGATTGTTGTTTTATGACTGATAGGCATGCGGGACCCTTTGTGTGTTTTGGTTAGGGAATTTTGGGGGCGAAATTTCTTAAGGGGGGAGAATGTAATAACCCGCATTCTACGCATCGGAGGATCATAGAATATTTATTTCTTTTTCATATGAAGTCGTATGGTCATGTAACTTTGAGAAACAACCAGTAGAGTCATTTCCCATGTTCATAATTTTTGTCGATTTTTAAATGACCGTTTTGCCCCTAAATGATCTTGTTTTGGCCATAACTTTTGATTGGAAAGGAGTTTTGACCTGAAACCAATTCCATTGGCTCCGGATGATGGTTTACAATTCCGTAGAGTGGTCACACTAGCCAAACGGACTCACCATTTGGGAGATATGGCTGAAACAAGTTTCAGATGGTGAAAAACAGCTTAACCGGGCCTAATTTGGGTGATTAGTGAGTGGGCCCATAACCCATTTCGGGATTAGGGTTATCGGGAGGCTGATAGGGTTAGGAAATTCAGTTTCTAGCAGCCACTCTTTGTTCCTTCAAGTTTAGCCATGGCCTCCACTTTCTAAAACACCCCAAATCACGTTTAATCGCTAACTAAGCCAAATCAACATCAAATTAAGGGAGAATAGCACCAAAGCAAGGTTAGAGCTGCTATGTTACATTGGGAATAGCACCAAACAGAGAATCATTTCAGTTTTAAGGTTTTATTTGTGGCTAAGGTGAGTGATTTGCATAGTTTTGCACTAATTATGGTTAATTAAGGGTAATTAGTGAAGATTAGCGAATTTAAACATGATAAAATTCTGGAAAAATATTTATAAATTTAAAAATAATGTTTTAGACCTCTGTTAGAAATTTGGTTTGATTTGGACTGTGATTCTTAAAGATGTTTTGCATACTCCAGAGATGAGGAAGAATCTGGTTTTTGGCTTTCTTCTTAATAAGGCAGGATTTACTCAATTTATTGGGGCTGATGTGTATACCATAGGGTATAAGGGATCTTTTATAGGAAAGGGTTATGCTTATGAGGGAATGTTTAAATTAAATGTTGAATCTAATAAGGTGAATAATTCTGCTTATATGTTGTGTGATTTTAATATTTGGCACTCTAGATTATGTCATGTTAACAAAAGAATAATTCATAACATGAGCACTCTAGATATGATACCTAAGATGTCAGAATCTGAATCTGATAAATGTGAATTCTGTACACAAGCAAAAATCACTAAAAAATCTCATAAATCTGTTGAAAGAGAATCTGAACCCTTAGATTTGGTTCACTCTGACATATGTGAACTTGATGGTACTTTGACTAGACATGGACATCGGTATTTTATCACTTTTATTGATGTCTGTTCTGATTTCACATATGTATACCGTATGAAAAATAAAAGTGATGCTTTTGACATGTTTAAAACATTCAAAACTGAGATTGAGAAACAAACAAATAGGAAAATTAAGAGATTTCGTAGTGATAGAGGAACAAAATGTGAGTCTAATTCAATTCTGGATTTATATAAACTACATGGTATAGTACATGAGAGAACTGCACCCTATTCTCCTGAAATGAACGGTAAAGCAGAAAGAAAAATAGGACTTTTACCGAATTAGTAGTTGCCATCCTACTAAATTCCGGTGCAACAAAACATTGGTGGGGGGCTATTTTATTGACTGTATGTTATGTTCTAAATAGAATCCCCAAATCTAAGAATAAAATTTCACCTTATGAAATTTTAAAGAATCATAAGCCCAATGTGTCATACTTTAGAACTTGGGGTTATCTAGCATATGTTCACATTCCATACCCTAAGAGAATAAAATTGGCAAGTAGAGCATATGAATGTGTATTTATAGGCTATGCTATTAATAGCAAAGCATATCGATTTTATGATATAAATGCACATAACATAATTGAATCAAATGATGCCGATTTTTATGAAACAAAATTTCCTTTTAAATTAAGGAAGAATAGTGGGGGCACTTCAAGTATGCCTATAAGAACAGAACTTAATAAAAGTTCTGAAGATGAACCTAGAAGAAGTAAAAGAGCAAGAACCGAGAAAAATTTTGGTTCGGATTTCTGTGCTTTTACTATAGAGGAGGATCTCTTAAACCTTCAAGAGGCCTTATCTTCTTTATATGCCGATTTTTGGCAAGAGGCTATAAATGATGAGATGGATTCTCTGGAATCCAATAAGACTTGGCATTTGGCAGATTTACCCCCTGGTTGTAAATCTATAGGCCGTAAATGGGTGCTTAAAAAGAAATTAAAACCTGATGGTACTATAGATAAATACAAAGCACGACTAGTAGCTAAAGGTTTTAGACAAAAAGAAAATATAGATTTCTTCGACACTTTTTCACCTGTAACTAGAATAACATCCATTCGGGTATTAATCTCACTCGCTTCCATTCATAATTTACTAATACACCAAATGGATGTTAAAACCGCATTTTTAAACGGTGAATTAGAAGAAGAAATCTATATGGACCAGCCTGAAGGATTTGTAGTACATGGTCAAGAACATAAAGTATGCAAATTAGATAAATCATTATATGGTTTAAAACAAGCTCCTAAACAATGGCATGAAAAATTTGATAACTTAATCATTTCACATGGTTTTAAAGTTAATGAAAGTGACAAATGCATTTATTACAAATCTGAGAATGACATTTGCACTATTATATGCCTTTATGTAGATGACCTACTCATCTTTGGGTCAAACATTCATGCCATAAATTCAGTCAAATCCTTATTAAGTGCCAATTTTGATATGAAAGATCTAGGTGAGGCGAGTGTAATCCTTGGTATTAAGATTACTAGGTCAGAAAAGAGAATTTCTTTGGATCAATCTCATTACATTGAGAAGATACTGAAGAAATATAATTACTTTGACTGTAAACCTGCATGTACACCATATGATCCAAGTGTAAAGTTATTTAAGAACACTGGTGAAAGTGTAAGACAGTCTGATTATTCGAGCATCATTGGCAGCCTTCGGTATGCCACTGATTGTACTAGACCCGACATTGCCTATGTCGTGGGATTATCGTGAAGGTTTACCAGTAGACCTGGTATAGAGCACTGGCATGCTTTTGAAAGGGTCATGAGATAACTTAAACGAACAGTGAACCTTGGATTACATTATGAGAAGTTTCCAGCTGTACTTGAAGGATATTCAGATGCAGATTGGAATACTTTATCTGATGATTCTAAAGTGACTATATATTTAGCATCGCTGGAGGAGCTGTTTCTTGGAAATCCAAGAAACAAACTATTTTGGCTCAGTATACTATGGAGTCTGAGATGATAGCACTAGCCACGGCTAGTGAAGAAGCATAGTACTTGAGAAATCTGCTAGCTGAGATTCCCTCATGGGAAAAACCGATACCAGCTGTGTTGATACACTGCGATAGTACCGCGGCTATTACAAAAGTTCAGAACCGTTATTTTAGCGGTAAGAGAGGACAAATACATCGTAAGCACAACAAGGTTAGAGAACTACTTTCCTCAGGTATCGTTAGAGTGGATTACGTACGTAGTGATGAAAATTTGGCAGATCCTTTGACGAAAGGACTGTCCAGAGAGAAAGTCCTTAATTCTTCTAAAAGAATGGGACTATTGCCTTTAGTTTGTTAAGTCACGCACAATGGTAACCTGACCTAAATGACTGGAGATCCCAAGAAATAGGTTCAATGGGTAAAAACAAGTTGTGTAGTGATCGGAGTTGAACATGCTATTTAATAAACCAAGAAGCATGTATTCCTGAAGTGATTAGAGGATGAGTTGATAATAACTCTTAATGAAATCTATACTCTATTTGGAGTGGAGTACCTACCTTCAGGAGTACTCTTGATAGACTCACCAATGTGAATGTGGGAATGTGGCCGTTTCCTATGGAGTTTTGGGCAAAACATCTAGAGCGTTTACTAAACTGGGATAGACGTGCATGGCCATAAATGCATGGGCTTATTTGATTGCATTATAGAAAAGATTGTGTGTGGTTTGATGTCAGGCATAGAGTTCAAGACTACTTGTCACTCTAGTAAAAACTGAATCTTATTCACTATGCAAAGGTTCAAGTCGGATGACACCTTTGTTTATGCACAGTCTTATGTTTCGAGAAAACCGCTCGATAATATTTTAAAAATTCAAGTGGGGGATTGTTGGAAATATTGAGAGAATTATTAAAATATTGAGATAAGTGTATGAATGGCTCCTTTATGTGAATAGTCCCATATCACGGGATTATATGGAAGAGGCAAGTATTTATACTTGTTTCTAAGAAATCAATTTGGGGCCTTGGGCTCCCAATACATGCTTTGTAGTAAGGAGGGAGGCCATGCATCATGACCACCACACACGCGTGTGACCGACCGACTCGACTCGACCCGACCTGTCCCGGCCTGGTTCGGTTCGGGCTTAGGCTTGGGCTTGGGCTTGGCTTTGTGGTGTAAACACTTATATTTTTAGGATAGAAAACACTGTATTTTTCGAACTATGTTTTTAAATACGAAAATATTTCTGAGCCGACTTTTATTTTGAAGTGGTAACTATTGACCTGGTATTTTAACAGATTTTATTACTGCACGGTATTTTCGTCCAGCCCTAATCCCCATCTATATATTATCTTCTGTTGTAGACGGAAAATAACTACTTACCACCTCCATTAAAATTATTGTAACACCCACGTCCGTTAGTGTCACTCACAAAGGGAATGCACTAAGTTCTGTGGAGCATTTAGGGTAAAAGATGCAGATAAATTACAAGACAGACAGAAATTAAACAGCGGAAAATGAAACTTTGCTTTATTGATAAAATAGTTTGTACAATGATTTCTTTACAATATTAGAGTATCATCTGTCTTACAAAATAAAGAAGAATAAAACAACATTTATATTCCCCAATTTTAGCAAGAGCCAGCCATAGCATCTGAAAAGAGAATCCAAGCAAAACTTCGACAAATCTTCAAGCTGGGAAAGAGTGACAATCCAACTTAACCTGAGCTATACTATTCCCTTCTTTACTACCTGGGGGAGGGGGGGGGGAACGGAAGAAAAGAAGACGAAAGAAAAACAGAGTCAAACATAGAGCCTGAGTAAGTTCCGTAACTTCTAGCATGTGAACATGGAAAACAAAACGACATGAATTAACTGAATACAAGATAACACCATGATGATAGGGTTAGAAAGATTTAGACAAGATTAACACAGGATATGCTAAGACAAGATAAACTTGATATGCTCTAATACTTTCGCCGCTTCGCTATTTCCTTGTTATACAGATTTCTATTATCTCTGCACCACCTAACTAATGTCCCAACTAGTAACGATAACGTGATCCCAATCCCTGTATTTTCCATCGCCTTCAGGCATACATTTATTGTTTATTTACCTAGATTTAATCTAGGGTTTTCTATCAAGTGCTTTCTAGATTTTACTAGAGTTTACGCCATCTGCTGAACGCTTCTCGGATTCAGGGTTTATGCCACCTAGTCCAACTAGGTATTATGCTACCTGTCGAACGATGCCCCCAAGTCTAGGACACACTACCTAGAGTGGTATATGTTCCTTTACTTCCCCACGCATGTATCGTGAAACGTTATCGCTTGTCTAGATGCACATGTCCTGTAATGTGCGACCCGAGTCCTGTGGCAGGGAAAATCAAGGAATACATAACTCGGTCGGGAGCTTTCAGATATCTGCCGATGCAGATGCTAAGGTCTGTTTTTATTCCAGTGGCTATGGTCCCACTTGACCCCTCCCTCAACTAATGAAAGGCACACCTTGAAAAATGAGAACTATACGCCTGCCCCCGGTGCCACACTATCCTATGGCCATCCTCCCCCATAACTAGATAGCAAGTATATGGTCTTTTGGAGTTCTCCGCCTTTCCGCTTCACGTATCTCGTTTGAATGAAGATGGATGGTAGACGACGAGTTGCTATCATAGGGCTACCGTTTTCTCGCCGAATCACGCTGGTCCATCCTAGTCTTTAGGTTGCCATATTTTGCAACCAATGCATACCCCTGGTTCTTCTATGCAGACCTTAAACTCTGTGAGCCCAGGAGGATCATCTACGGCCTCACAGAGGGATACCAAGAGTACCCTCACGTCCCCTCGAAGCCTCGGGCTTCGTAACCCAATTCGTTGGAGCATTCTTTTTACTCAGATGGACATCCGCTCCTTCCCGTGTTTTACTAAGAATTACTACTTAGTTTTATTAACTAAGATTTACCACTTAGTTTCCAGAATCGTAGTTTTCTTAACTAAGGTTTACTACTTAGTTCTCTTTCTCGTCAATTTGGATTGGTTAAGTGTCATTAGTCAATTCAAGCCAACTTAACCCTCTTCATTCATCCTGTTAAACTGGTTAAGTGTTATCAGTAATTCATGATGACTTAACCCTACCACAAACCAAGTTATATTGGTTAAGTATTTATTACTTAAACCAACCCATTCACCCTGTATTGGTTAAGTGTTCCTTTTTAACTTAACCTTGCCCGTCTGTTTTAACTAACATGTTATTAATGGTTAAGGATTATCCCTTCATGTTTTAGACTTAGCCCTGTTCCTTTATCACAATATGACGGTTAAGTGTTCAAGTTTACTTAACCCTACGGTCTGGTGCAGCTAACATGCCAAATTGGCTAAGTGTATTTACTTAACCCCAACCTCTAGTCTAGTTAACATGTTAATTTGGCTAAGTGTAATAACTTTACTTAACCCCACCTTCTAGTCTAGTTAACATGTTAATTTGGCTAAGTGTTTCCTTAGTTACTTAACCCCTGCAAATCATGTCGTGTTACCATGTGAAGTTGGTTAAGTGTCCCTATGGACTTAGCCCTCCCATCCTAGCTTAACTGTGTTAAATTGGTTAAGTGTTCCTATGGACTTAACCCTCCCATTCTAGCTTAACTGTATGGCCCTAACCCCACCCACCAGTCTGGTTATCATGTTGAATTTGTTAAGTGTCTTAGTGAACTTAACCCTACCATTCTTGTTCTAGCTTTAATTAAATAGATTAAAGCCACGACCTCTCACATTAGACAGATATTGTTGCGATTACTGGATGTGCCGGTTGGTTCCGGGCAGATTTACATCGCAACTCAGTCTAACCTCGGGTTAGGCCTATTCGTGTTTTCTAGTTCAAGGGTTTTGACTAATTTTCAAATCAGGTTTTGAAAGTAACCATCCCGTCTGTCGGATCAGTTAGGGATAGCCAGGGAGAGCAGGAAACTTGTATTTTCCAAACCCAAGCCTAGACACTATCCTCTCTGTCACCCTAGAACTTTCTGGTGTATTATTAAAAGATATTTCGTTAAGAAACCTTTAATTTGTCTAAATTTACATTTCTCATTTAGGACAAATTCTATAAGTAAATCATTCCTAGTTTACTTATTTCCTAATTCCTCTTTTAATGTAAATTGTCGACATTTATTCTTACGGCCCATTTTCCCCTCTATACCATATTTATGCCTTTTGGTATGTGAACTATACCAAATTAAATGCCACTAACCATGATTTTGCTAAACCTGACAAGTACTCCCGATTATGGCCTATTTCAAATTTATGCCAATATACTTATCATGCCAAATTAGCTAATCCAATTCTGATTTACATTCTAATTACGGTTCATGTCAAACTAGACTTATTATTCTAGTTCACAATCCATGTAAATGCTAGATTTACAAGTCAATACTAGATTCAAATTACACATCCTATAATTCATGCCAAATTTATCCAATTTGCATTCTTATGAACATGCCACACTATGTGTTCCCAATTTATGCCAATTTCCAAGTTTTAAAACTACGTTTCAAGTAAATTTCATATTTTCCCCAAATCGTATTCCCACCGTTCATATAATCGTGATTCAATCTAGATTATAGATAAATCTAGATTCGTAGAAAATAGGGAATGAACCAAAGATGCTATGAAAAAGGATGGACATAATAACTGGCATAAAAAGGTTTGGATAACGACGTAGGTTCAAGAACATGGGTAGACCTAACTTAATAGGTAAATTCCCAAGGTCTAAAACCAAAAATAGACAGAGTAGGTTCAAGAACATGGGTAGACCTAACTTAATAGGTAAATTCCCAAGGTCTAAAACCAAGAAAACCAAGAACAGACAGAATAGATAATCGGGTTTAGACCCAATTTCACAGTCACAAAACTTAAGCAACACTTTCCTAGTCATGAATCACAGTTGTTCTTGTTATGTCATAGGCAATAGTTTACGTTTTTCCTAATCAAAGGCATAGGCTGGTGTTCACAGTCAAGAAAATAAATCTCATAGTCATAGCCACAGTCAATGTCCATAGTCATAGGCAATGTCCATAGTCATAGGCAATGTTCATAGTCATAGGCAATGTTCAGAGTCATAGGCATATGGTTCAAAGGTCCATAGTTTCATAGTCACAGTCTTATTTGTCCTTGAATCATAACAGTTCTTAATTAGGTCCAAAGAAATAGGCACTGATTCGAATAGAGAGAATTGGCATACTCTTTTATTCCTTTAATTTCATGTCACGAAAAGAGAAACGTTCAAATCTAAGAAGTAATTGACTTACAGAGATTTAGATTAGAAAAGAAAGATGGCGTTGCTATGATTCGTGCGACGTTAGCCTTTAATCCTTATCTTGAAGCTTTGATCTTGATTTGAATCCCTTCTGGACAATTGAGCAGCATAACCTTGTCTTGGATTTTCGTAGTATTTTCTTATTTTTATTTATTTATATATTTTCTCAAAGGCATCATAAGGATAGAAAAGAATTGTGAATAGAGAAGGAGACTAGGGCTGTTTATATAGTGTAGAAGTCAATGAATCCGGTCAGAATGGCGTCTAGATACTGAAAAACGAACCAGGTTCAGAAAACTGGAAAAAGCAGGGGGGGTCGACCCCCAGGTCGACTACCCAGTCGACCTGGGTGCCTTGGGCGGGAAAATTCCTGCCCAGCCCAACCTGGGTCTGATTTTGAATTTGAATTCGCTTTTTCTGAACTATTTTGAAATTTAAACTTCGCTGAATCTTCCGGAGGTCATATCTCCTTCATACGGACTCCGATTCTCACAAACTCGGACTCGTTTTCGTGCAGAATTCCGAGACGAACGCAATGGCACAACCCGTTTCCCTTGATTTTGAATTTAACTTTTAATTCTTCCTTGATTTGTGAATCTTAGTGCTACAGAATCACGGGGTGTTACATTCTCCCCCACTTAAAAGGATTTCGTCCCCGAAATCTTCAAGTTAGTAAGAATGTGTCCTACCATCCAATCACCCATCTACTCAACCATTCAATCACAGGCATTCATTATCCTTAAAAGGTTTCTAATGCTTTCATGTTCATATGCATAGTGTGTGTATATGTCTTTATCTAATGCAAAATCAAGCGGTCTACTGATTCTGTTGACCTCCTAAATGCGAATCATGTCAGTGCCATGCGTCCAATCATGTATGCAAGCATCCCTAGTTATGTAAATACTACATGCGTGCACAACCATTCACCAATATGCAACATCCATATGATACCATACCAAGTTCAACTTACAAACAAATACATATCTGTAAATGCAAGATGAAAGCGTCCGAACTTGATCTAGTGCCTAATACGTATGCATATGCATTCACGAGCAACCATTAGAAACCACTTGCAACCATCAACCATAACATGTTTCAAATACATGTTTACATCCATTGGCTTCTACCTAAGGATTGCAGATACGACCTAGAGGATATACTTTGGAAAGAGAGAAACAATTATGCGTAAAGCTCCTAAACAAAGAAATCAAGGATGCACCCTTAAGGAAAAGGGTATGATGCTAGTATCTATCCTTCTTGAGCTTTACTCTACTGTGTCTTAACTAATTTAACTTCACGATTGTGAAGTTTCTGACCTCCATTTCCAAAATAAACAGATGTTAACTATGATACCAAGTGTACATACCAAGATGGTTTGAGGTCTCTCCTTCCTATCCGCCATGCCATAACTATAAGGGTGGAAAGGTTACTACGTGCTTTTTAGAGTGCCTGCCACAACTATTCATTTCTCATGCAAACCATCCTAGTCGAACTTGACATTCCTCAAGTACAAGCCCCGAAGGCCTAAACCAATATCAGACAAGCACCCAAGGAATATCTCCTCTGAATTTAGACGATCTACGTGAGATGGTATAAGCAAACTCGATAGCTATTCTCAAATCCCTACTAACCAGAAATAAACTGGTCGGACCACCAATTGGATTTGAGAATCTAGTGGGATCTTTCTACTATACAAGTACTATGGTGCAGAGACTCAACTATGGAAGTGGATATGAACAAATGCGAAGCGCTAAAACGAAAGGGAAGAGTAATAACAACAAAACTAGATCCTTCCAACAGAACTTTACTACCTTTCTCCTAGGTACGCTTGATGGTGAAAGTATATACTTGCCCTTCTGAAAATCTTGTTCCTCGTTCTTACCTTTGTCCTTAATTATATGCCCTATCATACCCTAGTAAAGATACTTCCTCTTGTCTTAGGTTTTATAATTTCTTCCTCCTTCGTGAGCTAAATCTACATCCATGAATTCCTCATCCTAGGGTTGTGCTCCCTAGCCAAACTTCTCATCCCCTTCCGTGTGTAGTCATGTTGACAAATCCCTTGAAAGCTGCTTCCATCATACAGAAAACCCTATAAGCTTGAAAGAAAACTGGCCATAGGTGAAACTACTACGGTTATAGATGGAAGTCGGGCACTATTTTGCCCATCGATGAGGTTACCCCCCAGAAAGCCAGGAGCCCCAGAGACTCAAGAAAGAAGGAGACAAGAATTCAAACAGAGGAAGAGAAGATAATGCATATGACTTTGGGGAATATGCCTTTAAAAAAAATCTTTTCTCTTGAAAATGCTTCTTTTAAAACCGTTTTGAAAATAATTTTTCAAATCTTTTATCTGATCCGGTAACCTTCAGCTCTGATACCACGTGTAACACCCCACGTCCGTTAGTGTCACTCACAAAGGGAATGCACTAAGTTCTATGGAGCATTTAGGGTAAAAGATGCAGATAAATTACAAGACAGACATAAATTAAACAGCGGAAAATGAAACTTTGCTTTATTGATAAAATAGTTTGTACAATGATTTCTTTACAATATCAGAGTATCATCTGCCTTACAAAATAAAGAAGCATAAAACAGCATTTATATTCCCCAATTTTAGCAAGAGCCAGCCATAGCATCTGAAAAGAGAATCCAAGCAAAACTTCGACAAATCTTCAAGCTGGGAAAGAGTGACAATCCAACTTAACCTGAGCTATACTATTCCCTTCTTTACTACCTGGGGAGGGGGGGGGAACGGAAGAAAAGAAGACGAAAGAAAAACAGAGTCAAACATAAAGCCTGAGTAAGTTCGGTAACTTCTAGCATGTGAACATGAAAAAAAACGACATGAATTAACTGAATACAAGATAACACCATGATGATAGGGTTAGATAGATTTAGACAAGATTAACACAGGATATGCTAAGACAAGATAAACTAGATATGCTCTAATACTTTCGCCGCTTCGCTATTTCCTTGTTATACATATTTCTATTATCTCTGCACCACCTAACTAATGTCCCAACTAGTAACGATAACGTGATCCCAATCCCTGTATTTTCCATCGCCTTCAGGCATACATTTATTGTTTATTTACCTAGATTTAATCTAGGGTTTTCTATCAAGTACTTTCTAGATTTTACTAGAGTTTATGCCATCTGCTGAATGCTTCTCGGATTCAGGGTTTATGCCACCTAGTCCAACTAGGTATTATGCTACCTGTCGAACGATGCCCCCAAGTCTAGGACACACTACCTAGAGTGGTATATGTTCCTTTACTTCCCCACGCATGTACCGCGAAACGTTATCGCTTGTCTAGATGCACATGTCCTGTAATGTGCGACCCGAGTCCTGTGGCAGGGCAAATCAAGGAAAACAGAACTCGGTCGGGAGCTTTCAGATATCTGCCGATGCAGATGCTAAGGTCTGTTTTTATTCCAGTGGCTATGGTCCCACTTGACCCCTCCCTCAACTAATTAAAGGCACACCTTGAAAAATGAGAACTATACGCCGGCCCCCAGTGCCCCACTATCCTATGGCCATCCTCACCCATAACTAGATAGCAAGTATATGGTCTTTTGTAGTTCTCCGCCTTTCCGCTTCACGTATCTCGATTGACAGAAGATGGATGGTAGACGACGAGTTGCTATCATAGGGCTACCGTTTTCTCGCCGAATCACGCTGGTCCATCCTAGTCTTTAGGTTGCCATATTTTGCAACTAAGGCATACCCCTGGTTCTTCTACGCAGACCTTAACCTCTGTGAGCCCAGGAGGATCATCTGCGGCCTCACAGAGGGATACCAAGAGTACCCTCACGTCCCCTCGAAGCCTAGGGCTTCGTAACCCAATTCGTTGGAGCCTTCTTTTTACTCAGACGGACATCCGCTCCTTCCCGTGTTATACTAAGAATTACTACTTAGTTTTATTAACTAAGATTTACCACTTAGTTTCCAGAATCGTTGTTTTCTTAACTAAGGTTTACTACTTAGTTCTCTTTCCCGTCAATTTGGATTGGTTAAGTGTCATTAGTCAATTCAAGCCAACTTAACCCTCTTCATTCATCCTGTTAAACTAGTTAAGTGTTATGAGTAATTCATGATGACTTAACCCTACCACAAACCAAGTTATATTGGTTAAGTATTTATTACTTAACCCTACCCATTCACCCTGTATTGGTTAAGTGTTCCTTTTTAACTTAACCTTGCCCGTCTGTTTTAACTAACATGTTATTAATGGTTAAGTATTATCCCTTTATGTTTTAGACTTAGCCCTGTTCCTTTATCACAATCTGACGGTTAAGTGTTCAAGTTTACTTAACCCTACGGTCTGGTGCAGCTAACATGCCAAATTGGCTAAGTGTATTTACTTAACCCCAACCTCTAGTCTAGTTATCATGTTAATTTGGCTAAGTGTATTAACTTTACTTAACCCCACCTTCTAGTCTAGTTAACATGTTAATTTGGCTAAGTGTTTCCTTAGTTACTTATCCCCTACAAATCCTGTCTTGTTACCATGTGAAGTTGGTTAAGTGTCCCTATGGACTTAGCCCTCCCATCCTAGCTTAACTGTGTTAAATTGGTTAAGTGTTCCTATGGACTTAACACTCCCATTCTAGCTTTACTGTATGGCCCTAACCCCACCCACCAGTCTGGTTATCATGTTGAATTGGTTAAGTGTCTTAGTGAACTTAACCCTACCATTCTTGTTCTAGCTTTAATTAAATAGATTAAAGCCACGACCACTCACATTAGACAGATATTGTTGCGATTATTGGATGTGCCGGTTGGTTCCGGGCAGATTTACATCGCAACTCTGTCTAACCTCGGGTTAGGCCTATTCGTGTTTTCTAGTTCAAGGGTTTTGACTAATTTTCAAATCAGGTTTTGAAAGTAACCATCCCGTCCGTCGGATCAGTTAGGGATAGCCAGGGAGAGCAGGAAACTTGTATTTTCCAAACCCAAGCCTAGACACTATCCTCTCTGTCACCCTAGAACTTTCTGGTGTATTATTAAAAGAGATGTCGTTAAGAAACCTTTAATTTGTCTAAATTTACATTTCTCATTTAGGACAAATTCTATAAGTAAATCATTCCTAGTTTACTTATTTCCTAATTCCTCTTTTAATGTAAATTGTCAACATTTATTCTTACGGCCCATTTTCCCCTCTATACCATATTTATGCCTTTTGGTATGTGAACTATACCAAATTAAATGCCACTAACCATGATTTTGCTAAACCTGACAAGTACTCCCGATTATGGCCTATTTCAAATTCATGCTAGTATACTTATCATGCCAAATTAGCTAATCCAATTCTGATTTACATTCTAATTACAGTTCATGTCAAACTAGACTTATTATTCTAGTTCACAATCCATGTAAATGCTAGATTTACAAGTCAATACTAGATTCAAATTACACATCCTATAATTCATGCCAAATTTACCCAATTTGCATTCTTATGAACATGCCATAATACGTGTTCCCAATTTATGCCAATTTCCAAGTTTTAAAACTACGTTTCTAGTAAATTTCATATTTTCCCAAAATCGTATTCCCACCGTTCGTATAATCGGGATTCAATCTAGATTATAGATAAATCTAGATTCGTAGAAAATAGGGAATGAACCAAAGATGCTATGAAAAAGGATGTCCATAATAACTGGCATAAAAAGGTTTGGATAACGACGTAGGTTCAAGAACATGGGTAGACCTAACTTAATAGGTAAATTCCCAAGGTCTTAAACTAAAAATAGACAGAGTAGGTTCAAGAACATGGGTAGACCTAACTTAATCGGTAAATTCCCAAGGTCTAAAACCAAGAAAACCAAGAACAGACAGAATAGATAATCGGGTTTAGACCCAATTTCACAGTCACAAAACTTAAGCAACACTTTCCTAGTCATGAATCACAGTTGTTCTTGTTATGTCATAGGCAATAGTTTACGTTTTTCCTAATCAAAGGCATAGGCTGGTGTTCACAGTCAAGAAAATAATTCTCATAGTCACAGCCATAGTCAATGTTCATAGTCATAGGCAATGTCCATAGTCATAGGCAATGTTCATAGTCATAGGCAATGTTTATAGTCATAGGCATATGGTTCTAAGGTCCATAGTTTCATAGTCACAGTCTTATTTGTCCTTGAATCATAACAGTTCTTAATTAGGTCCAAAGAAATAGGCACTGATTCGAATAGAAAGAATTGGCATACTCTTTTATCCCTTTAATTTCATGTCACGAAAAGAGAAACGTTCAAATCTAAGAAGTAACTGACTTACAGAGATTTAGATTAGAAAAGAAAGATGGCATTGCTATGATTCGTGCGACGTTAGCCTTTAATCCTTATCTTGAAGCTTTGATCTTGATTTGAATCCCTTCTGGACAATTGAGCAGCATAACCTTGTCTTGGATTTTCGTAGTATTTTCTTATTTTTATTTATTTATATATTTTCTCAGAGGCAGCATAAGGATAGAAAAGAATTGTGAATAGAGAAGGAGACTAGGGCTGTTTATATAGTGTAGAAGTCAATGAATCTGGTCAGAATGGCGTCTAGATACAGAAAAACGAACCAGGTTCAGAAAACTGGAAAAAGCAGGGGGGTCGAACCGCAGGTCGACTACCCAGTCGACCTGGGTGACCAAGGTCGACTATCCAGTCGACCTGGGCGCCTTGGGCGGGAAAATTCCCGCCTAGCCCAACCTGGGTCTGATTTTGAATTTGAATTCGCTTTTTCTGAACTGTTTTGAAATTTAAACTTCGCTGAATCTTCCGGAGGTCATATCTCCTTCATACGGACTCCGATTCTCGCATACTCGGACTCGTTTTCATGCAGAATTCCGAGACGAACGCAATGACGCAGCCCGTTTCCCTTGATTTTGATTTTAACTTTTAATTCTGCCTTGATTTGTGAATCTTAGTGTTATAGAATCACGGGGTGTTACAATTATAATCCAGAAATTTTCGAGCAGTAATTTTATTTCGAAAGTGCAAATCTACACTGATTTGTGGTGCAAAGCAAACCAGTTATTAATTTCAGAGGCTGTTTTATCCTAGAGGCGGCGGCAGAAGTACGAACTGGTTTTGCACCACCGACCAGATCGCTGAATCGTCTTCAAGAAAGCGACCAAGTGCATGACTAAGCCATTGTTTCCCAACACAAGGAATGAGAAGGACAGAGAGGGTAGGCTTCCTGTACATGGAGAGTGACGGAACAAAGCTATTTTTGTAGAGAGCGGTAGAGAATTTTAATGCAATGGTAACTTAGGCTCTAAGGAATACAAAAAAAAAGTATTAAATGGAAACATGGAGGATATACCATCGTTTGTTATGTAAACTTTAGTTCGCTTTACGAGCCGCTATCGACAAAACTAAAAATACCATCATGACAAGAAATTTGCGCCGATCTCAAAAATATAATAAAATAAACTAGTTAGCTTATTTTGTGAAACCCCGAAATAGCTGATTTAGGGTGTAAAACAATTTGAAATAAAAAGTTGCTTATTTTCTTAAATAAAAATTATAGTAAAATTCTAAAAATTAAAGTAATAATACATCTCAAATATCTTGTCCAAATTCGAAATAAATATTTGATTATAATTAAATAATCGTTATGCTTTATAAATGGTTCTATAGCGACTATTCGAATATTTGATTTGGACATAACTTCCAATCTATAAGACGAAATCCCGATTTTTCACTACCATTAGAAAAATATAATACAATAGTTCCAACGTTTCTTGTTACACATAAATCCAACTTAAAACGAATTATGTATACTCAGTTGGAGTTCAAATCATAACATTACGAACTGCAATGACATTTCGCACTCGATTATAATTTATATTATAAGTAATATGTTCAGTTACCGTTTAATTAATATATTCATTATTTTAATTCAAATATAAACTCGATTAAATATATTAAATTATACAAATTACACAATTTTGCAAATTCAACCATTTCCGACTATTTCAGAAATAATTATATTATCCCATAATTTAATAAAAATCAGAATTAGTTAATTTAAGCCAATTAAATTACTATATAATTATATATAATTAAATTAATTAATTATTAAACCACTATAAATTATGGGACATTATATTTTCTCTATATATTTTTAGAGTTTCCATTTGCTGAAGATTTGACAATCTATTATTTAACTATCAAACTGCCAAATCAATCATAGATAGAGTTTCCCATGGAAACCGCTAAGCCTCATTTAATTTATCTTTCATTAAGTAAATCTCATTGTATGCTTGGAAAACATTTTTGTATACTTATCTCGTCGATGTAAGTAAATTCATAAATCATTGTATTTCAATTACTTTGAAATATATCCATATACTTATACCACTTGTATAAGTATATTCACGAAATGTTAAAGAAAACATCCTTATCTTCAAATCATATTAGATGACTCAGAACCCATTGATATTCAGAACATGGTTTTCTAAACCCTAAACTAAAAACATATAAACAAATATTGTTTATAAATTATCTTTATAAAATACAAATTTTAAAGCTCATTTTCCAAATATTACTTATAAAGTGGAATTTAATATAAAATAATTTGTTAATTATAAACTCTTCATTAAATTAATTAATTATCTTCAAATCTTCATAGACAAATAAATAAGTAAACTTAAGAGCCAACTAATATGCTAGATATTAATCCTTGTTTGTACATAGTATATTTAATTAGCATGAAAGCATAAATAGTAATACAATAAATATAAAACATGGAGGACAAAAATGAAACACAAAGGAAACAAGAACCGAAACCGTAAACTTGAAGGACATCAGTTCAGGCAAGAGAGAATTCCAAGGTCAAAGCCATAGCTAACTCGCTTCAAAACTTCTTTAATTTCAAGCTTCAGGAACGTTCAAATTGCACTACGCTTCTCTGCGTGCCAACATTAAAAAATAGTTTGTTTCTGTCGGCCCAAATCAATTATATGGGCTGCTTCGCATCGCAAAGAGCCACCTATTTATTTAAATTTTTAGTATCATGCGGTATTTTAAAGACCCAACCCAACCTTGGTTCGACTGCGGTTAGCCTCCAACCTTAGAGCATTATGACTCGAAAAATGAAATAACCTTGTGCATGCACAAAACCATGGTTTAACCTCAAACCCTTTAAAAACCTCTAAATCGACCTCTTTAAACCTCATGGTTCTTAAAATTTGCAAAACAATAATCGCTTCACTCTTCATTTTTGACATAATAAATTTAACAGATAATTTCACAACAAATGTCATCAAATTTTGGATAACATAATTCATTATTATGTATATTTTACGAACTATTGTTGAACTAATCCTCTCATTACAAAAAGTTAGTAAATTTGACTTTGGTATGATAGGTTGTTGTATAATTATTCCAATTAGGTAGCATATAACATACTACAAACAAGTGGGTTGAAGACAAAATTGAACTCGTTACTTCTTGCATCATGTCAAATTAAGTGTTCCAACTAGTTTTTACAAGGGTGTTTGTCATAATTGGTTAAATTTATTCTATATTTAAAATAATTTTACGTTTAAATTGGAAAATTAGAAAACAACAATCAACACGGTTCTCACGGTCTGACTGGTTGAACCACGAAAACCTTAGAACTTGCACTACCACGGCTTGACTTACGGTTCGATCTTCACAACTATGGTATCATGCTTCAGACCATCCCCTTCTACAATAAAGGTCTGAAATACAGTATCTCTACCTGTAGCACGCATGATATTATGCCATATACAATGAAAATATTGAAACTCGAAAAGCAAGGAGCGCAGATCTCTCTACATGAAGGCAACAGAAGACATAAGATTCATTCAGAACAATTCGTCTAGAGATAAACAAGCCTTTCGTTAATAAAGCATTCTTCTCAACCTTCCCAAACAGCAAATTTTCCCTCGCATTGTAATCTCATTTCCATGTACGTTTGTATAATAACAGACATAGTAGTGAAGACCGAACCGTAAGTCAAACTGTGGTAGTTCAAGTTCCATGGTTCTCGTGATTCAACCGGTCAAATCGTGAGAACTGCGCTTATAGGTTAACTATATATTTCTGATTTAATTATAAATTTATTTTAAATATAGATAAAATTTAACCAATTATGAGAAGTATCCTTATCCAAACTGGTTCAAACATTTTGGCATGATACAAGATGCATAGGTTTTATTTTCATCTTCAGTCCACTTTTCATGTAGTATGTTATATACTACCTAATTGGAATAATTAACTTATCATAGAAAAAATGTATATTTACCAACTATTTTATAATAAAAAATGATTAGCTTAATGATAATTCATAAAATGTAAACTAATAATGGATTATGTCATCTAAAATTTAATGACAATTGCTATGAAATTATTTATTAAATTTATAATGTCAAAAAGCGAAGAGTGAAGCAATTAGTTTTTTCTTAAATTTGAAGAACTGTGAGGTTCAAAGAGGTTGGTCAAGGAGTTTTTGAAGCGTTTTGAGGTTAAACAACGGGTTGTGCAAATGCAAGGTTATTTCATTTTGAGAGGTGTGACGTTTCAAGGTCGAAGGCTAATCGCGGTCGAACTGAGGTTGGGTTGGGTCTTTAAAACACTGATCACATGTGACTTCCTCTTCATGTTTAAATAGAACATAGTACATCTCTGAAAAAGAGTACTTTTTACTTCACTGATTCCACACAAAAAATTCACTGACATGTGGTTGAGACTCTGCCTTATTCCACATTAACCTGATATGATGATTACTGGAAGAAGGCAAGATCACATGCCCATTTTTTGTCAAGTCTACCATCTTTGCATCTAAATTAATTCCAAACTACATCTTCTCTGTATGATTTATCAATTTTCTTAGGATGAATCCAAATTCAGGCCAAGAGTCTTCTCAAAATTTGACAGATCCACAGATGCATGCTGCATGTTTGATACGAGGAAGCATAACATCCCTAAGATTGAAAATACAATGCCATATCCAGTTGGAATCCAAGGGAGTGTACATGCTCCAATTTTTATTTCCACGTATCACATTACTTATCGACAACTACACCTAAAGACTAGGGGAATTCACCGATACAGGCCTGCTTGTGTAAACATTAACACGAATAGACCTATTTCAGATTTAATAATAGGTACAGACCTGTTTTGGTTTACTGAAGGCGAGTTTTGGAAACTCGCCTTCAGTAAAATACAAAGGCGAGTTTCCAAAACTCGCCTTCAATAAAACCCTGCAGCTAATAACCCAACCCGAGACCCCTTTCTTCCCTAACCCACCTCATTTTCCTCTTCTCCCCTTCTTCACCCAACACGAAAAAAGAAAAAAAACCCAAATCAACTTCATTTTCACCCATTTTTCATCCAATCCATTCCAGAAAGATTAAACTGGCTAGCACATCTAGCGTACAACACAAAATCGTTAAAAATCTAAACCCTAACTTTTAGTTTTGAAATTACATCATATTTTTTTAAGGTTTATTGGTTATGGAGTTGATTATGGCTAAATAGTAAGAAATTTGTATGTTTTAATTACAAATTTTGATGTTTACATTGTTTAATTACTGATTTGGGGTTTTTGGTTACATGATGGTTATTGGATGTTATGTCTTCGATTTAGTATGGATTGAGATACCGCTGTTAATTACAAACGAAGTTGCGTGCATGTGAGTTGGATAACAAACCTGTTTTTTTGAAGTTCGCATCGTTGAAACACGAGTTTGACGACTTCTTTAAGATGTGTACTGTGTAGATGTGGCAAAAACGAAAAAAATATCATTTTATTGGTTTGGAAATGTTGCTATAGATAAATTTCCTTGTTTATGGGACCGAATAGAAAATTATAGCAATGTCTAGAAAAATATACTTATATAAATGTCTGTAATAGTTAATTATGTATTTTTGCTAATGGAGCCTGAACCAGTAGTTCCGAGCGTGTTACATCTTCAGCCACAACGTAGGACATCTAACTGTGCTCTTATGGATGTGGATTTTTATAAATATTTTTATTTTTTGATGTTTAGTATTTTTTCCGCATTAGTCGTCAAACCCCCATTTTTTTTATCTACTAAATTTCCAATGTGACGATACTGAGTTTGTCATTGACCACTCGGCATCATTTAATAAAGTGACATCCTCAAATCCTCGCATCCCTACCGAGATCGAGAGTGCTGGATTTATGCACATTTTTCGCTTAGGATACATCCAGCTCGATCATTGCCTTATTGGTGCTTTAGTAGATATTGGAGGCCTGAGACACCCACGTTTCACTTACCAGTCGGTAAAATGATTATCACCTTGGGAGATGTGGCTGTTTTGCTAGAATTGCCTACTAAAGGCAATGCTATTGCATATGATGGTGCGGGATATGATTATTTGCAGCTATCTCGCGACCTACTTGGGCTAGATCCACCAGCCAATCAAGTAAGGGGTGGCGAATCTGTTGAGATCATATGGTACCATAATCAGTTGACTGATGATATTCCTGTAGATGCCACCCAGGTAGAGGTTGAGTAATGGGCTTGTTGCATTTTACTGCACATTATTTTTTGCAGAATGATGGTCGATCATGCCAAGACCCATTTAGATTTGAGATGGCTACCGTTTTAAGCTGATCTCGGGCAGTGCACTACATATTCGTGGGGTAGTGCAGTGTTGGCCTATACATATCAGGAATTGTCCAAGATCGCACTGCAATAGTTTGGCTCTACTGCCGGTTGCAAAACATTAGTTCAGATATGAACCGTATTTCTATAATTTATTGTTATATAATGTGATGCATCATTCTCTTATATTAATAGTATATTTTCAAACGTAGCTTTGGTCTTGGACTTATCTTCTCGTCGGTAGATTAGTTGTGACGCATGATCCCATCGATCCATCGATGCCGCTTGGAGCTAGGTAAACTTATTTGATCGTTTATTTTGTTAAACAAAATATATACCATTTCTAATATATATACATTTAATATTGTGTAACAGATGGGTTGGAAAAAAGAGTACGCGACATACACCGCGACGAGAGTTGTCATTTTACTGCAATGAGTTGGACGTCCTTACAGAAAATATGGTTACATGGACGCCGTACACTCAGGAGTTACTTTTCACACTACCACCCATGTGCAGAGCTCATAAGTACTTTGTACGGCGAAAGTATCTATGATAGCCTACAACTTCACTACTTGGCACCTTCCTAATAGGGTTATGCGATAGTTTGGTCTGATGCAGCATATACCAGGTGATGCACGTCCTTACATACAGGGTTACAGTGTTCATGACTTTCCCACCCTTGTTGATATGTGGAATGGCCGAGAGAACCATATTGAGATGGAGAGGGAGCACACCATACCTATGGCGCCATAAATGAGGTTAAACTGGAACATAACACGACGTTATGTCCTTCATCCTAGAGTAGATTCTGAGCAAGCACCGTACGTTCCTAGAGTACCACTAGAGAGGAATGTGGTAAGTTGATGTGTGTAGTATTAAATATAATTAATTTCATTTATTCATTGCATCTAATTTTCTTTCAAATCTGTAGGCTGCTGGTATTAACCGTGCATGGGAAGAAGAAGAAAAGCTCAGACAGAGGCAAACGGACGATGAGGGAAGGACTATGTGCACAAACATACAATGGATTTTGGATGTGATCTTGTGCATAAACAAATTCGATCGGCCGAAACCGCCATCTCCTCCTCCTCCTCCTACAGGTCCTCCTCCTCGTCCTATAGTAGAACTTGAGGAAAATTGTGCCTGGCCCATCGTAACCAGCACCTACGTCACCCCGTTCCAGCAGTTCTTGACGCACATGAAGCAGCAACAGCAGTGGTTCGTCATCAAATTCCACATCACTAGTCAGGGGTCAAGGCGAAATTAGTGCACGTTTGATTGGTCGTAGTAGTAGTGTATGTCTAATTAATTGGATAGTAGTCTTTGTATAATTATTTGTTATGTTTTGACACATTTATTTATTTCTTATCTTTGGATAAAACTAGCGTATGTATAATTATTTGGTACGTTTGGCTATTTGTCATTCGGTTTCCTTGTTAGATTGGGCTTCGGTTTACCGTGTTTGCTATTTGTATTTTTGGTTTTGATATTTGTATTAATTAAACGACGTTTGAACATATAATTTATAATATAATTAAAAACGAGCTACTAATGTCATGGTAGTTCGTAGTTTTATGCACTGAAATTTAACTGAATATATATGATTTGTTTTAAGTCGGATTTCTTTAAAACAAGAAACGTTCGAATCTACTAAACTATATATTTATAATGGAAGAGAAAAATGAAGATCTCACATTACAAATTTTTAGTTATGTTCAAATAAAATCTTTAGAAAGTCCGTGTGGAATCGTTTATAAACCATAATGCTTTATTAAATATATATATATATATATATACACACACACACACACGAAATCTTAGTATAATATAAATTGAGCGTCGATTTTAATGTACAAAGGAGTAGTCAACATTGCACTACAACACAGTGTTGTATGTAAATTTATTTGACTGTGGTGTTGTGTGTAAGCTAGTCTAAGTGCGGTTTTGTGTATAAATGTGTTAGAATATTTTTTTTAAAGGCGAATTTTCGGAACTCGCCTTTGATCTACACCGTTTTACTGAAGGCGAGTTCCCAAAACTCACCTTTAGTAAATCAAAATAGGTCTTAACGTGTTATATTTTCTGAAACATGGCTATTTGTGTGATTGTTTGCATAAACATGCCTATGTATGTTAATTCCCCTAAAGACTATCAGTTTTGTTGAGGAAGTTATCCATGTGTTTAGCAGTTGCATCACTGTTCCACAGTAAAAGGTTAATAATACCAAGGCCACCCTTAGCTAAATTTTTTTAAGCGCATTGAAATGAGACCAGAGTTATGAATCTATCGTGAACTGATCACTCCTTCCAAAATAATCTCATCATGATACAGATCCAACCAATTTAATTAATTTTTTAGGCAGAACAAAAATTCTAGCCTAATAAACATTTATAGAAAAAATGATCGCCTTAACAACTATAAGTCTACCAACTTGTGATCTATGTCCATTTATCTAGTTTTCAAATTTTCCTGTAATCTTTTCATATGGAGGCATGCATCGATGATGAGTGATTTGAGAAGTCGAGAGAGGGATGCCTAAATAAGAGACAACGTCATTTCTAGGAAACAAACCAGTTGTAGTACGAAATTAAATATTAGCACAAAATTAAATATTAGCTTGTAAGTGTTCCACCCACCCTCCCCCCAACATGATGTTATACTTCTGAAGGTTTATTTTAAGAATGATCATCAAATTGGAAACAATCAAGCGCATGTATGATAACCATAATAGTGTTGGCATTATCTTTGTAAAAGACAACAAGATCAACAATAGAGAGGTTACTTAAGGAAGTTTACATTTTAGGTTTAGCTGAAGAAGATATTTCCTAACAAGCTCATTAAAAATTTGGTTAAGTAACTCTGTCACAATGATAAATAAATAGGCAGACATTAGGGTCACCCTTTACTTGTTTACTTTGAAAATATCATACATTAGAACCATTGAGTGAAACAGAAAATCATACTGAAGACATGCATACATATATTCAAGTGGTTATATGTTCGAGGAAATTCATGTATCCCACGATAATATCACATGATAAGAACAATATGGAATCCTAATTTAGCATATCAAATGCTTTTTTATTATAAAACTTTAGCATAGCATGAGAGGATATGTGTTTTCTGTTGTATCCCTTTAAAGTTCATAAGAAAGAAGGTTATTATCTAAACTACTTTTATAAGGAAGGAAAGCTGCTTGGTTAGAGGAAATAATATTGGGTAATACTCTCTTTAATCTTTTGGCAATAACTTTAGATTTATATTTATATAGAGTGTCAGAACAGGAGATTGGGCGAAACACATGGACTGATTCAGCATTTTTCGATTTTAGGAATCAAGACAATGTAGAAACATTGAAGGAAAAATATGTGCTTTCTTAAAGAAATATTAATGGCTCTGAAATATCACTTTCAACTAATGCCAAACATATGAAGCTAAAGTAAGCATTCATAACCTCTAAAGGAATTATTATTGAGAGAGAGCATTGATTGTTTAATTTCCTCATCCGAATTCCTTTGTAAGAAAGTTATAGTCTTCATCATTTAATTTAGGTAGAATATCAGGTTCTATAGCATCAAGGTCTGGACTAAAGTTACGTGCATTACCAAAAAGGCCAAAATAATAGTGCATGAAGCTTGATAAATTTCATCAGGTTTGGACTTTAGATGTCCATGTCCACTATATATAGAGGTTATAGTTTTAGTAGCATGTTCGGCTTTTAAAGAAGCATGGAAAAAAGCCAAATTTTCTGTCATTTCACCCCTTAGCTCTTTATTTTTTTCTGATCATATCACACTCTTTAGATGATAAATCCAAGTATTGAATACAGATATCATTCTCCAAAGAAAACAGATCAAGGTTGTGTAAATAAGCTTGCGTCAGGGTTTGGACTTCATTAAGTTTTACTTTCAAATAAGTAATTATTAATTTCAAACACCATTAATAATTAAGTAACAATAAACTTTTAAAACATTATTAATTAAATAATTATCTTAAAATGTTTTATTAATAAACATTTAAATAACTTAACATATATGGAATGTTTTGGCCAATATTCAATCATGGATCGTACTTTACAAAAATTTTACGCTTCCATCATATAGGATCCATTGTAAACTATATGTAATATCCGTTGAATAAACTTTAAATGCTTTGTTAGTGGGAATGATTAAAATGAAGGGACAAGTGTATTTGTAGGTGAAAAGCCAAGAGAAGTCAATGGTCTTTATGTCCATTCATCAACAGGAATTCTGTTGAAATAAAGGGTCGTGTCTATTGAAGTGAAAACTTGTGTCCGCTCAGTGAAGTGTCGTGTCTGTTTAATAAAGTGTCGTGTTCATTCAACGAATAGTCGTGTCAATTCAACGAAGGGTCTGTTGTATATAACAATGTTGTATACACAATTATATGATTTTTGTTTAATGTTAACAACCAAATACATTTCTATTATAAATGTGTTTGCTACTGTACTGTTTCATATATACATCACAGATGAAAATATAATATTTTATTTCAAACAACTATTTATAACTCCACTATTTAAACACATCACATTTCATATACGTTCATAGAATATTGTACTTGTAAATAAACTGAATATAATAGACAAGTTTGTTTGAACAAAATAAAATAATATTTTATTTCTATCGAATTTGTTTATTACAAATACCAGTACAGTTCTCCCATTATACATTCATACACTACTCCTCACTATAACACTGTCACCCAGTTATACATTTCCATATATACATTCACATTGACTCATATACAGACACTCATACATTTCACTATCTATACTCGTCTTCTGTATTCTGTCTTCACTGCATCATTCAGTCAGTTCAGTATTCATACCGGTCATATACATGAACACACACAGTATCTAGAACGGAAATAATACTCTAATTTCTAGCAAATATTATTTTATTTTTAAAATTTATTTGCCTCTGAATTTTGGTGTGTTTCTCATCATTTTTCATGACTTGATCTAATATTTATATATTTCTGTTACCCACTGATCAGCCTCAACACACTACACCGGTTTGTTGATTAGAACCAGTAACTGATTTTGAACAGCCTCAACACAGTGTAGCAGTTTGCTGATAAAGTTTCAGTCATACAGTCACATGTATATACACACATGTATACATACGCATATGTGCATGTACAAATATATGTATACATACAGGTCAACAACATGACAGTGAAATGGAGCAGTGGACACAAAAGCATAGTCGAGTAGCAATGGTAAAGTAAACAACTATTCAAGTGTACAAGCACAAGTCAAGTATGTTTAAACATGGACAAGTGGTGCAAGCATGACATGGCAGGATGGTACATATTGCACAGGATGTACAAGATTGAGAAAAATAAAGTGCACAAATACAAGCTGTGTTGTGCAAGGCATGTAGTCACGTGCATGGAACCAAGTACAAATGCATAAATGTTTCATGTTCAACAAGGTGTGCAAAATCAACAAGGGTCAAGCAAAGATTCAGGCAGTATGCAAAGCTCAAGGCAGATTTACAAGCATGTTGGTGCATGGTTCAACCTGACAACAAATATGAATGGTACAACATAGTGAAAGCATGGTCAAGCAAAACGTCAAAAGAACACAGCAGTATATAATCATGGTGTGCTACAGCAATTAACCAAGAATAAACTAGTATGCACAATTGTTTACAAAAGCTCAAGCTCGAGCATGGTGCAAGCACAATAAAAAAGAATGACATGCATGAATGAATAAATAGTCGAGACAGATCAATACGAAGCATGAGATGGAGTAAGCAGCAAGTCTCATTGGCCAGTGTACATTAATGTACACTACAGCATATATAATCACATTCATGTTTCAGCCAAACATGTAATCAATGCATGGTGCAACACGAAACTGGATATAGGATACAAGTTCTTCTAAATCATGGTAGTCAGATCAATGGAGCAAGAGTAGTAATGCACAACAACAAGTTCATATCAGCCCATAGCAATTACAAGTTTATTTCAGGCGCAAATATGGTGGAACAAGAATGGACATGTCGAATGCAAATGTGAAACAAGTTTTTAAACTGCATCGAGAGTTCACTCAACAATTCAAGTTCGTGCTAAAATGCATCCATGTATAAGTGGTACTACAAACCAGGTGAACTCAAGTTTAAGTGAGCATGAGCACAACAGAAAAAAGTTATTTGGTTTCCATAATAGAGTCTACGGTTTTGGCCATTAAATTACAGTGGCGTTTGTTTTTAAGAATTCAATCTGCATTTGTGGAAAGGTTTTAATAGAGAACCAATTTATTTGACAAAGCAAAAATCAGTGCAGGTGTAAACAATTGCAGAAATCACATTTCCCGTTTTAGTAAAAATTTGAATTCAAATTTTCCACAAATGGTCGAGATATGTGCAAGAAAAGTTTCACATAAATATGGAAATGTGTTAATCGGCTAATTGAAATGCAAGAATCATTAATGTTTTCTAGAAATCAACACTCGGCATTCAAGGAATGTTTTCACTCAAGGGCAACACATCAAGCAATCACGCAAGGTATTAGTTCATAGAAATTAATCAATGCCAATAAAGAATGAAATACACGTTGAATCATGTCTAGGTTCAAGCCGAGGCAATCAAGGTTGTTTTTTTATCAATGCCATCAAAAGAGAAAATCAAGCAATTCGAGGAACAATCAGATCGCATCATTTATTCAAAATCACAGTTGTAGGGTTTTTATTTTACACTACATAACACCCATATCATCACAGGCAAACAGGGGGATCGAAACCACTAACAATTCAATCGAAAATTGAAATCAAGCATCACAGATTCAAGTACAAAAGACGATAAAACACTCATAATTTTCTACAGAGAGTTTCGATAGCAAAATTGATGATAAGGAATCAAATCCCAAATTGATAGAGCAAGATAAAGAAGCCTCAATACATTCAAGCCTCCAGAGAAAATTCCAGAATCAATTCATCACAACATCATCGATTTGGGGACAAAGCTGAAACCCTAGTTTTGGATTCCAGAGAAGCTATATTCTTTCTCCAGAGAACAAAAGAAATCGGGACAAAGTGAAAGGGTGGAACCATTTCTAAAGTGACCAGCCATGTTCAAATGAAAAGGGGGATGACCCCTTATCTTTTAACTCCTTTATTTTCTAGTTTTTTTTAGAGTTTTTGTTTTATTATTGTATTTTTGTTTTCTTTTGAATCGAACAGAAACAGTTCTTGTAACACCCCACGTCCATTAATGTCACTCATAAAGGGAATGCATTAACTTTCATATAATATTATTGGTATATAGAACTGAATATAACAAGATAGATACATAAATTGGTACTTTAAAAATTTAAAACAAATTTTATTGCAGCAGAGAAATAGTTTGGTTACAACAACATCAATAACCGACAATAAAACCAAGTACACTTAATATCCATCTTGAAAAATTGTTTTCTGAGTACATAAAGTAAAAAGCACAACCCCAACATAAATAGCCATTAAAGATATGATGAACTTTACTCTCGGCAATCCAAGCACTTCCAAAAGAGAGAGAAAGAGATCCAAATCAAGCTTTAGTAGCACTAGTCCCACCCTGAGAACCGGGGGGGGGGGGGAGAAAAGAGGCGAAAACAAACGAGGTCAGACATAAAGTCTAGCGAGTCCAATA
The DNA here is from genome assembly GCA_030737875.1 of Allium sativum. Classification (NCBI taxonomy): domain Eukaryota; kingdom Viridiplantae; phylum Streptophyta; class Magnoliopsida; order Asparagales; family Amaryllidaceae; genus Allium; species Allium sativum. The sequence goes on from CM060921.1 coordinate 782,148,091, forward strand.
ACTTTAACAATATAATTATTAAAGTAATTAGGATAAGGCATAAACTGGTAAATATGGAATGACTGTGAAACAAATGGGCATGACAAAGCAAACAATAGGAATAAGATAATGCTAATTGCGCCTCCAACACTACACGATAATTACTATACTGCACCAATACTAGTCACCCTAAAAGTTGATCCCGCCTACTGAACAAAATAACAATAATGGTAGTTTCGTGTACCCCTAGCTGTCTTCATAGGTGTCGCTTGCTCCTATCTCCACTAGTTGTACCCACTACCCTCCCCATTCGAATTACAATATTTATTCTTAATATGGTAGTTGTACTCCTAGCTGTTTTCGTAGGTGCAGCCTGCTCCTATCTCCGCTAGTCGTACCTACTACCTTCCCCATTCGATCGGCACCCTAACTCGTAGATACCCGTGCTGGTCCCACAGTGTGGTGTATCACTCCCCAAAGTGGCAACCCGATACCACTAAAGACGAATAGCTTATACCTACACGTTGCAAAAACGTCTTACCTACCAGCCCGGGCCCACGAACGCACATGACCCCATTGGACTTACGTTGCTACCGCTAACCCGTTTTGACCTCCTATAATCAAACCTAATAAGTGTGTCCCGTCCTCGATCTAGATCGAGCTCGCTTAGATACTAAATGGGTTACTGGTTGGAAAGGTTCCCCATACTTGACACAAGCTTTCCACCTATGCTTGGTCCCCACTAGGATTTCCCACTTAACCCCCTCTTATTCATGTCTTCTTACATGTTTCAACTTGGTTAAGTGTTTATAATTATACTCCACATGTCACCCATGTTACCCACTTATCAAATTAACATGTGTTATTGGTTAAGCTTGCCTTAACCCTATCCGCTTATCAGATCAATATATATTTTATTGGTTAAGCTGGTCTTAACCCTATCCACTTTTATATTATTGGTTAAGTTGGGCTTAACCCTATCCACTTATATATTATTGGCTAAGTTGGTCTTAACCCTATCCACTTATCAGATTAATCTGTATTATTGGTTAAATTTGTCTTAACCCTGTCCACTTATTAGATTAATATATATATTATTGGTTAAGCTGGTCTTAACCCTACCCACTTACCAAATTAATATATATTATTGGTTAAGCTGGTCTTAAACTTACCTACTTATCATATTATTGGTTAAGCTGGTCTTAACATTATCCACTTATATATTATTGGTTAAGCTAGTCTTAACCCTACCTACTTATCAAATTATGTATCATATATATATATATATATATATATATATATATTGTATAACATGTTTTACTTAATTTATGATTAAGTACATCTTAGTTCATAGATACATTGGTTAAGAGAATAACTCCCTAAGTATCAACACCGAAAACCGAAATGAACAACAGATTGGTACTCAGAGAATTACTCAACTCAACCAAACTTTTGTTTGTCATTCATATTCGTCTTTGATCAACATTAATTACTTATTAATGCACATACCTCTCGCATTAAGTCGATTGCTTGTGGCCGCTGGATATGCTGGGCGGTTCCGCGCAGACTTCCGCCACAAGCCAGACTTAACCTCGTGCCTTAGCTTCTTTTAATTATGCCTACGACCTCTCACATTAGACTGTCGTTTGCGGTTTCTGGATGTGTCGGGCGGGTCCAGGCTACCTTATACCACAAACGAGTCTAACCTCGTGTCTTAGGAATTTATTACGCATTTAATTTATGCCTTTGACCTCTCACATTAGACTACCATTTGTGGTTGCTGGATTTGCCAGGCGGGTCCGGGCAGTCTTGTACTACAAACGAGTCTAACCTCATGTCTTAGGAATTTATTATTACACATTATTATTCAACCCCAATTTGAATTAATATCCCTATTTCATATTGTCAATAACTTCCAATTTTAATCCATGTCCATAATTGTCACTTAAATTATGTCCATAATTTTCAGGTGTATAAATTATACCAATTAATGTCTCAAATTAATTATATGCTTTTAAAGCCATTATATGCCAATTCACAGTATTAATATTTAATATTTAATATTTTCCCATTTCCCCCATGTCGTTCGTACGTTTAATATGAAATATGTAAGGCCCGCAAATAGTCTAACTCATAAAAAGAAAAGAAACATCACAAATGTATAACACATAAAGTAGATCTAACTTGCAAACATGAATAGGCTAGCATGCGCCAAAACTTGCATGATTATAATTTATATAATCATAAATTTGCATAATCAATAACTTGCATAGGCAATAAGCATAATTTGCATAAACTACAAACCGGCATGGATCAAATTATATAAGATATGATTTGCATAGAGGTGAACTTGCATATATGAACATGGTTTTCGCATAAACTTGCATATGATCCACATACAAACTTGTATTAAACTTGGATATGCAATTTCGACATGTAAATTAATACTTACATATGATTCTCATACAAACTTACATATAAACTAACATATGATTCACATCCAAACTTACATATAAACTTGCATATATAATTTAGACATGTAAACTAAGATTTGCATATAAATTTTATGATTTAAACATGTAAATTAATGTCACAAAATGAATCAAATCTAGCATATGTGTTTAGACATATGAGCCAACATCATGAATCTATGTACGTAAGACAACAACTAGCGTATATTCACAAAATAGACAATCTCATATCGGTCAATGATTCAACAAGCATAATATTATAACCCAAATTATAACTCATCATAAATAATTTGTTAATTATTTTGTGAAAGAAATTTTACTCACAAAGAACAGATTAGAGAAGAGAATAATTCGTTCGTTGTTTGTTCTACAATCTGGTCTCACAATTCCTTAGCTTTAAGAAGAAGATGAACTATTCCAGCAGCATAAGGACGTCTTTCACTTATTTTAATTAGGATTGAGGCAGCATAGCGTTGCAATAGTTTGGTGTGAGAGAAAGTGAGGTTTGGGGTTGTTTAAATAGGTTAGGAGCCAAAGAATTTGTCTAGAATACAAGTCCAGGTGCAAAATCCCGAATCTGCCTCGAATCTGACCAAATCAGGGGAGTTCGACCACCAGGTTAACCTGTTTTAGGGGTGGTCGACCTGCCTGGGGTAGGTCGACCTCTAGTCGACCTGCCTTGGTATAGGTCAACCTCTAGGTCGACCTGGTTGGGTTATTTTACTATTTAATTTTCTGAATTTCTATTCAATCTTCCGAAGCCCATAACTCCTTCATACGAAGTCTGATTTACGAAAACTTGGACTCTATTTCAGAAAGAATTCCGAGACGAATGCAATAGCGTAACCCATTTCAGTGTACTTAAATTTGTCAATTTTAATATTTAAAATTATGGGGTGTTACATTCTCCCCTCCTCAAAGGATTTCACCCCCGAAATCTCCAAGTTAATTAGGAGAATGTATATCCTACCATCCAATCATCTATCTACTCAATCATTAAACACAGGCATCAATTGTCCTTAAAAGAATTGTAATGCCATATGAACATATGCAAAAAGTGTGTGTATATGTTCCTTATCTAATGCAAAATCAGGCGGTCTACTGGTTCAGTTGATCTCCTTAATACAAATCATGATAGTGCCATGCGTCCACCATGTTTGCAAAAGAATCCTAACGATACATATTATTTCTACAAGTGTGCACAAACATTCATCGAAATGAAGCATCCATATGATAACACAACCATTACACATCCTTTAGTTTACATATTTATATGCAATATGAAAGTGATTGAGCCGATCTAGTGCCTAATGTTTGTGTACATGCATCCACGAGCAACCACTAGCAACCACTTGCATCCATTTGCATCCACCAAACATAACATGTCTCAAACACATGTTTACAACCATAGGGGTTTTCCTAACTAAAGATCGAAGATATAATCGCGAAGACATACTAAACGATAGGACAAGCATAAACAAAGCGGTAGAAAAAGGAGAAGTTAAAAACATACCCTCGAAAAGGAAAGGGTAGATCGTACGTATCTTGTCTTCTGTTTTTCAAGTCGCGTCTCCTTGATCATTTCCCGATTGCACCTTGACCAACTTGACCTCTCTGTTGCATAGCTTTATGACCTCCGATCCAAGGATGCATGTACGCGCTTGTAACGACCCGTATTTTTATGGTATATAAATAATTTATTTAATTATTTAAATAATGGTTGGGTTATTTAAAATGACCAGAATTAAATAACAGTGAATACTTAATTAAGATAAATAATATAATAATATATTTAATTTCTGAAATAGTCAGAAATAGTGGAATTCACAAAATGGTGTGAATTGATCATCTATGAAATTTAATTCGGTTTAGAATTGAATTAGAATAATGGATATATTATTTGAATGGCAGTTTGAATGTATAATTATAATCAAGCTCGAAATGGCGTGGCAGCTCGCTATTTGGCGATTTGAACTTCAACTGGATATACAGAGTCTGTTTTAAATCGAATTTCTGTGAAACAAGAAACGTTAGGAGCTGGTGAAGTATATTTTTCTGATGGAAGAGAAAAATTAGGATTTCGTCATGTAGATTTTTAGTTATGTCCAACTCAAATTTTAGAAAAGTCGCTATGGAATTCTTTTGAAATTTTTAATATATATTTATATTATAAAAGGAATTTCCATATAAATTGAATATCGATTCAACTGGGAATTTTGAAATATTGAGTTATAAATCCAATTGGATCTGTATGATATTCTATTGTGAATATATAGGATAATATTTATTTTTAAATATTAAATTTAATTGTTTTTAAATATATTTATATACTAAATGGGTTATTTAGAGCTTTGGAAATAGCCAGTTTTGCAAATGACCTCTGTTTTCGATGAAACTAATTTTGTTAAATCTGCAATATTAAATTATTGTTAGATTTCAATTTCTGTGATTTTTGGGATCAGTGTGTGGCCATACGGATTTTTAATGTGAAAAACAATTAGTATTTTGATGGTTAAAAATACGCTGTGTGAGCAAACGGAGTCGGAATTCAACGAAACCAGTTTCGTTGGGACCGTAATGTGAAACTATAGCTGCATGTCCATTTTCATGATTTTTGGGTATTCTGTGTGACCATAGGGATTTTTAAAGGACAAATACAAATAGCGGTAGCTTATTATATTGAAATTAATCGAATAAAAAAACATATTAAAACTATCCTATATAATACCCTTATCACTCTCTAACCCTAAAAAATTTCTTCAGCCTTCAAAGCATTTTCCAACGCCACCATTTCTCATCTAAACACCAAAATGTGTATTTCAAACTCAAAATAAAATCCAAAAGAATTCCTATAAAATGCCAGAAATCATTCTACATGTAGATTGGTAACTGCATATGTATCCGCTCCATTTTGGGGTAAGTATTGATGGGTTCGATCTCGTTTTCGATCCTAGAAATTCCTGCGTCAGTCAGCGTTTTCTAGGGTTGGAAATCAGTGAACGATGGGGCTTCGATTCGATATTTAGGGATCGGTTTTGAGTAGAAGGGCTGAATGTGGTTATGCGTGCAAATTAGGGTGAGATTCGAACACAATTTAGTTCGATGCTTTGCTGTAATCGTGATCATTAGCGGAACTCCATGTCGATACCAGAGAGTGCGAATTGGGCGAAAATGGTACGAGTTTGTAGAGATTCTAGAAATAAGAATTTAGGTAATTTTAGTGTGGATTTAAAGGAGGAAAAGGAGTTGGAATTTGCGGAAATGGTGCGTGTATTTTCTGAAGAAGAGAGGAGCGACAGATTTTACTGGGAACGGGGAAGAAGGGTGTTTGGTTGGGCTTGGTATTTACAAAGGGTTTGGGCCTTGAGGTAAAAAGGGTTAGCCCAATTAAATTTAAAATTTAGTTTTAGTTTAAATGAAATCATATAACTTGCATAAGTCATAACTTGATCATACCTTATCGAAATCCAACAAAACATGATCCTTTTGGGATCATATGGACGGTGGCTACATCATGGGACTGACCGGGAAAGAATTGGGGCTCGTTTGGATTTATGGTGAAATTAAACGCCTTAATCAAATCAATGACCAATTATCGTTATTTAACGATAAACCGTCCAAGGTGACTAAACTCACTAACTCTTCCAAGTTATATTTTTATAACGTACTTTTGCAACTGATAGATAATGGTTGTTGCTGTGTGTTGGCTGTTTGGTTGAGCTGCTAGTCAGTTGATTGAAAACATAGATAACGATATAGATATAAATTATTAGTCGAATATTGATTCTGTTTATCAGAATATTTCATATTCGTGTTATTCATGTGATTAACATCTGTAGATGCAGGGAAATAGGTCAGAGGAATCCAACTGGATTCCTCAACATTTATTTTACTGTTTTTCATATATTGTGTTATATGATGTGATATGAAATCTGTTGTTGATTTTATATGTTGAAATGATACCGATCATTGTTATATGGTATGTTAAATACCGTAATGAATACTGGAATGTTAAAAAGGAAAATTTCAATGTTATATTGAAAAAGAAATATTTATAAAATCAAAAGAAATATTTATAAAATCAGAAGATTTTATAAAAAGAAAATATTTATTTAGAAAATAAATAGATCAAAAAGGGATATTTATTTGTTAATCAAATAGATAAAATTGAAGGGAAATATTTGTAAAACATTTACAAATAGAATTGAAAAAGAAATATTTGTAAACTATTTACAAATAGAGATATTTATTCGTAAAATAAATATAATAGAAAGAGGAAATATGTGTAAAATAAATAGAAAAGGGAATACTTAGATTATAAAAGGAATTACTTAGAAAATCAATAGATTTTATAAAAAGAAAATATTTTATAAAATAAATAGAATTATCGAAAAGGGATTTATTTTGTAAAAAAATAGATTATAGAAGGAAATACTTGAAAAGAGACTAGAATTATACAAAAGGAGAATTTTACATTTGAAAGGTTTAGACCCGTGCTTCGCACACGGGTATAACATGATATGGATTTAAAGCAAAGATTTTAAATAGAATCTATTCTGACCGATAGAATGAGAAGACAAATTTATAAATTAAATAAAATGTTTATCATTAGATAAATAGAATATATAAGCCAGGACTTATATAGAGAAGTAAGAATCGATTTCAATATCGATATTTGAAACTGAATAAATGTAGAGTTAATCAAAGGAGTTAATCAATTAGAATTAACCAGTTAGAGTTAACCAGTTAGAGTTAATCAGTTAGAGTAAATCGATTAGAGTTAGAATTAATCGAATTAGAGTTAATTGAGCATAGTTAATCGAATTAGGATTTATTGAATATTAGTTATTCAATTAGAGTTGATCGAATATAGTTATTTGAGATAAAGTTAGTCGAACATCGTTATTCAGGATGAGTCGCCATTTCGTACGACTGCTAGCGTAATTCGTAGGACTGCAGATAGCCTACAGCGGTCGGATGTTTCCTGAGGGAATCAGGCGTAACCATTGTGATCGCTGCGATCTAGAGTCAAGCGAATGGAGTTAAATCGATATTAGCCATTCGAAATAAAGTTATAACAAACATAGTTATTCGAATATAAGTTAATCGAATATTAATTATTCGATAGGAGTTAAATAAGTTGAGTTAATTAAGCTGAGTTAAATATGTTGAGTTAATCAAGTAAGCTAAATAAGTTGAGTTAATCAAGTAAGTTAAATAAGTTGAGTTAATCAAGTTAGTTAATCAAGTTGAGTTAATCGATTTGAGTTAGTAAAGATGAGTTAATCAAACCTATTTAATCCAAATGAGTTAATAAAAAAGGAGTTATTCGAAATAATTTATTTGAATAGAATTAAGGGTGTTAATCGAATATAGTTTATTCAAAAGGAGATTTATCGAATGTAAATCATTCGAAGAGAGTTAATCGAATGTAAATCAGTCGAAGAGAGTTAATCGAATGTAAATCATTCGAAGAGAGTTAATCGAATATAGTTATTCGAAGAGAGATTATCGAATATAGTTACTCGAAGAAAGAGTTATCGAATATGGTTTATTTCGGAAAGGAGTTATCGAATAGAGATTATTCAAAAGAAAGTTATACGTTGAAATTCGATTATATCGAATTCGAGAAAGTATACTTTCCGTTTTTAATCAGGATATAATGATTTCTTCATAAATTGTCTATTTAGTTATTTAGTTAAATTAAGGAATAAAAAATATATTTTGAAATTAGATATTTAGGAAGAAGGGATTATAATGTTATAGTTATAATCAATGTTTTAAAATAAAGAAGTGGATTCATAAATAGAATCCGAGTTACGTAAGGAAGTTTGTTAAAGGTTTAAAAGGTGAACTTTGCCTATTTCGAGGTTAGAAATGTTGTTCATTTAAGGTCTGATGTAACATCTCGAGAATTCTATAACATTAAGCTTCACAAATTAAAGTGTAATTAATTCTAAATGAAAGAATTAAGGGAAATGGGTTACGCCATTGCGTTCGTCTCGGAATTCTGCTTGAGATAGAGTCCGAGTTTGAGTGAATCGGACTCCGTATGAAGGAGTTATGACCTTCGGAAGTTTCAGAATAAAATTTAAAATTCAAACAGCTCGGTTTTAAATTCAAAATTCAAAAAACAGGTTCAAACTGGGCTGCGCGGGAAAATTCCCGCCAAGGGACCAGGTCGACCATGGTGTCGACCTGGTCACCCCAGGTCGACCATAGTGTCGACCTGGGTGTCGACCAGCCAGGCGACCTACCTGGTCGACCTGGCTGGCTGGGTCTGGCTTGGCTCGAATTTCTGTGGCTCGGTGTGTCATTAGGGCGGACATGTCACCTCCTGATTGGTCTTTGAACTTTGTATGGTCTAGATTCCTCCTGTCTTCATCTGACGGCTCAAAACAATTTAAAAATCTATATATACACCCTAAGTCTCAACTAAAATTCACACAAAAAATAAGATGGGAGTCGTCATGCTGCCAGGAAGGAATTGAGCATAGCCGTCAAGAGAGAGGAGCTTAGAGACGAATCAAATTAAGAAGAAGACTAAAGCTTAATCAAATAAATCAACGCAAAGTTAATCTACCCAAAGGAACGCATCTCAATTTCAGAATTCAGAATCCAGAATTCAATATTTTGCATTCGTTGTAAGTATAGTGACCTTTATAAATATGAATAGAACTGTGACATGATTCGATGTAAATGAAAATAGAATTGTGTTAATGTATGATAATGATATAAATTCTGTGTATTGTAATGATTATGTCATGACTTGTGTATTGATATTTGTGGCCTAAATTGATTGATGCAAGCCTATTGAACAATTGTATATGAAAACAATGGCACTTGCAGGTTTGTGGCAAAAACTAGAATTTGATCCCTTTATGTTTATGTCTATGGCATGGGCTATATACATTCTCTAAGTCTAAATTAAGGCTTATGTAAACATGTTCTAGATTTGAGACCTTTTATGCCTACATGACCCAAAACCTATGAACACATTCTTATGTTTATTTGCAAGTATAATTGGATCTATGTTAAGTATCCTTTGGGTTGCATAAACTATGCAAGTTCATGTTGAAATAGACTATATGATTAGATGTTAAAATTGGACATTTTGGTGAATATACAACATGTTAGTTTTGTGGTTGACATTATGCCAAGTTGAACATGTTTAAACCCAAGTTTGTATAAGCCCAAACTATGCCATTTCATATGTCACCTACTTAGTTATACTTTGATTTGAATGTAAGTTCACATGACCCATTATTTATGTTTGTTGAATCGCTAAATTGCAAGTTCATGCGCCGCACACCTTTATGTATTGTAAAATATTACATGTTCTTGATCTCCCCTTTTTCTCACGTTTATAAAGTTGGGTTGAATTGTGTCGAGCCCAACACTTGTTATAATGTTGCGAACGTACAAATGGTGGTAATAACGTTGGGTGTAAAACATGAAAAATATATGCTGGCATGTTTGGCACATGCCAACGACAATGACATTTAAACGGTATGAATTGTTATACCCAAGAATAAAGGACATGACTTTTACATATAAAGTTGAGAAGTGATAAAATATGTAAATTTAGAAAACACGGTATGCTTAACCCGAGGTTGGATTGAGTTGTGACGTAAACCTGCCCGGACCCGCCAGGCTGTCCGATAGTCACAACGACACCTATCCAATGTGGGTGGTTAAGCATTGAGCCCAATAAGGATCCGGGGTTAGACTGAGCTACGGTGTAAACCTGCCCGGAACCGACCGGCACATCCCGTAACCGTAGCAATATCTGTCTAATGTGAGTGGTCAGGTGCTTTAAGAGGCTAAGGACAGATGGTAGGGTTAAGTCAACTAAAAACACTTAACCAAATTCAACATGTTAACAAGAATTGATGGGTGAGGTTAGGTAAATACAGACACTTAACCACTAAACATGTTTGACTAGAAAACCCTATTAACGAGGGACCCGTTTCAGTAGTAACCCAAGTTAGGTATCATGGTACCCTGAAACTAGGCAGGTGGGGCACGATTACTAGGCTGATTGTAAGCAGTCAAAACGAGCGCGGTAAGTGCACAGTGTAGGTTCTAACGGCGTGCGGGCGTGCATACACTCCGGAGCCAACAAGCAGGGCACTAGGGGAATCAGTAGTATAACTTATGCCTTCTAGAATTGTGTCGAGGCCGCCACCATGGGTCTTGATACACCCCATGGTGGGACCAGCATAGGTATCTACAATTCTTGGGGGTCGTATGACACATGTTTACGTGAGTAGGAGACGATCTTTAGAAAATGGGGATCACTACACCCACAACATGGGGTGCCAGTTAGAATAAGCTCAAGTAGGTGCAGAGATATAGTGTGGGTGTGATAGTACATTCGATTTTAAACTACACTTCCTTAGCTTGTGATACTTTACTGTTTTTAGTTTATATCTATCATGCCCTTTCTCCTATTCACATACTGAAGAGTTACTAGATTTACTCTGGCTTTATGTCTGACTCTATTTTCTTTTCGTCTTCTTTTCTTTCATTCCTCCCCTAGGTCCACAGGGAGGAAACAACTCAGCTCAGTCAGACTCTTTGCAAGCTCCAAGATCGTAGATGTATGGTTTGGATCTCTTTTGCTCGGATCTTGGCTTTGGATATCACTATGGGGATTTTTGTCACTTTATTTATGTCTTATGCTTCTTTAATAATCAAGACAGTAATGGGGTTGTAATGTTGGAAGTATTTTGAGACAATTATGGAAATCTTTTGTTTGAACACGTATTGATGAAATAAAAGTCTGTTTGGTTTCCACTGTTTAAAATATGTGTATTTATATATGTCTTGTGTTTATCCGTGACTTTTACTTATAAACCTCCACCAAAGTTAAGGCATTCCCTTTGTGAGTGACCTTAACGGAGGTGGGGTGTTTCACTTGGTATCAAGGCATAGGTTTACCAGATAAGATAAAAGTTTTTGAAATTGTTTTCAAAAGAAAAGTTTAAAGAAGAATTTTTCAAGAAAAAGTGTTATATTTTTAAAGAGGCATAATCCCCCAAAAGCCATATGCACTATCTCTCTTTATCCTTCGTTTTGAATCTTTCCTTTCTGTTTCAGAATGTCTGGAGATTTTACCCTTCCAGAAGGAGTGCCGATACCCAGCTGCTTTAGGAGGTACTTAGAAGCAAGGGCCAATGGAGCGGGCCCAGCAGACATCCCTCCTCCAATGGCCGTGGTTCCTCCTCTTCCTCCTCCTCGTGGAAATGCCTTCGCAAAAACATGTAGAGACTTCAAGGCTATGGGTGGAAAAGACTTTTATGGGACAGAGTCCTTTATAGGAGCAACAAACTAGCTAAAGGAGACCGAGGATCTGTTTGTCATCTTCGAAGTTGATGATAGGCAAAAGATACAGCTAGCAATGTGGTTACTTAAAGATGAAGCTTCCTATTGGGGGGAAATTACCAATGCTCAGAGGGCGGTGGAAACATGGGAAGATTTCAGGAAAAGGTTAGAGATGAAATTCCTCTCCCAAGCTGAAAAAGCCTGCAAATGGAGAAGTTCCTAACTCTGAACCAGGGAAGTATGACAATTAGGGAGTACGTTAATCAGTTTAATCAGCAGGCCAGATTTGGGCTAGACTTAGTAAACACCCAATACAAGAAGGAGCTTCGCTTCGTCAAGGGTTTGAATGAGCCTCTACATAGCCTTGCTATGACCCATGTATCCACGGGAGCGACTTTTGAAAGCTTGGTGGACATGGCGTTGCTACACGAGGAATACAACTGCAAGAAAGAGACTAAGGTGGAAGAAAAGAAAGAGGGTTTACAAGCTAAGAAAACAGACTTCAAGAAAGGAGGGAAGAACAATAAGCCCCGTGAGAGGAGAAGGTGCAATTTCTGTGGCATTGTGGGACATATATCAAAAGACTGCCGAAAAAAGAAGGCGAAGATGGGTGGTTGCTTCCATTGTGGAGAGACTGGGCACCAAGCTAAGGACTGCCCAAAGAAGAAAGGGTAGGGACAGAAAGCCGGATCCACTTCAGGGGTTCAGGTTCATGCGCTAGTGGCACCTCCGCAGGAACGAGGTAGTAATATTTCTGTAGAAAGTGTAGTCTATCTTTATGATCATCCAGTTCGCACACTTTTTGACTCTGGCGCATCACACTCCTTTATTTCATCTGCCTTAGTAGAATCTCTGCATCTAGACACTAGTATGGTGGAGGATCTCTTAGTAGTTTCAAATCCAATTGGGGGCTCCGCTTACTTGTCAATGGTTTGTTTGGGTTTGAAAATCTCTATTCTCAGCATTGAGTTTAGTTGTAATGCCTTTGTTTTAGGCTTCTCGGGATATGGTTTGATCTTAGGCATGAACTGGTTATCCAGTAATGGTGCCATTCTTGATTGTGAGAAAAGAGTAGTTAGACTCTTGACTCGGCTTGGTAACACTCTAGAAATTTCTTGTAATCCCTTGAATGCTGTTATGCTTAGTTATCTAGAGTCGCTTGATGCTTCTGATGAAAATTTGCAGTCAGTTAGAGTAGTCCGAGAATATCCGGATGTCTTTAAGGAGGTGAAGGGCTTACCTCCGAGGCGGGAAATAGACTTCCGCATATATCTTGTCGATAATGCAAAGCCTGTAGCTTTACCTGTCAAACACATGGCTCCAAAGGAGAGAAAGGAGCTTAGTAAGCAGGTTAAAGAACTTCTCGAAAAAGGGTTCATTAGACGGAGCATTTCGGAATGGGGTGCTCCAGTGGTGTTCGCAACCAAAGCGGACGGTTCGCTTCGTCTTTGCGTCGACTATAGGGAGTTAAACAAATTGACCAAGAAAAATAGGCACCCTCTTCCGCGAATCGACGATTTGTTTGATCAGCTTGTAGGAGCGTCGGTCTTCTCCAAACTTGATCTAGCAAATGGGTTCCATCAGCTAAGAGTAGCTGAAGACAGCATTGATAAAACGGCGTTCGGAAGTTTCTTCGAGTGGCTTGTCATGCCTTTCGGCTTGACAAACGCACCCGCTTATTTCGTAGACCTAATGAGCAGAGTGTTCAGAGAATTCCTCAACAAATTTGTGGTTGTCTTCGTAGATGATATTTTGATCTTCTCAAAGAATGGGGAAGAGCATGCTTAACATCTGAAAGAAATCATGGAAACTCTTCGAGTTCATCAGCTGAAAGCCAAATTCTCCAAGTGCCACTTCTGGAGAAAAGAAGTAAAATTTCTTGGATATATAGTGTCCAAAGAAGGGTTGGCGGTGGACCCCGTGAAAGTGGTGGCAGTGCAAGATTGGAAGACACCAAGAAATGCAACTGAAGTCCGAAGCTTTCTTGGGCTAGCCGGTTTTTACCGAAAATTCATTAGGGATTTCGCGAAAATCTCAGCTCCACTCACAAGGCTAACAAAGAAGAATCTAGCATTTGCTTGGGATTTGGACTGTGACATTGCCTTCCAATGCCTAAAAAGGGCTCTTACAACAGCTCCAGTTCTAACTCTGCCTGATGGAAGCAAAATGTTCACAGTATACATAGATGCATGTGGAACGGGACTAGGAGCTGTTCTAATGCAAGAAGGAAGGGTAGTAGCTTATGGTGGAAGACAATTGAAAGTTCATGAAAAGAACTACCCAACCCACGATCTTGAGTTGGCCGCCATCGTCTTTGCACTTAAGTCTTGGCGCCATTATCTCCTAGGTGAGAAGTTCGAATTATACACTGACCATAAATCATTGAAATATCTCTTCTCGCAGAAGTATCTTAACTTAAGGCAGCAAAGATGGAAGGAATTTCTTACCTCGTATGATTTTGAAATTTCCTATACTCCCGGCAAAGGCAACGTAGTAGCAGACGCGTTGAGCCGAAAGAAACTGACCTTAAGCCCGCTCTTTGTAGAGAGGCAAAGCTTGGAGTATATAGCCAGTTTTAACTTTAGGCCCTTCTCTGATTTTGTACCGGGTTTGTTAGCATCTCTTGAAGTACGCCCTACTCTCTTGGACTCAATAAGGGCTGCACAACGAGAAGACCCTCAGCTTGTTGATGTGATTGATAAACTTATTAGGGGTGAGACTTCTAGTCACCTCAATAGATACACTACCGATGATAAGGGTTGGCTGAGGCGAGATGGAAGATTATGCGTCCCACAAACAAGGGAGTTGACAAAGAAGGTTCTCGAGGAAGCGCATCATTCCAAGATGACTATACACCCTGGCAGTGATAAGATGTACAAGGATATAAAAAGAACTTTCTTTTAGAGCGGCATGAAGCAGGACGTGGCAGATTTCGTTTCTAAGTGCATGACCTGCCAACAAGTCAAGGCGGAACAGAAGAAGCCCGGAGGACTACTTCATCCTTTAGAGGTCCCACAGTGGAAGTGGGATATCATTTCAATGGACTTCATTGATGGACTGCCTAGGTCGAGAAGAGGAAATACTAGCATTTGGGTAATAGTGGATAGGCTTACTAAAAGCGCCCACTTTATACCCGTTAAAAGTAGAAGGACCGCCTCATCTCTAGCATCTCTTTATCTCAAGGAAATAGTTCGACTCCATGGGATACCCTCCAGCATTGTTAGTGCCCGAGACCCTATCTTAACAAGCGAGTTTTGGCAGAGTCTGCAAGAAGCTGTAGGCACACAGTTATGTTTGAGCACGGCCTATCACCCCCAAACCGATGGCCAGACGGAAATGGTGAATAGAGTTTTAGAGGATCTTTTGAGACTTTGCGTTCTTGACTTTGGAGGTACTTGGGAGGATCACCTTCCTTTAGTGGAATTTGCCTACAACAACAACTACCAAGCTACCATAGGCATGGCACCCTTTGAAGCCTTGTTTGGAAGACCGTGCAAATCACCAACTTGTTGGTGGGAGTCTACAGATAAACTTATACTTGGGCCGGACATGATTCGAGAGACTTCAGAAAAAGTGGACTTGATACGGAGATGGATGAAGACAGCCCAAGACAGGCAAAAATCCTGCGCTGACAAAAGAAGGACCGACCTTGAGTTTGAAGTTGGGGATAGGGTTTTCCTTAAGGTATCTCCTTTAAGGAACGTCGTTCGCTTTGGATCCACGGGAAACTTAGCACTATGATTTGGAGGGCCGTTTCCTATCATCGAGAAGGTTGGAAGATGGTCTATAGATTAGAGCTACCCGAGAAACTAGCCGGCGTTCACAACGTCTTTCATGTTTCTCACGTCCGGAAGTGTTTGCATGAGTCCGCGGAAGTGGTGGAACCTAGCATTCTAGAAGAAGCCGAAGTGAAACGTGAAGCAACTGTGAGGAGAGTTCCAACCCGCATTTTAGGAACTGAAGTGAAAAAGCTACGCAACCGCGAAGTCAAACACATTAAAGTTCAGTGGAGCGACACCGAGGAAGATGCGACTTGGGAAACTGAGGACAGAATACGTGCTGCCTACCCTCTTCTTTTTGAGGGTACATATTTGATCTCTCTTTTTCCTTAAGTTATGCTTTATCTATCTTTTTAGGTATATCTCCTCGGTCCTTTTCCTAACTCCTTAGGTAGATAACAAATGGATGCAAACATGTATTTGAAAACATGTTATGGATGATGGCTGTAAATGGTTGCTAGTGATTGCTAGTGGTTGCTCGTGGATGCATATACACACACCCTAGGTTTTAAATCGGCTCAGTCACTTTATATTGCATACGCATATCTGTATTCTCATTTGTATATGGTTGAAACTTGATATGCTATCATATGGTTGTTGCATTTGTATGAATAGTTGTACACTCATGTAGAATTATGAGTAGGAAAAATTTGCATACATAATGGATTCATGACACTTGCATGATTCACATTAAGGAGGTCAATTGAATCAGTTGACCGCCTAATTTCTGCATTAGATAAGGACATGTACACACACTATGCATATGATCACAAAGCATTAGAAGTCTTTTAAGGACAGTGGACGCCTGTGTTTGTTGGTTGAGTAGATGGACGGTTGGATGGTAGGATATACATTCTTCCTAACTTGAAGATTTTGGGGATGAAATCCTTTTAAGGGGGGAGAATGTAACACCCCGTGAATTCTATAACATTAAGCTTCACATATTAAAGTGTAATTAATTCTAAATGAAAGAATTAAGTGAAACGGGTTACGCCATTGTGTTCGTCTCAGAATTCTGCTTGAGATAGAGTCCGAGTTTGCGTGAATCAGACTCCGTATGAAGGAGTTATGACCTTCAAAAGTTTCAGAATAAAATTTAAAATTCAAACAGCTCGGTTTCAAATTCAAAATTCGAAAAATAGGTTCAAACCGGGCTGGGCAGGAAAATTCCCGCCCAGGGACCAGGTCGACCATGGTGTCGACCTGGTCATGCTAGGTCGACAATAGTGTCGACCTGGGTGTCGACCTGCCAGTCGACCTACCTGGTCGACCTGGCTGGCTGGGTCTGGCTCGAATTTCTGTGGCTCGGTGTGTAATTAGGGCTGACATGTCACCTCTTGATTGGCTCTTTGAACTTTGTATGGGGTCTAGATTCCTCCTGTCTTCATCTGATGGCTCAAAACAATTTAAAAATCTATATATACACCCTAAGTCTCAACTAAAATTCACACAAAAAAATAAGATGGGAGTCGTCATGCTACCAGGAAGGAATTGAGCATAGCCGTCAAGAGAGAGGAGCTTAGAGACGAATCAAATTAAGAAGAAGACTAAAGCTTAATCAAATAAATCAACGCAAAGTTAATCTACCCAAAGGAACGCATCTCAATTTCAGAATTCAGAATCCAGAATTCAATATTTTGCATTCGTTGTAAGTATAGTGACCTTTATAAATATGAATTGAACTGTGACGTGATTCGATGTAAATGAAAATAGAATTGTGTTAATGTATGATAATGATATAAATTCTGTGTATTGTAATGATTATGTCATGACTTGTGTATTGATATTTGTGGCCTAAATTGATTGATGCAAGCCTATTGAACAATTGTATATGAAAACAATGGCACTTGCAAGTTTGTGGCAAAAACTAGAATTTGATCCCTTTATGTTTATGTCTATGGCATGGACTATATACATTCTCTAAGTCTAAATTAAGGCTTATGTAAACATGTTCTAGATTTGAGACCTTTTATGCCTACATGACCCAAAACCTATAACCACATTTTTATGTTTATTTGCAAGTATAATTGGATCTACGTTAAGTATCCTTTGGGTTACATAAACTATGCAAGTTCATGTTGAAATAGACTATATGATTAGATGTTAAAATTGGACATTTTGGTGAATATACAACATGTTAGTTTTGTGGTTGACATTATGCCAAGTTAAACATGTTTAAACCCAAGTTTGTATAAGCCTAAACTATGTCATTTCATATGTCACCTACTTAGTTATACTTTGATCTGAATGTAAGTTCACATGACACCTAATTTATGTTAGTTGAATCGCCAAATTGCAAGTTCATGCGCCGTACACCTTAATGTATTGTAAAATATTACATGTTCTTGATCTCCCCTTTTTCTCACGTTTATAAAGTTGGACAGAATTGTGTCGAGCCCAACACTTGTTATAATGTTGCGAACATACAAACGGGGGTAATAACATTGGGTGTAAAACATGAAAAATATATGTTGGCACGTTTGGCACATGCCAACGACAATGACATTTAAGCGGTATGAATTGTTATACCCAAGAATAAAGGACATGACTTTTACATATAAAATTGAGAAGTGATAAAATATGTAAATTTAGAAAACACGGTATGCTTAACCCGAGGTTGGATTGAGTTGTGACGTAAACCTGCCTGGACCCGCCCGGCTGTCCAGTAGTCACAACAACACTTATCCAATGTGGGTGGTTAAGCATTGAGCCCAATAAGGACCCGAGGTTAGACTGAGCTATGGTGTAAACCTGCCCGGAACCGACCGGCACATCCAGTAACCGTAGCAATATCTGTCTAATGTGAGTGGTCAGGTGCTTTAAGAGGCTAAGTATAGATGGTAGGGTTAAGTCAACTAAAAACACTTACCCAATTTCAACATGTTAACAAGAATTGATGGGTGAGGTTAGGTAAATACAGACACTTAACCACTTAACATGTTTGACTAGAAAACCCTAGTAATGAGGGACCCGTTTCAGCAGTAACCCAAGTTAGGTATCATGGTACCCTGAAACTAGGCAGGGTAGGGCACGATTACTGGGCTGATTGTAAGCGGTCAAAACGAGCGCGGTAAGTGCACAGTGTAGGTTCTAACGGCGTGCGGGCGTGCATACACTCCGGAGCCGACAAGCAGGGCACTAGGGGAATCAGTAGTATAACTTATGCCTTCTAGAATTGTGTCGAGGCCGCCACCATGGGTCTTGATACACCCCATGGTGGGACTTGCATAGGTATCTACAATTCTTGGGGGCCGTATGACACATGTTTACGTGAGTAGGAGCCGATCTTTCGAAAATGGGGACCACTTCACCCTCAGCATGGGGTGCCAGTTAGAATAAGCTCAATTAGGTGTAGAGATATAGTGTGGGTGCGATAGTACATTCGATTTTAAATTACACTTCCTTAGCTTGTGATACTTTACTGTTTTCAGTTTATATCTATCATGCCCTTTTTCCTATTCACATACTGAAGAGTTACTAGATTTACTCAGGCTTTATGTCTGACTCTATTTTCTTTTCGTCTTCTTTTCTTTCGTTCCCCCCTCCCCCCCAAGTTCACGGGGAGGAAACAACTCAGCTCAGTTAGACTCTTTGCAAGCTCCAAGACCGTAGATGTATGGTTTGGATCTCTTTTGCTCGGATTATGGCTTTGGATATCACTACGGGGATTTTTGTCACTTTATTTATGTCTTATGCTTCTTTAATAATAAAGACAGTAATGGGGCTGTAATGTTGGAAGTATTTTGAGACAATTATGGAAATGTTTTGTTTGAACACGTATTGATAAAATAAAAGTCTGTTTGGTTTCCGCTGTTTAAAATATGTGTATTTATATGTGTCTTGTGTTTATCCGTGACTTTTACTTATAAACCTCCACCAAAGTTAAGGCATGCCCTTTGTGAGTGACCTTAACGGAGGTGGGTTGTTTCATCTGAGAGGTAATTATACCCCAACTTGATTGACTTCGTTTTAACTAAGGGATAGGTTGAGGTTCGATAGTGAAAGTTGGTTAAGTGAATTTAGTTAATAAGTGTAATGGTTTGAAATGGCTTAGTGATGTTTATTTAAACTTCTGTTAAATCCAACAAAGGAGTTTTGGAAGTTCTTTTTTTCTAATAAAAGAACCAGAAATGTTTTCTAATTTAGAAAACAAGAAAAGGGAGTAAATCTGGAAATGTTTCTAATGTTAATAAAGTATATTTTCTGAATTTAGAAAAATAAGAATTTACGAATATATAGAAAGGGAAAATGGATAAATTAATGATAATTTAATTAAAAAAGATAAATGTTGAATGTTGATTAATCGATAGAATTTCCATCTAGAAATAATATCATTGTTTGAAAACCTATTTTTCTTTGATGGTTAATTCACCGACTATCGAAGTTTTTGACCATTTTTCCGTCGTTAATACGGAGAGACCGGGATCAGATTCATTATCTCAAAACCACTTTGTATGGACGTTAGCGTTGCGATCAAATATGATGAAAATAATTGAAGACGGAGTTATACAAGGGCTATCATGTTTACAAAATAGTGCCTTCGGTTTGTCAAGTCCCAGGACCACGTGAATGGACGAATGTCTGATAGTGTATATCTAACTGATCGCGTAAGGTGATCTCTTCAAATGTACTTACGTCTGGTGGCGGAGGAATTCGTTTCTCTTAGCTTTATACCGGTGGTATTTTTTGGGAAATCAATGTGTGATTTGGCGGGTATGATGATGTGGCATTCAAAGTGAATGGTGGTCAGATGTTCCAAAAGATTTGTAATGACCTCAAGCCTCATCAACTGGGAAATGACAAAAATCGGGAAGGCAACATGGCTAGGTGGGCCGCTCCCATTAGGGTGTATATCACCTATCTAGAGAAAATCCATTTCATTCTTTTATCTATTTTCGATGCTGTCCCTTTTCGGGAAACAGTGGGTAGCTCCCAACCGTTGGTGGTATACATTCGATACACTCAAGCGAAATGAGTGGTCGGTCATGTGTGGGCCGGGTTGCAAAACGTTCTTGTTGAACCCGGTGTATTTGCCTCTAGAGATACACTATCGGCAGGTGGTCTTATACCTTGTCATAGTCGGAATCCAATCTCCAATAAGCGCCCACGGTTTTTGATTGTATATTATATATGTGGAATGTGAGATGCAAGCGTTTTGCTAGATAATTATTTACTTGTGATTAGACATTATCATAATATCTGAAAAGTATTGATTTCTAAAAATGTTTTGGGTTATCTTAAGGTAAAAGACGTCCGTGTTTATGTGTGGATTGGTCTTACGATTATCATTTCTTGTGAAGAGGATTTTGAAAAGTTATACCAAATGATTTGAGTTTACTCACACCAGTCCCATGACTAACTCAGAGTTTATTTTGTTTTGTTTTTCCCTAAAATCTTGGGTGCCCAAATTTGTACGGCCAGTCAAGTAGTTTAGGTCTTTACAGATATACTTGGAGGAGCTTGAAGCAGGAGGCTTCAGGATTATATAGCTATTGTTATTTCCGCTGTGTGTAAGTGTCGTACTCTGAAAAGGTCATTGTATACATATATATATATATATATATTATTGCAAGGTTATGTTATGTATTATATTTTATTCGTTCCGCTGTTAGATTCGTGCTTACTCTGATTGTGTTCTTCTTCTTCTATTCTAATTTTCTATCTTATCTAGTCTCACCCTCTAACTTTTTTCTATTAATGATCAGGTATTTCCGATGTTCGAATAGTCAACATGGCAGTTTGTGTTGATTTTCGGAGTCGAAAATCCCAGTTCGTTACATGGCTTTTCTAATCGGGGCATCTCACTCCACTTCCACTTCTCTAAGCCTGCTCGGCTCTACTATTTCCGCGATATCTTGTAAACACTTCCGCAAATATGACACGTGAAACACGTCGTGAACACCACTAAGCTCGTTGCCTCTTCTCATGTCCCTCCAAAATCTAGGCTACATAACCTCAAAAGATCTTCACGGATTCTATTCACCCCTTTCTGTCCGTCCATCTGTCTGCGGATGATAAGAGATGCTCGTACTTTCCGCCTTTTGCATATCATCTTTTCCTCCTGCATCGAAAACTGCTCCAAGCCCTGTCCCGTAAGCACCGATATACACTGTGAATGGCTTACTACCATCTAGCAAAACTAAAACTGGAGTTGTAATCAAAGCCCTCTTCAAATGATGGAAAGCATCGTCACGGTCAACATCCCACGCAAAAGTCAAGTTCTTCTTCATCAACCGAGCAAGTGGGGCTGATGTCTTCGCGAAGTCCTTAATGAACTTCCTTTAATAGCCCGCCGGCCCTAAAAAGTTTCTTACTTCTGTTGCATTCTTAGGAATCTTCCAATCTTGGATTGCCACCACCTTTGCGGGATCCATAGCTATCCCCTCCTTAAAGACCACGTGTCCTAAGAACCTCACTTCTTTTCTCCAAAAATGGCGTTTTGAGAACTTAGCTTTGAGTTGATGCGCTTGTAGGGTCTCTAAAACATCCTTAAGATGTAGGGCATGCTCTTCCTCGCTTCTAGAGAAAATCAAGATATCGTCCACAAAGACTACCACAAACATGTTTAGAAACTCCCTAAACACCCTACTCATTAAGTCAACGAAGTATGCGGGTGCATTCGTCAAACCAAAAGGCATGACGAGCCACTCGAAGAAACCATCAGGAGTTCTGAATGCAGTCTTATCTGTGCTGTCTTCAGCCACCCTTAGCTGATGAAATCCTATAGCCAAATCCAACTGCAAGAAAACTGAAGCACCAACCAATTGATCGAATAAATCGTCTATCCTCGGCAATGGGTGTCTGTTCTTCTTGGTGAGCTTATTCAGCTCTCTATAGTCCACGCACAGTCTAAGTGAACTATCAGCCTTTGTAGCAAAAACAACTGGAGCACCCCATTCCGAAATGCTTCTTCTTATGAACCCCTTCTTAAGCAACTCTTTCACTTGCTTACTGAGTTCCCTTCTCTCTCTCGGAGCCATGTGGTGCACTGGTAATGCAACTGGCTTTGCATTATCTACTAGGTATATACGAAAGTCTATCTCGCGCCTCAGGGGTAAACCCTGAACTTCATCGAAGACGTCACCATATTCACGGACCACATGAACAAAATCCAAATCATCGTTGGATGCGTCAAGAGATTCTAGGTAGCTAAGCATCACCAGACCTCTAGGGTCACAAGAAATATCAAGGGTCTTTACACAATGAGTCAACAATCTAACCACCCTTCTTTCACAATCTAGGATGGAACCGTATCTGGCTAGTCAATCCATGCCTAGAATCAAGCCGTTAGCCACGAAACCAAGAATGAAGGCATTGCATTCAAACCCAACGCCCAAGATAGACACTCTCAAGTCCCGACAAATCATCGAAAGATGAGCCGAACCACTAATAGGATTTGAGACTACTATGAGATCCGTAACTAGACTAGTATTTAGGTGCAGTGTTTTAACTAACGAAGAAGATACAAACGAGTGTGAAGCGCTAGAATTCATATAAGGTTCGAACAGGATGATCAAAAAGAAAAAACAAACTTCCAACCAAGATATCTCTACATATATCAGGTATGCCAACCGTGAGGGAACGCGTCTGCCCTCCAGAAGATCTTGTACTTTGTCCTTACCTTTGCCTTTTTCTTCTTTGGATGATCCTAATAAGATGTCATGTTTCTCTGTAATGATAACAACTTGTAACAACCCGGAATTTTGGGGGCCAATTTAAAATTTTTAATTTAGAAATTTTAATGAATTTTAAATATTTAACATGATTTATTTTAAATAATAAACCATGCAATTTAATTTAATCTTAAACAAGGATTTTATTTGTGTAGTGACATATCGTAAAAACTAATTTATCAAATTATATGTATAAATGGCGTAATAAACGTTAATTAATCTCAAATATATGTTGAAGCTTTAATGGTGATTAATTTTTGTAGACTAATAAGTTTAATTTTATTACCATATTATTCATAGTACAATGAATGTAATAGGGACACTCTAACTTTATATGTAATTTAAACCTTGAATTGAAGAGAGTAATATATTAAGGAAGGAAGATTTTATCATTTGAAATTTCAAATTGAAATTTAATATATATAGTAATTTAGTTCGTTTAAAAAAAACGAATGTAACTTTGTAAATACAAGCTGTAAAAGCCAGTCCATATTTATATAAGAAATGCGCACTATAAGAAAGAAAATAAATTGTGCAATAAATTCATTACAATTTGAACTTAATTAATGGTGCATAACGATTGAATTTATAACGTTATGAAATAACTAAATAACGCTGCCTGTTAGTTCGTGTTAAGATGAGCATTCACACACACCATTTATAAAGAACAAATCAAGTCTTTCCCCTTCTTTTTCTACTTTCCCAAATTCATTGTCTCATCTCTCTCCACCTTAATTATTTCCCTATTTTATTCAAAATGTAACATTTAAGAATTTGTAACAGCTTATTAATTTATTTATTTACATCATGAATAGTTACAACAGTTTTCAATGCCATTCCCTCTTCCTTGTGTTTTAATACAACATTTATTCCTTCCCTTCATTTTATCAATTTCTTTCCCCTTTCTCTCTTGTTTCTCTCCAAATACTAATGAACTCACATATATATATATATATATATATATATATATATATATATTTCTCTTCTTTATATTCTCGCATGCTCATTGAAAAGATTCCTTCAATTATGGAATTTTAATATTAAGTATTTTGTAATTTAAGAAGTTACACAATTCTCTATCAGGCAATCAATAATGCATTTATTCCTTTCCATTTGTTCTCTTTTCTTCTTTGTTTTACTTTTGAATTTGAAAGAGAAATTAGTGTTGACATGTCATGTCTAGTCAACAAATTTGTCTCGCTTGTAACCTATTACATATGTAGAGACACAAGTGGGGAATAAAATAAAAATATATATATATATAAATAAAAAGGTTATTTCCTCCTACTTTATAACATCTTAAACCTTTCCAAATCCTAACCCATTTCCTCTAACACTAAATTCCTTCACCCATTTTTTTTCTACCCCAAGTTCTGCGTGACTACCTTTCTTCACGTGAGAAACAGAAAGAAAAAAAGAAGCTTCACCCATTTCTTCGCACTATGCCAAACCGCACCTTAAAGCTGCAGCAAACCTCACCGCACCTCTACCCCCTCTTGACCGTGATTCAAGCAACACCAAACACCTTGGCCTTCTCTTGCTTTGAGGAATATTGACGTGTGTTTAAGTATAAAGTGTATATATATTTATATATACAAACGGTTGAAGCTAGAGGGAATAATGCGTTGTTCGTGAAATTTGCATGCGATCATTCACAGGCTTGCTCCGCAATAGACGCAAAGTTTTGACAGTGAAGAATTGGAAAGCATAACTGGTGAGAACTCAAATTTAATTAATTTTAAATTTAGTAAAAATGGTTAATTAAATCTAGTTGTTAAATAGGATTTATCTATAAACATACCCAATTATTCATGTGATAGAATTGTGTGTGCGATAAAATTTGTTATGTGATGTGAGATTTCTATTTTTAATAATAAATTAAAATTTTAATTATTTTATTGTTATTAGAAATCGATGTATGTATGTATGATATTAGAGCTGTGATGTTGTGATGGAAACTTGTTGTTTGTGTTGATTTCGACATTCATTTTGTCATGTTAGATTAGGAATTACGCGCAAATAAAAATATTGCTTTTATCCGTCATGTTTAAAATTAGAAATGGTATACGAATAAAAGTATTGTTTTTTTTTTATTTATTCGCCTTGTTGAAATTAGAATTAAATGCGAATAAAAATGTTGTTTTTATGTGTGACATTAAATATTAAAATAATATGCGAATAAAAGTATACACTTTTATTTGTTATGTTAAAGTTAGTAATTTATTGAAATTAAAAACGTTCTTTCTTTTTATTGTCATATACAATATAGGGATGGTCATTATTAGGAAATGTCATATGTTAGAATAAATATGTCGTTTCTGTTAGAAAACATGTTTTTTTTAATAAAAACATGCCATTTAGTAAGATGTGTTTTGCCAATAAAAACATGTCACTTAGTCAAGATTTTTTTTTTGTCAATAAATGAATGTCATTCATTTAGAAATGTAAATTAGTTAGAATCTTGTTTATATAAACCCAAACACTTATTTGTCAAAACATGTTAACAAATTGGGAATAATCATTTTTGTCAAAACTCGTTAGTTGCAATACAAATAACCTTTTTGTCAAAACATGTAAACTGAAATAAAAGCTCTCATTTGTGTCAAAACATGTCATAAAAAAAATCATGTTATGTTAGAATATAAAATGTCATTCATTTTAAATCATGTTATATTAGAAATAAATTGTCAGTTTTGCTGTATTAAAAATTGACAATATAAATTATGGCATTTATGTTGAATCAAAATTGACCAAATAAGCATATCATTCATATGAAGTAGAATTCGTAAATAAGTATATAAGCATATCATTCATATGAATCAAAATCGACAATATAAATTAGGGCATTTATGTCAATGCAAAATTGTCGTTTTGTCATTAGAATTCGTAAATAAGTAAAAATACCATTTTTACTTGTTAAGATTTGATTAGAAACTTAGAGTTTGTTTTGACAAATAAAATTTACTTTTATTGTCATTGAAAACTTTAAATTTGACATACAAATAAAATTCACTTTTCATTTGTCATTAGGAAACTTGGAATTTGTATGCAAATAAGATTTGCTCTTTTTATATTAGTAGAAACCATAGAAAAATGTGAATATGTCAAATACTCTTTTATGTGTCATTAAGATTCATAGGAAATTGTTTATATATAAAGGTGCATTTATGTGTCATTAAAGATACATAGAAAGTGATTACAAATAAATGACTATTTAATTATTCAAGTGAATAACATAGAAAGTGATTACAAATAAATGACTATTTAATTGTCATTTGAATAACATAGAAAGTGATTACAAATAAATGACCATTTAATTGTCATTTGAATAACATAGAAACTTGTTTACAATAACATGACATCTTTTTTTTAAATTTTGTTATTGTGAATAAAAAGGACAAATTTTTGTTAGAAAATGTAAATTAGAATAAAAAGGACATTCTTGTTAGAAAATATACATTAGGATAAAAATAACCTTTTTTGTCGAATTAGAATTTACAAATGGAAAATGTCAACAAAGACAAAGTTATTATTTTTCATTCGTTGTTGAAATAGAATTGTATGCAATATAAAGAATATTTCAATGTAAAGTTATACTTTGGAAAATATGATATTTCAGAAGTTAAATATTTTTAAAATATGAAATATTTTAAAATAACATTTTTAGAAAATAATTATAATTATAATTGTTCTTGGACACGAGGTTAGGTCACGTTTATGGCGGAAGTCTGCCCGGAACCAACCGGCATATCCAGCAGCCATAAATGTTGGGCCTAATGTGAGAGGTCCAAGTACACGAATACAAATTGGGTTTTGACTCGAGGTTATGCCCAACTGTGGAATAAGTCTGCCCGGACCCAATCGGCATATCCAGCATCCACAAGTTGTAGGCCTAATGTGAGAAGTCTGGCCCATTATAAAACATAAATGGATAATATAACGAATTGGATTATTTAAACCATTGCGAATAGAAACATCATTTTAACCAGAATAAGTTTATTAACTTATGTTATCCATTTTATAATGAATATTAAAAGAGTCAATTTCAAAATTAATATTTTTAAAATAATGTTTTAATATGAGAAATGATATTTTGATCAGAATAAATGGTTTATTTATGTTAAAATAAATAAAAGGAATTAAAAATGGTTTTATTATAACTACGGATTTACAATGAAATTTGAATTTGGGTTTATCGTGAATTATGTTTTAAATAACATTTATTCTTTAACCCGGATTAATGAGGGGATTAATTTCCTAATTTTTGATTAATTATTTAATAATGACTTTGGAAGGTTAAAACGAAATAAGGTTTTAATTAAAACTTTAATTAGATTGGAGAGGAATTAAGTAAATAAATAAGAACAAGAAATTAAAAACCCTTTATTTACTAATAGTGTAAATAAAGAAGAAAAAGAAGATGAAACCATTTATTTATATTTAGGTAAATAAATAACAAAAGGATAAGATTATATTTATTTACATTTAGGTAAATAAATAGGAAAAAGAAAAGTAAAAACATTTATTTAGGTAAATAAATAAGAAAAGGAAAATGAAAACATTTATGTATATCTAGGTAAATAAATAAATGATAGGAAAGAATAATTTATTTACATTTAGGGTAAATAAAACCAGAAGATAGAGAAGTATGATTTATTTACATTTAGAGTAAATAAAGCAAATGGTAGAAAAGAATAATTTATTTACATTTAGTGTAAATAAAACAGAGATAATAAAGGTGATATTTTTATCGTCATTTTATATGCGATAAAAAGAATAAATTTTTATAATTAAAATCGCCAAATGATTTATATTTATATATATATATAAATATAAATTATAAACTTAATGACAGGCGCGCGACAGTTCGCGTATCGACAATCTAGTTATACCGAAAGATCCGACCATCGGATTTTCCCAAAATTGGAACCGTTAGGACCGCTTTGGGAAGATCTTTCCAACGATATAAACTTCATCAAAATCCAACGGTTAGTTTTCGAGATAAGTGTAAATCAAATTTGGTTGAAAACAGCGCCAGGGTCGCCCTTTGACCCGAAGCGTCGTTATATTAATTTAAGCTATTTTTATTTAAATAAAAATAGAAATAGGCCGTTATTAAATACCAATAATGATATGAAATGATTTCAAGTTATATATATATATGCGAGAATCATTTGGAAAGTCCGAGTTCAAATCTCATTTCAAATGATTATACGACGATCTAAGTCGAAGAGTTGAAGACGGTGATTTAAGACCGACGATCTTCACATCGAATGGATGTGTTGCTACTGAGACCCATGAGAGGAGTAGCTACCTTGAAAGGGGTTCAGTGGTGGCCGTTCGGACGTAGTGTTGATTTGTACGGATTTGACTTTCGCTCAGACCCATAGCATAAGTTTATAAATGGAATGCATGTCTGATGTTGTAGTCCTTTATACTACATTCGTTGATCTCTGTTGATATATATCTGTTTGGTGGTTAACGCCCTTCTCTGAGACGTACGAGCTTAGAGGTTATATATTGGTAGAAATCAATGGGGTGGTATGGATTGACAATGTGGCATGCCAAGATGCATGAATTAAGGATTTTGTTGAAAATCAGGCCTTGTGATCGATGATCAAAGCACGGTCTGTTTAGGCGTAGCTTTGTGTATAGCGTGACTTCGCGAGCCTCACACCCCGTATGAGTCAAAAACGGGATACGGACTGCAGGGAGTGCACACGTTTCTTTCTAGCTAGAGTGATGTCAGGGACCTACCAACGCTGACATTTTACTTATGTGGATGATGGATTTTGAGGTACCTCGTGTTTTATAGGCCGTTGGTGGTCATGCTATAGGTTCAAAGGAACCGGGAAGCGTGTGTTCAGGCATAACTAATTCACTGCCGATAGGCGGGGACCGGCCCTGAAGATCTAAGGGTTCACTGTGGGGGATCCTGAGGTATTTGCTAGAGTGTCTCAAATCAGAGAGGAGCTTGCCCCTAGCCTCGACTCATGATGGAAATCCAATTTCCGATACGACCTTGCGGTTTTGATTGTAGAACTAGTATGGCGACATGATATATGGTACCCATGCCGTCTATGATTTATACATTATGATTGAAATGTTTTTATTAGAACATATACACACTAGTATTAAACCCGTTTTATCGTATCAAGCATCTCTTGACCATTATAAGGTAAAAACCTATCCTCTGGTTTGCGTTGCATTGTGTGATGGGACTTGGGTCTTATAATGGTTTCATTTTTCTAAAAAGCATGGCGTTGTTTTAATGTTTTACTTTATTTTATGCACTGACAATCCAATGGAGTAAACCCGTTCCACGTTAGCGGCGTGGTCCTGTGATTAGCCTTATCAATAGATTAGTTTAGTTAAGATTTCTCATACCAGTCCCATGACTGACCTGTAGTTTATTTCACTGGCAAACTCGGGTGCCCATATTTTTCCACACGGGCAGTCGAGTAGCTTGTTTTGCAGATATCTATTCTTTTAGCAGGACCCTGGATTGAAGCTTAAAGCTGTGTCCAGAGCATTTATTGTCTTCCGCTGTGTATTGTATTTATGTATTGTAATTTAACTTCCGCTGTATCATTCCTTTAATTGATGTACTCTGATATTCTGTACTCTGATGTAACATTATATGTAATGTAATAAAAGTCTGCTGTTATTGTTCTAATGTTTTGTATTCCCAAAGTTAAAGTATTCGAAGATTTCAAACCTTTAGGTCAGACCTGTGTGGTTTATGGTCGATTCAAAGAGCGGGAATTTCCGGGTCTTTACAGTTGGTATCAGAGCTCTGGTTAGCTCAAAATCTTTGGGGTACAACTCGTTAGAACTAAACAAAAGACTCATCAGAGATTGGATTAGTAATATCCAATAAGAATACTCATTAGAGATAGGATCAGTAGTATCCTAGATTGAGAATACTCGTTAGAGATGGGGTTAGCAATGCCCTAGAATGAGTTAAGAGTAATAAGTTCATAATTAACGTATTTTGATTATATATACAATCCGATCTTAGAAAATATAGTTTTTGAATATGTAAAGATTATATATTTTTAAAAGTTAGTCAACTAATAAAATTATTGAAACTAAGAAAGATTTTGAGACCAATTTAAATTGAGTTAGTTAATTAAACAACTTTTAGCTACGTTCCTTTTCGAGGACGAAAAGATTTTACGTGGGGGCGATTGTAACAACCCGGAATTTTGGGGGCCGATTTAAAATTTTTAATTTAGAAATTTTAATGAATTTTAAATATTTAACATGATTTATTTTAAATAATAAACCATGCAATTTAATTAATCTTAAACAAGGATTTTATTTGTGTAGTGACATATCATAAAAACTAATTTATCAAATTATATGTATAAATGGCGTAATAAACGTTAATTAATCTCAAATATATGTTGAAGCTTTAATGGTGATTAATTTTTGTAGACTAATAAGTTTAATTTTATTACCATATTATTCATATTACAATGAATGTAATAGGGACACTCTAACTTTATATGTAATTTAAACCTTGAATTGAAGAGAGTAATATATTAAGGAAGGAAGATTTTATCATTGGAAATTTCAAATTGAAATTTAATATATATAGTAATTTAGTTCGTTTAAAAAAAAACGAATGTAACTTTGTAAATACAAGCTGTAAAAGATAGTCCATATTTATATAAGAAATGCGCACTATAAGAAAGAAAATAAATTGTGCAATAAATTCATTACAATTTGAACTTAGTTAACGGTGCATAACGATTGAATTTATAACGTTATGAAATAACTAAATAACGCTGCCTGTTAGTTCGTGTTAAGATGAGCATTCACACACACCATTTATAAAGAACAAACCAAGTCTTTCCCCTTCGTTTTCTACTTTCCCAAATTCATTGTCGCATCTCTCTCCACCTTAATTATTTCCCTATTTTATTCAAAATGTAACATTTAAGAATTTGTAAAAGCTTATTAATTTATTTATTTACATCATGAATAGTTACAACAGTTTTCAATGCCATTCCCTCTTCCTTGTGTTTTAATACAACATTTATTCCTTCCCTTCATTTTATCAATTTCTTTCCCCTTTCTCTCTTGTTTCTCTCCAAATACTAATGAACTCACATATATATATATATATATATATATATATATATATATATATATATATTTCTCTTCTTTATATTCTCGCATGCTCATTGAAAAGATTCCTTCAATTATGGAATTTTAATATTAAGTATTTTGGAATTTAAGAAGTTACACAATTCTCTATCAGGCAATCAATAATGCATTTATTCCTTTCCATTTGTTCTCTTTTCTTCTTTGTTTTACTTTTGAATTTGAAAGAAAAATTAGTGTTGACATGTCATGTCTAGTCAACAAATTTGTCTCGCTTGTAACCTATTACATATGTAGAGACACAAGTGGGGAATAAAATAAATAAATAAATATATATATATATATATATATATATATATATAAAAGGTTATTTCCTCCTACTTTATAACATCTTAAACCTTTCCAAATCCTAACCCATTTCCTCTAACACTAAATTCCTTCACCCATTTTTTTTCTACCCCAAGTTCTGCGTGACTACCTTTCTTCACGTGAGAAACAGAAAGAAAAAAAAAAGCTTCACCCATTTCTTCGTACTATGCCAAACCGCACCTTAAAGCTTCAGCAAACCTCACCGCACCTCTACCTCCTCTTGACCGTGATTCAAGCAACACCAAACACCTTGGCCTTCTCTTGCTTTGAGGAATATTAACGTGTGTTTAAGTATAAAGTGTATATATATTTATATATATAAACGGTTGAAGCTAGATGGAATAATGCGTTGTTCATGAAATTTGCATGCGATCATTCACAGGCTTGCTCCGCAATAGATGCAAAGTTTTGACAGTGAAGAATTGGAAAGCATAACTGGTGAGAACTCAAATTTAATTAATTTTAAATTTAGTTAAAATGGTTAATTAAATCTAGTTGTTAAATAGGATTTATCTATAAACATACCCAATTGTTCATGTGATAGAATTGTGTGTGCGATAAAATTTGTTACGTGATGTGAGATTTCTAATAATAAATTAAAATTTTAATTATTTTATAGTTATTAGAAATCGATG
Source organism: Allium sativum (assembly GCA_030737875.1). Lineage (NCBI taxonomy): Eukaryota > Viridiplantae > Streptophyta > Magnoliopsida > Asparagales > Amaryllidaceae > Allium > Allium sativum. The sequence continues at coordinate 782,180,436 of CM060921.1, forward strand.
TATGTATGTATGATATTAGAGCTGTGATGTTGTGATGGAAACTTGTTGTTTGTGTTGATTTCGACATTCATTTTGTCATGTTAGATTAGGAATTACGCGCAAATAAAAATATTGCTTTTATCCGTCATGTTTAAAATTAGAAATGGTATACGAATAAAAGTATTGTTTTTTTTATTTATTCGCCTTGTTGAAATTAGAATTAAATGCGAATAAAAATGTTGTTTTTATGTGTGACGTTAAATATTAAAATAATATGCAAATAAAAGTATACACTTTTATTTGTTATGTTAAAGTTAGTAATTTGTTGAAATTAAAAACGTTCTTTCTTTTTATTGTCATATACAATATAGGGATGGTCATTATTAGGAAATGTCATATGTTAGAATAAATATGTCGTTTCTGTTAGAAAACATGTTTTTTTAATAAAAACATGCCATTTAGTAAGATGTGTTTTGCCGATAAAAACATGTCACTTAGTCAAGATTTGTTTTTGTCAATAAATGAATGTCATTCATTTAGAAATGTAAATTAGTTAGAATCATGTTTATATAAACCCAAACACTTATTTGTCAAAACATGTTAACGAATTGGGAATAATCATTTTTGTCAAAACTCGTTAGTTGCAATAAAAATAACCTTTTTGTCAAAACATGTAAACTGAAATAAAAGCTATCATTTGTGTCAAAACATGTCATAAAAAAAATCATGTTATGTTAGAATATAAAATGTCATTCATTTTAAATCATGTTATATTAGAAACAAATTGTCAATTTTGCTGTATTAAAAATTGACAATATAAATTATGGCATTTATGTTGAATCAAAATTGACCAAATAAGCATATCATTCATATGAAGTAGAATTCGTAAATAAGTATATAAGCATATCATTCATATGAATCAAAATTGACAATATAAATTAGGGAATTAATGTCAATGCAAAATTGTCGTTTTGTCATTAGAATTCGTAAATAAGTAAAAATACCATTTTTACTTGTTAAGATTTGATTAGAAACTTAGAGTTTGTTTTGACAAGTAAAATTTACTTTTATTGTAATTGGAAACTTTAAATTTGACATACAAATAAAATTCACTTTTTATTTGTCATTAGGAAACTTGGAATTTGTATGCAAATAAGATTTGCTCTTTTTATATTAATAGAAACCATAGAAAAATGTGAATATGTCAAATACTCTTTTATGTGTCATTAAGATTCATAGGAAATTGTTTATATATAAAGGTGCATTTATGTGTCATTAAAGATACATAGAAAGTGATTACAAATAAATGACTATTTAATTGTCACTTGAATAACATAGAAAGTGATTACAAATAAATGACTATTTAATTGTCACTTGAATAACATAGAAAGTGATTACAAATAAATGACTATTTAATTGTCATTTGAATAACATAGAAAGTGATTACAAATAAATGACTATTTAATTGTCATTTGAATAACATAGAAAGTGATTACAAATAAATGACCATTTAATTGTCATTTGAATAACATAGAAACTTGTTTACAATAACATGACATCTTTTTTTTTTTTAATTTTGTTATTGTGAATAAAAAGGACAAATTTTTGTTAGAAAATGTAAATTAGAATAAAAAGGACATTCTTGTTAGAAAATATACATTAGGATAAAAATAACCTTTTTTGTCGAATTAGAATTTACAAATGGAAATTGTCAACAAAGACAAAGTTATTATTTTTCATTCGTTGTTGAAATAGAATTGTATGCAATATAGAGAATATTTCAATGTAAAGTTATACTTTGGAAAATATGATATTTCAGAAGTTAAATATTTTTAAAATATGAAATATTTTAAAATAACATTTTTAGAAAATAATTATAATTATAATTGTTCTTGGACATGAGGTTAGGTCACGTTTATGGCGGAAGTCTGCCCGGAACCAACCGGCATATCCAGCAGCCATAAATGTTGGGCCTTATGTGAGAGGTCTAAGTACACGAATACAAATTGGGTTTTGACTCGAGGTTAAGCCCAACAGTGGAATAAGTCTGCCCGGACCCAACCGGCATATCCAGCATCCACAAGTTGTAGGCCTAATGTGAGAAGTCTGGCCCATTATAAAACATAAATGGATAATATAACAAATTGGATTATTTCATCCATTGCGAATAGAAACATCATTTTAACCTGAATAAGTTTATTAACTTATATTATCCATTTTATAATGAATATTAAAAGAGTTAATTTCAAAATTAATATTTTTAAAATAATGTTTTAATATGAGAAATGATATTTTGATCAGAATAAATGGTTTATTTATGTTAAAATAAATAAAAGGAATTAAAAATGGTTTTATTATAACTACGGATTTACAATGAAATTTGAATTTGGGTTTATCGTGAATTATGTTTTAAATAACATTTATTCTTTAACCCGGATTAATGAGGGGATTAATTTCCTAATTTTTGATTAATTATTTAATAATGACTTTGGAAGGTTAAAACGAAATAAGGTTTTAATTAAAACTTTAATTAGATTGGAGAGGAATTAAGTAAATAAATAAGAACAATAAATTAAAAACCCTTTATTTACAAATAGTGTAAATAAGGAAGAAAAAGAAGATGAAACATTTATTTATATTTAGGTAAATAAATAACAAAAGGATAAGAATATATTTATTTACATTTAGGTAAATAAATAGGAAAAAGAAAAGTAAAAACATTTATTTAGGTAAATAAATAAGAAAAGGAAAATGAAAACATTTATGTATATCTAGGTAAATAAATAAATGATAGGAAAGAATAATTTATTTACATTTAGGGTAAATAAAACTAGAAGATAGAGAAGTATAATTTATTTACATTTAGAGTAAATAAAGCAAATGGTAGAAAAGAATAATTTATTTACATTTAGTGTAAATAAAACAGAGATAATAAAGGTGATATTTTTATCGTCATTTTATATGCGATAAAAAGAATAAATTTTTATAATTTAAATCACCAAATGATTTATATTTAAATATATATAAATATAAATTATAAACTTAATGACACGCGCGCGACAGTTCGCGTATCGACAATCTAGTTATACCGAAAGATCCGACCATCGGATTTTCCCAAAACTAGAACCGTTAGGACCGCTTTGGGAAGATCTTTCCAATGATATAAACTTCATCAAAATCCAACGGTTAGTTTTCGAGATAAGTGTAAATCAAATTTGGTTGAAAACAGCGCCAGGGTCGCCCATTGACCCGAAGTGTCGTTATATTAATTTAAGCTATTTTTATTTAAATAAAAATAGAAATAGGCCGTTATTAAATACCAATAATGATATGAAATGATTTCAAGTTATATATATATGCGAGAATCATTTGAAAAGTCCGAGTTCAAATCTCATTTCAAATGATTATACGACGATCTAAGTCGAAGAGTTGAAGATGGTGATTTAAGACCGACGATCTTCACATCGAATGGATGTGTTGCTACTGAGACCCATGAGAGGAGTAGCTACCTTGAAAGGGGTTCAGTGGTGGCCGTTCGGACGTAGTGTTGATTTGTACGGATTTGGCTTTCGCTCAGACCAATAGCATAAGTTTATAAATGGAATGTATGTCTGACGTTGTAGTCTTTTATACTACATTCGTTGATCTCTGTTGATATATATCTGTTTGGTGGTTAACGCCCTTCTCTGAGACGTACGAGCTTAGAGGTTATATATTGGTAGAAATCAATGGGGTGGTATGGATTGACAATGTGGCATGCCAAGATGCATGAATTAAGGCTTTTGTTGAAAAGCAGGCCTTGTGGTCGATGATCAAAGCACGGTCTGTTTAGGCGTATCTTTGTGTATAGCGTGACTTCGCGAGCCTCACACCCCGGTATGAGTCAAAAACGGGATACGGACTGCAGGGAGTGCACACGTTTCTTTCTAGCTAGAGTGATGTCAGGGACCTACCAACGCTGACATTTTACTTATGTGGATGATGGATTTTGAGGTACCTCGTGTTTTATAGGCCGTTGGTGGTCATACTATAGGTTCAAAGGAACCGGGAAGCGTGTGTTCAGGCATAAATAATCCACTGCCGATAGGCGGGGACCGACCCTGAAGATCTAAGGGTTCACTGCGGGGGATCCTGAGGTATTTGCTAGAGTGTCACGAATCGGAGAGGAGCTTGCCCCTAACCTTGACTCATGATGGAAATCCAATTTTCGATACGACCTTGCGATTTTGATTGTAGAACTAGTATGGCGACATGATATATGGTACCCATGTCATCTATGATTTATACATTATGATTGAAATGTTTTTATTAGAACATATACACACTAGTATTAAACCCGTTTTATCGTATCAAGCATCTCTTGACCATTATAAGGTAAAACCTTATCCTCTGGTTTGCGTTGCATTGTGTGATGGGACTTGGGTCTTATAATGGTTTCATTTTTCTAAAAAGCATGGCGTTGTTTTAACGTTTTACTTTATTTTATGCACTGGCAATCCAATGGAGTAAACCCGTTCCGCGTTAGCGGCGTGGTCCTATGATTAGCCTTATCAATAGATTAGTTTAGTTAAGATTTCTCATACCAGTCCCATGACTGACCTGTAGTTTGTTTCACTGGCAAACTCGGGTGCCCATATTTTTCCACACGGGCAGTCGAGTAGCTTGTTTTGCAGATATCTATTCTTTTAGCAGGACCCTGGATTGAAGCTTAAAGCTGTGTCCAGAGCATTTATAGTCTTCCGCTGTGTATTGTATTTATGTATTGTAATTTAACTTCCGCTGTGTCATTCCTTTAATTGATGTAATCATATATTCTGTACTCTGATGTAACATTATATGTAATGTAATAAAAGTCTGCTGTTATTGTTCTAATGTTTTGTATTCCCAAAGTTAAAGTATTCGAAGATTTCCAACCTTTGGGTCAGACCTGTGTGGTTTATGGTCGATTCAAAGCGCGGGAATTTCCGGGTTTTTACACAACTCGTCTTCTTCTTCTTTCTAACGTCTTTATTTAAGTAGTTAGGTATTTCACAAGTATGGCCCTTCCTTTTCTCTTGGCCCCTTGTTATCCTTACCGCCTATCTTTGGATCTACTTTCTTATCGTGTGTCCTATCCAAGTCTCATCTGCACATTCTCCATTCGTGACCTCCTTCCAAAATGAGGCTTCGTCCTTTATTAACCAAGAAGCTAATTGAACCTTCCTCCCATCGTCTATCTTAAAGGTACCAACAAGTCCTCCACTTCCTTCTAGCTTTGACAAACGTCCCAGTCTCATAAAGCCATTTTCCGTCCATCATACGAAAGTTCTTACATATCTTAGAAAAAGCGTCTATACATGGAGGAAGAAATTCAAAAAGGAAAGAGGAAGAAATTTAAAACGGTGAATCGAAGGAAAGATATATGGCTCTTGGGAGTTATGTTTTTAAAAATAATCTTTTCTCTTAAAAATACTCTCCTTAAAACATATTTTTATATGTATTTATTTATAAAAATGCTTCTGAAAGCGGTTTTTTTCTTTTCAAAATCTCTAATCTGTTCTGGTAGCCTTCAGCTCTGATACCACGTGTAACATCCCACGTCCATTAATGTCACTCACAAAGGGAATGCATTAACTTTCATGGAGTATTATTGGTGTATAGAACTGAATATAACAAGATAGATACATATATTGGTACTTAAAAATTTTAAAACAACTTTTATTGTAGTGGAGAAATAGTTTGGATACAACAACATCAAAAACCAACAATAAAACCAAGTACACTTAATATCCATCTTGACAAATTGTTTTCTGAGTACATAAAGTAAAAAGCACAACCCCAACATAAATAGCCATAAAAGAGACAGGATGAACTTTACTTTCAGCAATCCAAGCACTTCCAAAAGAGAGAGAAAGAGATCCAAATCAAGCTCCACAAGCACTAGTCCAACCCTGAGAACCTGGGGGGGTGGGGGGGGGGGAGGCGGAAGGAAGAAAAGATGCGAAAACAAACGAGGTCAGACATAAAGTCTGGCGAGTCCAATAACTTTAACAATATAATTATTAAAGTAATTAGGATACAGCATAAACTGGTAAATAAGGAATGACTATGAAACAAATAGGCATGAAAAAGCAAACAAGAGGAATAAGATAACATTAATTGCGCCTCCAACACTATAGGATAATTACTATGCTGCACCAATACTAGTCACCCTAAAAGTTGATCTCGCCTACTGAACAAAATAACAATAATGGTAGTTTCTTGTACCCCTAGCTGTCTTCGTAGGTGCCGCCTGCTCCTATCTCCACTTGTTGTACCCACTACCCTCCCCATTCTAGTGACAACATTTACTCATAATATGGTTGTTGTACTCCTAGCAGTCTTCGTAGGTGCCGCCTGCTCCTATCTCCACTGGTCGTACCTACTACCTTCCCCATTCGATCGGCTCCCTAACTCGTAGATACCCGTGCTGGTCCCACAGTGGAGTGTATCACTCCCCAAAGTGGCAACCCGATACCACTAAAGATACACGGCTTATACCTACACGATGCAACAACGTCTTACCTACCAGCCCGGTCCCACGCACGCACATGACCCCGTTGGACTTGCGTTGCCATCGCTAACCCGTTTTGACCTCATACAATCAAACCCAGTAAATGTGTCCCGTCCTCGATCTAGATCGAGCTCACTTAGATACTGAATGGGTTACTGGTCGAAAAGGGTCCCCACACTTGACACAATCTTTCCACCTTTGCTTGGTCCCCACGAGGATTTCCCACTTAATCCCATCTTATTCATGTCTTCTTACATGTTTCAACTTGGTTAAGTGTTTATAATTATACCCCACATGTCACCCATGTTACCCACTTATCAAACCATCATGTGTTATTGGTTAAGCTTGTCTTAACCATATCCGGTTATCAGATCAATATATATTTTATTGGTTAGCTGGTCTTGACCATATCCACTTATATATTATTGGTTAAGTTGGTCTTAACCCTATCCACTTATATATCATTAGCTAAGTTAGTCTTAACCCTATCCACTTATCAGATCAACATGTATTATTGGTTAAGTTTGTCTTAACCCTATCCACTTATCAGCAGATTAATATATATATATATATATATATACACACACACACACACAATTGGTTAATCTTGTCTTAACCTTATCCACTTATATATTATTGGTTAAGCTAGTCTTAACCCTACCTACATATCAGATTATGTATCATATATATATATATATATCGTATAATATGTTTTACTTAATTTATGGTAAATTACATTTTTGTTCACGGATACATTGGTTAAGAGAATAACTCCCTAAGTATCAACCCCGAAGACCGAAATCAACATCAGATTGGTACTCAGAGAATTACTCAACTCAACCAAACTTCTGCTTGTCATTCATATTTGTCTTCGATCAGCATTAATTAATCATTAATGCACAGACCTCTCACATTAAGTCGATTACTTGTGGCCGATGGAAATGCCGCGAGGTTCCGGGCAGACTTCCACCACAGGCCAGACTTAGCCTCGTGACTAAGCATCTTTTAATTATGCCTACGACCTCTCACATTAGACTACCGTTTGCGGTTGCCGGATGTGCCTGGCAGGTCCAGACAGTCTTATACCATAAACGAGTCTAACCTCGTGTCTTAGGCACTTATTGCGCATTTAATTTATGCCTTTGTCCTATCACATTAGACTACCGTTTGTGGCTGCTGGATTTGTCGGGCGGGTCTGGGCAGTCTTATACCACAAACGAGTCTAACATCATGTCTTAGGCATTTATTGTTACACAATTATTATTCAACCCCAATTTGAATTAACATCCCTATTTCAGATTGTCGATAACTTCCAATTATAATCCATGTCCATAATCGTCACTTAAATTATGTCCATAATTTTCAGGTATATAAATTATACCAATTAATGTCTCAAATTAATTATATGCTTTTAAAGCCATTATATGCCAATTCACAATATTAATATTTAATATTTTCCCAATTCCCCCACGCCGTTCGTATGTTTAATATGAAATATATTAGACCCGCAAATAGTCTAACTCATAAAAAGAAAAGAAACATCACAACTTGCACAACACATAAAGTAGATCTAACTTGCAAACAAGAATAGACTAGCAAGGATCAAAACTTGCATGGTTATAATTTATATAATAATAAATTTGCATAATCAATAACTTGCATAAGCAATAAGCATAATTTGCATAAACTACAAACTGGCATGGATCAAATTATATAAGATATGATTTGCATAGATCTATACACATAAAGGTGAATTAGCACATATGAACATGGCTTTCACATAAACTTGCATATGATCTACATACAAACTTGTATTAAACTTGCATATGCAATTTGGAGATGTAAACTAAGACTTACATATGATTCACATACAAACTTACATATAAACTAGCATATGATTCACATCCAAACTTATATATAAACTTGCATATATAATTTAGACATGTAAACTAAGATTTACATATACACTTGCATATGATTTAGACATGTAAATTAATGTCACAAATAAATCTAGCATATGTGTTTAGACATGTGAACCAACATCATGAATCTATGTACATAAGAGAACAGCTAGCATATTTTCACAAAATAGACAATATCATATCGTTCAATGATTCAACAGGCATAATATTATAACCCAAATTATAACTCATCATAACTAGTTTATTAATTATTTTGTGAATGAAAATTTACTCACAAAGAACAAATTAGAGAAGAGAATAATTCGTTCGTCGTTTGTTTTACAATCTTGTCTCACAATTCCTTAGCTTTAAGAAGAAGATGAACTATTCCAGCAGCATAAGGACGTCTTTCACTTATTTTAATTAGGATTGAGGAAGTATAGCGTTGCAATGGTTTGATGTGGAGAGAAAGTGAGGTTTGGGGTTGTTTAAATAGGTTAGGAGCCAAAGAATCTGTCCGGAAAACGAGTTCAGGTGCAAAATCCTGAATCTGCCTCGGATCTGACCAAATCAGAGGAGGTCGACCCCCAGGTTAACCTATTTTAGGGGAGGTCGACCTGCCTGGGGTAGGTCAACCTCTAGGTTGACCTGTCTGGGTTATTTTACTATTTAATTTTCTGAATTTCTCTTGAATCTTCCGAAGGCCATAACTCCTTCATACGAAGTCTGATTTACGAAAACTTGGACTCTATTCCAAGCAGAATTCCGAGACAAACACAATGGCTTAACCCATTTCCCTTAATTCTTCTCTTAAAAATTAAGTGTTCTTAAATTTGTTAATTTTAATATTTAAAATTACGGGGTGTTACAGTTCTAGTGTCTGTAAAATTCTAGGGGATCCAGTTAGGGATTAACTGACAGTTTACTAGTGTCTGTAAAACTAAGGGAAAATATGGTCTGGTGGATATAGACCAGTCTAGTGTTTTGAGCGTAGGGTTAGGACAAGAGCGAGGAGTTCGCGAGTTTATAGGGTTTGTAAGCGGGGTCAGTGTTTAACGCCCAGTAGAAACCTTAGGAATGCAGTAGTATATAGGATTTTGCCGAAGTTGGGTATATCTTGTGTCATTTACTTTCTGCATTTCTATTTCTATTATATTCTGTGATCTGTAAATATTTTAAAATCTCGCGAAAATTTAATATACCGTATTCACCCCCCTTAACGGTTAATATAGATCCAACAAGTGGTATCAGAGCAGGTTATTTTATTAACCTTAGAATCATGAATCCCAATTGTCAGTCTTTTGAGAATTAGCCCAGTCGTATTCCATCTATTTTCAATGGTACAGATTTTTTAAATTGGAAATCAAAAATGGAATTATATTTAAAATCTATTGATGTTAAATGTTGGGATACTGTTATTAATGGTTATGATATGGTCAATAGGAACGATCTTGGATTTAAATCTCGTGCTATTCACACTTTGTATTTTTATATTGATGATGTCCAATATAACCTTTTCTCTCATTGCTTGACTGCGCAGGACATATGGAATACTCTCGATACGAAGTATGGAAAGATTGACAATAGTAGCTCAAAACCCAAAATGGTTAACTCAGATTCAGGTCTATGCTCAGGAGAAGAAACAAATGAAAATTCAAGTAGATCAGACGATGGAGACTCAACAGACAATGAGATTACAAGCTTATCATATGAAGAGTTGGTTTATATGTGTACTAATTTAACAAAAATCATTGATAAACTCCATCGTAAAAACAAATCTTTAAAATCTAAAAATCACAAGTTGAATAGAAAAATCAATTGTTTAGAATCGGAATTTACAAATGTCATGAAATTAGAAAATTCTAATTGTGAAACTTGTTTGAAATTGAAAACTGAGCTCGTTCATCTCAATAAAAATATTCAAAGGCTTAAAGAGGAAATTTTGGTTTTAAAAGATAACGAGATTGAGCTAAAAGATTCAAACAATTCGTAAAAAGAATTTAATAATTTTAAGGCCATCAAAAATTCCAAACATGAATTTGCTGAAAAAGAAAGCTTTTTGAAAAGTGATTTGATTTCAAATGAGCTTGAGAAAGAGATTAAAAATTTCAAGAAACTTGAATTTGAAAAACAAATTAATTTTGAATCTGAGATTCTGGAATCCAAGACCAAAATCAAGTTGCTTGAAAATGAAAATTCGTTTTTGAACCAAAATGATACTAAAAGGAGAAAGATCAGCATTAATCGTTGTTCAAATCTGATAAAAGAAAATTCTGATCTTAGATCCAAAATTCAATGATCGTAATCAACTGTGGATTAATTTTCTAATAGGGAAAAATCATTGAATATGCTGTTACAAAACAAATTTTTAGTTGGACATAAATGAGGTCTTGGTTTTGCAAAAACAAGTGGTTTTGAAAAGTGAATTCTTGTGATTTTAAAAATTCTTCAAACTACTTTGAAAATAATCATTTTGAAAATTTAAACTCTGATAATTTCAAAGGATTTTAAATCATAATCGAGATGAGATTTTGTTTTGTATCAATCCATTTAAACATTTTTGGATCCCAAAAAGAAATAAGACATCTAGGACTAAATTTAAATAGATTTGGGTTCCCAAGGGCACAAAGGTAGATTCAAATGAATTGTTATACAAACAAGTTTGGGTACCGAAAGATGTTAACAAAACTGTGAGTGGTTTTACTGCTTTTGTTAGACCACTCAATCCACTTAACAGTTAGGTACCGAAGGAGGCTGAGGAACTGCATTGCTAAAGGAAAATTGGATTCAAACTGCTACATATCACAGAATCCTTCACAGTTCCTTGGCTACATCTGATGAGTCAGAGTTTCCGGTTTACACTGATTTCAGGTATGATCTCTGAACTTATCTCTGTATATATTCTATGTTTTTATTTTCTTTTTTTCTACCGTTTCTATCTCTTTCTTCTATTTAATCTGATTTAATTTATCACTGCCATATTATTTTCTTTTCCTCTTGGGCGCCCTTAACTTCTAGTTGCAGAACTCTTGATTTTCTGTAACTTTGCCTTACTTGAATGAAAATCTGATGTTTTAATCTTTTCAAGATCTTGAATATAATCCTGTAAATCCCTGCAATTGTTTTGAAGTTTGCTTTCTGATTTTTGAATTCTTAATAGTGTTGATATATTCTTGTCATATCTTGAATGCTATTAATTTTAATTCTAAATTTTTGAAGATCTGAAAATTTGATGAAATTTCACACACCTCTTCTGTTCTGAGTTTCTTCTAATTCATTTTAGAAAAGCTTGAAATATTATACTCATTACAGCACTCTGCTATTTATCAGTTGTGATAATTTCATTAATTTTCAGATTGGCTTGGATATTTTGAATTGTATTGAATCAGTGATACATCTTGAAATTCATCTTTATTCATGATCATTAGTTTCGTTTGAAATCATCTAAAATTCTTGATATTTTGAATATCACACACCAGTTAAATTTGAAATTATCAATCATGCGTGAATAATTCATTATATCTCAAACTTGACATTGATTTAAGTGATTTCAAATAAATTATTTTTAGTTTTTGGATCATGAATACCTCTCAAACTTGATGTAAATGATTTGAAATTTCTCTTATACTCGTCAGAGATAATTTTGAAAATTCTTTGAAAAAATTGTCTTAAATCTCTCTATTATTTCATGGTTATTTGATTTAAATATTTGTTTGTTTAAAATCATTTGAAATTATTGGTTTATTGAATCTCACTCATATCTTAAATCTGAAATTAATAACCTGGTGTGATTGATTCTCTGAATCTTGAGAGTCCATATTCCTCAAATGATTTCAAATAAATGGTATTTTTAATCATTGGATCATGAATCATCTCATGTGATCGTCATCTTGACAAGTCTGATTTGAACTGATATCTTGTGCTGCTCTGATACTGTTTTGAAAATATGTTGGAAATTGCTTGTCTATGATCAATTTGCTGCTCTGATACTGTTCTTCAAATAACTGCTTGTTCTTGTCTGCAATTCTGATAAATGTGCCAAATTTGTTTGTTTTGTCTAGTTGGGCTTTATGATTAAAATTTGTTAATAAGGACACCAATTGGTATCAGATGTGCTGAATCTGTTTTGTATATATTTTTGTCTAGTATATATCTCTCTAAATTCCTCTTGTAATTGATTTTCAATTTTAAAGTTATTTATTGGTTATTCATTTAGAAATTGACATCTATATCCAAATTTATAATTCATCAAAATTATTATCAGATTTTGAAATTGTGACGAATTGTGACTGCAGTATATTTCAAAACAGGAGGAGATTTTACTTAGATTTTCACGATGGTTGAATAATTATCATAATATATTTGAATTGTGGATTATTTCACGACCATCTTCTTTATCTACCATTATTCTGTCTTCCATCATGTTTTTTTCTATATTCATGTGGACAGTTTAATTTTTTATTTTTTTTTGAATAAACAGTGGAAATATTTGTGATACAAATTGGGCTATATTTTTTTTCAGAATTAGTGATAATTGAAAATTTTCAATAATCCTGGTACAGTCAAGCATATTTCATAATATAATTAATTTAGAAATTTATTTCATAGTTCATTTCTGTACCTACCATATTTCTATCATCCACATTGGTTTTACATACCGAGGAGTTTTTCCCTTTAGAGCTAAAATGATCAATATATACTTGATATATAAGCGTATCTCTAACCTCATTTAAAAATCCAAGCTCTGGTCATGCATGGTTATGAGACAACTTATAATTTAAGCTGTGAATGACCACATTTAAAAATCCAAGCTCTGGTTATGCATAGTCAGTGTGCTCTTAAATAAAAGAAAAAGAAAAATGTGCTATAAATAGAAATTAATTTGAAATTCTCCTTGGTATGTGAAAACCGGCCTATCAATCCATCTTCTAACCTGTCAAATGTGTTAATATTTTATGACGTATTATTAGGGGTGAGCGTTCGGTCGATTCGGTTGGTTTGGACGTACAAAAACTCAAACCGAATTGAAACCAAACTTTTTTCAAACCAAAACAAACTGAACCAAATTAATTTCGGTTAATTCGGTCGGTAACCGATTTAACCGAACTTGAAGGATATACTATAATTTTAATGATGCATTCACTCAAAGTAAACCATAAATTGATGTTTGGAGAAAGTTTATATAGTAAATTTTATGTTTATGATAAGATTTGATCTATTTGCAACAAATATCTTTATATTATATAGCTGAACTAATTATTTAAAGTATAAAAATACCATAAAATTAGATAAGAAATTACAAGTTCGGTTAATTCGATTAAACCGATAACCAAAAAAAAATTATTTTACAAATCGAATTCAAACCGTTTAGTTTTGAAACCGAACCGAACCGACCGAAACGAACCGGTTTGGTCGGTTAATTCGGTTTGAACCGAATATTGCTCACCCCTACGTATTATGATTTGCTGGGATTTGAGATTATTTGATTTTGTCACTTAAATTGAATTATTAATTATAGTCCAAATCCATCACTGTTTCTGAGCTCATTTTTATAAAATTCTTTTGAAAATAATTGAAATCATGCTTTTGAAACTCTCTCCATTTTTATAAATTCATCGTAAATCCGTCATTCTCTACAATGCGAAATATGCCACCTGTTCTTAGAATACTATGATTTTTGTTTGACTGATTGAGATTTATGATGACCCTTCTTCCTCTTAAGCTGATATTGTATTTGTCAGTCATTTTTCATCCATATTTTAAATTCTATATCCTTTTGATGATAACAAAAGGGGGAGAATGGATTGAAATTTGATTTATGAGTGAATATTTTATAAATATTTTTAATTTTGAAAATTCATTATTATTCAGTTCATTTCACTCATGCACAGTTATAAGGGGAGTTTTCTGTTGTAGGGGGAGCTAATAAATAGGGAGAGTTCAAAATTCACGGTCAAACACATTTACTATATTCAAAATCTTAATATTTGTTTGTCATCATCCAAAGGGGGATATTGTTGTATGTAACGGTGTTGTATGCACAATTATATGATTTTTGTTTGATGATAACAACCAAATATATTTCTATTATAATTGTGTTTGCTACTATACTGTTTCATATATACATCACAGACGAAAATATAATATTTTATTTCAAACAACTGTTTATATCTCCACTATTTGAATGCATCACATTTCATATACATTCACAGAATATTGTACTTGTAAATAAATTTAATATAATAGACAAGTTTGTTTGAACACAATAAAATAATATTTTATTTCAATAGAATTTGTTTATTACAAATACCAAATACAATTCTCTCATTATACATTCATACACTGCTCCTCACTATAACACTGTCACTCAGTTATACATTTCTATGTACACATTCACATTGACTTATATACAGACACTCATACATTTCACTGTTTATACTCGTCTTCTGTCTGCACAACATCATTCAGTCAGTCCAATCTTCATACCTGTCATATACAGAAACACACACGTAGTATATAGAACAGAAATAATGTTCTAATTTCTAGCAAATATTATTTTATTTTTAAAATTTATTTGCCTCAGAATTTTGGTGTGTTTCTCATCATTTTTCATGACTTGTCTAATATGTATATATTTATAGTACCCACTGATCAGCCTCAACACACTACACGATTTGCTGATCAGAACCAGTAACTGATTCTAAACAGCCTCAACACAATGTAGCGGTTTGCTGATAAAGTTTCATTCAGACAGTCACATGTATATACACACATGTATACACACACATGCGTGCATATATACATATATGTATACATACAAGTCAGCAACATGACAGTGAAATGGAGCAGTGGACACAAAAGCATAGTCGAGTAGTAGTGGTAAAGTAAACAACTATTCAAGTGTACGAGCACAAGTCAAGTATGTTTAAACATGCACAAGTGGTGCAAGCATGACATGGCAGGATGGTACACAGTGCACATGATGTACAAGCTGAGCAAAATAAAGTGCACAAATACAAGTTGTTTTGTGCAAGGCATGAAGTCACACACATGGAACCAAGTACAAATGCATAAATGTTTCATGTTCAACAAGGTGTGCAAAATCAACACGGGTTAAGCAAAGATTCAGGCAGTATGCAAAGCTCAAAGCAGATTTACAAGCATGGTGGTGCATGGTTCAACATGACAAAAATATGAATGGAACAACATAGTGAAAGCATGGTCGAGCAAAACATCAAAAGAACACATACGTATATAATCATGGTGTGCTACAGCAATGAACCAAGAATAGACTAGTATGCACAACTTTTTACAAAAGCTCAAGCTCGAGCATGTTGTAAGCAAAGTGAAAAAGAATGACATGCATGAATGAATAAATAGTCGAGACAGATCAACATGAAGCATGAGATGGAGCAAGCAACAAGACTCATTGGCCAGTGTACATGAATGTACACTACAACATATACGATCACATTCATGTTTCAGCCAAACATATAATCATGGTGCAACACGAAACTGGATACAGGATACAAGTGCATCTAAATCATGGTAGTCAGGTCAATGGAGCATGAGTAGTAAGGCATAGCAATAAGTTTATATCTGCCCATAGCAAGTACAAGTTTATTTCAGGTGCAAACATGGTGGAACAATAATGGACATGTCGAAAGCAAATGTGAAACAAGTTTTTAAACTGTACCAGTTCACTCAACAATTCGGGTTCGTGCTCAAATGCATCCATGTATAAGTGGTACTACAAACCAAGTGAACTCAAATTTAAGTGAGCATGAGCACAACAGAAAAAATAGTTAATTGGTTTCTATAATAGTCTACAGTTTTGGCAAGTAAATTACAGTGGCATTTATTTTTAAGAATTCAATCTGCATTTATGGAAAGGTTTTAATAGAGAACCAATTTATTTGACAAAGCAAAAAATAGCGCAAGTGTAAACAATTGTAGAAATCAAATTCCCAGTTTTAGCAAAAATTTAAGTTCAACTTTTCTAGAAAAGGCTGAGATATGTGCAAGAAAAGTTTCACATAAATATGGAAATGTGTTAATAAGCTAATTGAAATGCAAGAATCATTCATGTTTTCCAGAAATCAACACTCGGCGTTCAAGGAATGTTTTCACTCAAGGGAAACACATCAAGCAATCATGCAAGGAATTAATTCACAGAAATTAATCAATGCCAATAAAGAATGAAATACACGCTGAATCATGACTTGGTTCAAGCTGAGGCAATCAAGGTCGTTTTTTATCAAAGCCATCAAAAGAGGAAATCAAGCAATTCGAGGAACAATCAGATCGAATCATTTATTCCAAATCAGAATTGTAGGGTTTTTATTTTACCATATATAACATGCATATCATCACAAGTAAACAGGGGGATCAAAACCACAAACAATTCAATCAAAAATTGAAATTAAGCACCACAGATTCAAGAACAAAAGGTGATAAAATACTCACAATTTTCTACAGAGAGTTTCGATCAAAAAATTGACGACAAGGAATCAAATCCCAAATCGATCGAGCAAGATAAAGAAGCTAACAATATATTTGAGCCTACACAGAAAATTCCAGAAGCAATTCATCACAATATCATCGATTTGGGGAGAAAGCTGAAACCCTAGTTTTGGATTCCAGAGTCGCCATATTCTTTCTCCAGAGAACAAATGAAATCGGGACAAAGTGAAAGGGTGGAACCATTTCTAAAAGTGACCGGCTATGTTCAAATGAAAAAAGGGATGACCCCTTATCTTTTAACTCCTTTATTTTCTAGGTTTTTTAGAGTTTTTGTTTTATTGTTGTATTTTTATTTTCTTTTGAATTGAACCAAAACAGTTCCAGTGTCTGTAAAATTCTAGGAGATTCAGTTAGGGATTAACAGACAGTTTACTAGTGTCTGTAAAACTAGGGGAAAATCCGGCCTAGTGGATATAGACCAGTCTAGGGTTTTGTGCGTAGGGTTAGGACATGAGCGAGGAGTTCACAAGTTTACAGGGTTTATAAGCGGGATCTGTGTTTTAGATGTAGTAGAAACCTTAGGATGCAGCAGTAGGCAGGATTTTGCCGAAGCTGGGTATATCTTGTGTCATTTACTTTCTGCTTTTCTATTTCTGCTATATTCTGTGATCTGTAAATATTTTAATATCCCACGAAAATTTAAAAAACCCTATTCACCCCCCCTCTAGGATTAATCTAGATCAACGGGGTCATGTCCTGTGAAATGAAAAGGTGTCTATTAGTGTTTGTAAGGTCATGTAGTCCACTATATATAAGTGTGGTCATTTTGTAAGCATGTAAGGAAAAGTGAAGGAAGTGAAAAAAGTAAAAGTAAGGAAATTAAAAGGAGTTCTTCCTCAAACAAAATTAAGCCTTCTCCTCTTCTTGTTTCAATAAATTGGTATCATATCCTAGTAAAAATCATGGGATTTCTATTTTTTATGCCTTCGTTCTCACCAAAAAAAAAATGAAAAATGGAGTAATAGAAAGAAAGAAGATTTGATCTCCAAAGGGCTATGGGAGATTTTTGCTATGAATGGCCAAAAGATATTAAAAATATGTCCGAGAAAGAAAGAAAATCATCCACAAGCTTAGGATTGAAAAATCATAGTGCTCGTGTTGTGATGTGTGAGAATGTCAGTGGTGTAGCATGTAAGCATATTATTGTAGAATAATCCGCAAAAGATTCGTGAAATTTATTGAAAGAGGTGTATGCAAAGGATGATACAAAAGTAGTAGTAGTAGTAGTAGAAGAAGAAGAGCAACACGAAGGAGAAGGGAAAAACTAAGCAGAGGAAAGGTTAAAGCTTGAGCACAACGAGCTTGAGTAAGAACCTGAAGAAGAAACTGTTGTGGATTATGATGAACATGACATAGAGGCCGAGGAGCATGAGATGAATGGGCATGAAGATAGTCAAGATTGTATCTTCGTTGGGAAAGGTGAAAGTGCTGGTGAAGATGAGGAAAATGAAGAAAACAGCGAGATTGAAGAAAGTGAAGATATCAGTGAAAGTAAAAATAGCTTTAAGGATGTGCATGATGCCTGCACAACAAAGGGGGAAAGCAGTAAAGAGTAATTGCAAAATAAGGACAATAGAGAAACGATGAGTACTGAAATGAGAAGGAGCCCAAGGAGGGTTAAAGGAATTAAGATGAGTGCTTTGAGTAAAGAATATAATGAAAAAGATGTTGAAGCTGAAAAGTTGGAACAAGAGGCTATGAAACAAAGGTTGAGAAAAGAGGAAGAGGTAGCTGAACTGAGAAGAAAATTGATAGATGAAGAGATTAAAAAAATGAGAATGGCCGAGGAAAGGAAGAAAATGAAGAAAGCAGAAAAGGCGCAAAAAAGAGCTGAATGCAAAGTCCAAAAGGAAGCTGTGGAAAATGAAAAGAGGAAAGAATGCTTGGATGATTTCTATACTTCTACCAAAACATGTGAGATATAAAGGAAGAAAACAGATGAAAGAAAATGATTGGCATGACGGATGGTAGAAGCATTTAAATTTACGAGGGAGTTTTGTTGATTAAACTTTAAATGCTTTATTAGTGGGAATGATAAAAAATGAAGTGACAACTGTCTTTGTAGGTGAAAAGCCAAGAGAAGTCAATGGTCTTTATTTCCATTCATCAAGAGTCATGTCTTTTGAAATAAAGGGTTGCGTCTATTGAAGTGAGAAGTTGTGTGAAGTGTCATGTCTGTTTAATAAAATATCGTGTCCGTTCAATGAATAGTCATGTTAGTTAAATGCAGGGTCATGTCCATTGAAATGAAAAGTGTCTATTAGTGTTTGTAAGGTCATGTAGACCAATATATATAAGTGTGGTCATTTTGTAAGCATGTAAGGAAAAGTGAAGGAAGTGAAAAAAAAAAAAAAAGTAAAGTCAGGAAATTAAAAGGATTTCTTCCTCAAACAAAGTCTTCTCCTCTTCTTATTTCAAAAATATTTACCTCTCGATTTTTTCTATGAAAACAAAAATCCTACTTATACAATTATTACACCTCTATTCCAAGGTATCCATAGTAGACTGTAGTATAGTTTATATCTCAATAACATTTATTCAAGCAAGGCTTAGTAATCATCACATTACTTAGATAAGCTACCATCAATGTACTTAAACTTTCTAAGTTAAAAACTAACACATGCATAATCAACATCTATGTAAACAAATTTACCATTTAATTGTTACTAGTTAACAGATCACTTATTTACATCAACATGTCGATTAATGATATATAATCTGTATGACAACGCATTCGTTAGCATTTTTCAAAGTCAAACCATGCTAAGAAATGTGAAGCGTTTTAGATATAAAGAAACATACCACATAGACTAAAATTTACAAGACATAAAAATAAATGTAGTGGAAATAACTGAAAAAATAACTTATTATTTTAAAAGCTCGACTTTTATTTTAGAACAAAACATCAAGTGATCACAACAATCACATGTCTCATAAAAACCCCAGTCTCATATGAAATTAGCAAACAACAATAATAATCCATTTCACAAATGCTAGTACAGCCAAACAAAAATGAAAAATATGCAAAATAGAAGAATAAATAAGCAATGACGCAAAGCCTCCATGAACGAGCTGCCAAAATATCTGAATCATCAACTTAAGCCCTACAAGCCTAATGAGGGAGAAAAAGGAAGAGAGAGAAGTGAGTTAAACACAAAGTCTGATGAATTAAGTAATTATTAGCATGACTATGTAAGATAAAGAAAATAGACTTAGTAATGTGTACTTGCACAACTTAAAATGGTTTCTCAGAAAATTAAATTGTCTGTCTTGTTCAAGTTGAATGATTGATTGTTTGGACTGTTTCACTACTATGAAAATCTGAATAGGGTATGCTTTCCTAATCCTACCCAACGATTATTTTTTCCTACCTACCACCTCTTAGCATGGTAATCAATTGCCTCTTAGCATGGTAGCATGTCATTGTAAATATACCCGTCACGATACCATATCAACAAGAACACTAAAAGTAAATATAGCTTTTTTGATGGGTTCAAAACCATTGGTAGCCATAAAAATACACTGAAAATAAAGGCGTGGGTGACACTACAAGAAACATTGGAAATTTCGATAGATAGGGGAGACGGTTTGCATTGGCTCACTTTTAAAGGCTTGCGACGGACTGTCGGCGGCCGTCGGAAGCCATCGGAAATATTCGGGATAAACTGCCAACCGAACTTTTTTTATCCAATTGTGCCTCCCTCTTTTTATTTCCAACAAACGGGTTTTTAAAACTACCAGCCCCAAATTCATATTTTTCACCTTCAAACATCGATTTCTTCGTGAACAATCCTCCTCGGCTTCGTCCTTGAACTCTTGGGCTTGCAATTTGAGGTATAATCTCCTTATTTTCTTAAAATCAATTTTTTAGCTAAACCTATATATGCTTAAAATTGAAAATTAGGGTTATCTATTGATTGTAATTGGCTTCAATAGCATTGTAGTAGGTAATAGTGCCCTATTATGTGCATATATCATGTGATATGGTGAGAATTTAATGTGCAATGTTTGGTTATTTGTGCATTAGTTCCCGGGCATGGTTTTTATCATTGTATAATTGTGGTTATTTGTGTATATGTGCACAGTTGTGCACGTATGATTCTTGTATTATGTTAGTTGATATAGGAAAAACTTAATGCATGAGCTAAGAATAGTACATTGTGCAATTTTTGATTTATGCACAAAAAAAAAACATGAGTCTAAATTCTAATTAAGTCTATTGAAACAACAATAATAGTAAATTAGCTTCAAGTTGATTGATACGTCAAGAAAATGTGATAAATTAAAATATTTTTTTGTTATAGTAAAACTGTATTTATCTAGTCAAATGCGCACATCTAATTGGCTAATATCTCCAAGAGTGTTTTCAGCCTCGTCCGATGAGTGTGGTACATGATCGTTATATAAATAGTTGTTTTTGTCAAATTAAAAAACGACCATTTATATTCATTTGGCACAATGTTTGTTGGATTTTTCCTTATATTGGACAATTTATAGACGCAATAAGCATCTATATTTTTTATACTACTTCATTTCAAACTATTCACAAAATTTCGGTTTAATTTTTCTTTCTGTTTCCTACGTACATGCATTTGTGTACAATGCAGGAAACAAAAGGGAAATGCTGCTGACATTTTGTTGAATAGTATGAGACGAAGTAATATACAAAATGTAAATGTTTACCGTGTTTATAATGGGACATATTTGAAATTACTTTATGAAATTGTAAAGTTACGCTAAAAAAATGTGTCATATTTGAAATTATTTTTAACTTTATGAAATTGTTATTTGCTTTAAACAATTATATATACATGCGTTGTACGACCATAAAAACAAGCTTTTTCGAATTTGTATTCTTGAAAATAAATATTAATTTTTTGAGCTTGTGACAAAATATCACTAATAGGAAAAATGTTTGATTATTTTGTTAATCGGAATAGTTGGATTTACCAAAGAAGAGGATATAGAGGTTAAATAGAAGAATATTTTTATAATGGTATAAATGTCTTCGTTGAATTCACTTTAAGTAACAACGAAAGCAGAAATTCATTATCAGTGTAGAAAATGTAGAAATTTTAAGTATTTGTTACCCGATATTGTGAAAGTCCATTTGTGCAAAAACGGGATTCGTTCTTGAGTATTATTTTTGGGATCGTTATGGAGAAGTTGTAGAAAAAAAATCTATAGTGACTAAGGTTGAAAGTGTTGTTAATGAAAACCTTAGTACGACCCGTATAGAAAATATGGTCGAAGATGCAGCATGATCAATGTTTCTGGTGGTTGCAATTGACGATGATTATGGAAATGATGAAGAACTGAATATTGAAGCTAAGAAAAATTATGATTTATTGGATAATGCCAAGAAACCTATTTGGGATGGTTGTAAAAGATTCACTTAGCTATCGATAATTTCATAATACATAGCGATGATGTCAAAATACAATATCTCTGAAGCTGGGTTTACAGCTATTGTGCAAGCTACAAAAAGGCACGTGTCGCCTGATAATTTAATATGTGATAATCACTACGAAGTTAAAAATATTATGTCGGCATTTGGTTTATCTCATCAGAAAATAGATATATGTTTAAAAGGATGCATGTTGTTTTGGAAAGATGGCGTAAACATTAGAAATTGTAAAATATGTAATCATGAAAAATATAAACCAAGAAAAAAAAGGGAAAGGAAGTTACATATAAATGTATGCATTACTTACCAATTATCCAAGGTTTCAAAGATTATATTTGTAATGTCCCGTATTTTTAAGGCATTATGATTAATTTATTTAATTATTTAAATACTGATTTAGAGAATATAATGGTTGTTTAATTAGATTATATGGAATATTTAATTAATATAAATAATGGAAATATATATTTAATTCCGAATTAATCGGAAATAGTAGAATTCACAATATTGTGTGAATTTGTTGATTTAATTGATTTAATTTAGTTCGGAATTTAATTATAATAATGCATTTATATATAGAAGCCATTTGAACGTATAGTTATAAAATAATTTAAATCGTGCTCGAAATGGCGCGATA
Organism: Allium sativum; assembly: GCA_030737875.1. Taxonomy (NCBI): domain Eukaryota; kingdom Viridiplantae; phylum Streptophyta; class Magnoliopsida; order Asparagales; family Amaryllidaceae; genus Allium; species Allium sativum. Next base: position 782,203,415 of record CM060921.1, read on the forward strand.
GTTTGCAATTTGGCATTCGAACTTTAAACGAATATACATAATCCGTTTTAAGTCGAATTTCTGTGAAACAAGAAACGTTCGGAGCTAGTGAAGTATATCTTTCTGATGGAAGAAAAAATTGGGATTTCGTCGGGTAGATTTTGATTTATGTCCAAATCAAATTTTAGAAAAGTCGCTATGGAATTCATATATAATTTATACCGATATATAAAAGGAATTTCATTACAAATCGAATATCGATTTAATTAGGATTTAAAAGGTCGAATTATAAATTCAACTAGGAATATTCTACAGCTGTATGATATTCTAGCGTGAATATATACGATATTATTTATTTATAAATATTTAATTTAATTATTTTTAAATATATTTATATTTAAAATGGATTTATTTAAAGCGTTAAAAATAACAAGTTTTGCAAACAACCTCCGTTTTCAACGAAACTAATTTTGTTTGGTCCGTAATATTGAATTATTGTTAGATTTCAATTTTCCTGATTTTTAGGGTTAGTGTGTGGCCGTACGGATTTTTAATGTGAAAACAGTCAGTATTTTGACGATTAAATGTACGCTGTGTGAGCAAACAGAGTCGAATTCGACAAAACTAGTTTCGTTGGTCCGTAATGTCAAACCCTAGCTGTATATCCATTTTCCTGATTTTTGGATATTGTATGTGATCATAGAATTTTTAACAACAAATACATATAGCAGTTGCTTAAAAATAAATATAATATAGAATATAAAAATATATATAAATTCCTATAAATACCCGACCAAATTTCTTAAAACTAATTCTTTCTTCCTCTGGTCAAAAACATGCACCGCCACTAGGAAACACAAAAACATGAAATGATCCTTTTCCAAATTTTCAAACAAACTGAATAAATTCCTTAAATCACAAGATTTGTATATTTATGATCCTAGCGAGTTACTCTCCGATCTGGTGTAGCTTTTGCAGGACTCGATTATTCTTGGGTTCGCTAGAAATACACAGTGTAGAACATGAGCGAGCTAGGGTTTGAGATTCGAAAAGATTGGAGCCTTGATTCGAGTTTTGAAGGTGATACTTGGGTTTTTAACTGAAATGAGGTTCATTGGTAGGATTTTTGTGGTCTTCGGTTGAAATAATGTTCGCATCCTGTACTGTATACCTGCGTTAGGTCCAAAGAACGCACACTAAAGGAAGGTGTTGGGCTTAGCAATGATGGGTGGAAGAGAAGGAGGGTAGGATGAGATAAAGATCGGAAGTAGTTTGGGATTAAAAGGTCGAGTATGGAGGAGGATGATGGTGTCGAAAGTACGGTAATGGAGTTTGGAAGTAGGAGTGGATGTCTAAGAGTTTTATCGGGGAAGGAAGGCATTTTGGAGCGGGTTGTTTCCTTAATGGTCCAAGCAACGATTGGTAAAGCCGGATTTAAATAATAACTTAAGTTTAATTCTTAAGTTATAACATATTAAAATGTAAAACCCGTAACTTACGCATACGTTTTCAAAATTCAGCGAAACAAGATCCGTCGGGATCGTATGGACGGCGGCTACACAATGGAACTAGTCGGGAGTGAATTGGAGCTCGTTACAATTTATAGCGAAATAAATTGTCCGGGTCTGATTCAAAGCAACCGTTATTCGTTATTTAACGATTACTGTCCAATGTGAGTAAAACTCACCAACTCTATCAGTTCATATTTTTATAACAATTTTTAGAACCGATAAATGATGATTGATTGTTGTGTGCTGACTGTTTGGTTGAACTGTTGATTTATTGGTTGAAATTATAGACAACAATATATATATATATATATATATATATATATATATATATCGTTAATTTTATATTGATTCTGCTTATCAGCATATTTCATATTGAAACGAAATTGATGTTAATGATATTGTTTAACATCTGTGATGCAGGGAAACAAGTTGGAGTGATCCAACTGGATTCCTCAATATTTATAGTACTGTTCTTTCCATATATTGTAATATATGATGTGACATATAATCTATTGTTGATTATGTGTGTTTGGAATGATATCGATCATTGTTATTTGGTATTTTAAATACCATAAGAAATACTGGGATGTAGAAAAAAGGATTTTCAAAGTGTATTTTAAAAATAAACTATTTACATAAAATCAATGGATTTTATATATAAAATGAAAAGGATTTTATAAAAGAAAATAATTATAAAATCAAAGGAGTTATAAAAGAAATATTTATTTAATAAATAAATAGAATTGAAAAGAATATTTCTTTTTCAAATAAATAGAATAGAAAGAGGAAATAATTGTAAAACAAATAAAAGAGGAAATATTTGTAAAACAAATAGAAAAGGAATTAGTTGGAAAATAAAAGGAATTACTTATAAAATCAATGGATTTTATATAAAAAGGATATATTTTATAAAATAAATAGGATTATCAGAAGGGATTTATTTAGTAAATAAATAGATTATAAAAGGAAATACTTGAAAAATGAATAGAATAATATTAAAAGAGAATTTTATATTTGAAAGATTTAGATCCGTGCTTCGCGCACGGGTATAACATGATATGGATTTAAAGCAAAGATTTTAAATAGAATTTGTTCTAACCGATAGATTGAGAAGATTAATTTATAAATAATATTTTATAAATAAAATAAAATGTTTATCATTGAATAAATAGAATACATAAGTCAGGTCTAATATAAAGAACTAAGAATCGATTTCAACATCGATATTGAAATAGAATATGGAAGTAGAGTTAATCAAATGTGTCAATCAAAACGTGTTAATTAAAATGAGTTAGAGGAGAAATCGAATTATAGTTATCGGATCGAGTTGGAGTTAATCGATTAGAGATAGAGTTAATAGATTAGAGTTTGAGTTAATCGAATTAGTTATTCGAAAGGAGTTAATTGAACTAGTTATTATAATCGAATTAGTTATTCAAAAAGAGTTAATCGAATATTAGTTATTCGAAAAGAGTTAATAAAATTAGTTATTCGAAAAGAGTTAATTGAATATAAGTAATTCAAAAGGAGTTGATCGAACTAGTTATTCGAAAAGAGTTAATCGAATATTAGTTATTAGAAAGTAGTTAATCGAACTAGTTATTCGAAAAGAGTTAATCGAATATTAGTTATTCGAAAGGAGTTAATCGAATTAGTTATTCGAAAAGAGTTAATCGAATACTAGTTATTCGAAAGGAGTTAATCGAATTAGTTGAAAAGAGTAAATCGAATATTAGTTATTCAAAAGGAGTTAATCGAATTAGTTATTCGAAAAGAGTTAATCGAATTAGTTATTCGAAATAGAGTTAAATCGAATATAGTTTATTCAAAAGAGAATTATACATTGGGGTTTGATTATATCGAATGTAGGGAAGTGTTGTATATAACGGTGTTGTATACACAATTATATGATTTTTGTTTGATGATAAAAACCAAATATATTTTATAAATGTGTTTGTTACTGTACTGTTCTATATTTACATCACAAACAGGAATGTAATATTTATATTTAAATAAAATACATCTGTACAGAAAATCAAATATTTACTATATTTTATTTAAAATATAAATATTATATTTCTAACATTCAAACAGTACATCTATTATAACTCCACTATTTAATCACTTCACATATTTGTACTTATAAATAAACAGAATAGAATAGACAAGTCTGTTTGACAGCAATGAAACAATTTTTTTTTTCAAACAGATTTTGTTTATTACAAATAATCAGTACAATCATATTAGCTCCTCACTATCTCACTGCAACATTCTCTCAATTTACATTTCAATATACAAATTTTTTTTGACACATTCATACTGACTTCTATACTCTCTCCAACACTGTCCTTTCTGCCTTATGTCTTCTTGTCTTATGTTTTTTACATCTTTCAGTCCAGTCACTTCAGTCCAGTCATCATCACCTGTCACATGAAACAGAAACACACAGCACACTGCAATAGAAATAAAACCGTATTCATGCAAATATAAATTTTATTAAAAAAAATTATTTGCCTCAGTTTTCTGGTGCGTTTCTCATCATTTTTCCGACTCGATCTGATTTATTAAAACCGACTGATGGCTGCATGTACACATGTGTACATGTGTGCACTGCCTTGCCAATCAGAATGTAGCAAGCAACTGAGGAGCAGCCATATAGACCAACTCGACTCAGTGTAAATCAAGCAATATTTAAGTGGTCGAGTAACATAGCCAACATACATGATCAAGTACAAGAAACTTGGCAGATCAACAATGATCCAAATGGTCGAGGCATGGTCAAACAGATTCACAACAGCAAGTTCATGTGCAAATTGGTCAAAGCAAGCATGTCAAAGAAGAAAGCATGGTTTAGAGGGCATAAACATGTTCAAGTAAAGTGGACAGTCTCACATATGTGTATACAAGCAAGATGTATAATGGTGCACCACAACTACAGTTTTTTTAAAGCAACAGCAAGGAGGATGGTCAGAGTATACAAAAACATGGAGGTGCAAGTTAGATTCAAGAAGGCATGGTGAAACAAGAAACAAGAATGCAAATCTGAACTTAAATGTACAAGGCAAAGAGTCAAAAAGTCAATGTATGCAAGTATATTGTCATTGTGTCAGGATGCACTAGATAAACTGAATACAAGTCATACCATGAACTTTCAAATGGCCGAACACAAGGCTCAACAGAAAATGGTTTAGCAACAAATCAATTTTACATGTACATGTGTGATCTGATGCAGTTTTACATGTCAAATACAGGTTATATGTACTCATAACATTGATGATTCAATTAAGTGATGTACATATGGGTGTTTCAGCAAGGGTGTGCAACTGAAGCATGGGCCGAGGCAATATGACATAGCAGCAGTTTTTTTTTAAAAGATGCAAAATAGCTCAGCATGCAAGTGCAAATCTGTAGACAACTCAATGTATACTTGGTGTATGAATAGAGCAAAGTGATGATACAGTAACTAAGTATTCGACCAGATTGATGCACAATATACAGGTGACAAAGTGCACAGGTGAAGCATGTGAAGGCTACAACGGTATAGTGTTAAACTTGGTAAAGTGCACAGTTTTCTTTTCACATGAATCAATGCAAATGTGTACATAGAGATGTAGGAAGAAATGAAGAAAACACAAGTGCATCAAAGTTCAAAGATATGAAGCAAGGTGAAGTTATATACAGCAACAAGTCCAACACAAATACAGGTCAGTGCTTCAAGTTTATGGCATGTGCACAAGTGTTTGTGTACACAGCCAAAGTGGAAGAGAAAAATGTTGAAACTGTTTTTAATGCAAGCATGGAAACAAATGATTTTGCCAAAGAAATCATTTTTTTTTAAATCACTGTAATATATTTTTGAAAAGCTCTTTCCAGTAACACAAATCAAGGGAGTATCAAATTGCTCAGCATTTAAGGGAGCAAATTATGGCAACAACTCATGGAAACATATCTCACATCATCATGGAGCCGCAACAAGTAAACAACTCAGATTCAAATCCTTTTAAGGCAACATAAGGGAAATCAATTTGAAAATCAAAGAATAAATTTTGGGAAACTAATCAATCAAGCAAAGATTTATTTTTGCCAAATAGGATTGCAGAAAATCGAATATGATATAAGTATATGGAAACAAGGTAAATGTGCAGGAGACTTTCCAGTTTATTATCAACCATATTTGGCAAGACTGTCTCACAAAAATCGCAGTGTGTTTTTAAGGCAATTTTCTAAATTGTCTTTAAAATGGGAAAGCAGATTCTTTTTGGAATTACACAGCCGAGAATATCAGAAAGGGAAATCGTGGACAATTCAAATAAATTCCAGGATTCAATCAAGGCCGTGGAGCATAAACAGGAAATCTAATCGCAAGGGGCCACAAACATTAAAGCCGATTTTATCAAGAATTTCAAAAAGGGAAAACCGCAATCTCAGATCCAAGTCACTCACGAAATCAGAGGTTAAGGGTTTTGATTTACCCTATTTATCAACACACAGATTCATCACAGGCAAGAGGACAAAAAAAATCAAAAACCAACTCAACATTTCAAATCAAAAACACAAGCATCAATAAATCAAAAGGCAGAGCAAATTGAAGTTAAAATTCACTTACAACGTTTCATTAGGGTTTCGATCGAGTGCCAGAGAGGGAAGCCAACTCGAAGTGCCAGAAAGCAACGAAGAAGTCGAGCACCAGAGAACATCATTCAATCGGGCATCGAAATCTATTTCGGGGATCATTTCAGAAAACCCTAGCTTCTCAAAGTCGACCGCCATTTTTTCTTATTTCAGAAACAAAGAGATCGGGTGTAAAGAATAGAAATGGGCCAGCCATTTACAAAGGGGATGACCCTTAAATTGTTAACTCCTAGGGTTTCACTTTTGTTTTAATATTTGTGTTATTTTAATTCATTGTAAAATCAGTCTGAACAGTCTTCTGGAGTCTGTAAAATTCTAGAACTCAGTTATGGGTTAACAGTCAGTTTCAGGGTCTCTAAAATCTGGGTTATATGTTACAGGTTTGTAATACGGGAAAATATGATTGAGGGGATATCGATCAGTCTATGGTTTTGAGCGTAGGGTAAGAATAGGAGCGAGAGTCGCGAGTGTACATGGTCTTGTATACGGGATCTGTTCTATCACCTAGTAGAAACCTTAGAAATGCAGTAGTAGGCAGGGTTTTGCCGAAGCTGGGTATATTTGTGTGTGATTTATTTTCTGCATTTTGTTTCTGCTATATTCTGTGATCACTTTATTAATATATATATCTCGTTAGATTTTTAATTCAGTCAAAAACTGTGAAAAACCCTATTCACCCCCCCCTCTAGGGTTATTCTAGATCCAACAAGTGGTATCAGAGCAGGTATTTTTCTTTAACTCTAGAGTCATGGGTAAACCCAGTTGTCAGTCTAGTGAGAGTCAGTCCAGTTCATTCAACTATTTTCGCTGGAACAGATTTTTTAAACTAGAAATCCAAAATGGAATTTTATTTAAAATATGTTTATATTAAATGTTGGAATGTTGTTATCCATGGATTTGATAGTGTAGATATTACTTTCAATATCCGTGCTATGAAAATTATATTTGATTATCTTAGTACTGAACAGTTTAATCTTATCTGCCATTGTTTATCTGCACAGGAAATCTGGGATACTCTCAATACGAAGTATGGAAAATCTGACAACAGCTCAAAACCCCAGAATGTCAACTCAGATTCACAATTCTGCAGATGCTGAAGTTGAAAATTTCTCATACGAAGATTTGGTTTATATGTGTGTTGATTTAACTAAATCCGTTGATAAACTCAAATCTAAAAACAAATCTCTAAAATTAGGAATCCTGAGTTGACCAGCAAAATTGATGATTTGGAATCACAACTTGAATATTTTAAAAATTCTTCAAATTCAGATTGCAAAAATTGTTTAAAATTGAAAACCAATCTTGTTCATCTCAATAAAAATATTCAAAAGTTTGAAAAGAAATTTTTGATCTTAAAATAAAACAAGATTGAGTTATCAATTTTGAATAACTCTTTACAAAAGGAATTTGAAATTTTTTAGACTGATATATATTCCAAATTTGAAATTGCTGAAAATGAAAATTTGGTGAAAAGTGGTTTGATTTTGAAAGAACTTGAAAATGAGATTGAAAAATCCAAGAATTTTGAGTCTGAAAAACAAAAACGATTTGAACTTGAAATTTCCGAATCCCAAGCCAAAATTAAATTGCTTGAAAATGAGAATTTGGTTTTGAAACAGTCCAACGCTGAACAGAAGATCGCTATAAATAATTGCTCAAATTTACTAAAAGAAAATAGCGATCTAAAATCCAAAGTTCAACGATTAGAATCAACTTTGGATAAATTTTCTAGTGGGAAAAAATCGTTGAATATGCTGTTACAAATCCAAGTTTCTATTAGAAATAAATCTGGTCTTGGCTTTGAGAAAAATGATGTTTTTGGAAAACAAAATTCAATTGATTTGAAAAATCCTTTAGACTGCTTTGGAAAGAATCGATATGGAAATTCAAACTCTGATAATCGCAAAGGATTTTTGAATCATAAACATGATGAGAATTTGTTTTATAATAATCTATTTGAACAATCCTAGATCCCAAAAAGGAATAAAACAAAATTTGTTAAATTCAAACAGATCGGGGTTCCTAAAGGTACAAAGGTGAATTCAGATGGGTTGTTGTATAAACAAGTTTGGGTACCAAAATATGTGAATAAAACTGTGAGTTGTTTTACAAACTTTGTTAGACCGCTCGATCCCCTAAACCATTAGGTACCTGAGGAGGCTGAGGAGCTGCTGTGCAGAAAGAAAAACAGAATTCAAACTGCTTCATATCATGGAATCATTCACAGCTCCTTATACAAGTCTGTTGAGTTAGAGATTCTGATTTACACTGGATTCTGGTATGATCTCTAAACTCACCTCTGTAAATATTTTTTCTTGTTTTGATTTTTTTGTTTATTTCTTCTTCTTCTCCCTTATATCTCTTTCTTCTGCCTATTCTGATTTGATTTATCACTGCCATATTTTTTGTTGTGCTTCTAGAATTGCAGTATTCATGATATTCTAGAAATTTGTTTTGCGTGTGTAGAACTCTGATATTTTTAATCATTTCCAGATACTGATTTTTTTTCTGCAATTGTTTTGAAGTTCATTTTTCTGTTTTCTGAATTCCTAACGGTGTTGACGTATTCTTGTCATATCTTGTACACAGTTAATATGAATTCTAATTTTTTTTTAAGATCTGAAAAATGATTGAAATCTCATACATCTCTGCTGTTCTGAAGTTCTTCTAATTCATTTTAGAAAGGCTTGAAAATTTGTACTCATTACAGCACATTATCATTTCACAGTTGTGATAATTTCATTGGTTTTTTAGATTGGCTTGGATATTTTTTTTTGACCTGTCTTAAATCAGTGATACATCTTGAAATTTCATCATTATTCATGATTATTATGATTGAAATTAGTTTTTTTTTGTTTGAAATCATTTGAGATTCTAGATATTTTGAATATCACACACCACTTAAAATTTGAAACTACCAATCTTGTGTGAATAATTCTTTATAACTCAAACTTGACATTGTTTCAAGTGATTTCAAATAAATATTTTTGGATCATGAATTATCTTTCAAAATTGATGTAAAGTATGCTGAAAAATTCTTTGGGCTTGTCAGAAATAATTTGGAAAAATTCTTTAAAAAATCGGTTTTGAAACTCTTTGTTATTCCATGGCTAATTGAATTAAATATTTGTTTGTTTAAAATCATTTGAAATTATTGATTTACTGAATCACACACATATCTTGAATGTGAAATTAATAATCTGGTGAGATCAATTCAGTGAATCCTGATATCTTTATATTCATCAAATAATTTTAAATAAACGGTATTTTTAATCATTGGATCAGGAATCATCTTGTGTGACCAACATCATAATAAGTCGGATTTGAAACTGTTTCTACAGTGTTGCTCTGATACTGTTTTGAAGAAATGTTTGTTTTGGAATCTCATGCTTGCTGCTCTGATACATGTGCATAATCTATTATCTCGTCTGTTTGGGCTTGGTACTTAACAATTCTTTTGTCTATGACATTCTTGTTAAGTATCATGTTAAAATTCCTCATAAATAGAGACACCAAGTGGTATCAGAAGTGCCTTATATTTGTCTCACCCATCTGTACTTAGATTCAAATCTTCACCATGTATAAATCCACACACTCCTTTTGTCTTGTACACATTTTTCTCTCTTGTCGTGTATAGATCAGCGTATTTCTCTTGTATTTGATTTTCAATTTTAGAATTATTTATTAATTATTCATTCAGAAATTGAAATCAATATCAAAATTGAACTGTATTTGTAATTCATCAAAATAATTATCAGATTTTGAAATTGTGATGAATTGTGACTGTAGTATATTTCACATCAAGAGGAGATTTCATTTATATTTTCATGATAGTTGAACATGTATTATAATATCTCTGAACTGGCAATTATTTCACGACCATCTTCTTTACCTATCATCCTTCTGCCATCCGTTATGATTTTATTTCAATGTGGAGAGTTAATTTTTTTTTAAGAATCTTTTTGAATAAATAGTGAAAATATTTGTGATAGAATTTGGACTATGTTATTTTTCAGAATCAGTGACGATTGAAAATTTTCAATGATCTCGGTACAGTTGATCATATTTCATAATACAATTAATTTAGAAATTTATTTCACAGTCCATTTCTGTGCCTACCACATTTCTATCACTCATATTGGTTTTATATACCGAGGAGTTTTTCCTTATAAAGCTGAAATAATATATATATATAATAAATATATAAGTGTGTCTCTAACCTCATTTAAAAATCCAAGCTCTGGTCATGTATGGTTAAGAGACAACTTATAATTTAAGCTGCAACTGACCCCATTTAAAAATCCAAGATCTGGTTATGCGTGGTTAGTGTGCTCTTAAATTAAAAGGAAAAGAAAATAATCTGAATATATATAAAAAAAAATTGAAATTCTCCTTGGTGTTTATAAAACCAGCCTATCAATCCATCCTTCTAATCTGTGAAATGTGTTAACATCTTATGATGTATTATGATTTGTTGATTGATAGCTACTGGGATTTGAGACTATCTGATTTTGTCACTTAAGTTGAATTTATAATTATAGTCCAAATCCATCACTGTTTTGTGCCTCAATTTTTTAAAATCTTTTTTGAAAAATAGTTGGAAAATATTCATATTTTTTAACTCTCTCCATTTTATATAAAATTCATCATACATCCGTCATTCTCTACAATGTGAAATATACCACCTGTTCTTAGTTTATTATGATTTTTGTTTGATTGATTGAGGTTTATGATGACTGCTCTTCCTCTTAAGCTGAAATTATATTTTTAGTCAATTTTCATCTGTATTTTAAAATCTGTATCCTTTTGATTATAACAAAAGGGGGAGAACGGATTAGATTTTGATTTATGAGTGAATATTTTATAAATATATTTAATTTTGAAAATTTATTCATACATTTCACTCATGCACAGTTATAGGGGGAGTTTCTGTTGTAGGGGAGCAATTAAATAGGGGGAGTTCAAATATTCACGAACAAACACATTTATTATATTCAAAATCTTTTATTTGTTTGTCATCATCAAAAGGGGGAGATTGTTGTATATAACGGTGTTGTATACACAATTATATGATTTTTGTTTGATGATAACAACCAAATATATTTTATAAATGTGTTTGTTACTGTACTGTTCTATATTTACATCACAGACAGGAATGTAATATTTATATTTAAATAAAATACATCTATATAGAAAATCAAATATTTACTGTATTTTATTTAAAATATAAATATTATATTTCTAACATTCAAACAGTACATCTATTTTAACTCCACTATTTAATCACTTCACATATTTGTACTTATAAATAAACAGAATAGAATAGACAAGTCTGTTTGACAACAATATTTTTTTTTTGAAACAGATTTTGTTTATTACAAATAATCAGTACAATCATATTAGCTCCTCACTATCTCACTGCAACATTCACTTAATTTACATTTCAATATACAGATTTTTTTGACACATTCATACTGACTTCTATACTTTCTCCAACACTGTCCTTTCTGCCTTCTGTCTTCTTGTCTTCTGTTTTTTACAGCTTTCAGTCCAGTCACTTCAGTCCAGTCATCATCACCTGTCACATGAAACAGAAACACACAGTACACTGCAATAGAAATAAAACCGTATTCATGCAAATATAAATTTTATTAAAAAAAAATTATTTGCCTCAGTTTTTTGGTGTGTTTCTCATCATTTTTCCGACTCAATCTGATTTATTAAAACCAACTGATGGCTGCATGTACACATGTGTACACGTGTGCACTGCCTTGCCAATCAGAATGTAGCAAGCAACTAAGGAGCATCCATATAGACCAACTCGACTCAGTGTAACTCAAGCAATATTTAAGTGGTCGAGTAACATAGCCAACATACATGATCAAGTACAAGAAACTTGGCAGATCAACAAAGATCCAAATGGTCGAGGCATGGTCAAACAAATTCACAACAGCAAGTTCATGTGCAAAGTGGTCAAAGCAAGCATGTCAACAAAGCAAGCATGGTTTAGAGGGCATAAACATGTTCAAGTAAAGTGGACAGACTCACATATGTGTATACAAGCAAGATGTATAATGGTGCACCACAACTACAGTTTTTTTTTAAGCAACAGCAAGGAGGATGGTCAGAGTATACAAAAACATGGAGGTGCAAGTCAGATTCAAGAAGGCATGGTGAAACAAGAAACAAGAATACACATGCAAATCTGAACTTAAACGTACAAGGCAAAGAGTCAAAAAGTCAATGTGTGCTAGTATATTGTCATTGTGTCAGGATGCACCAGATAAACTGAATACAAGTCATACCATAAACCTTCAAATGGCCGAACACAAGGCTCAACAGAAAATGGTTTAGCAACAAATCAATTTTACATGTACATGTGTGATATGATGCAGTTTTGCATGTCAAATACAGGTTATATGTACTCATAACATTGATGATTCAATTAAGTGATGTATATATGGGTGTTTCAGCAAGGGTGTGCAACTGAAGCATGGGCCGAGGCAATACGACATAGCAGCAGTTTTTTTTTAAAAAGATGCAAAACAGCTCAGCATGCAAGTGCAAATCTGTAGACAACTCAATGTATACTTGGTGTATGAATAGAGCAAAGTGATGATACAGTAGCTAAGTATTCGACCAGATTGATGCACAATATACAGGTGACAAAGTGCACAGGTGAAGCATGTGAAGGCTACAACAGTATAGTGTTAAACTTGGTAAAGTGCACAGTTTTCTTTTCACATGAATCAATGCAAATGTGTACACAGAGATGTAGGAAGAAATGAAGAAAACACAAGTGCATCAAAGTTCAAAGATATGCAGCAAGGTGAAGTTATATACAGCAACAAGTCCAACATAAATACAGGTCAGTGCTTCAAGTTTATGGCATGTGCACAAGTGTTTTTGTACACAGCCAAAGTGGAAGAGAAAAATGTTGAAACTGTTTTTAACGCAAGCATGGAAACAAATGATTTTGCCAAAGAAATCATTTTTTAAAAATCACTGTAATATATTTTGAAAAGCTGTTTCCAGTAACACAAATCAAGTGAGTATCAAATTGCTCAGCATTTAAGGGAGCAAATTATGGCAACAACTCATGGAAACATATCTTACATCATTATGGAGCAGCAACAAGTAAACAACTCAAATTCAAATCCTTTCAAGGCAACACAAGGGAAATCAATTTGAAAATCAAAGAATAAATTTTGGGAAACTAATCAATCAGGCAAAGATTTATTTTTGCCAAATAGGATTGCAGAAAATCGAATATGATATAAGTATATGGGAATAAGGTAAATGTGCAGGAGACTTTCCAGTTTATTATCAACCATATTTGGCAAGACTGTCTCACAAAAATCGCAGTGTGTTTTTAAGGCAATTTTCTAAATTGTCTTTAAAATGGGAAAGCAGATTCTTTTTGGAATTACACAGCCGAGAATATCAGAAAGGGAAATCGTGGACAATTCAAATAAATTCCAGGATTCAATCAAGGTTGTGGAGCATAAATAGGAAATCAAATCGCAAGGGGCCACAAACATTAAAGCCGATTTTATCAAGAATTTCAAAAAGGGAAAATCACAATCTCAGATCCAAGTCACTCACAAAATCAGAGGTTAAGGGTTTTGATTTACCATATTTATCTACACACAGATTCATCACAGGAAAGAGGACAAAAAAAATTGAAAACCAACCCAACATTTCAAATCGAAAACCCAAGCATCAATAAATCAAAAGGCAGAGCAAATTGAAGTTAAAATTCACTTACAACATTTCATTAGGGTTTCGATCGAGTGCCAGAGAGGGAAGCCAACTCGAAGTGCCAGAAAGCAACGAAGAAGTCGAGCACCAGAGAACATCATTCAATCGGGCATCGAAATCGATTTGGGGGATCATTTCAGAAAACCCTTGCTTCTCAAAGTCGGCCGCCATTTTCTCTTATTTCAGAAACAAAGAGATCGGGTGTATAGAATAGAAATGGGCCAGCCATTTACAAAGGGGATGACCCTTAAATTGTTAACTCCTAGGGTTTCACTTTTGTTTTAATATTTGTGTTATTTTAATTCGTTGTAAAATCAGTCTGAACAGTCTTCTGGAGTCTGTAAAATTCTAGAACTCAGTTACGGGTTAACTGTCAGTTTCAGAGTCTCTAAAATCTGGGTTATATGTTACAGGTTTGTAATACGGGAAAATCTAATTGAGGGGATATCGATCAGTCTACGGTTTTGAGCATATGGTTAGAATAGGAGCGAGAGTCGCGAGTGTACATGGTCTTGTATGCGGGATCTGTTCTATCACCTAGTAGAAACCTTAGAAATGCAGCAATAGGCAGGGTTTTGCCGAAGCTGGGTATATTTGTGTGTGATTTATTTTCTGCATTTTGTTTTTGCTATATTCTGTGATCAGTTTATTAATATATATATATATATATCTCGTTAGATTTTTAATTCAGTCAAAAACTGTGAAAAACCCTATTCACCCCCCTCTAGGGTTATTCTAGATCCAACAGGAAGTACTGTTTACTTTCCGGTTTTTAAAATCAAGATTTGTTTATTAAATAAGTCATTTGTTTATTTATCTAAATTAAGGTATAAATTTTTTATTTAAAATTAGATATTTAGGAAGTAGGGATTATAACACTATTGTTATAATCAATTAATTTCTGTAAAAGAAGTGGATTCGTAAATAGAATCCGAGAGTTACGTAAGGAAGTTGTTAAAGATGTAAAAGGTGAACTTTGTCTATTTGAGGTTAGGAATGTTGTTCAGTTAAGGTCTGAGAGGTAGTTATACCCCAACTTGATTGACTTCGTTTTTAACTAAGGAATGGTTAAGGTTCGATAATGAAGGTTGGTTAAGTGAGTTTAGTTGATGAAGGTAATGGTTTGAGTGGCATAGCGATGTTTTATTTAAACATTTGTTTAAATCCAATGATTGAATTTTGGAAATATTTTCCAAATATAATCAAAGATATTTTCTAATGATAGAAAATGAAATTATTGATGATAAAGAATACTGGAATGACAGTGATACGTGAAAAAGAGATGGAAATGTTTTCCAATGATTAGTAGCCTATATTTTCAAAATTTAGAAAATAAGGAATGTTGAAAATATGGAAGCAGGAAATAAATAAATTAATGAACTTAAGAGATAAACGTTAAATGATGATTGATCAATAGAATTTCCATTTGGAAATAATATCGTTGTTTGCACACGTGTTTTTCTTTGATAGTTAACTCACCGACTATTGAAGTTTTTGACCATTTTCCGTCGCCAATACGGAGAGACCGGGATCAGATTCATTATCTGAAAACCACTCTGTATGAGCGTTAGCATTGCGAATCATATATGATGTAGATAATTGAAGACAGAGTTATGCTAGGGCTGTCCTGTTTACAGAATAGTGCCTTCGGTTTGTCCAGTCCCAGGACGACCTATATGGAAGAATGTCTGACAGAGTATATTTGATAGATCGCATAAGTTGATCTCTTCAAACGTATGTACATTTTGTGGCGGAGGACTTCATTTCTCTTAGCCGTATACCCGTTGTATTTTTAGGGAAATCAATTTGTGATTTGGCGGGTATGACGATTTGACATTCAAAGTGAATAATTGTGTGATCTGTCAGAGATAAGCATGGCCACTAGCCTCACAACCAGGAAATGAAAAAAATCGGGCAAGCAGCATGGCTATGTGGGTTGTTTCCATTAGGGTGTATTATAACCTATCTAGAGATATTCATTTCATTCTTTAATCTATTCGATGCCGTCCCATTTGGAAAATGGTTGCTGATCCCAACCGTTGGGGATATACATTCGATACACTCAAGCGAAATGAGTGGTCGGTCATGTGTGGCCGGGTTGCAAAATGTTCTTGTTCAACCCAGTGTATTCCTCTCTAGATGTACACTATCGAAAGGTAGTTCCATACCTTGTCATAGTTGGAAATCCATTACCCAATAAGTGCTCGCGGTTTTGATTGTATACTATATATGTAGAACGTGAGATGAAAGCGTTTCTGCTAGACGATTATTTAGTTGTGGTTGATAGACATTATTTTAATATCAAAAGGGTTTTGATATAAAGTTTATCGTTTCTTTCAAAAGGATTTTGAAAGTTAAATCAAATGTTTTGGATTCTCATAAGGGAAACACCCGTTTTGTTATACGGTGTGGTTTTATGAGGTATGGTTTAATTGCTCAAACTATTTTAAATTGTTTTTCTCATACCAGTCCCACGACTGACCCGGAGTTTATTTTGTTTTGTTTTACCCTAAACTCTTGGGTGCCTAAATTTGTACGGGTAGTCAAGTAGTCAGGATTTTACAGATATACCTTGATAGCTTGGAGCAGGAGGCTTTAGGATTATATAGCTATTGTTATTTCCGCTTTGTTGTAAGTGTTGTACTCTGATAACGTTACTGTATACATATACTAGTTTTATTTCAAAGTATATATCTATTATATATTGTTTGTTCAGCTATGAGATTCGTGTTTACTCTGATGTTGTATGTTCTTCTTCTTCTATTCTAAGTTTCTATCTTATCTATTCTAACCCTCTAATTTCTTTCATGGACTATCCGGTATTTTCGATGCTTGAATTGTCGACATTGAGTTTATGTCGGTTACTCAGGATCGCAAAAACCCAGGTCGTTGCAGTGGTATCAGAGCTTAAGGTTAAGTAATTACCTTGGCTCTGTCGCGTAACTCAATGGAGATGGGGTTAGTAATAACCTAGATTGAGTTGAGTGTGTGTGTGTATATATATGTATAAGCGCGTATTTGTTATTCAATATAAAATGATTTTATATTGTGGAGATTTATTGGTTGAGTTGTTTATGGGTTCTGGTCGATCATTTTGACCCACTGTATCAGTAGGGGTTTATAAACACTCGAATACGATGAACAGACACAGTATGTTTTAACAAGCGGGTAAATGAAATAATTTTACCCAAATTATATTTTGATATAAACAAAGTATAGATATTTGAAGTATTACAGTATATTGGATGTTTTGTTTGTGATTATAATCGAATAAGATTATAAAATGTGAAATGGTTATGTAATTAGCCAATCAGAATTCATATAAGTTAAATACGTGAAATTAGATGAATTAAATATGAATTTAAATTAGAATTGGAATTAAAACCCTAGAAAGTTATAAAAGTGTTTGTAAATGAATCTGGGTTAAAATATATGTGAATTTCAAAATCCTAGGAGATTTTAAATTTGCTACAAACATTGTGAATGGTATTTTGTAACAGGTTTGAAAATGGAAATGTTTAAAAGTGGTTTTAAAAGTGATATAGTATTGAACTCACTTCGATAACTGGAAAATAACCCTGATGATGAATCGCGACATCATTAGTTTTCATTTTTGAGTTGCTAAGTGACGGATTACTACCAAAGATTTTGTTTTTGAATTGTTTTGTGAAAAGCAAGTTGTTCTGAATCCTAAAAGGGGATATCTGGTTTTATAAAAGATACACTGTTTGAAATTCCTTGGGGAAGATTGTTTGAATTAAAACAAATTAAATTAGAATTCGTAAAAGCAAATAGAAATAGAAATTGAATTGAAACCAGTTAAGTGGAAGATGAACTGACATAGATATCGAATTTGATTGGATTAGAGACAATCCGAAATGGAATTGGACTGGTAAGTTAAGAGTTGAAATTAAAAATGGAATCTGAGTTAAGAACAGAATTCGGCTTGGGTATAACCGAATGGTTGGGATGACATTGGTATATGCAGAATTGGTAACACATGAAAATGATATATTGATATGCCAGACAAAAAGGTACAAGTTTATTAGTATATGAGTTTGGTAATTTTATGAGCCTGTTTGGCAAGCCGCTTGGCTGTTTGATTTTCTTTTGGATTGGGGATGGCCCAGAGAGGCGAATTGTAGTTGTATCGATTGACCCGTACAAAGGAGGTGCTGGCAAAAATTTCAGAAATTTCGGGTATTAGAAAAATTTCAGGATTTTTGAAAATTTTCGATGATAAGAATTAGTTAATATTTTAGTTGTAAATTTGTTGATTCAGTTGAAACTGAAGTTAATAAATAAACAAATAATTTTTACCCAGTCAATAGGGTTAGTTTTCTACCTTAGCAATTTTTAGGACGAAATTATTTTAAGGGGGGAAGAATGTAATGTCCCGTATTTTTACGGCATTATAATTAATTCCTTTAATTATTTAAATAATGATTTAAAGAATATAATGGTTGTTTAATTAAATTATATGGAATATTTAATTAATATAAATAATGGAAATATATATATTTAATTCTGAAATAATCGGGAATAGTAGAATTCACAATATTGTGTGAATTTGTTGGTTTAATTGATTTAATTCAGTTTGGAATTTAATTATAATAATGCAATATAAAGAAGCTATTTGAGCATATAATTATAATATAATTTAAATCGAGCTCGAAATGGTGCGGCAGTTCGCAATTTGGTGATTCGAACTTTAAACGAATATACAGAATCCGTTTTAAGCCGGATTTATGTGAAACAAGAAACGTTCGGAGCTGGTGAAGTATATCTTTTTGATGGAAGAGAAAAATCGAGATTTCGTCGAGTAGATTTTGATTTATGTCCAAATCAAATTTTAGAAAAGTCGCTATGGAATTCTTATATAATTTATAATTATATGTAAAAGGAATTTCATTATAAATCGAATATCGATTTAATCGAGATTTGAAAGGTCGAGTTATAAATTCAGGTAGGAATATTCTAGAGCTGTATGATATTCTAGTGTTAATATATACGATATTATTTATTTATATATATTTAATTTAATTATTTTTAAATATATTTATATTTAAAATGGATTTATCTAGAGCGTTAAAAATAGCTAGTTTTGCAAACGACCTCCGTTTTTGAAGAAACTAATTTTGTTGGATATTTAATATTAAATTATTGTTAGATTTCAATTTTCCTGATTTTTGGGGCCAATGTGTGGCCGTACGGATTTTTAATGTGAAAACAGTCAATATTTTGACGATTAAAAATACGCTGTGTGAGCAAACGGAGTCAGAATTCGACGAAACTAGTTTCATTGGGTCCGTAATGTCAAACTCTAGATGTATGTCCATTTTCATGATTTTTGGATATTATATGAGATCATAGGAATTTTTAACAATAAATACATATAGCGGTTGCTTAAAAATAAATATAAGATTGAATATAAAAACTCCTATAAATACCATACCAAATTTCTTAAACCTAATTCTTTCTTCCTCTGGTCAAAAACATGCGCCGCCACAAGGAAACACAAAAACGTGAAATGATCCTCTTCCAAATTACCAAACAAATTGAATAAATTTCCATATATCACAAGATTTGTATATTTATGATCCTGGCGAGTTACTCTCCGACCTGGGGTAGCTTTTTTATTACTCGATGATTCTTGGGTTCACGGGTAATACATAGTGCAGAACATGAGCGAGCTAGGGTTTGAGATTCGAAAAGATTGGAGCCTTGATTCGAGTTTTGAAGGTGATATTTGGGTTTGTGAACTGAAATGAGATTCGTTGGCAGGATTTTTGTGGTCTTCGGTTGAAATAATGTTCGCAACCTATACTGTATACCTGCGTTAGGTCCTAAGAATGCACACTAGAGGAAGGTGTCGAGCTTAGCAATGATGGGTGGAAGAGAAGGAGGGTAGGATGAGATAAAGATTGAAAGTGGTTTGGGATTAAAAGATTGAGTATGGAGGAGGATGATGCTGTCTAATGTACGGTAATGGAGTTTGGAAGGAGGAGTGGATGTCTGAGAGTTTTATTGGGGAAGGAAGGCATTTAAGAGTGGTTTGTTTCCTTAGTGGGCCGAGCAACAATTGGTAAAGCCCGATTTAAATAATAACTTAAGTTTATTTCTTAAGTTATAACATATTAAAATGTAAAACCCGTAACTTATGCATACATTATCGAAATTCAGCAAAACAAGATCCATCGGGATCGTATGGGCGGCGGCTACACAATGGAACTAGCCGGGATTGAATTGGAGCTCATTATAATTTATAGCGAAATAAATTGTCCTGATCTGATTCAAATCAACCGATATTCGTTATTTAATGATTACTGTCCAATGTGAGTAAAACTCACCGACTCTATCAGTTCATATTTTTATAACGTATTTTTAGAACTGATAAATGATGATTGATTGATGTATGTTGACTGTTTGGTTGAACTGTGGTATTATTGGTTGAAATTATAGATAATGATATATGTATACACACACACATATATATAAATAAATCGTTAATTATATGTTGATTCTGCTTATCAAAAAATTACATATTGAAATGAAATTGATGTTAATGATATTGTTTAACATCTGTGATGTAGGGAAACAGGTTAGAGGGATCCAACTGGATTCCTCAATATTTATTATATTGTTCTTTCCATATATTGTAATATATGATGTGACATATAATCTGTTGTTCGTTATGTGTGTTTGGAATGATACTGATCATCGTTATTTGGTATTTTAAATACCATAAGAAATACTGGGATG
Organism: Allium sativum; assembly: GCA_030737875.1. Classification (NCBI taxonomy): domain Eukaryota; kingdom Viridiplantae; phylum Streptophyta; class Magnoliopsida; order Asparagales; family Amaryllidaceae; genus Allium; species Allium sativum. The sequence goes on from CM060921.1 coordinate 782,224,060, forward strand.
TAGAAAAAAGGATTTTCAAAGTGTATTTTGAAAATAAATTATTTATATAAAATCAATGGATTTTATATATAAAAGGAAAAGGATAAAATAATTATAAAATCAAAGGAGTTATAAAAGAAATATTTATTTGTTGAATAAATAGAATTGAAAAGAATATTTATTTGTCAAATAAATAGTGTAACGACCCGCAAATCCGAGCTATCTGAGTTGACTAAATACACCACACGTCCAACCCAAATAACACAGAAATACGACTCATTATTAGAAAGAAGTTAGAGGGTGAGAATAGATAAGATAGAAAACTTAGAATAGAAGAAAAACGAAGACCACAAACTCACAGCGGAACGAATAAAATATATTATATAACATAAGCCTTGAAATACAATCTGTTTTGTACATACATACATACCATCATCAGAGTACACATAACCTTTGATCCAGCGGAAGTAACTCTAAATAACTAACGTTGAAGCCTCCTGCTCCAAGTTCCTCCAAGTGTATCTGTAAAAGCCTGAAACACTTGACTGCCCGTACAAATTTGGGCACCCAAGAGTTTAGGGAAAACAAAACAAAATAAACTCTGGGTCAGTCATGGGACTGGTGTGAGTAAACTCCAACCACTTGTTTAACTTTTAAAAATCCTTTCAAAAGAAAAGATAATAGTAAGACCAGTCCACACATAAACATGGACGGTTTTTACCTTACTATAACCCAAAACACTTGATACGAAAATCCAGTGATATTATAATAATGTCTACATCAAGTAAAAAACCAAATAGCAGAACGCTTGCATCTCACGCTCCACATATATTATAAAATCAAAACCCGCATGGCGCTTATTGGAGATTGGATTTCCAACATGACAAGGTATGGAACCACCTTCCGATGATGTATCTCTAGAGGCGAATACACCTGGGTTCAACAAGAACGTCTTGCAACCCGGCCCACACATGACCGACCACTCATTTCGCTTGAGTGTATCGAATGTATATCACCAACGGTTGGACTCAAACCACCGCTTCCCGAATGGGCAGAATCGATAGATTTAGAAACAAAAGGAATTTCTCTAGATAGGTGATTATACACCCTAATGGGTGCGACCCACATAGCCATGCTGCCTGCCCGATTTTTGTCCTTTCCCGGTTGTTGAGGCCTGAGGCTACGCATACTTACCATTCATTGATAGCACAATCACTTTGAATGCCACATCATCAGATCCGTTAATCACTAATTGATTTGCACAAATATTCTGGATATTATGCTAAGGGATAAATCCGTTGCAACCATATATATTCATACAGACCAACCCATTTGATCATTGGAAATACTTTGTCAGACATTCTTCCATTTACGTTCGTTCTGGGATTGAACGAAACCGAAGGCACTATTTCTATTAATAGAAAAAGCCCTTGCACTTCACTCCGTCTTCAATATATTCAGCATACTTGGTTCGCAACGCTTATGCCGATACGGAGTGGTTCTTCGGATAATAATCCAACCGGTCTCTCCATATTGACAACGATGGTCAAAACTTCGATAGTCTGTGATTTAACTATCGAATAAAAACAAGTGTTCAATCAACATATCAAACAAATCACTGGGCCCTTTAATTAATATTTCATTAATTAAATCTCTTCTATATTCTCTTATCAATATTTGTTAATCAAATATTTCAATAATCATCTCGGCCTCTTATGTCATTTGGAAAACGTTTCCAAACATTAACTTCTTTTATTTTCTATATATTAGAAAATATCTCTATTTGCAATTGGAAACAATTCCAATCACTTATCTCTATCCCTTTTTGTTTACAACATTCGATTTTTATATTCACTTTACTATCGAATTTAATACGTCGATACAATGATTTCAAATTATCAAAAAATCTTAAAAATATTCTAACTCCTTAAATTCCCGGAAAAATTCGCCATAACCTCCCCTGTATCGGGAGCATCGGGAAATTTCAAATAGCTTTCCCGGTCCTTCTAATCTCAAAAAGAAAAAGAAGGAGCCAAGCGGCTTGCCGATACGGCGCATAAAACCCATATATGAATTAAACATGTACCTTTTTGTCGAGCACATAAATTTAAATCTTCATATGCTTCATAACAACCCTGCTTACACATGTTCACCTGTTTTCAATTCAATTCAACTCAATCCATTCGTTTGAATTCAAATTTGAATCGTTTGAATTCGGTTTCGCTTAATTATTCTTTAATTAGCCATTTTTGCCTATTTCACTTCTTTGTTTGAACATAACATGTTCAAATAAAATATTTAACTCGTTCATAACCAAATTGAATTTCGATTTCAATTCTAGTTTCCTTTTCTATTTCGAATATAAATTTTCAAATCGAAATTACTTATTCAAACCCCAATATCCATTCAACATCTCATTTACTAATTTCTATTCAATTTAGTTAATTCTATTCAATAAATCAAAATCTGGTTTCTGTTTCAAAAATCATATTCATTTACACAACTTGAATTCACATATATTTTACAACTCAACTCTGAAATTTTCTAAATAGAACTTCGGATTTCCTCTCTTAAAATCCTTTTATAATGTTAAATAAACCATTATGGTTTTAAACGATTCTGGCGCTGCTTTTCTGAAAATTTGATTTTGACATATCTCAAAATCTATACGACGAAATTCAGATTTTTCTCTTTCATTTGAAAACTATTATCAAACCGGTCCTGACGTTTCTTGTTTCAAAGAATCTCGACTTCAATTGGGTTCTGTATATTCAATTGAAGTTCGAATCGCCAATTTACGAACTGCAGCGCTACGGCGAGTTCGTTTTAATTATATTTATATATATAAACCTTTAAACTTCTAAACTTCTTTAAAATGAATTCAACTCCATTCTGATTTTTATTTTAAATATATATCAAACACTATTTTCCAACTCAACAAATATTTCTGATCTTCTATTTCATTTATATTTGAAGTCTATATTCAAATTCCAATTCGATTCTAATTCAAATTCTATATTCAAATTCTATTTCAACTATTTGAATTCAAATTCCATTTTTAATCTATTTGAACTTCAAATATTTAAACTCCATTTCAACTTGAACTTCAAATACCACATTTATATTCCTTTGAATCCAAATATCATGTTTCAAATCTCTTTGAATCCCTCTTGTTCAAATTCTTTCTAATTAAACTCCATTTGAGTTTTGTTTGAATCCTTATATTTAACACCATTTGAATTCTATTTAAATTCTTATATTTAAATCCTTTTTATTAAAACCCATTATTTAAATCCCATTTGAATTTTCCTTATTTCAAATCCATTTGAACTCCTTTAAATTCAAATTCCATTTCAAAATTTATTTGGATTTCCTATTTTGAAATCCTATTCCACTTCTTACTTTGAAATCCTATTTTCCAAGTTTATTTCAAATTCTATTTTGAAATCTCATATTCAAATTTCTACTTGAATTTCTATATTCAATTCCATGTTCAAATTCAACACTTGAATTTCTATTTCAAATCTCAATTCAAATTTCATATTTGAATTCCATTTCAAATCTCTATTCAAATTTCATATTTCAATTCTTCTTTGAAATACTATATTTCAAATTCTATTTAATTCTTCTTTGAAATTCTATTTTCAAAGTCTATTTCAAATTCTCTTTTGAAATTCTATTTTGAAATTCTATTTCAAATTCTATTTGGAAATTCTATTTCAAATTCTCTATATTCAAACACCATTTGAAAGTTCTATATTCAAATCCATCTTGGATTTTCTATTTGAATTCTAAATTCAAATTTTCTATTTCCTTTTCTTTTTGAATTCAAATTTCCATTTCCTTTTCTATTATTCAAATTCTATATTTAAATTTCCTTTTGAATCATAATTTCAAAATACTTGTATTTCTATTTCTGAATTATCCAATGATAATTCTTTTCACTTCATTTATAACTTCGTTATAAAGAACTATTTATAAACTTCGTTTATAAAGAAACTACTTGTTTTATTTTTCAAAACAAGTTTATATTTTATTTCCATTTAAAATTCAAATTCTATTTAAAAATAGAATTTCCCCTTTTTAAATCTCAAATGTCCTTTTAATTGGCCCAGAGATTTTTAAACACACAAAGCAACGAATTATTTATTTTTCTAACATATCATATATAAATATATATGCAAACAAATAAACAAACAGATAATATATTTTTGAGGAATCCAGTTGGATTCCTCCAACCTGTTTTCCTGCATCCACAGATGTTAGCACATAAATAATACCCATTCTGCTTCGTGGCAGAATATCGCGGCATAGAAGGTCATCCACTAATCATAGCGTGGGGCGTATAGGGTAATCATCCGCTATGAAACTGTGGGCATCCGCTAATGAGACTGCGGGAATCCAACCAACCAATCAACCCAATATATATATATATATATAGCCTAAATAACTAATATATATAAAACAACCAGAAAACATGCACACAAGCAACAAACAATTATTTTTAATGAAATAAAAATAATTCTAAAGGTGAGTGAGATTTACTCACCAGGATTTGCAGTTGTCGAATATCGTGTTAATTTCCAAATCATCGGCTACGAATCTTCTTGAATGAATTCGCACCTACGATAATTTTCTAATTAAATATTTATTTATTTAAATTAACTATTTAAATGAATAAATAACTTTCCTATCTTTTTTTAAGTTGTTACTAGATTTAACTTGTAAATAAAATTAACTAATCTACGTACTTTTAAACATCAAACCATTTAACGATTAAACATTTACTCATTTAAGTTAACAACTAAATTAAATACATAATTTACTTTAATTGAATAAATATAACTAACACTTAACTAAGAGTTTAATTACCTTCTTTGATAAGATCAGCCATTTTCATAATTCACGACTCAACCCTGCTTCAGGCTTTTGCTCGTTGTTGTGTTTACCAGAGAAAAATCCCATTGAACTGTTGATCACCTCACACTACCAAATCCCAATACCATCATTCATCAATCATCACATTGCACCCTCACAGACCTCGAATTGATCTACTGCCACACAACAACATACCACCCCAATTCCTCAGTTGTGAACTTCCGGCATCCAACAACCCTAAATCGATTTCACCATTTTATCGCACCAACACTGGAAAAAGGTGCGACAACTAACCCAGTCGAACTTCGACCCCTGACAACGCGGTGCCCCATTTCCCTTCAAATCAGTATCGCGTTCCTCACATATCCCCTTATCGCACTCAAAAACCCAAGAATAAAAGTCACGAGTTCACCCAAACTCCCATCTCGACCTTCAATTGCACCTCGTTCAGCCTCATTCGAAGTCGATGATTGGCCTTAGCTGCGCTGCTCCCAAATCGAGTGTCCTCGGGGTTTTCGATTGTAGAAAAGGAACGAAAGGGAAATACTAGGGATTCGTTTCGTTTTTTTTTTTTCATCTGAGAATGGAAAATATAACGAGGTCGATGGTTTATATAAGTGAAGAGGAAAGACAGAGAGTACACCATCTTTAAATTCTTGTTTCCTAGATAACGAAGAAGGGAAACAATCTCCACAGGTCGAAGAAGTAGGTATGCGTGATGTTTAGATTTTAGGGTGGCGAATTTCAGTGTTTTGCTTGTACGGTTGGGTACATAGGACGGTTGATTTTGAAAAGTATTAAATTCGATTTGATTTTGTTTAAATTAAATAACTATGATATCTCGCGGTCTATTACTCGAAATCCCTGAACTGCTATCTAGTCGCAACGACTGATGTTAACAACATTATACGATATTCTAAATTCAACGGGACCAGTTTTAAAATTTAATTCAACTGAACAAAACAGATAATAATTTGGATTACTGATTTAAATTAAACTCGATTTAAAATATAAATTGATTTTAGACAATTAAATTTAACGAAAATAACTAATTATTATCGTTTTAATCCACATAGATTTTATATTGATCGACTGGATTGTTTTGATTCATTTTCAACTACGACTTCAATTATACTTCGTATTACGATAATTTAATATATTTGATATTAAATCATATATCGATTATTAAATCGATAAATCCAATAAAAATTCATTTATATTTTATATTCAATTTTTAAAACCATACTAAATATTTAAAATAAACTGTTCAAAAAATCTGGGTCGTTACAAATAGGATAGAAAGAGGAAATAATTATAAAACAAATAAAAGAGGAAATATTTGTAAAACAAATAGAAAAGGAAATAGTTCGAAAATAAAAGGAATTACTTATAAAATAATTGGATTTTATATAAAAAGGAAATATTTTATAAAACGAATAAAATTATTAAAAGGGATTTATTTGGTAAATAAATAGATTATAAAAGGAAATAGTTTAAAAATGAATAGAATAGTATAAAAAGAGAACTTTGTATTTGAAAGGTTTAGACCCGTGCTTCGCGCACGGGTATAACATGATTTGGATTTAAAGCAAAGATTTTAAATAGAATATGTTCTAACCGATAGATTGAGAAGATTAATTTATAAATAATATTTTATAAATTAAATAAAATGTTTATCATTGGATAAATAGAATATATAAGTCATGACTTATATAGAGAAGTAAGAATCGATTTCAACATCGATATTTGAAACTGAATATGGAAGTAGAGTTAGTCAAATGTGTTAATCAAAATGAGTTAGAGGAGCTAATCGAATTATAGTTAATCGGTTAAAGTTGGAGTTAATCGATTGGAGTTAGAGTAAATCGATTAGAGTTAGAGTTAATCGAATTAGTTATTCAAAAGGAGTTAATCGAATTATTTATTCAAAAGGAGTCAATTGAATTAGTTATTCGCAAAGAGTTAATCGAAAATTAGTTATTAGAAAAGAGTTAATCAAATTAGTTATTCGAAAAGAGTTAATCGAATATTTGTTATTCGAAAGGAGTTAATCGAATTAGTTACTCTAAAAGAGTTAATCAAATATTAATTGTTCGAAAGGAGTTAACCGAATTAGTTATTCAAAAAGAGTTAATCAAATATTAGTAATTTAAAAGGAGTTAATCGAATTAGTTATTCGAAAAGAGTTAATCGAATATTAGTTATTCGAAAGGAGTTAATCGAATTAGTTATTCGAAAAGAGTTAATCGAATATTAATTATTCGAAAGGAGTTAATCGAATTAGTTATTCGTAAATAGTTAATCGAATATTAGTTATTCATAAGGAGTTAATCGAATTAGTTATTCGAAATGAGTTAATCGAATTAGTTATTCGAAAAGAGTTAATCGAATTAGTTATTCGAAATAAAGTTAAATCGAATATAGTTTATTCGAAAGAGAATTACACATTGGGGTTCGATTATATCGAATGTAGGGAAATACTATTTACTTTCCGGTTTTTAAATCAAGATTTATTTATTAGATAAATCGTTTATTTATTTATTTAAATTATGGTATAGAAGTTTTTATTTAAAATTAGATATTTAGGAAGTAGGGATTATAACACTATTGTTATAATCAATTAATTTCTATAAAAGAAGTGGATTCGTAAATAGAATTAGAGGGTTACGTAAGGAAGTTGTCAAAGATGTAAAAGGTGAACTTTGTTTATTTCGAGGTTAGGAATGTTGTTCAGTTAAGGTCTGAGAGGTAGTTATGCCCCAACTTGATTGACTTCATTTTTGACTAACGAATGGTTAAGGTTCGATAGTGAAGGTTGGTTAAGTGAGTTTAGTTGATGAAGGTAATGGTTTGAGTGGCATGACGATGTTTAATTTAAACATTTGTTTAAATCCAATGAATGAGTTTTGGAAACATTTTCCAAATATAATCATAGATATTTTCTAATCATAGAAAATGAAATGTTTGATGATAAAGAATACTGGAATGACAATGATACGTGAAAAAGAGATGGAAATGTTTTCCAATGATTAATAGCATATATTTTTTAAATTTAGAAAATAAGAAATGTTGAAAATATGGAAGCAGGAAATAAATAAATTCACGAACTAAAGAGATAAACGTCAAATGATGATTGATCGATAGAATTTCCATTTGGAAATAATATCGTTGTTTGCACACATGTTCTTCTTTGATAGTTAACTCACCGACTATTGAAGTTTTTGACCATTTTCCGTCGTCAATACGGAGAGACCGAGATCAGATTCATTATCTGAAAACCACTCTGTATGGGCGCTAGCGTTGCGAATCATATATGATGAAGATAATTGAAGACGGAGTTATGCAAGGGCTGTCCTGTTTACAGAATAGTGCCTTCGGTTTGTCCAGTCCCAGGACGACTTGTATGGAAGAATATATGACTGAATATATTTAATAGATCACATAAGTTGATCTCTTCAAACGTATGTACGTTTGGTGGTGGAGTAATTCGTTTCTCTTAGCTGTATACTCATTGTATTTTTGGGGAAATCAATTTGTGATTTGGTCTGTATGACGATGTGACATTCAAAGTGAATAATTGTGTGATCTTTCAGAGATAAGCGTGGCCTATACCTTCGCAACAGGGAAATGACAAAAATCGGGCAGGCAGCATGGCTACGTGGGTTGCTTCCATTATAGTGTATTATCACCTATCTAGAGATATTCATTTCATTATTTAATCTATTCTATGTTGTCCCATCCGGGAAACGGTTGCTGATCCCAACCGTTGGGGATATACATTCGATACACTCAAGCGAAATGAGTGGTCGTTCATGTGTGGTCGGATTGCAAGCTGTTCTTGTTGAACCCAGTGTATTCCTCTCTAGTGGTACACTATCAGAAGGTGGTTCCATACCTTGTCATAGTTGGAAATCCTTTACCCAATAAGTGCTCGCGGTTTTGATTGTATACTAAATATGTAGAACTTGAGATGAAAGTGTTTCTGCTAGATGATTATTTAGTTGTGGTTGATAGACATTATCATAGTATCAAAAGAGTTTTGATATAAATTTTATCGTTTCTTTCAAAAGGATTTTGAAAGTTAAATCAAATGTTTTGGATTCTCATAACAGAAAAACCCGTTCCATTATACGGCGTGGTCTTATGAGATATCATTTAATTGCTCAAACTGTTTTAAATGGTTTTACTCATACTAATCCCATGACTGACCCGGAGTTTAATTTTTTTTTTTTTTTGTTTTACCCTAAACTCTTGGGTGCCCAAATTTGTACGGGCAGTCAAGCAGTCAGGATTTTACAAATATACTGGAGAGCTTGGAGCAGGAGGCTTCAGTACTATATAGCTATTGTTATTTCCGCTATGTTGTAAGTGTTGTACTCTGATAATGTTACTGTATACATACACTAGTTTTATTTCAAAGTTATGTATCTATTATATATTGTTCGTTCCGCTGTGAGATTCGTATTTACTCTGATGTTGTATGTTCTTCTTCTTCTTCTTCTATTCTAAGTTTCTATCTTATCTATTCTCACCCTCTAATTTCTTTCATGGACTATCAGGTATTTCCAATGCTTGAATAGTCGACATTGAGTTTATGTCGGTTACTCAGGATTGCAAAAACCTGGGTCGTTTTGATAATAATCTTCTGTAACTGCATTTCTTATGAGATGGCATAAGGTGAGATCGGAGGAAGAAGGTACGTTGATCCATCTGATCGGTAGGGAAGCATGGAAGCATTTCGATAAAAACTTATCCTAATTTTGCAGGGAAGAGTTGTAATGTCAGACTAGGATTATGTACGGACGAATTTTCACCATTTTCTCAATTTACTGCTAAATATTCATCATGGCCCATTATCATCACGCCTTATAATTTACCTCTATGGATGCGTATGAAAACACAATATGTGTTTCTTCTTGTTGTTATTCCTAGCCTTAATGATCCGACACAAGGAATTGATGTTTATTTACAACCATTGATTGGGGAATTAAAAACGTCGTGGAATGAAGGAGTAGAAACATACGATGTTTCAAAGAAGATTTTTTTTTTGTACATTTGCTTCTTTGTTGGGGGGACTATAAGTGATTATCCTGCCTTGAAATGCTTTCAAGATGGAGAACTGCTGGTCGTCTAGCATGTCCATATTGCACAAAAGAAACATAAGCATTTTCCTTACCGCATGGTAAGAAAATTTCATGGTTTGACTTTCATCGATGTTTTCTCCATGTAAATCATCCTTTTAGAGTAGACAAGAAATACTTTTTTAGCTAATAGAGTAGAAATTAAACAACCTCCAACGATATGGTCTAGCGAAGACATATATGAACTGGTTAAAGATTATCAAAAAATACATGAAGCTGGAATTCAAATAGAAATTGAAGGTAAATCTACTGTTCACAATTGGTGCAAACAGTCTATTTTTTGGGAGTTGTTGTATTGGAAACATCTTCTGCTTCGTCATAATATTGATATGATGCACAATGAGAAATATGTATTTGATAATGTCTGTAACAAAATTTTGAATGTCAAAAGGAAGACTAAGCATGATTTGAAATCAAGACATGATATAGAAGAATTATTCAAACGTCTTGAGCTTCATAAGATAACGAATGGCAGTAAAAAACCCAAAGCATTTTATGAATTAGATAATAATCAAGTTAAAGTTGTGTTAAAATGAGTTGAAGGGTTAAGATTTCCTAATGGGATTTCATCAAACCTTCACAGATGTGCTGACTTCAAAATTGGTAAATTAAGCGGAATGAAAAGTCACGACTGTCACATTATGATGGAGCATTTATTTCCTGTTATGTTCGAAGAACTACTACCGTTAAAAATTTGGAAGGTAGTAACGGAGCCTAGTATGTTTTACAAAGATCTTTGTTCAACTAATTTAAAAGTGCAATATTTACGTAAACTTGAAGTAGTTAATCCTGTATTGCTCTGCACATTAGAGAAAATATTTCCGAAAGGTTTTTTAATGCAATGGAGCATTTAACTGTTCACCTCCCAACATAAGCACGACTTTGAGATCCCTTCTAGTATGGATGGATGTATCCATTTGAGAGGTATATATATAAACATGTTACCCACTAATTTAAATGCTTTAAAATACGAGATAATGTAAATTAATTTTGCATAGATATCTGAATCATCTGAAGAAAAAAGCAAGACAAAAAGCACCAGTTGAAGGTTTGATATGTAAATCTTACATCGAAGAAGAAGCTAGGTTTGATATGTAAATCTTACATCGAAGAAGAAGCTAGGTTTGATATGTAAATCTTACATCGAAGAAGAAGCTTCGTTCTTTTTCTCTCATTATTCCAGTGATCTTGTGAATATATTATTGAGTAACAAGACTTATTATTCAAGACAACAATGAAATGGAGATCAAATCAAAGAGCCGGTTCATATATATATATATATATATATATATGTGTGTGTGTGTGTGTGTGTGTGTGTGTGTGTGTGTGTGTGTGTTTGTGTGTTTAGTTGTGTTAGATGATTGTTAAAATTTATCTTTATTTTATATAACACAAATGCACGAAGAAACTAAGCACTCAACTAGTAATCAACTACTAGTCAACTAGTTATATTTTAACTAGTCAACTGGTAGTCGACTAGTAGTCAACTGGACATGAATCAGCTAGTCAACTAGTAAAATTCCAGAACTGCACATTTTTTGCTAACCAATCGACTGGTTAGTTTTCTACTAGTCAACTGGTAAACGTAAAAATGTGCAGTAATGACTATTTTCTAATTTTTTTAAATATATATGTATATATATATACACGATTTATATTTTGACTAGTTGACTGGTGATTTTAGACTAGTTGACTGGTGATTTTCAGACCAGTTGACTGATTCGACATAACAACCATTTTTATGAAAGGTTTCCATTTTTCATGAAGAGAATCTTCTTTATTTCTGAATAGAATTGGGTGAGTCTCTTTGATAAAACTCTTCGTGAAGGATCTCCTATTTTCAACTATTATATATACACTAAAACGTTGTTTTCAAATCACTGATTCTTTGAAAATCTATTTTATTTTCTAATCTACATTTCTAGACTCTTGCATTCTAAAAAGCTTTCAAATATTCAAATTACTTGTTGAATCATTGAAGTTAAATCGTATCTCCTGATTCAGCAAGTAATGTACTTCCTTCAGTCTTCTCATACACGTTATATTCTTCAGGATAAGATTATAGGAAGGGTGTACTTAATCGTTGGCTATTCAGTGTTTCAAGAACACAAGCAGAAGTCAAACTCATGTAATTTGTAAAAGTCCTTTGCTGGTTCTCAGGCGAGAAATCTTTGTTGAGGCTTGGATTGTTGTGAATTTGTTCCTTCGGTGAAGAGAGGGCGTTGATAATGAAAATTGGAAAATCAGAGACAAATATATTGATGATTACTTTAATTCAGTATTTAATAATGAAAACTTCATTTTTAAAGGTTCCATTAAACCCTCTTGGGTATGGTTACCTTTCATCTAACCCCTGGACCTTAACATAGGAAGTGGGTACCAAAGTATATGTATCATATTTTTTGCAGGTACACCACAACAAAAAGAAGGATATTTTAGGCACCTCTAAATATGCATGTGAAAAAAAAATTCAGTTTATCGAAACGAACATGATCCAATGTCTTTTGAAGGTACTTTAGTTATTTATTTTTTTATGATCGACTACTACTGTTTATCATGGTACATTTTTTTAATCGATGAAAAAGGGGGAGAAAATTATGAAATACATATGTTTTCATTATATACACTTGCAATTTGTTATAGCAAACGGTAGGTAAATTATATAAACTAATAAAATGTTGTTGATAAGCTTTTTAGTCAGGGGGAGACAAATATTTACAAGAATACATTCAGAGGGGAGAAAATCATTATCTCAACAAAAATGCAAGGTGTTGTCATCAATCAATTAAGGGGGAGAATGTTGATTCAAAAGATTTTTGATTCAAGACAACAACAAAATGGAGATCAAATCAAAGAATTAATTCATATATATATATATGTGTGTGTGTGTGTGTGTGTGTGTGTGTGTGTGGATGGGGAGAGGAAATGGCGATTTTCTTTCCTCAAGAAAATCATCCATTTCAATCGTTTTTCAATTCTACTTTCATCCAAAAATTAAGGAAAACTTCATCTACAAAATCTCACAACCGAATCGATTCTAGGATCTGGAAAGATCTCGTTAATCTTCCCAATTCTGACGACAACAACCAGACTAAACTTCGACGAGATTAAGATCCAGATCTACGTTTTTCTCTCACTATCGGGTTATAAAACTTTCCACTGGAAAACACCCGATCTGTTCTACTTTTCAATTTCAAATCCAAAGCGCTGTGTCCTTCCTTGCATCACCAAGATCCGGTGATCTTCTACCTCGTCATTGAAATTATTCTGAATATGGAGAATCAAGCCACGGAGGATTTTGGGTTTCAACATCGTCGGCGCAATTGCAAGTTTAGTTCCATTTCCTCTAACCAATTTCTCCGATTACTGCCAATAATTGCTTCTACGCAGGCCAACGACAGTGAATGGGTAAGGTTTCCTAGGACAAAGTCACAATCTTTATTTGTGATCTGGACTTTGTTAACTTGATTTCATAGAGATTGGATTGTTATGGCGTTACCAAACTTTGGAAAGTTTTGGAAAAATGATATGTATCTACACAATGGATTGTTATTGCTACTAGTTCATGCTTCCTACTCGAGGCATACGAAGTATAGATTTAATCATCACGTTCTATGCTTCTTCTTTTTACAAGATCAGTGTTAAATGAACCTCGATATTAGTATGGAGTTATATGTTCGTTGATTGAATCTGCGTGCTTTAACTTTAATCAAAGAGTTCTACATTACCATTGAATTAGGTTCATGAAGAAAAGATTAGTAGTTGCATATTTATTAGATTTGGAAAAAAAGGAAAAAATAATGCGCACGGTTTCATTTGTTGTCAGCTGATAACATTACAAGTTCAATCTAGGTATTTCACTTTTGTTTTTTATCGTTTCTTAAAACTTTTTCTGCAAAATCATTAACTGTTTTTAGGTTACTGTAAGTCATCTTGATATCACATAAGATTCACCAACAAAATGATGTTAAAGCAACAATGAAGCTCCAAACATGAAACGCGTGGTGTTCATGGTGCTAAAAAAGTTTTAGGCACATGCAGTGTGTAACATCCCATAGTTTTACCAAGTTGATTTGGATTTTTAATATATGAATTTGGATTTTATTATATAATGTTGGATTTTCTGAATATATATTTGTTTTTATAAGGTTTGAATGTATGAATTTTAATTTTGAATAAAGTATCTTCTTTTATTTTATAGATTATGATTTTGTATAAGGAAAAATTATTTTAAAAGTTTTTATTTAATTTATAAGATTTCAGGTTTAAGTAATAATATTTTCAAATTTTGATGATACTGATTTGTAAATGATTTTTGTAAAGGATAATTTATTTTATATAAGATTACTATATCTTATTTTGTTAAATTATAATTGCATTTATAAAACTTTATAAGGATTTTAAGTATTTATTTAAACCATTTCAGTATAAAATTTTGGTAAATCATATACGTGTATATATTTGATAAATAATATAGATAAATATTTCTTTATAATAAATTAGAAAAAAATATTAGTTCGTATAAACATCTTATTAAAAACCTTATGTAATAAGGTGTGAAAATTAGTTATAAATATAAGTGTTATAAAGTTGTCACTAAAAATTCCAATTTATAAAAAAATAAACTAGATCTTTTTGTCAAACATGCATTTGTGGAAAATTTTAATTAAAATAAATAGGGCATATGTGTCCTCATGCATGCTTGGTGTGTGCCAAGTGTCTTTAAATTAAAGAATAAGCTAACTAAGTCATTGAATATAAAAGAATAGGGGCAGCACTCTTCTTTTGGACGACCACTACTCAAGTCCTTCTTCTTCTTCTTCTTTCTATGTTGAATTACTGTAAATGAACAAACCATATTCCTATCCATTTAAAAATCCACACCACTCAATCCATTCACTTTTAGCGGGGATGATTAATACGAATATTGTCCCATTCATCATCGCCGATTTTTAAAAATTGTCGGATCCGAATACCGTCAACAAATGAAAGAGGAATTTCTGTTTTTCCAGGAAAATCAAATTTTGTGGAGAAGACTTCGAAAAATTAAATCTCCCTATCCACTCCGAAATAAATCGCGCCATCAGCGCCATTTTGTTCAGCAAGTGATGTAGTATTTTTGGTGAAGCTTGGAGAGGATTCCGTGATGATGATTTGGAAAGTTCAAAACTATGGTTGGAGTTTGACGGCGATAGAAACAATGATGGGCGAAACGGAGTGTGGAATTGGGATGAGGATGGAGCAGGCTTTGATTTGGCGAAGTTCGGCGAATTCTTGAGGAGATTTGTGGGGTGCAACATTGTGGGTGACGCACGTTTTTGGGTTCCAGGGATTTTATCGGAAGTTCGGATTTTGCTATCGAGGGCCGGAGTCGACAAGGAATGGTGCGTTGAGACGAGGGGAGGAAGAGAGATTGGTTGGTGGTCTTAGAATTGGGTTCGGTCAAGTGTTGGAGGTGTACAAGTGCACGATGCGTGCACTGTTTTGGGTTCCAGGAAGAAGTTCACGCAAGGAAAGGAGGAAGAAGAAGAGGAGGGGGTGCGGGCCGGGTCGCGAACGTGAATAGGTTTGGGCTTTGGGCCTAAAGTATGGGTATGTTCTATTTTAATTCAAGTTTAAAATGGTCTAAACTTTAAACAAGCACAACTCGTTTAGTTTAGCTCCGATTGACTCACCATTGGGTTCGTTAGAAACGTATCGAGAAATAGAACCCAGTGGTATATAACGTTGGTAATGTTGGTTAAGTATAAATTAAGGGGAACTAAAATGAAAACATCCTTTATATACGACAAGCGTAGTTATTAATTTAAATTTCAATATATAAAATTTAACAGAGACATCACCAGCTGTTAATCGAGGTTGGATTGGTAGCAATAGCTGTGTTCGTTCATAAGGGACCTTGACATTGAAGTTGTGGAGCTGAAATGGTGAGAACTTCTAATTTAAATCATTTGTTTAAATTAGTTAATTATAATTAGCTGAGATAATTATAATTAGTTGATGATGATTGTGTGATGGATGTTATTATGTGAATGGATGTGCATGTAGTTAGATAACACACTGAACACCGGAAAGCGTTATCGACAGTAACGCTTATGCACAACTAAACTGTTTGTTATTGATGATAACAATAATTCATTATCATCTGATGTATGTGGTTGATTTATTCTGTTGTATGATGCACACACAATACTATGGTTATGGGATTATATAGGTGATCGATTTTATTCCCCTTCCATATAGATGAAGTTTGATTTTTCTAATATTAAAATATTATCATGTTCAGTTATTTCAAATTAAGATTTTAAAATTCGAATATGATTTTAAATGTTTGGAAAACATAATTTGATAATATATATATACACCAGAACGTTCTAGGATGACAGAGAGGATGGTGTCTAGGCTTGGGTTTGGAAATGCAGTTTCCTGCTCTCCCTGGCTATCCCTAACTGGTCCGACAACGGGACGGTAAATTCAAAATCTAATCAGAAAGGAATTTGAAACTGTTTTTCAAATGATTTAGAAATATAAATTTAATTTGAATGGATTTGAATAATTATATTTAAACCATTATATGGTTTGAATAGAACGCACTATGACGCAACAATTCAGAAATATCGATTTCAAGTTTTGAATTGATTTTTTGAAATAAATTTGACTTGAAATAAGGAACATTGAATTGTAAATGACGACAGTTTTGGAAAACATTGGAATATTTGAATTTCGAACAATTTCAAATCTATGTGATTCAAAAAGCTGTTTTAATAACAGTACTTCTGGTAACATTTCCATATATTATTATTGGTTTTGAAATTTATGTGCGTGAACTATCATTTGATTATCAGAAGAATTGATAATATAATTTCGAAGATTATTAAAGTATTGGAAATATTTATATGGAATTGAAATGGGGTTCAAATTTTGAACCTGGATATGGTTAGAGATAAATCTCGGATGTTCGATATTAATTCAGTAGATGAAAACTCTTATTATCTGAGGAATTTAAAGGATAATTCACCGTTATTCCGCTTATAATATGAGTTGGATACGGAAATTAATATTGAAGATAAGTTGATGGTATTTCTATCCAGATCTAATGTCGAAGAATTGGATAAATCTTTTAATTAAGATATGGGTTTCTACCTGATTGAAATAAGTTAGATAGAAATAATCCTTGATATTTGGTATAAAAATCTCATGGTGTAAATGAATACCATCTGGGGAATTTGAAAGATATTATTATATCGTTATTCCACTTATAGTATTCGTCGATTATGAGAATTTATATCGAATATAAGGGGATAAAAATTTCTGTGTAATTTATAATTCAATATCGATTGATTTGGGTTTTGTCGGGAATCGTATCTTCAATAATATCGTTCTTGAAACCCGATGAGATTAAATGGTGGAAATTCATATCACAATTGGGGATTTAGTCAAACCTTTGATTCAAGGAAGTAAAGGTAAAAATTGAAGTGAGGGTATAATCTTTAATTCCAAAGAAGAGATAAGATGATAATAAGGTATATGAAATTTAAGGTAATTCAAATCTTGAGTTGTATATGAATTGATAATCATTTGGAAGGAGGTTTTAATTGAAAAGCCTGTGTAAACCATAGCTACTGTTTTAAAGTACGCTTATTACTTGGAATGACCGGGATCGAATATATGTTCGAAACCCATTCCAAGTAATAATACGATGTTATGAAGCAATTCAAGACTTGGTAAACGACGAATGAAGACCGAGAATATTTGAATTGTTTAGATTGATTATCGATTGATGTCTCGGTTTGGGTAGGCCACCCGATACGAGGTATGAGTTGCATGAGACCTGAACATATTCAAGTATTTTCGGGTTGTTGTTCCGTTCAGACCCAGAACGGATTTGTATGGATGGTGTGTCTGACGTTGAAATTGACCGCATAGCACTGATTTCCGTTAATGTATATTAGATTTGGTGGCAATATATTATCCTCATCTCTAAGTCATATGAACTTAGAGGGTATGCATTAATTTGAATTAGTGATATGTCGTGAATTGTCAATGTGGCATACCCGAGTTATGGAACGAGCTAGTGATGATCAAAGAATGGCTTATCGAAGCATCGCTTTGTGTATGACGTGACATCGAAAAACCTCACACCCCGGATTGATGAGAAACTGGCGGTTAGGTTTTATACTTATATATGAATTGATGATGAAGCTGTGCAGCAGTGGGAAACCACTTATGAACGTGGGGAAGTTGGGTATGTTCGGGGGGTCGTGTCTGGTCGAAAACCGTTGATCTGCCCTGACGATGTGGAGTTGGTGTCCGCGTATGGTCGAAAAAGCCGTTGAGGCACTTCGTTTTGTATCCCTGATTGATCTTCCGTGCCAGGGATCATCAAGTTGGAAACCCAAATTCCTTATGCGAGCCATACGATTTTGATTGTATATATATAGCAACATATATTATGGGGTATATGCTGTCTAGGATTAATACATTTACTTGTGAAATGTTTTCCGCACTATATGTGTATTACGGTATTGAAGAGGATTTTACGTATGAAAGCATATTTGGTTATCATAAGATAAAACTCGCCCATCTGGTGTGCGCTTGCATTGTGTGAAGTGGGACGAGCTTATGATAGCTTCACTTTCAAAAGACATTGCGCATTTAATTGCACGGGTATTCACATGGAGTAAATCCGTTCCGCGTTAGCGGCGTGATCCGGTGAAGTTCCCAACTTTAAAATGAATCTAACTGTTTTGAGTTCTCACACCAGTCCCACGGCTGACCTGGAGTTTATTGTTCCCTCACCTAAACTCTGGGTGCCCATGATTTTCGCACGGGCAGCCAGTAGTTTAGTTTTGCAGTTATGGATCGTTGGAGCAGGATTTAGAGTGCTTCTAGAGTTGGAATCCACGATAGTATTGAAGCTTCCGCTGTGCTTTGATCTTCCGCTGAGAGTAAAGTTATTTACTTTTCTTCCGCTGTATATGTTGTAACTCTGATATTCTATGTAACTCTGATGTAATATTGTATTATGCAATAAAAGTTCTATTATTTTGTTCAAATATGTATGTATCCAATAACAATTCGTCTTTGTGAACAGTTTGAGTCGGTTTAATTACCGGCAAGAACTGGAAAAAATAGATGGGTCATTACAGTTGGTATCAGAGCTTTGGTTATACAAAGCTATAGGGTACATACATATTTGGACAAAGAATAGGACTCCTCAGAGTTATATTATCTCATTAGAGATAGGGTTAGAAATACCCTAGAATGAGATCTCGGAATATTATGACGAGAGAGCGTATATTTTTGAAACCTATATAAGGTATTTTTGAAAAGTAAATCATTTTGAAAATGATGATTATTTGAAATATATTTTGAAATATAATTTGAAATAAGGATTTCGAGTGTTTTATTCGACGTCACAATTGGACTATCGAGTATGTAAGGATTTTTAATATACGTCTGATCAACGTGTATGCGAAGTCCAATATATACTAGGTAGATGTAGGGTCACACTCTAGTCGCTTGAGGATGATTTTTACTGATGACCATGGCACCATCAGTAATTATTTTCGAGTTTCGAAAGTGGGATGACTGCATGGTTTCAATTAACACGTCGAGGAATACTTG
Organism: Allium sativum; assembly: GCA_030737875.1. Lineage (NCBI taxonomy): Eukaryota > Viridiplantae > Streptophyta > Magnoliopsida > Asparagales > Amaryllidaceae > Allium > Allium sativum. The sequence continues at coordinate 782,243,685 of CM060921.1, forward strand.
AACCACTTCGATATGTTATGAATATAATGTAAGCCAATATGTTATAGATGCAAAAGCAATTATTTTGATAATAACAAAAGGGGATATTGTAGAAATAAACTATACTTAAGAATTTGAAAGGATACTTAAGTGTGAAAATTCATTAAGAAGTTATATTAAAAATAGCACCCATACTTCAAGATTAAACAAGTCATAACAAATGTTAGAATATGATCTAATAATTTGTGATCAGAAAAAGATATTATATTTCTCAAAGAATATTAATGTAAGCAATAGATTTGGATAAATCCTTAACATGAATTGTAAATGAGAATATCCAAGAATATCTTAGCTATCAGAACCCCTTAAGAAATCTGTAGATGATTTAGACTTAAGTTAAGAATTTGTTTAAAGTGATGGGTTTGACTTAAGTTAGAAATGAGTTTAAAAGGTTAATTTAAATCGTAAAAAACATCGAAGTAGAAAATTTTGGATCTTTGAGGTATTAAGTTGAACGATGTGAGTTCTGAAATGTTAAGATCAATATTTGAGAACAACCCTAGCTTGAACATGTGTACGCATAATCAGAGTGCGCAGAGGAAGCATGATGGTATTTTAAATAAAACTATTTTAGAGATTTTTCCGGCTAGTTGAGTAATAAAAAATTTCTAAACACGATTTGATATTTAAACAAGAATGAAAGAGATTATATATATTTTGAATGTTAAAGTGGATTTAGAAAAGTGTTATTCGATTAGGTGAATGCGAAACTAAAATATGAATATTAAATGAGTATAAGTTATAAATGGGTTAAAATGAGATTTGAAACGATTGAAATAAAAATTTGAAATAGAATGAGTATTTCGAAAATATAATTCCATCACTTCCCTAGTCGCTGGGTTTTGCTCGACCCATTGTCATCTTTTGAACATCACTCTGAATTGTCGTTTTACTGTTCAACTTTATCTTTGAATTCTGCTTTTTGTCCATGACTCTATCATGGGTTGAAACCAACATTTTTGAAACCAGTATCATGGATACTCTATCGTGGACAAGTGAATTAACTTGGATTGAAACCAGTATTTTGAATTATCTCTAAATTGAACTTGAATTTCTATTAAGAGCAATAGAATTTCTAATACTGAATTTAACCAAGATATTATTTTGCATAATAATGGAAAAATTTGGGAACAATTTATTTAAGAACTTGGATTTAAATTTTCTAATTAAGTACTTAGTCTTATAATTGATAAGAAACCAGGGGTCCCATAAAAGTAAAAGATAATTTCCAGGCTTTAAAATTTTCTTTGACTCATAGACCTCTAAGTACTGGACCTTATCTATCCTAGTTCCTTCTTAGTGGTAGGATAGCAGCTCAGAGTTTAACTCAAAGAATTCGATTTTTAAGCAAGACCGGTGACGACCCTATCAATCATGAGATCTTAGAAGTATCCTTAGACTCTGCCTTTAGTGAGAATTAGACAGAGCAGCCTGAGAATGATATGAGCCTTGGTTCTGACCATTACATTCCGATATGTTAAGAGAGAAATGGGAATTTAAAATTGGTTAAGGAGTTTAAATTTACTCGACTTCCTTTTCGAGGACGAAAAGTTTCTAAGGGGGGGTGAATGTAACATCCCATAGTTTTACCAAGTTGATTTGGATTTTTAATATATGAATTTGGATTTTATTATATAATGTTGGATTTTCTGAATATATATTTGTTTTTATAAGGTTTGAATATATGAATTTTAATTTTGAATAAAGTATCTTGTTTTATTTTATAGATTATGATTTTGTATAAGGAAAATTTATTTTAAAAGTTTTTATTTAATTTATAAGATTTCAGGTTTAAGTAATAATATTTTCAAATTTTGATGATACTGATTTGTAAATGATTTTTGTAAAGGATAATTTATTTTATGAAAGATTACTATATCTTATTTTGTTAAATTATAATTGCATTTATAAAACTTTATAAGGATTTTAAGTATTTATTTAAACCATTTCAGTATAAAATTTTGGTAAATCATATACGTGTATATAATTGATAAATAATATAGATAAATATTTCTTTATAATAAATTAGAAAAAAATATTAGTTAGTATAAACATCTTATTAAAAACCTTATGTAATAAGGTGAGAAAATTAGTTATAAATATAAGTGTTATAAAGTTGTCACTAAAAATTCCAATTTATAAATAAATAAACTAGATCTTTTTGTCAAACATGCATTTGTGGAAAATTTTAATTAAAATAAATAGGGCATATGTGTCCTCATGCAAGCTTGGTGTGTGCCAAGTGTCTTTAAATTAAAGAATAAGCTAACTAAGTCATTGAATATAAAAGAAAAGGGGCAGCACTCTTCTTTTGGACGACCACTACTCAAGTCCTTCTTCTTCTTCTTTCTCTATTGAATTACTGTAAATGAACAAACCGTATTCCTATCCATTTAAAAATCCACACCACTCAATCCATTCACTTATAGCTGGGATGATTAGCACGAATATTGTCCGTATCATTATCGCCGATTTTTAAAAATTGTCGGATCCGAATACCGTCAACAAATGAAAGAGGAATTTCTGTTTTCCCAGGAAAATCAAATTTTGTGGAGAAGACTTCGAAAAATTAAATCTCCCTATCCACACCGAAATAAATCGCGCCGTCAGCGCCATTTTGTTCAGCAAGTGATGTAGTATTTTTGGTGAAGCTTGGAGAGGATTCCGTGATGATGATTTGGAAAGTTCAAAACTAGGGTTGGAGTTTGACGGCGATAGAAGCAACGATGGGCGAAACGGAGTGTGGAATTGAGATGAGGATGGAGCAGGCTTTGATTTGGCGAAGTTCGGCGAATTCTTGAGGAGATTTGAGGGGTGCAACATTATGGGTGACGCACGTTTTTGGGTTCCAGGGATTTTATCGAAAGTTCGGATTTTGCTATCGAGGGCCGGAGTCGACAAGGAATGGTACGTTGAGACGAGGGGAGGAAGAGAGATTGGTTGGTGGTCTTAGAATTGGGTTCGGTCAAGTGTTGGAGGTGTACAAGTGCACGATGCGTGCACTGTTTTGGGTTCCAGGAAGAAGTTCCAGCAAGGAAAGGAGGAAGAAGAAGAGGAGGGGGTGCGGGCCGGGTCGCGAACGTGAATAGGTTTGGGCTTTGGGCCTAAAGTATGGGTATGTTCTATTTTAATTCAAGTTTAAAATGGTCTAAACTTTAAACAAGCACAACTCATTCAGTTTAGCCCCGATTGACTCGGCATTGGGTTCGTTAGAACCGTATCGAGAAATAGAACCCAGTGGTATATAACGTTGGTAATGTTGGTTAAGTATAAATTAAGGGGAACTAAAATGAAAACATCCTTTATATACGACAAGTGTAGTTATTAATTTGAATTTCAATATATAAAATTTAACAGAGACATCACCAGCTGTTAATCGAGGTTGGATTGGTAGCAATAGCTGTGTTCGTTCATAAGGGACCTTGACATTGAAGTTGTGGAGCTGAAGTGGTGAGAACTTCTAATTTAAATCATTTGTTTAAATTAGTTAATTATAATTAGCTGAGATAATTATAATTAGTTGATGATGATTGTGTGATGGATGTTATTATGTGAATAGATGTGCATGTATTTAGATAACACACTGAACACCGGAAAGCGTTATCGACAGTAACGCTTGTGCACAACTGAACTGTTTGTTATTGATGATAACAATAATTCATTATCATCTGATGTATGTGGTTGATTTATTCTGTTGTATGATGCACACACAATACTATGGTTATGAAATTATATAGGTGATCGATTTTATTCCCCTTCCATATAGATGAAGTTTGATTTTTTAATATTAAAATATTATCATGTTCAGTTATTTCAAATTAAGATTTTAAATTTCGAATATGATTTTATATGTTTGGAAAACATAATTTGATAATATATATATACACCAGAACGTTCTAGGATGACAGAGAGGATGGTGTCTAGGCTTGGGTTTGGAAATGCAGTTTCCTGCTCTCCCTGGCTATCCCTAACTGGTCCAACAACGGGACGGTAAATTCAAAATCTAATCAGAAAGGAATTTGAAACTGTTTTCCAAATGATTTAGAAATATAAATTTAATTTGAATGGATTTGAATAATTATATTTAAACCATTATATGGTTTGAATAGAACGCACTATGACGCAACAATTTAGAAATATCGATTTCAAGTTTTGAATTGATTATTTGAAATAAATTTGACTTGAAATAAGGAACATTGAATTGTAAATGAAGACAGTTTTGGAAAACATTGGAATATTTGAATTTTGAACAATTTTAAATCTATGTGATTCAAAAAGCTGTTTTAATAACAGTACTTCTGGTAACATTTCCAAATATTATTATTGGTTTTGAAATTTATGTGCGTGAACTATCATTTGATTATCAGAAGAATTGATAATATAATTTCGAAGATTATTAAAGTATTGGAAATATTTATATGGAATTGAAATGGGGTTCAAATTTTAAACCTGGATATGGTTAGAGATAAATCTCGGATGTTCGATATTAATTCAGTAGATGAAAACTCTTGTTTTCTGAGGAATTTAAAGGATAATTCACCGTTATTCCGCTTATAATTTGAGTTGGATACGGAAATTAATATTGAAGATAAGTTGATGGTATTTCTATCCAGATCTAATGTCGAAGAATTGAATAAATCTTTTAATTAAGATATGGGTTTCTACCTGATTGAAATAAGTTAGATAGAAATAATCCTCGATATTTGGTATAAAAATCTCATGGTGTAAATGAATACCATCTGGGGAATTTGAAAGATATTATTATATCGTTATTCCAATTATAGTATTCGTCGATTATGAGAATTTATATCGAATATAAGGGGTTAAAAATTTCTATGTAATTTATAATCCAATATCGATTGATTTGGGTTTTGTCGTGAATCGTATCTTTAATAATATCGTTCTTGAAACCCGATGAGATTGAATGGTGGAAATTCATATCACAATTGGGGATTTAGTCAAACCTTTGATTCAAGGAAGTAAAGGTAAAAATTGAAGTGAAGGTATAATCTTTAATTCCAAAGAAGAGATAAGAAGATAATAAGATATATGAAATTTAAGGTAATTCAAATCTTGAGTTGTATATGAATTGATAATCATTTGGAAGGAGGTTTAAATTGAAAAGCCTGTATAAACCATAGCTACTGTTTTAAAGTACACTTATTACTTGGAACGACCGGGATCGAATATATGTTCGAAACCCATTCCAAGTAATAATACGTTATGAAGCAATTCAAGACTTGGTAAACGACGAATGAAGACCGGGAATATTTGAATTGTTTAGATTGATTATCGATTGATGTCTCGGTTTTGGTAGGCCACCCGATACGAGGTATGAGTTGCATGAGACCTGAACATATTCAAGTATTTTCGGGTTGTTGTTCCGTTCAGACCCAGAACGGATTTGTATGGATGGTGTGTCTGACGTTGAAGTTGACCGCATAGCACTGATTTCCGTTAATGTATATCGGATTTGGTGGCAATATATTATCCTCATCTCTAAGTCATATGAACTTAGAGGGTATGCATTAATTTGAATCAGTGATATGTCGTGAATTGTCAATGTGGCATACCCGAGTTATGGAACGAGCTAGTGATGATCAAAGAATGGCTTATCGAAGCATCGCTTTGTGTATGACGTGACATCGACAAACCTCACACCCCGGATTGATGAGAAACCGACGGTTAGGTTTTATACTTATATATGAATTGATGATGAAGTTGTGCAGCAATGGGAAACCACTTATGAACGTGGGGAAGTTGGGTATGTTCGGGGGGCCGTGTCTGGTCGAAAACCGTTGATCTGCCCTGACGATGTGTAGTCGGTGTCCGCGTATGGTCGAAAAAGCCGTTGAGGCACTTCGTTTTGTATCCCTGATTGATCTTCCGTGCCAGGAATCATCAAGTTGGAAACCCAAATTCCTTATGCGAGCCATACGATTTTGATTGTATATATATAGCAACATATATTATGGGGTATATGCTGTCTAGGATTAATACATTTACTTGCGAAATGTTTTCCGCACTATATATATATTACGGTATTGAAGAGGATTTTACGTATGAAAGCATATTTGGTTATCATAAGATCAAAATCGCCCATCTGGTGTGCGCTTGCATTGTGTGATGTGGGACGAGCTTATGATAGCTTCACTTTCAAAAGACATTGCGCATTTGTAACGAACCGGGATTTCCGACTCCGAAAATCAACATCAAACTACCATGTTGACCATTCAGACATCGAACATTCCAGATCATTAATAGAAAGAAGTTAGAGGGTGAGATAAGAAAGAAAGAAATATAAGAATAGAAGAAGAAGAAAAAACACTATACAGAGTCTCACATCGCAGCGGAACAAAATATAATACAGAAGTAAATCTTTATTGAAAGCTTTTGAAATACTTACAATATCAGAGTACACATCTGGACAGTGATAATAATCTGTCCTCATATAACACACAGCGGAATACTAGTAATATCATACGTATGGACTCTTCCAGCTCGTCTCTTCACAGCAGTCGATAACCTGAACCTGTACAACCCGGCCTAACCCGAGCATTTACAAAACACCGGGTCAGTCTGGTGAACCAGAGTGAGATAAACTCGCACAGTAATAAGGATAAATCATCCAATCATGATTTTAAAGTTCAAAAAAAATCTTTTCAAAAGAAAAGGATAATCGTAAGACCAAATCCACACATAAACACGGACGGTTTTTACCTTACGATAACCCAAAACATTTTTGAAACCAATATCTTGTCTGATATTATAATAATGTCTAAATACAAGTAAATAACAATCTAGTGGAACGCTTGCATCTCACGCTCCACATATATAGTATATAATCAAAACCCGCAGGCGCTTATTGGGGATTGGATTCCAACTTGACAAGGTATGGGTCCACCTTCCGATAGTGTATCTCTAGAGACGAATACATTGGGTTCAACAAGAACTTCTTGCAACCCGGCCCTCACATGACCGACCACTCATTTCGCTTGAGTGTATCGAATGTATATCACCGACGGTTGGGATCAGCAACCGTCTCCCGACAAGGGACAGCATCGAACATAGATTAAAGAAACAAATAGGATTTCCTCTAGATAGGTGATCATACACCCTAATGGGAGCGACCCACATAGCCATGCTGCCTGCCCGATTTTTGTCATTTCCTGGTTGATGAGGCTTGAGGTCTAGATTACTCTTGACATCTGGTCACCATTTACCTTGAATGCCACATCGTCAGATCCGTCAGATATCACTAATTGACGTCCACAAAAATACTCTAGCTGAAAGCTAGAGAACGGCAATTCCCTGCCAACAACTATCGTACGTTTGAAGAAATCAACGTACGTGACCCTTTGGAAATACTCTGTCAGACATCCGTCCATATACGTCATCCAGGAACAGGATGAACCGAAGGTACTCTCCTACTGCATCCAATATAGGAATCACCCCATGGATCAGTAGCGAGAAGTCCTTGCAATCCGTAGATTCCAACCACGACAGAATCACAGCTTTCCTCTGCTTGCCAGGCAGAGAATATTAGTGGTTCCTCCGTTTATGAAAAACAACGGTCTTCAATGCTCCATCTCGATCATCTTCTGATCTCTTCACGTATTTGTTGGTCGGAATGGTTTTCGAATATAAATTCGATCCCGGTCTTTCCATACCAACACTCGTATTGGTGAGATTTGATAGTCGGTGTTTTAACTATCAAAATATACAGTGTTTCAAACATGACACTCCAATGAGTTCACTGGTCCAGTATTCAGCATCACTTGGCCTTTAACAAAACTGATTTACTTTTGTTGAATTAAACTTCTAACTCCTTCAAATATTCAAAAATACGATATTTGAATAACTCTGATTGATTAATTAACATTCGTCTTAACTCCATTCGCGTGACTCTAGATCACAGCGGTCACAATGGTTACGCCCGATTCCCTCAGGAAACATCCGACCGCCGTAGGCTATCTGCAGCCCTGCGAATTACGCTAGCAGTCGTACGAAATGGCAACTTAGCCGAATAATTATGTTTGGCTAATTCTATCTCAAATAACTACATTCGATTTCCCACTTAAATCTTCTTTCAAATCATCTTTTAAATCCGGAAATCCATTAGTTTTAACAAAGAAATTTATAACACATATGTTATAACAATAGCGTTATATTTACTATTTAGATTTACAAAACAACAGCGCTATAATTGCTGTTTAGGTTTACAATCCATTTACTATAGCAAAAGCGCTTCAATCGCTATATTAGATTTAAAAAACATATATTATAACAACAGCGCTAAAATTGCTGTTTAGATTTTCAAACCCTATTCACTAACGTCTCTTACGATTACCAACTAATACTATCTTCAGATAATCCCGATGTTGTTCAAGTTGGGGTATTTTAATTACCTCTCAGACCTTGATCAACAACGTTCAAATCTTCAGATAAATATCAGTTATAATCCAACACCAAAATTCCACTCCAGTCTCAAAACAAATCCCATTTATAAATTGGGTTTAGTTATACAATCTTACGACCCATTTCTTTATCCCCAAATTTCACTTTCTACCGATCTCCTTTCAATTATTTTCAACCCTTATCCACTTTGGAGATCTTATTTCCCTTGTCCCATTTTTACTTGATTACACTCTCACGTAACGTTCATGTAAAGTTAACGCTTTACACTTTAAATCTTACTTGAAACCTCTGGTTTATAATAAACCCTTTTTATCGTAATCTCCTTTCACTGAATTCATACAATTGAGTACGTTTATTTCCTTTCACCATTCAATGGGCTTGCATCTCACATTCGGTAACTTTTTAAATGAATTCCCATTTAAAAATATATTCCTAAATTTATCATTAATTAAAATAATAACTTATTTCAAACATTAACTACTTTAGTAGTTAACCCCTTTAAATTCAAACAATATTCATTTAACTATTCTAGTCAAAACACATTACTTGGTAAACAATTCTAATTCCGAACGGTTGATTTAATTAACTCAAAAACTTGATTACCTCATTAACCGATTTCAACAATCCTCGCTTTAAATAAATTAAAAATATAATTAATTTAAATAAATTCTAATTATTTGTTTCCTTTACAAAACAATGATCAAAGTTTAACCCTTTCAATTCATTTCTTATCTTCATACTTGAAAATCTGATTAACATCAGCATATACTTTATAAAATAAACCAACCATAAATCAAGGTCTTAAATAAATAAAATATTTATTTAATTCCCTTTTATACTTTATTCAAATAATATATTTCAAGATCTGAGTCCAGTTATAAAATAAACTTTATAACTTCACTTTTATCGACTCACCTAATGGTGAATCCATATCTATAAACCGATTGATTTTTAAAGGCCATACTCTGCCAAACACTTAACCAATATCACCCATTGGTTTTAAACTAACAGATGTTGAATATCCAATCAATAATCAACCATCAAATCAATCACACAAACAGATCAGTTCATATATGAGCATATGAAAATAAATAATACATTTGAGGTATCCGGTTGGGTCCCTCCAACCTGTTCTTCCCTGTATTCAAATGGTTATCTCAAATCAGACCATTCAGTTTTGTTTAACTGATAACACTAAATAGCCACCATTCAACATTAACCACAAGCAATTCAAACAATGCAACCATTTTAAACATGTTTATAAATAAACATGACCAGCCAAGGTGAGTCACCTTTATTGGAATCAATCGTTAAAAATAACGATTTGGTATTTCACTGAAATTAAACACAGTTTAATTTCATCAATTAAATCAACAGAGCAATGTATACTAGCAAAATAGTCAACCATTGGCAAGCAGAGCACACAAAATAAAAACACCCAATTTATATAAAATATAAAAAGGGTAACTGAGTGAGTTTAACTCACTTTGATTTGTTTGCCGTGGAACCAGTTCGTTCTAATTAAATTAAACGGTTGTTTAATTTAATTAAACATCCCGGTTGCTGCCACTTCTGACCAAACCAGCTCACAAGGTAGCGCTCGTCACTAAGGCACCAACGTCCTTGTTTTGTCCAAAACTGTCAATGCATGGTTTCGTTACATAAGTTACGGTCCAACTAGATATTTTAATTAAACTCATATTATAAAATCGATTAGGCAAACCTTAACGTAGAATTAGGCACCACATAACATCGGTTAGACATTTAAATAACACAGTTGGGTATGTTCACAAACTTGTAGGCATGTTTTCAAACAAACTGGGTTGGTCATTTATACGTAGTGTTCTAAAAAAAATGGCTTAGTATATTATATATATATATAACATTAACTAAAACTTACGTTAGTTAAATGAAGATTAGGCATTATAAGAGTTACACAGTTCATCTTCTATGTATAATATACCTGCTACTCACGCCTGTCACCATGTTACCCAAACCGCATTTCACCCAAGGCCACGCAACACTTCACGTCCGAACCCCCCTCACCACTACATGTCAATCCGCCACGTATTGACACCTCTCACCACCTTTCTGACTTCACTCTCCCATTTTAACGCACATACAGCACCATGCGCGAATACACTTGCCTTCACACGGATCACCGCACCGACCACCTGCAAACTGCAAAGACAACAGACGCTGCGCCCCTTTTGAACCAACACGGCATCCCATACGTACTCAAATGTCTCCTCCTCCTCCACTGCTTCTTGTTCTCTTACAGTGCTACTCCGATTTCATGAGTGGGTTACTGTTTCCTTTTTACATTTCACTGTGGAGTATTTTGTTTGTTTCAAATATTGAGTTGCGACTTTTTCTTTACATAATGCAGACGGATGGGAAAGAACAAGCGAAGTATGGTATTTATATAGTTAGAATACTTGGCAGGCACGGTGTGTAGCCGACTATAGGGCATAGGGTAGCTGGAATATGCGGACTGTATTTACGAGTTTTCCCTTTCCAAATGTCCAATGTTTTCAATGAACAGGGAGACCAATCTGCGAAAGTATCAGTCTGTGTATGGAAAAGAGGAGACATGCAGAAGAGGACGCTATGATAAGGCTCTACAAAGGATACCGGTTAGCCGTTGACATGAGTTTATAGGTTAGCATGCACTGGTCTTTGTCATTGAAAAGATTGAAAGGAAAAACTATTCAGAAGCTATGTATTAGGTCAAAATTATAATTAAATATTATTACGAGACTTCACGGTGAAGTAATTGATTAGAACCACTACAAACGATTTCTGTCTACTGATAAAAAGGCTAATCTTAGTGTAAAAAGGTATTCCGGACCCAATGGAACAAGTTTCGTCGCAATCCGAGGTCGTATGAAAAAAATTCCTTTATGAAACCAGAAATGAACACGCGTTTAATTTTTCCACAGTCACCAGATAAATCAAATCCACTTGAAACTGCGAACATTGCCAATAACTTTTTGATACGAACCCAACGGCACTAATTTCGTCGCATTCTGAGACTGTTGCCCCGGTAGGCTATTTTTACCGCGAACCGCCCTACCCTTTTTAACGCCAAATTTCTCGATCTTTAAAAATAACAAACTATATACCTATCCTGACTCTAATCGACGATACGAACTCAACGGAACTGGTTTCGTGGCCTAATTCGATCGTCTGCTCAAGTTATGCCAAATATCCTTTTATTTATTTAATTGCGCGTTATAGAAATTGAACGGGCATTTACGGCTATCGTGGCCACATACGACATCGATTTTCCACGCCATTCACCACCGTACAATAATTTAACGTTACGGTTCTAATGAAACTGGTTTCGTCGAAAACAGAGTCCGTTTGCAAAACGGCTATTTTAAGGGCCTATATTTTAAATAACGATTTTCCATAGCGACTATTTCAAAATTTGATTTAACCATAACTTACTATTTATAACACGAAATCTGGATTTTTCTCTTTCATATGAAAATTATTGTCAATACGGCCCCAACGTGTCTTGTTTCACAGAAATCCGACTTATATCGAATCCTGTATTCTCAGTTGAAGTTCAAAACTCTAATTTACGAACTGCACGCCATTTTCAAGCTCGAATTTATATTATATATAAATTATAACGTTCAACTTCGTTTTTAATAACGAATTAAATATTAAATTCCATTAATATTCCCAATATAACATTTAAAACAAATTTAAAATATTCATATTCAAATGGTCGAAAAACACGGGTCGTTACATTCTTTCCCCCTTAAAATAATTTCGTCCTCGAAATTGCTAAGTTAAGAAAGAACGTTATAAACTCATAAGTTTCAAATCTAATTTACTTTAAATCGAAAATCAATTCAATACTGTAAATAAATATTTTCAAAAATATTGAAAATTTGCTAATACCTTAAATTTTCGAAAAATTTCGCCAGCACCTCCTCTGTACGGCTCAATCGGTACAACCACAATTCGCCTTTCTAGGCCTTCTCCAATCCAAAAGAAAACAAAACAGCCAAGTGGCTTGCCAAATCGGCTCACAAATCACCAAACCCATATAAAATAAACGTGTACCTTTTTGTCGGGCATATCATTATATCCCTTCCATCTGCTACCCCGTCAGCTTATACAAATGCGTTCCCAAACAAAATTCCACTTTTATCCTCAAAACCAAATCCTTCACGTGTTCAATCCAAATCTCATTCTTAACTCAATTTCCATTCACCACCAATTTCAACTCTTGACTTACCAACCCAATATCATTTCAGATTCCTGTTTCCAATTCAAAATCTGATTCTACTTGATATATCATATCCCGATTCAATTTCCAGTTAATTGCTTTCAATTCAATTCATATTTGCTTTCACAATTTCTATTAAAATTTGCCTTGTTCAAAAAATTTCCCTGGGAGTTTCAAACAGTTCAGCTTTTTCAAAAATCAAATAATCTTTTTCAGGATTCAAACTTGTCTTTCTCAAAGCAATTCAAAACAAAACCTTTGGTAGTAATCCGTCACTTAGAACTCGAAAATGAACACTGATGATGCGGCCGTCATCATCAGAATTATTTTCCAGCGATCGAAGTGAGTTCAATACTATATCATTTCAAAACTCCAATTTTAAACACTTTCATTTTGAAATATCTGAAAATATCATTCACGAGGCTTGTAAACCAAATTTAAAATCTCCCAGGATCTTAAAATTCCCGTATATTTAATCCAAAATTCTTTTTCACACTTTTCTATGTTTTCACAATTTCAATCTAAATTCTGATTTAAATTGAGATTTAATTCATCTGACTGATTTATTACATTTGCACTAATCCTGACTAGTTATTTATAACCATCTTGATTATAATCTGATTCAATTATATTAACAAATTAACACAACCAATATATACATTATAATAATTTTAATATATATACCTTGTTTATATCAAAATATACTTCGGGTAAAATTTCCATTTACCCTCTTTCAAAAACATACTGTGTCGAATTATTCTGTTCAAGAGTTTAGAAACACTTATCGACACAGTTTGCATTACTGTATCGACCAGAATTCATAAACTACTCGACAAACCAATCAACACAATATAAACAGTTTTTATATCCATTTACAAATACGCGCTCATATATATACACTCAAACTCAATCTAGGGTATTACTAACCCCATCTCTACTGAGTCACGCCACAGAGCCAAGGTAATTACTTAACCAATAGCTCTGATACCACTGTAACGAACCGGGATTTCCGACTCCGAAAATCAACATCAAACTACCATGTTGACCATTCAGACATCGAACATTCCAGATCATTAATAGAAAGAAGTTAGAGGGTGAGATAAGAAAGAAAGAAATATAAGAATAGAAGAAGAAGAAGAAACACTATACAGAGTCTCACATCGCAGCGGAACAAAATATAATACAGAAGTAAATCTTTATTGAAAGCTTTTGAAATACTTACAATATCAGAGTACACATCTGGACAGTGATAATAATCTGTCCTCATATAACACACAGCGGAATACTAGTAATATCATACGTATGGACTCTTCCAGCTCGTCTCTTCACAGCAGTCGATAACCTGAACCTGTACAACCCGGCCTAACCCGAGCATTTACAAAACACCGGGTCAGTCTGGTGAACCAGAGTGAGATAAACTCGCACAGTAATAAGGATAAATCATCCAATCATGATTTTAAAGTTCAAAAAAAATCTTTTCAAAAGAAAAGGATAATCGTAAGACCAAATCCACACATAAACACGGACGGTTTTTACCTTACGATAACCCAAAACATTTTTGAAACCAATATCTTGTCTGATATTATAATAATGTCTAAATACAAGTAAATAACAATCTAGTGGAACGCTTGCATCTCACGCTCCACATATATAGTATATAATCAAAACCCGCAGGCGCTTATTGGGGATTGGATTCCAACTTGACAAGGTATGGGTCCACCTTCCGATAGTGTATCTCTAGAGACGAATACACTGGGTTCAACAAGAACTTCTTGCAACCCGGCCCTCACATGACCGACCACTCATTTCGCTTGAGTGTATCGAATGTATATCACCGACGGTTGGGATCAGCAACCGTCTCCCGACAAGGGACAGCATCGAACATAGATTAAAGAAACAAATAGGATTTCCTCTAGATAGGTGATCATACACCCTAATGGGAGCGACCCACATAGCCATGCTGCCTGCCCGATTTTTGTCATTTCCTGGTTGATGAGGCTTGAGGTCTAGATTACTCTTGACATCTGGTCACCATTTACCTTGAATGCCACATCGTCAGATCCGTCAGATATCACTAATTGACGTCCACAAAAATACTCTAGCTGAAAGCTAGAGAACGGCAATTCCCTGCCAACAACTATCGTACGTTTGAAGAAATCAACGTACGTGACCCTTTGGAAATACTCTGTCAGACATCCGTCCATATACGTCATCCAGGAACAGGATGAACCGAAGGTACTCTCCTACTGCATCCAATATAGGAATCACCCCATGGATCAGTAGCGAGAAGTCCTTGCAATCCGTAGATTCCAACCACGACAGAATCACAGCTTTCCTCTGCTTGCCAGGCAGAGAATATTAGTGGTTCCTCCGTTTATGAAAATCAACGGTCTTCAATGCTCCATCTCGATCATCTTCTGATCTCTTCACGTATTTGTTGGTCGGAATGGTTTTCGAATATAAATTCGATCCCGGTCTTTCCATACCAACACTCGTATTGGTCAGATTTGATAGTCGGTGTTTTAACTATCAAAATATACAGTGTTTCAAACATGACACTCCAATGAGTTCACTGGTCCAGTATTCAGCATCACTTGGCCTTTAACAAAACTGATTTACTTTTGTTGAATTAAACTTCTAACTCCTTCAAATATTCAAAAATACGATATTTGAATAACTCTGATTGATTAATTAACATTCGTCTTAACTCCATTCGCTTGACTCTAGATCACAGCGATCACAATGGTTACGCCCGATTCCCTCAGGAAACATCCGACCGCCGTAGGCTATCTGCAGCCCTGCGAATTACGCTAGCAGTCGTACGAAATGGCAACTTAGCCGAATAATTATGTTTGGCTAATTCTATCTCAAATAACTACATTCGATTTCCCACTTAAATCTTCTTTCAAATCATCTTTTAAATCCGGAAATCCATTAGTTTTAACAAAGAAATTTATAACACATATGTTATAACAATAGCGTTATATTTACTATTTAGATTTACAAAACAACAGCGCTATAATTGCTGTTTAGGTTTACAATCCATTTACTATAGCAAAAGCGCTTCAATCGCTATATTAGATTTTAAAAAACATATATTATAACAACAGCGCTAAAATTGCTGTTTAGATTTTCAAACCCTATTCACTAACGTCTCTTACGATTACCAACTAATACTATCTTCAGATAATCCCGATGTTGTTCAAGTTGGGGTATTTTAATTACCTCTCAGACCTTGATCAACAACGTTCAAATCTTCAGATAAATATCAGTTATAATCCAACACCAAAATTCCACTCCAGTCTCAAAACAAATCCCATTTATAAATTGGGTTTAGTTATACAATCTTACGACCCATTTCTTTATCCCCAAATTTCACTTTCTACCGATCTCCTTTCAATTATTTTCAACCCTTATCCACTTTGGAGATCTTATTTCCCTTGTCCCATTTTTACTTGATTACACTCTCACGTAACGTTCATGTAAAGTTAACGCTTTACACTTTAAATCTTACTTGAAACCTCTGGTTTATAATAAACCCTTTTTATCGTAATCTCCTTTCACTGAATTCATACAATTGAGTACGTTTATTTCCTTTCACCATTCAATGGGCTTGCATCTCACATTCGGTAACTTTTTAAATGAATTCCCATTTAAAAATATATTCCTAAATTTATCATTAATTAAAATAATAACTTATTTCAAACATTAACTACTTTAGTAGTTAACCCCTTTAAATTCAAACAATATTCATTTAACTATTCTAGTCAAAACACATTACTTGGTAAACAATTCTAATTCCGAACGGTTGATTTAATTAACTCAAAAACTTGATTACCTCATTAACCGATTTCAACAATCCTCGCTTTAAATAAATTAAAAATATAATTAATTTAAATAAATTCTAATTATTTGTTTCCTTTACAAAACAATGATCAAAGTTTAACCCTTTCAATTCATTTCTTATCTTCATACTTGAAAATCTGATTAACATCAGCATATACTTTATAAAATAAACCAACCATAAATCAAGGTCTTAAATAAATAAAATATTTATTTAATTCCCTTTTATACTTTATTCAAATAATATATTTCAAGATCTGAGTCCAGTTATAAAATAAACTTTATAACTTCACTTTTATCGACTCACCTAATGGTGAATCCATATCTATAAACCGATTGATTTTTAAAGGCCATACTCTGCCAAACACTTAACCAATATCACCCATTGGTTTTAAACTAACAGATGTTGAATATCCAATCAATAATCAACCATCAAATCAATCACACAAACAGATCAGTTCATATATGAGCATATGAAAATAAATAATACATTTGAGGTATCCGGTTGGGTCCCTCCAACCTGTTCTTCCCTGTATTCAAATGGTTATCTCAAATCAGACCATTCAGTTTTGTTTAACTGATAACACTAAATAGCCACCATTCAACATTAACCACAAGCAATTCAAACAATGCAACCATTTTAAACATGTTTATAAATAAACATGACCAGCCAAGGTGAGTCACCTTTATTGGAATCAATCGTTAAAAATAACGATTTGGTATTTCACTGAAATTAAACACAGTTTAATTTCATCAATTAAATCAACAGAGCAATGTATACTAGCAAAATAGTCAACCATTGGCAAGCAGAGCACACAAAATAAAAACACCCAATTTATATAAAATATAAAAAGGGTAACTGAGTGAGTTTAACTCACTTTGATTTGTTTGCCGTGGAACCAGTTCGTTCTAATTAAATTAAACGGTTGTTTAATTTAATTAAACATCCCGGTTGCTGCCACTTCTGACCAAACCAGCTCACAAGGTAGCGCTCGTCACTAAGGCACCAACGTCCTTGTTTTGTCCAAAACTGTCAATGCATGGTTTCGTTACATAAGTTACGGTCCAACTAGATATTTTAATTAAACTCATATTATAAAATCGATTAGGCAAACCTTAACGTAGAATTAGGCACCACATAACATCGGTTAGACATTTAAATAACACGGTTGGGTATGTTCACAAACTTGTAGGCATGTTTTCAAACAAACTGGGTTGGTCATTTATACGTAGTGTTCTAAAAAAAATGGCTTAGTATATTATATATATATATAACATTAACTAAAACTTACGTTAGTTAAATGAAGATTAGGCATTATAAGAGTTACACAGTTCATCTTCTATGTATAATATACCTGCTACTCACGCCTGTCACCATGTTACCCAAACCGCATTTCACCCAAGGCCACGCAACACTTCACGTCCGAACCCCCCTCACCACTGCATGTCAATCCGCCACGTATTGACACCTCTCACCACCTTTCTGACTTCACTCTCCCATTTTAACGCACATACAGCACCATGCGCGAATACACTTGCCTTCACACGGATCACCGCACCGACCACCTGCAAACTGCAAAGACAACAGACGCTGCGCCCCTTTTGAACCAACACGGCATCCCATACGTACTCAAATGTCTCCTCCTCCTCCACTGCTTCTTGTTCTCTTACAGTGCTACTCCGATTTCATGAGTGGGTTACTGTTTCCTTTTTACATTTCACTGTGGAGTATTTTGTTTGTTTCAAATATTGAGTTGCGACTTTTTCTTTACATAATGCAGACGGATGGGAAAGAACAAGCGAAGTATGGTATTTATATAGTTAGAATACTTGGCAGGCACGGTGTGTAGCCGACTATAGGGCATAGGGTAGCTGGAATATGCGGACTGTATTTACGAGTTTTCCCTTTCCAAATGTCCAATGTTTTCAATGAACAGGGAGACCAATCTGCGAAAGTATCAGTCTGTGTATGGAAAAGAGGAGACATGCAGAAGAGGACGCTATGATAAGGCTCTACAAAGGATACCGGTTAGCCGTTGACATGAGTTTATAGGTTAGCATGCACTGGTCTTTGTCATTGAAAAGATTGAAAGGAAAAACTATTCAGAAGCTATGTATTAGGTCAAAATTATAATTAAATATTATTACGAGACTTCACGGTGAAGTAATTGATTAGAACCACTACAAACGATTTCTGTCTACTGATAAAAAGGCTAATCTTAGTGTAAAAAGGTATTCCGGACCCAATGGAACAAGTTTCGTCGCAATCCGAGGTCGTATGAAAAAAATTCCTTTATGAAACCAGAAATGAACACGCGTTTAATTTTTCCACAGTCACCAGATAAATCAAATCCACTTGAAACTGCGAACATTGCCAATAACTTTTTGATACGAACCCAACGGCACTAATTTCGTCGCATTCTGAGACTGTTGCCCCGGTAGGCTATTTTTACCGCGAACCGCCCTACCCTTTTTAACGCCAAATTTCTCGATCTTTAAAAATAACAAACTATATACCTATCCTGACTCTAATCGACGATACGAACTCAACGGAACTGGTTTCGTGGCCTAATTCGATCGTCTGCTCAAGTTATGCCAAATATCCTTTTATTTATTTAATTGCGCGTTATAGAAATTGAACGGGCATTTACGGCTATCGTGGCCACATACGACATCGATTTTCCACGCCATTCACCACCGTACAATAATTTAACGTTACGGTTCTAATGAAACTGGTTTCGTCGAAAACAGAGTCCGTTTGCAAAACGGCTATTTTAAGGGCCTATATTTTAAATAACGATTTTCCATAGCGACTATTTCAAAATTTGATTTAACCATAACTTACTATTTATAACACGAAATCTGGATTTTTCTCTTTCATATGAAAATTATTGTCAATACGGCCCCAACGTGTCTTGTTTCACAGAAATCCGACTTATATCGAATCCTGTATTCTCAGTTGAAGTTCAAAACTCTAATTTACGAACTGCACGCCATTTTCAAGCTCGAATTTATATTATATATAAATTATAACGTTCAACTTCGTTTTTAATAACGAATTAAATATTAAATTCCATTAATATTCCCAATATAACATTTAAAACAAATTTAAAATATTCATATTCAAATGGTCGAAAAACACGGGTCGTTACAGCATTTATATGCACGGGTATTCACATGGAGTAAATCCATTCCGCGTTAGCGGCATGATCTGGTGAAGTTCACAACTTTAAAATGAATCTAACTGTTTTGAGTTCTCACACCAGTCCCACGACTGACCTGGAGTTTATTGTTCCCTCACCTAAACTCTGGGTGCCCATGATTTTCGCACGGGCAGCCAGTAGTTTAGTTTTGCAGTTATGGATCGTTGGAGCAGGATTTAGAGCGCTTCTAGAGTTGGAATCCACGATAGAATTGAAGCTTCCGCTGTGCTTTGATCTTCTGCTGAGAGTAAGGTTATTTACTTTTCTTCCGCTGTATATGTTGTAACTCTGATATTCTATGTAACTCTGATGTAATATTGTATTATGCAATAAAAGTTCTATTATTTTGTTCAAATATGTATGTACCCAATAACAATTCGTCTTTGTGAACAGTTTGAGTCGGTTTAATTACCGGCAAGAACTGGAAAAAAAAGATGGGTTGTTACATAGTGGAGGACTTGATGCATAATTTGTGGAGTTAGTGGGACATGTTTTCTGATAATTCTGGTTCATGAACCTTCTCTAGGAAGTTATGCTCATGCGGTATGGAGTCACCATGGCAACCTTAGAGATTCTGGGCTCATCATGGGCAAAATTTGGTTTAACCAATAATTTGCTTTGAATTGTATCGTTTATTTCTTTTTACATTACGTTTCTTGTTGTATTTCGGTTAGTATGCTAACCTGTGCTATGTACTACTATTTTAATAGTTAATAAAAGTGTACCAATTTTCAAAAAAAAAAAAGTGTGTGTGTGTTTAATTGTGTTAGATGATTGTTAAAATTTATCCTCATTTTATATAACACAAATTCACGAAGAAACTATGCACCCAACTAGTAATCAACTACTAGTCATCTAGTTAAATTTTAACTAGTCAACTAGTAGTGGACTGGTAGTCAACGGTAGTCAACTGGTCAGAAATCAGCTAGTCGACTAGTAAAATTCAAGAACTTCACATTTTTATACTAACTAGTCGACTGGTTAGTTTACTACTAGTCGACTGGTGAACCTAAAAATGTGCAGTAACAGCTATTTTTCTAAAATTCTCAAATACATATATATATACACGATTTATATTTTGACCAGTTGATTGGTGATTTTCGGAGCAATTCATTGATTCAACATAACGGCCATTTTTATGAAAGTTTTCCATTTTTCATGAAGAGTATCTTCTTCATTTCTGAATAGAATTTGGTGAATCTCTTTGATAAAACTCGTCATGAAGGATGTCCTCTTTTCAACTATTATATATACACTAAAACTTTATTTCAAATCACCAATTCTAACAGATTCTTTAAAAATCAATTCTTTTTTCCGATCTATATTTCTATACTCTTGCATTCTATAAAGCTTTCAAATATTCAAATTACTTATTGAATCATTTAAGTTAATTCATATCTTAAATGAATAGCCAATGTTATGTGGTGTACTTAATCATTTGCTATTCAGTGTTTGAAAACACAAGCAGAAGTCAAACACTTCTAATTTATAAAAGTCCTATGTTGGTGCCTAGGCGAGAAATTTTTGTTGGAGCTCGGATTGCTGTGAACCTGTTCCTCCAAGTGAAAAGAGGGCGTTGATAGTAGAATTCCAGAAAGAGTCTGGGACTGGACGTAGGACGGAAAGTCCGAACCAGTATAAAAATCCTGGTGTCACTTTACTTACTGCTTTTACTTATTTGTGATATTTTCTATCGTTTAGTTTTACTTGCATAACTGTTGTATTAGAAAAAGTAGTATATTATTGTCAATTCCGCTATATTCCATATATAAAGATCCTAAATTAAGTCACATGACTTTTCATATATCATTTGAAAGTCTTCCTCGAAATGACGTAGGAGACAAACAAGAATCATATCAAACAGTGTTGTCTTTTTTTAGGCAACATGATCGACCTTTTGGGAAATGTGTAGACGTATGGATAGACGATAAAGATCTTCATGTAGCATACACTTATATTCTTCTAAATTTTGTTGAAGTTGCACCATTTTTTAGGTAATTGAAATATCAATTAGTGCTTTATTCATTTCTACATGCTTGCGTGTGTATAATTTAATGTAATATTTTATATATGTATACATTGTTCATGAACAGGAACATCCAAATGGAGATCTCAGTAAAGAATTTTCTTCTTGGTTTAAAAATTACATTTACAAACCCAGAAATTCTGATGTTGATGAAGGGTTAAAACATCTTGCAATGGGACCGAAAAGAGTGGTCAAGACATATCCAATATACTTTGTTAATGGATATAAATTTAACACCAAAGAATATGGTGCTGAGAAATTAACAAACAATACATGTGTATTCGTTAAAGGTAGCGAAAATCCAGAAAATCAAATAAATGATTTTTTTGGTGTTTTAACACAAATTTTGCAAATGACATATTTCTCATGACCAGCGGAGGAGGTGTTTCTATTTAAATGCAATTGGTTTAGCAGTGTTCGAGGTTTTGGGATAAATGTGAACTAGGATTATAATCTAATTGAAATAAAGCATACATCGCACTATTACAAGTATGATCCTTTTGTACTAGCCAAACAAGGAATTCAAGTTTATTATGCTCCTTATCCGTCTCTAAAAAGAGATAAAGCATATTGGTTTGTGGTTTTTAAAACAAAGGCCTGATTTATGTTTGAGGGGAATAATATTCCAAACGAAGGAGCCTATTAGGCAGATCCCGAGTAGAACAATAAAATAATAATTGAAGACAATCATGCAGAATTTGGACCTCTGATCGATGAAACAAATGTTTTGGTAGAAGTGTTTGAGAGTGTAGAGGAAGATATTGTAGAATCTAAGACCGATTCTGAATCAGAAGACGATGAAGACTAATGTAAATGATGAGTATAATTTTTGTAGTTGTAATGTAATTATGGAGTGTATGACGAAAATTTTGCAATTCATGTAACTCTGTTAAATTTTCGAATATTGTTATCATTATTTACATATTTTATGTCATATGCGGTTTTTCCTAGGGGTGGGCATTAACCAAACCGCAGTGCGAAAACCGCCCAAACCGAACCTCAAAAGGAGTGTGAAAAAACGGATTGGGTTCTTTTTCTAAAGAAAATATGCAAACCAAACTGACTCGCAATGATACGGTTCTATTGCGGCTTAACTGCTGATCAAACCGTATTAAATTGGACTAAACCGCATGCCTATATACCAAACCGCGCCCACCCACTTTTTCTTTTTCCTATTTATTTATCTTAAAACTTCAATGTAATATGTTACTCCTTGGAGTATGAGACCTAATCTAATATAGGTATAAACAATTTCATTTTCTTTTATGTCATTTATTTAGCAACTTATATAGTTTGTGTAAGTTAATTGTAAAATAAATTTTAATACCATGTTACTGTTATATTTTAAAATGATTTGTATATGACGGGTACGTTATCAAGTGGGAATTCTTTTGGCGATGGCTCTGGTCCATCACAACACTTTCACCGTCTCATCGTCTCCTTAGCGCCTACGACTAGGCGATAAAACATAAACTTTATTTAGCATGTTAATTTTTTTTACCAACTATACACTTATGTATATCATATTTAATAAAGGGGTTTCGCTCTTTAACCTTCGAAGGTTATTTTAAATGTATCAAGAGCAGCATAAAGGGCTCGGATTTTGGCATGTTGGCCGAAGTGCGATCTGATCCAACCTCACATTATAGAGGTCATTTGGTAGGATGTACTTGTATGTATTTTCTTATATATATTATTCCGTTTAATTTTTTTTAATATTTTATTTATTGTACATATTTTTTGTTAAATCTTTTGTTAATACACAATTTATTACAAACAGACAACAACAACAATCAATGTTACTCAATTAAGCCACAATTGTCATGTCAGACTGTGTTTATAGCAATCACATAAAGCGTTATCGATTGTGCACTAGATTAAAGGTGTACAGAAAATATTCTGTTTCAGTAATGTCCGAGTGCAGAAATATTTTGTTTCCTTGGAGCAATATTGCCATTGTATGCACCGATTGAAGTAATAGCAATTTGTTTCCCAGACAAAATAAACCGACCCTGTAGCGCTGTGCCAACAAACAGAATTCTGATGAACTGAAGTAGATTACAAAAACTAGGTAAGAGGATTACTTCATAGAAGAAGAAGTAATGCGAAAAGAGTAAAAAGTGAATTCTGTCTCGTTTTGGGCAATGTATTTATAGGCTAGAGGAGGTGCCTATCTAGGCATTAGTAACTGTTGGAATCGGAAAGGTTACCACCCTTTAACCATGCGGTCATTAATGTGCATATGCTCAGAATTCAAATGGTTGTTCCCATTCAGCTGAACAGACATGTCTTTCAAATTTTGGACTGAACATACACGTCTTTACAATGCTAAGGAAATACTTATCGTTTCAGCGCACTGGCCCAATCAGCAAACGTCAGCTCTACTCAATCAAGGGACCCTGAGAGCTCAACGGCCCAAGGCCCAATCTTTGGCACTTTAATATATTATTGTGTCAAGACCTAGCCCACATCCCTCTTCCTTTTATTTTATATAAGCCTATTGGCTTCTAATATATTAGGTTTGGTTGTGTTAATATTTTAATAATGTGAGGCTTATATGTTGCTATCTCTTCTTCTTCATAAATTCCTCTTTCTCTTGTCATTCATTTCCAACAATCCCCTACATAAATGAGCAATCGATCTTAGTTTCTGCAACGATCCAGGGATTTTCGACCCTGAAAATCAACATAACACATCCTGTTGACTATCCAAGCATCGTAAATACCAGATCATTAATTGAAAGAAGTTAGAGGTGAGAAATAGAAAGAAAGAAAATTAGAATAGAAGAAGAAGGTCACCACATAACCGAACCATAGTAACGCGAATCTCACAGCGGAACGAATAAAATATATTATATAATAGCTTTGGAAATACAAACTGGTAACTGTATGTACATACCATTATTACATAACATCACAGCAGAAATAATCTTTCTATATATATCTAACTTCGAAGCCTCCTACTCCGAGCTTCACCAATTGTATCTGTAAAATCCCGACTACTTGACTGCCCGTACAAAATTGGTCACCTAAGAGTTTAGGGAAAACAAACAAAATAAACTCTAGGTCAGTCATGTGACTGGTGTGAGTAAAACTCTAATCATTTCGTTTGACTTTTCCAATCATTTTCAAAAACAATGATAATCGTAAGACCGATCCACACATAAATACGGATGGTTTTTACCTTACGATAATCCAAAATATTTTCTAAAACAATATTATTCTGATATTTTAATAGTGTCAAATACGGGTACTTAGAGATCTAGCAGAACATTTTCATCTCATGTTCTACATATATAATATACAATCAAAACCATGGGCTCTTATTGGGTAATGGATTTCCAACTATGACAAGGTATGGAACCACCTTCCGATCAGTGTATTCTAGAAGCGATACACTAGAGTTCAATAAGAACATCTTGTAACTCAACCACACATGACTGGTGTAACGACCCGTATTTTAGAGATATAAAAATTAATTTATTTAATTATATAAATAGTGATTTAGAGATTTAAATGGTCGTAGAATTTAATAATATGAATATTTAATTAAATTAAATAATAGAATAATATATTTAATTTCAGAAATAATCAAAAATAGTGGAATTCACAATATTGTGTAATTTGGATTATTTAAAATATATAATTCAGTTTAGAGTTGAATTATATTCACGAATATATTATATAAACGAAGCTTGAGCGTATAATTATATTATAATTATAATCGAGCTCAAAATGGCGCTGTAGTTCGTAATTTGGCGATTCGAACTTCAATTGATTATACAGAATCCGTTTTAAGCCGGATTTCTATGAAACAAGAAACGTTCGGAGCTGATGAAGTATATTTTTCTAATGGAAGATAAAAATGGGGATTTCGTCGTGTAGATTTTGATTTATGTCCAAATCAAAATTTGAAATAGTCGCTATGGAATTCCTTTATAATTTATAACGATATATAAAAGGAATTTCATTATAAATCGAATATCGATTAATACGGATTTGAAATATTGAGTTGTAAATCCATATATATTTATTCTGGAGCTGCATGGTATTATATTGTGAATATATACGATAATATTTATTTATAAATATTAAAATTAATTATTTTTAAATATATTTATATATTTAAATGGGTTGTTTAGAGCTTTAAAAATAATCGTTTTTGCAAATGAACTCCGTTTTCGATGAAACTAAATATGTTGGATCCATATGTCAAATTTTTGTTCGATTCCAAATTTCATGATTTTTGGAGTCAATATGTGGCTGTATGGTTTTTTAATGTAAAAAACAATCAATATTTTGAAGGTTAAAAATATGCTATGTGAGAAAACGGAGTCAGAATTCAACGAAACCAGTTTCGTTAGGTCCGTAATGTCAAACTCTAGGTGTACGTCCATTTTCGTGATTTTTAAGTGTCATGTGTGATCATAAGAATTTTTAAATGGTCAATACAAACAACGATTGGTTATAATTGAATAAAATAATCAATTAAAAATAAATATAAAATTCGGATATTGAAATATTAAATATATCCTATAAATAACCCAAAGCATTTCCTAAACCTAATCTTTTACACTCTCTGGTCAAACACTTCTCAAATCGCCGTTAGTTGTTTCATTATTCCAAATGTTAAAACCGATCTTCAAAAATTTATGGAAAATCCAATTAAAATCTATAAATCATAATACTTATATATATGGATTCCTTGAGTGAATCTCTTCGATTCAATACATCCTTGAGTCATGCAATTCAAGTTTTCGGATCTCGACATTGTACAGCGTGAGTTAGGGTTACGGTGTTTGTGATTTATCGGCAACGAGTGCGTTTTCGATTGTATATTTGGAATGAGGAGGTAATTTAGAGTCTCAAGTTATTTTTTGAGGAAAATCAAAGTAATTTGGGTTCGATACTTTTCTGTGGGAGGTCGTGTGAAAGCGGATACACACGAGTTCGAAGAGGAGAGCCGAGTTCAATTTAATTAGTTTGGGGATGGAGGATTTTTGACAAGAAGTTGTATGGCAATTGTCGTTTGGAATTTCGTGGAGCAAGGTAGAAGAGAATAGGATCGAAACAGTGTTAACGGCCAGAGGAATGGAGCAGGTTATCATGACAGTTTGGAGAAGAAGAAAAAAAATGGGTCTGGGTACTTAGGTTGGAAAATTGGGTCGGTAATGAATGGGTATGGGCCATTTAATAATTATTAGTTTATTTTAGTTTTAAATTAGTATGTTAACTTTAAAAATGCATATCATTACCATACTATATCAGAATTTCGAACGGTCAGATCCTTTGGGATCGTATGGACGGCGGCTACGAAATGGAATTGACTAGGAGTGAATTGGAGCTCATTACAATTTATTTCAAAATAAATTGTCCATTTGAATCAATCGACAATTATCATTATTTAATGATGATAGTCCAATGTGAGTAAAACTCACCAACCCTACTAGTTCATATTTTTATAACATATATTTATAATTTATAAATGATGATTGATTGTTGTGTATTGACTGGTTGGTTAAACTGCTAAGTAATTAGTCGGAATTATAGATCTGGTGTTATATATATATATATATATTCTGTTTAGCATAATATTTCATAGTGAAATGAAATGGATGTTAATTGTATTATTTAACATTTGTGGATGCAGGGAAATAGGTCGGAGGAATCCAGCTGGATTCCTCAACATTTATTTTACTGTTTTTCATATATTGTAATATATGATGTGATATATAATCTGTGTTGATTACGTGTGTGGAATGATATCGATCATTGTTATTTGGGTATTTTAAATACCAGAAATACTGGAATGTAGAAAAGTGGATTTTCAAAGTGTATTTTGAAAATAAATTATTTATATAAAATCAATGGATTTTATATATAAAAAGAAAAGGATTTTATAAAAGAAAATAATTATAAAATCAAACTAATAGAAAAGGAAATATTTGTGAAAACAAATCGAAAAAGGAATATTTGTTAAACATTTACAAATAGAATTGAAAGGAAATATTTGTAAAACATTTACAAATAGAATTGAAAGGGAATATTTGTAAAACATTTACAAATAGAATTGAAAGGAAATATTTGTAAAACGTTTACAAATAGAATTGAAAGGGAATATTTGTAAAACATTTACAAACAGAATTGAAAGGGAATATTTGTAAAACATTTACAAATAGAATTGAGAAGGAAATAATTGTAAAACATAAATAAATAGATTATAAAAGGAAATATTTATTTGTTAAATAAAAATAATTAGAGAAAAGGAAATATTTGTTGTACAAATATGAAGATAAAAGGAATAAATATTTGGGAAAATAAATAGAAAGATAAAAGGAATATTTATTTAGAAAATAAATAAGATATCATAAAAGGAAATATTTGGAAAGTAAGTAGGATTATAAAAGGAATTAGAATTCATCGATTTGAGTTAATCGAGTTGGAGTTAATCGATTTGAGTTAATCGAGTTAGAGTTAATCGATTTGAGTTAATCGAGTTAGAGTTAATCGATTAGAGTTAATCGAATTAGAACTAATCGATCAGAGTTAATCGAGTTAGAGTTAATTGAAAGGAGTTAATCGAGTGGAGTTAATCGATTAAAGTTAATCGAATTAGAGTTAATCGAACAAGAGTTAGTTGAATATTAGTTATTCAAATAAATTTAATTGAATTAGAGTTAGTGAATTAGAGTTATTCGAATATAGTTTATTCGAAAAAAGAGTTATCGAATAAGTTATTCGAAGAAGAGAATTAATCGAATATGGTTTAGTCGAAAAGAGGTTATCAAATATTAGTTATTCGAAAGGAGTTATAGAATATTAGTTATTCGAAAAGAGATTATCGAATATTAGTTATTCGAAGAAAGTTAATCGCATATAGTTTATCCGAAAAGGAGTTATCGAATATGGTTTATTCGAAAACGAGTTATCGAATATAGTTTATTCGAAAGGAGTTATCGAATATAGTTTATTCGAAAGGAGTTATCGAATATAGTTTATTCGAAAGGAGTTATCGAATATAGTTCATTCGAAAGGAGTTATCGAATATAGTTCATTCGAAAGGAGTTATCGAATATAGTTTATTCGAAAGGAGTTATTGTATTTAGTTTATTGGGAAGGAGTTAATTGAATATATTTTATTCAGAAAGAGTTAATCGAATATAGTTTATTCGAAAGGAGTTAATCGAATATAGTTTGTTCGAAAAGGAGTTATCGAATAGAGATTATTAGAAAGAGAGTTATATGTTGAAATTCGATTATATCGAATTTGGGAAAGTACTATTCACTTTCCTTTTTTAAACAAGATCTATTTATTTAGTTATAAATTGTCTAGTTAGTTATTTAGTTAAATTAAGGAATAAAAGTTATATTTTGACGTTAGCTATTTCAGAAGTAGAGATTGTTACGCTATAGTGATAATCAATGTTTTCAATTAAGAAGTGGGTTCGTAAATAGAATCCGAGAGTTACGTAAGGAAGTTGTTAAAGATTTAGATGGTGAACTTTGTCTATTTCAAAGTTAGAAATGTTGTTCAGTTAAGGTCTGAGAGGTAATTATACCCCAACATGATTGACTTCGTTTTTAACTAAAGAATGGTTAAGGTTTGACAATGAAGATTTGTTAAGTGAATTTAGTTAATGAGTGTAAGGCTTTGAGTTGGCATAACGATGTTTTATTTAAACATCTGGTTAAATCCAAATGTAGGAGTTTTGGAAATGTTTTCCAAATAAGAATCAGAAATGTTTTCTGATATAAAAAATAAGAAATGGAATTGTTTTCCATTGTTAATAACATATATTTTCTAAATTTAGAAAATAAGAAATGTTAAATATATGGAAGCAGGAATAGGGAAATGGATAATTGAATGACAAATTAAATTAAAGTGGATCAGTGTTGATTGATGATTTGCTCGGTAAGATTTCCACTTTTGGAAATACAACATTTGTTTGTATAAATGTTTTCATTTGATAGTAAAATCACTGACTATCGAAGATTTTGACCATTTCTGTTGTCAATACGGAGAGACCGAGATCAGATTCATTATCTGTAAACCACTACGTATGGGCATTAACGTTGCAAATCAAATATGATGAAGTAAATTGAAGACGGAGTTATGCAAGGGCTGTTCTGTTTACAGAATAGTGCCTTCGGTTTGTCCAGTCCCAGGACAACCTGTATGAAAATGTCTGACAGAGTATATTTAATGGATCACATAAGTTGATCTCTTCAAACGTATATATGTTTGGTGGCGGAGGAATTCGTTTCTCTTAGTTGTATACCCATTGTATTTTTAGGGAAACCAATATGTGATTTGGCAGGTATGACTATGTGACATTCAAAGTGAATAAATGCGTGATCTGTCAGAGATAAGCGTGGCCTCTAGCCTCACAACCGGAAAATGACAAAATCGGGCAGGTAGCATAGCTAAGTGGGTTGCTTCCAATTAGGGTGTTTTTTCACCTGATCTAGAGTTTCATTTACTTCTTTAATCTATTCGATGCTATCCCATTCGGGAAACGCTTGCTGATCCCAACCGTTGGTGATATACATTCGATACACTCAAGCGAAATGAGTGGACGGTAATGTGTGGTCGGGTTGCAAGATGTTCTTGTTGAACCCAGTGTATTTCTCTCTAGAGATACACTATCGGAAGGTGGTTCCATACCTTGTCATAGTAGGAAATCCATTACCCAATAAGTGCTCGCAGTTTTGATTGTATACTATATATGTAGAACGTGAGATGAAAGTGTTTATGTTAGATGATTATTTAGTTGTGGTTCATAGACATTATTATAATATCAAAAGAATTTTGATATAAAGTTTATCGTTTCTTTCAAAAGGATTATTGAAAGTTAAATCAAATGTTTTGGAGCCTTATAAGGGAAAAATCTGTTTCGTTATATGGCGTGGTCTTATGAGATATCGTTTTATTGCTCAAACTATTTTAAATGGTTTTACTCATGCCAGTCCCATGACTGACCCAGAGTTTGTTTTGTTTTCCCTAAACTCTTGGGTGCCCAATTTTGTATGGGCAGTCAAGTAGTCAGGATTTTACTGATATACTTGGAGAGCTTGGAGCAGGAGGCTTCATGATTTTATAGCTATTGTTATTTCCACTGTGTTGTACTCTGATAATGTTACTGTATACATATAATGATTTTATTTCGAAGGTATGTTATCTATTATATGTTGTTTGTTCCGCTGTGAGATTCGTGTTACTTTGATGTTGTATGTTCTTATTCTTCTTCTATTCTAAGTTTCTATCTTATCTATTCTCACCCTCTGTTTTCTTTCTGTTAGTTTTCTGGTCTCCAGTGAAATTTGGGTTGGACTTGTATTATTTGGTCAGCTCAAATGGTACTGGAATTTTGGGACACTACAACTGGCCATTCGTTTCGCTTGAATGTTCTGTATATATTATCACCTTACAGTTTCTATACCAACATAACCATTCCTGGGAGATGCAGAAATGAAAAGAAATAAAAAAAATTGAATATTCTCTAGATGGTGACAATATACCCTACTTGGGTGCGACCCACTTAGCCGTGCAGCCTGCCCGATTTCTGTCATTTTCCAGTTAATGAGGCTTGAGGTCATAACGTATCTTTTAACAAATCACTCCATTATTTACTTTGAATGCCACATCGTCATACCATCAAATCACAAACTGATTTCCCAAAAATACCACGGGTATAAGCTAAGAGAGATGAATTCTTCCGCCACCAACATAAATACGTTTGAAACGATCAACTTACGTGATCTAGCAGATATATTCTGTCTGACATTCATCCATTCAAGTTTTCCTGGGAATGGACAACCCGATGACACTATTCTGTAAACCCATCTTAGTAAATTCCTAACTAGGATTTCCAGAACAGCCCTTGCATAACTCCGTCTTCAGTTATCTTCATCATATTTGATTGCAACGCTAATGCCATACAGAGTGGTTTTGAGATAATATATCTGACCAGGGTCTCTCCGTATTAACAACGGAAATGATCAAAAACTTTGATAGTCGGTCGTTTAACTACCAAAGGAAAACATGTGTACAAACAACGTTCGTATTTCCAAATGGGAATTATATCGATCAATCATCATTCCGTTTCCCAATTTCCAATTTATTTCTGAAAACCCATTTTACTTCTCACGATTTTCTTGGAAAACATTTCCATATATTCACAACTCTTTATTTCCACTATTTCGAAAATATACACTATTAACACTGGAAAACATTTTCATATCTTGTAACACCCCACCTCCGCCAGGGTGGCTCTTGCAAGCACTCTGACTTTGGAGGGGCGTTTGAATCAGGTAAACATGCATAATGATATATCAAGGTAGAACAAGAACATATGTATATATGTAAACAGAGTAAATAAGATAAGTAAAACAACGGAAGATTTCAAACTATTTCAAAACAAGTCTGGTACAACATAATGTCAACTTTCCAAATACACAAGTCTAGATAAAAACAACATCATTGAAAAAACTGAAATACATAAGTACTATCTCCAAAATAAGTGATAACCATAGCTAGCTTCATGTCAAGACCGTACATGAGCTAAAATCCCACAAGCAAGCGATCAGAAATCCAAGCTAAGCTCCAATATTCCCACCCTGAGAACCTGGGGGGGGGGGGGACGGAAGAAAAGAGGCGAAAGAAAAACAGGTCAGTCAAAAAGACTGAGTAAGCCCTACTACAATCAATGTTAACTGGTAAAGTTAACTGGCATGAGAAGCAGGGATGAACATAAGGATAACAACATACTAGCATGATGATTAACTAACAAGGTAGATAAAGGTGTCATCGCATACTCAGGTTTAAGGTTTTTGCACCACAGGTGTACTAGCAAGCTAATATGACTTGAATAAACAAGTATTGATCCCTTGGCCCATGCTTTGGCCCAATAACATGAAATGACCCTAATACGAGGTCCAATAACATGAAGTGACCCTAATAAGAGGTCCAATAATACGAAGTGACCCTAATACGAGGTCCAATAATATGAAATGACCCTAATACGAGGTCCAATAACATGAAGTGACCCTAATACGAGGTCCAATAATATGAAGTGACCCTAATACGAGGTCCAATAACATGAAGTGACCCTAATACGAGGTCCAATAATATGAAGTGACCCTAATACGAGGTCCAACCAAACGGTCTAGTCGATCGGCTCCCTATAAGCCTAACTCGTCACGTGTTGGTGTCAATACGGCCCAAACATAATTGTAGTCGGACTGTGCCGGGTCCACCCTTCGGGTGTATCAAGCCCTAGGGTGTAAACCCCTGGACACCATAAACATAAGTGCACAGTCTCGATCTACTGGTACCCGTGCATGTTTTCCCCGGCTTCGGACTATGTGCACGACTATAGTCTGCCCGGAACTACACCGGCGTACCACTCTGCCGTCGTTTTTGGTCACTTACCTCAAGTCCAGTAATCGTGCCCCCTCCCTAGTCCCTAGGGTCTTAATGATACAAACTTGGGATTACTGCTGGAGTGGACCCCCATTGCTAGGATTTTTCTAGTGGGTTAAGTACGGTTTAACCCTTTTACTAATCATGGATTAACTTGGTTAAGTGTAACGATGGGTTCACGACTTAACCCCGATTAATCCACCAAGCCCAATTAAGTATTAAGTGGACCATGACTTAACCCTAATCATGAGGCATTAATTAATTTAATGTGCCTTAACCTCTCACATTAAACCTTATTGTGGTTACTAGTTAAGCCGGGCGGGTCCGGGTAGCTTTACACCACAACTTGGTCTAACCTCGGGTTCAAGGTACAACATGACCAACTTCTCACATTGGGTCCTATTGTTTGTAGCAACTAGTTAAGCCGGTCGGTTCCGGGTAGTTTTACGCTACAAACTCAACCCAACCTCGAGTTGGTCACACTTATATTTTCTAAGTGTCATGTCCATCATGTTTCCAAAACATATCACGAGTTTTCAAGAATTTGGGTAGACCTAACTTAATAGGTAAATTCCCAATGGGTAGACCTAACTTAATAGGTAAATTCCCAATCTTATGTTTTCATGTCTTTTAAGTTTACCCAACCCCAAACGCAATCCCATCGCTTACATATCGCAATAGCGCATAAAGGATAGAAAGAGGGAACTTGGCATAATCATGACATAAAAGTGTTGAAGCCACAAGTTTAACATGGTGGCATATGAAATGTACATATGTTCATATACTTGCATATTACATTTTTAGCCCTCAAAAGCATGCATAAAACCAAACTTAGCATATTGGTGATACATGGTGATAAATGACATGTAGAAATGGCCATAAGTTCGCATTTAGCCTCACATGCAAGTTATCATAAGAGATATGATAACTTACATGTTGCCAAAATGCAACCTTTAGCATAAAGCTTGAAGCTTTATGTTCATATACTCAAGATAAGCTTGCATAACATGATAACATGAACAAAATGATCATCCCAAACTTGCATAACATACTTGCATATCATATGACGAACTTGCATATCGAACTTGCATAACATAACATGATAAACTTGCATATCATAACATGGCAAACTTGCATAACATAACATGATAAACTTGCATATCATAACATGGCAAACTTGCATAACATAACATGATAAAATTGCATATCATAACATGGCAAACTTGCATAGCATAACATGGTAAACTTGCATATCATAACATGGCATACTTGCATAACATAACATGATAAACTTGCATATCATAATGGTCAACCAAACTTGCATCATTCATTTAACTTTAGAGTTTAAATATGAAAGTAGAAAAGGGCTTACAATGCTTATGAAGACACAAAAATATGACAAAGCCCTTATGCAATCAAATAGACCCAAAATGCAAGCTCTAATAGAAAAACCCTTGAGCCAAAATGATCAAAACCCTTGCTTTATGATGTAAATATGGAAAATTGACTTGAATGCAAGCTAATGATGCTCATACAAGCTTGAAAACACTTATATGCATGGAAAATCTCTCATAGAAATAACTTAGAATTTTATGAATAGAGTGGAGGCCATGAGAGGAATGATTTTGCCATAGTTTAGTTACTTGAATGAATAATCATGATTTAGGGTTAGGTTAGGGGCTTATTTATAGAGATTAGGATTAGTTTCAACCTTAGGATTAAACCCAAATTCCAATCTCAGCCCTTAAAACCGAATCTGGCCCCAAAACCTAACCAAAACCCCAAAATGGTGCACCAGGCAAAACTGCCCGGCTGAACCAAGTCGACAGCCAAGTCGATAGGGCTGTCGACTTGGGTCCAACCAAGTCGACTCCCAAGTCGACAGGGCTGTCGATTTGGGTGCTCTGGCGGGAATTTTCCCGCCTAGCCCAATCTGACCGTTTTTCGAATTTAGAACCCGAAATTCGAAATCTTTTTTGAACTTGAAATTTTCTGAAAACTTCATTGGGCCTTAATCGGGTCATACGGACTCCGATTTTCGAAAACTCGGACTCTATTTCGCGTATTTTTCCGAGACGAAAGCAATGGCATAGCCCGTTTCCCTTGATTCAGATTTTAGAATTAAATTCTGCCTCGATTTATGTTATAACAGGTTATTGAAAATACGGGTTGTTACATTCTCCTCTCCTTAAAGGATTTCGTCCCCGAAATCTTCAAGTTAGGAAGAACGTATCCTACTATCCAACATCCATCTACTCAAAACATCATCCACGAGCAATCATTGTCCTTACAAGATTCTAAATGTTGTATGAACATATGCAAAGGTGTGTGTATATGTACTTATCTAATGCAAATATCATCAATGCAAATTATGTTAGTGAAATGAATCCATATGTATGCAATTCCTAACATAATGTATAACATCTATATGTGTGCACATAACATACATCCATATGCAACATCCATGTGATAACACAAAAATTTTCATCCATGAATAAGCATAAACACTCATGCATATGCAATATGAGGAGTGTGTGAGCCGATCTAGTGCCTAACGTGTATAATGCATCCACGAGTAACCACTTGCAAACACTTGCAACAACTTGCAACCATCAAGCATAACATGTTTGTAACACATGTTTCATCCAAAGGGTTTCTACCTAAGTTTCTCATGACAAGATTAACACGATATAGATAGCAAAAGAAAGATATGCTACAAAGAGATCGGGAAGATAAGCAAGATGTACTCCTTTTGGATTACAAGAAATCCCTTCCGAACCCAACCCATATTCTATAAAAGCCCAAAAGTTTTAGTCAACCTAACGGACCCCTTTAAACCTTGACATGTATTACTAACTGACGAGTCACACCCCCTTATGGAGTTTACAACAGAAATGGGATCGAGAATGAGACCGAGAGGATATACGTAAAAGATAACATGCGAGTAAGCTCCACATGAAAACAAGGATCAAGGATATACTCATAATAAAAAAAGATATGATGCGCGTATCCAGCCTTCAATCTTCTAAGTCACGTTTCCTTGAGTTTAACTCCATTGTGCTTTGACCGTCTTTTACCTCATGATTTCTTAGCTTCTTAACTCTTATTTCCCAATATGAGTTGGAACCCATTTCATTGTCGCCTCTCGTCTTCCTCTTTCACTTACTCTTCTATCATCATACTTGGCTTAAACATAACTGTGACCTCATGGTTTCCTGCAAGCTCTCCAAAATTCACCAGTGAATCCTGGATCTCGTTTACTTACTTTAAAGTATTCCACGCAGCAGAACTTTTCTTGAAAGTACCAATCCACGTTTACCAATTGCTCTTACTAACGTAATTTTCTATAACTCATGCTTGAACGAAATGAACCATCCGCCTGCGAATGATAGGCCGTACTTAGATTCAGTTGCTTGCCCATGACTTCCTGTAGACTATCCCAAAACTGGCTAGTGAAGATTGAGTCATGGTTACTAACTATACTTTAGGGAACCTCGTGCAACCGCTTTATTTCTTGAAAGTAAACTGTCGCTAGCTATGATGCAGTCCTTTCGCTCTTTACCGGAGTGAAATGAGCACTCTTCGTGAGTCTACCTACTATGACCCACATGCTCGTATTCCCTTTCCTTGATCTAGGCAGTCCATCCACGAAATCCTTCGTGACGCTTTACTACTTCCATTGCGGGGACCTCCAATGGATGTAATAGCCCACCGGGCTTTTTATGACTCGGCCTTAATCTGTTGGCACAATATTCACCTTGGGACAAACTTGACCACCTCCTCGAGTGATGTGCATCTTCAAGAGCCTTCTTTCTCTCATTGTGTCTTAGCCATCCCTTGTTATCAATAGCGAGGTGTCTTAACATCTCGCCTCGAATCAACTTGTCCATGATCTCGACTAACTGCGGGTCTTCTTTCTGTGAAGTCCCTACTTGATCCAGAAGGGTAGGTCTAAACTCAAGGGACGCTAACTGACTTATTAAACTGAGAAAGCTTCTTACTTCAATTGTCCTCGTCGGAGTTTTCCGGTCATGAACCGCGACCACTTTAGCGGGATCCACCGCTAAGCCTTGCTTAGTAACTATGTGCCCAAGAAATCTAACTTCTTTTCTCCAAAATGGCATTTGGAGGACTTAGCTTTCAACTGATGGGCTCTAAGCGCATCCATCACCTCCTTGAGATGTCTAGCATGTTCTTCCTCGTTCTTTAAGAAAGTCAGGATATCTTCTACAAAGACTACCACAAACTTGTTCAGGAACTCCCTAGGCACCCTACTCATCAAGTCCACGAAGTAGGCGGGTGCATTAGTCAAACCGAATGGCATGACCAGCCATTCTAAGAATCCATCTGGAGTTTTGAACGTAGTTTTGTCTATACTATCCTCAGCTACTCTGAGCTGATGGAATCCAGTAGCAAGATCAAGAGAAAACTGATGTTCCTACAAGCCGATCAAACAAATCATCGATCCTTGGTAATGGTTGTCTATTCTTCTTGTTCTACTCACGATAATTAACATACGGGCGAAGCGAACTGTCCACATTAGTAGCGAATACTACTAGAGCACCCTCTTCGGAAATGCTTCATCGTATGAAGTTCTTCTCAAGCAACTCCTTGACTTGCTTTCTTAACTCTCATCTCGCGGGACCATGTGCCTAACCGGCCACGTAACTGGCTTGGCATTATCAACCAGATAAATGCGGAAATCTATCTCTCGCTTAGGGGTAACCCCCCTTCACTTCACCCAAGATATCAGGATATTCTCGGACCACCCTCACCGATTGCAAACTATCGATAGACGAGTTGAGGGATTCAAGATAACACAACGTGACGGGACCCATAGGGTTACAAGAAATTTTTAGGGTATTACCGAGGCGAGTCATGAGCCTCACAACCCTACGCTCTAAAATCAAGGATGGCTCCAAAACTGGACAACCCATCCATGCCCAAAATCAACCCATACCCCATGAAACCGAGAATATAAGCATCACACGAGAACTCTACACTCAAGATAGAGATTTTCAAATCCACGTAGATAATAGACAAATGGGCGGAACCCCTAATTGGATTTGAAACACACACGGGAGCATTAACTAGACTAGTACTTAGGTGCAAACTTTCAACTAGATCAGATGAAACAACTATGCGATGCGCCAGAATCAAACAAAGTACAAACAGGAAAATCAGAAATGTAAACAAGACTTTTAACAGAAACACTACCTCAATCATAAGATGGAAGAACGATGTTGAGGGGATGAACTCGCCCTTCAGACGGTCTTGCACACTGAGTCTGACCTTGCCCTTGCTTCTTCGGGCAATCTTTGGTGAAATGTCCAGTCTCACCGCAGAAAAAGCATTCACCATTCTTCCTTTTCCTCTTCTTACAATCCTTAATAAGATGAGTCGAACTTCCACAAGTAAAGCACTTCTTTTCCTTCTTATCTTTAGACTTCTCCTCCTTCTTTTTCATTTCCTTTTTCTCTTCATTGAGTAGGGCCATATTCACCAAACTCTCGAAAGTTGCCCCCAAGGGTATACGAGATATGGCCAAACCATGTAATGGCTCGTTTAATCCTAGAGCAAAGTATAGGGCCTTCTTCTGAGCTGTGTTAACCAAGTCTAAACCGACCCGAGCCAGTTGATTAAACTTATCTATGTATTCCCTAATAGTTATGTCCCCTTGCTTCAGTGATAGGAACCTTAGTCCAAACTTTCCCCGAAAGTCATCCCAAGTCTCAATTGGCCTAGTAGCGGTGGTGACCACCCACCAATGTGCAGCTTCTTCCTTTAGCAACCACACTGCTAATAAAACCTTCCTACGGTCATCTATATCAAAGAAGGCAAAAAGATCTTCGGTTTCTTTCAACCAATTCCTTGCCTCTACATAAGTCTCGGTTCCTTGAAAGTTCTTGCCACCCATTGCTTTGAAATCTTTGCAAGTCTTTGCGAAGTCAGCTTGAGGATGCTGAGGGGGAGGAGGAAGAGGAACCTCAGCGATAGGAGGAGGAGGAACATTAACTACCGGAGGAGGAGGAGGAGGAACATCTGCGGGGCCGGCTTCGGTCGCCCTAGCCTCCAAAAGTCTCCTATACCAAACAGGTATGTGTACTCCCTCCGGAATAGCAAAGCTATCAGCCATACTGAAAACGAAAAAAAAAGATAGATTCAGAATGGAGAAAAACGAAGGAATTTTTGCTAATGGCTTTTTGGGGAATAGCCTTTAAAATAAACTAGACTTTTCTTTGGAAAATACTTTATACTTGGTTTTGAAAATAGTTTTCCAAAAGTTTTAAAAAAAACTTTTTGTTCCTTCTCGTAAACCATATGCTCTGATACCAAATGTAACACCCTACCTCCGCCAGGGTGGCTCTTGCAAGCACTCTGACTTTGGAGGGGCGTTTGAATCAGGTAAACAAGCATAATGATATATCAAGGCAGAACAAGAACATATGTATATATGTAAATAGAGTAAATAAGATAAGTAAAACAGCGGAAGATTTCAAACTATTTCAAAACAAGTCTGGTACAACATAATGTCAACTTTCCAAATACACAAGTCTAGATAAAAACAACATCACTGAAAAAACTAAAATACAAAAGTACTATCCCCAAAATAAGTGATAACCATAGCTAGCTTCATGTCAAGACCGTACATGAGCTAAAATCCCACAAGCAAGCGATCAGAAATCCAAGCTAAGCTCCAATATTCCCACCCTGAGAACCTGGGGGGGGGGGGGGGGAACGGAAGAAAAGAGGCGAAAGAAAAACAGGTCAGTCAAAAAGACTGAGTAAGCCCTACTATAATCAATGTAAACTGGTAAAGTTAACTGGCATGAGAAGCAGGGATGAACATAAGGATAACAACATACTAGCATGATGATTAACTAACAAGGTAGATAAAGGTGTCATCGCATACTCAGGTTTAACGTTTTTGCACCACAGGTGTACTAGCAAGCTAATATGACTTGAATAAACAAGTATTGATCCCTTGGCCCAAGCTTTGGCCCAATAACATGAAATGACCCTAATACGAGGTCCAATAACATGAAGTGACCCTAATACGAGGTCCAATAATATGAAGTGACCCTAATACGAGGTCCAATAATATGAAATGACCCTAATACGAGGTCCAATAACATGAAGTGACCCTAATATGAGGTCCAATAATATGAAGTGACCCTAATACGAGGTCCAATAACATGAAGTGACCCTAATACGAGGTCCAATAATATGAAGTGACCCTAATACGAGGTCCAACCAAACGGTCTAGTCCATCGGCTCCCTATAAGCCTAACTCGTCACGTGTTGGTGTCAATACGGCCCAAACATAATTGTAGTCGGACTGTGCCGGGTCCACCCTTCGGGTGTATCAAGCCCTAGGGTGTAAACCCCTGGACACCATAAACATAAGTGCACAATCTCGATCTACTGGTACCCGTGCATGTTTTCCCCGGCTTCGGACTATGTGCACGACTATAGTCCGCCCGGAACTACACCGGCGTACCACTCTGCCGTCATTTTTGGTCACTTACCTCAAGTCCAGTAATCGTGCCCCCTCCCTAGCCTAGTCCCTAGGGTCTTAATGATACAAACTTGGGATTACTGCTGGAGTGGACCCCCATTGCTAGGATTTTTCTAGTGGGTTAAGTACGGTTTAACCCTTTTACTAATCATGGATTAACTTGGTTAAGTGTAACGATGGGTTCACGACTTAACCCCGATTAATCCACCAAGCCCAAATTGGTTAAGTATTAAGTGGACCATGACTTAACCCTAATCATGAGGCATTAATTAATTTAATGTGCCTTAACCTCTCACATTAGACCTTGTTGTGGTTACTAGTTAAGCCGGGCGGGTCCGGGTAGCTTTACACCACAACTTGGTCTAACCTCGGGTTCAAGGTACAACATGACCAACTTCTCACATTGGGTCCTATAGTTTGTAGCAACTAGTTAAGCCGGTCGGTTCCGGGTAGTTTTACGCTACAAACTCAACCCAACCTCGAGTTGGTCACACTTATATTTTCTAAGTGTCATGTCCATCATGTTTCCAAAACATATCACAAGTTTTCAAGAATTTGGGTAGACCTAACTTAATAGGTAAATTCCCAATGGGTAGACCTAACTTAATAGGTAAATTCCCAATCTTATGTTTTCATGTCTTTTAAGTTTACCCAACCCCAAACGCAATCCCATCGCTTACATATCGCAATAGTGCATAAAGGATAGAAAGAGGGAACTTGGCATAATCATGACATAAAGGTGTTGAAGCCACAAGTTTAACATGGCGGCATACGAAATGTACATATGTTCATATACTTGCATATTACATTTTTAGGCCTCAAAAGCATGCACAAAACCAAACTTAGCATATTGGTGATACATGGTGATAAATGACATGTAGAAATGGCCATAAGTTCGCATTTAGCCTCACATGCAAGTTATCATAAGAGATATGGTAACTTACATGTTGCCAAAATGCAACCTTTAGCATAAAGCTTGAAGCTTTATGTTCATATACTCAAGATAAGCTTGCATAACATGATAATATGAACAAAATGATCATCCCAAACTTGCATAACATACTTGCATATCATATGACGAACTTGCATATCAAACTTGCATAACATAACATGATAAACTTGCATATCATAACATCGCAAACTTGCATAACATAACATGATAAACTTGCATATCATAACATGGCAAACTTGCATAACATAACATGATAAACTTGCATATCATAACATGACAAACTTGCATAGCATAACATGGTAAACTTGCATATCATAACATGGCATACTTGCATAACATAACATGATAAACTTGCATATCATAATGGTCAACCAAACTTGCATCATTCATTTAACTTTAGAGTTTAAATATGAAAGTAGAAAAGGGCTTACAATGCTTATGAAGACAAAAAATATGACAAAGCCCTTATGCAATCAAATAGACCCAAAATGCAAGCTCTAATAGAAAAACCCTTGAGCCAAAATGATCAAAACCCTTGCTTTATGATGTAAATATGGAAACTTGACTTGAATGCAAGCTAATGATGCTCATACAAGCTTGAAAACACTTGTATGCATGGAAAATCTCTCATAGAAATAACTTAGAATTTTATGAAGAGAGTGGAGGCCATGAGAGGAATGATTTTGCCATAGTTTAGTTACTTGAATAAATAATCATGATTTAGGTTTAGGTTAGGGGCTTATTTATAGAGATTAGGATTAGTTTCAACCTTAGGATTAAACCCTAATTCCAATCTCAGCCCTTAAAACCGAATCTGGCCCCAAAACCTAACCAAAACCCCAAAATGGTGCACCAGGCAAAACTGCCCGGCTGAACCAAGTCGACAGCCAAGTCGACAGGGCTGTCGACTTGGGTCCAACCAAGTCGACTCCCAAGTCGACAGGGCTGTCGACTTGGGTGCTCTGGCGGGAATTTTCCCGCCTAGCCCAATCTGACCGTTTTTCGAATTTTGAACCCGAAATTCGAAATCTGTTTTGAACTTGAAATTTTCTGAAAACTTCATTGGGCCTTAATCGGGTCATAAGGACTCCGATTTTCGAAAACTCGGACTCTATTTCGCGTATTTTTCCGAGACGAACGCAATGGCATGGCCCGTTTCCCTTGATTCAGATTTTAGAATTAAATTCTGCCTCAATTTATGTTATAACAGGTTATTGAAAATACGGGTTGTTACATATCTTATCGCGCACCATTACTCTTCTCTACCCATTAGTCACTAACTGTAAATTTGTAAGAGAACATCTCCCTAAGTATTAACCCCGAAGGCTGAAACCAACATCAGATCAACTATCAGAATGTTGTTCAACTTAACTAGTCTCCAGTCAATTTTTAATTTCCTTTACTCCTTTTAAATATGCAAAGCGTTTGGTTTAAATCATTATTCACTTTAAACGAGAATATTTTTCTTCTATGGAAATCTGGACTCATTTTATTAAATCAAATCGTGATTTAAATGACAAATATCATTACCATTTAAAATCCCACTTATCTTATTTTTTTTGTCAAGAATAATTCGAACTTTAACATGTCTTCCAATAATAATCCCAAGTTTGGATAATTTCTGAATAATCCGAAGTTTGGGGGTGTCTTCCCATATTGATCCCCATGACCGCCTAACGTGTTATTTTGGGATCAATATGGGAAGACACCCCCAAACTTCGGATTAGTATGGGAAGAACCAAGTAAATGAGATTAATATGGGAAGACACTCCCCAAACTTAAGTTTTTTTTGAAATAATCCAAACCTGGGATTATTATGGGAAAACTCGTTATACTTCGGATTATTCTTGACAATTAATCTTATTTTATTTTATAAACTCATTTTATAAGTTATAACTGGGATGAGACCCATGCTTCGCACACGGGAGGTTGGTAGTGCCTACCGACTTTAATTTATAATTTAAATCTTGATTTCCTATTGGATAACTAATCCAAATATTAATTATCTCGTCAAATCCTGAAATTTCATTATATATATATATATATATATTATTTATAAGAATGAATTATCATTATTTTATTCAACATAGTTGAATTATAATTATAGATCATTATGGATTTATTTCAATCCTATTTAATTTCGAACATCAAAATACTTCCATTGCTTTCCTTTGAAAACAAATCCCAGTTCCCTTTTAGTTTATTATAAGATTTATATTCCAAATTTATTTAATAGTCATTATTTCATCCCATTTATAGACATCGTTAATAAATCAAATCACTTGCTTTGATATAATTAAGACAACTTATTATATTCTAGCCCAAATCGAAATTTCATTTCTAATTTAAATAAATTATCCTTTTTAAAACCACAATTTCTTTTCCTATATATTTGAATATGGTTTAAGGTATTTAAATACCAATTATTTCAAGTAAATGTTATTCAAACATCTCAATCACGTAATAATCAATCACAGATTATTTATCACATCATATAATATAATATATGAAAAACAACAATAAAATTGTTGAGGAATACAGTTGGATCCCTCCAACCTATTTTCCTGCATTCACAGATGTTAATCAACATTTATTTCATATCAATATGAAATAACAAAATAAATAGAATTGATATTTAACTAACGATGTATATATATAATTATGTTTGTAATTTCAAACAATTAATAAACAAATCATCCAAAAACCATCACATACAGCATCCAATTTTTTTTATCAATATTAAATAACGTTTATAAAATTATAAAACTGAACAGAGTTAGTGAGATTACTCACCTTGGTCGTTATCCATTGAATATCGGTTAACATTCGATAGGCCTGGTCAGGCGTTTTATTCTGCCTAAAAATGTAACATGCTCCAAAACATTCCAAACTGATTCCAGTATGTAGCCCCCAACCATACGACCCTAACGGATCAGACCGTTCGTGATTAGGATAGCGTATGGATATGATATTAACATTACTAAGTTCATACATTATTTAATAACTAACTTAAATTATTTATATAGGTATTTAGGCCTTACCCATTTTCCTTGAACTGGCCCGTCCACTGCTAGCCCCGTGTATTATGCTCTACCCTCCAAAAATAATACACATAACCTGCTCCTCACAATTCATCCTTCCCGTGTTTATCTTCAAAAC
Source organism: Allium sativum (assembly GCA_030737875.1). Lineage (NCBI taxonomy): Eukaryota > Viridiplantae > Streptophyta > Magnoliopsida > Asparagales > Amaryllidaceae > Allium > Allium sativum. Next base: position 782,288,511 of record CM060921.1, read on the forward strand.
GCCAAGTCTTCATTTACTTCTTCTTATTATTATTATTATTATCCGGGGCTTCGTTTTTTAATTTAGGCCAAATACCCCCCACTTAAAAAAGACCCATCCGATCACTTCAAAAATCCACTATCGCGTCTTATTTCTTCCCCGATCAGTGAATACATTCCTAGGCTCCATTATTCATCCATGCAAAAACAAACCCTTTGCCAGTCGAATCTTCTCAGAATATTTTTTTATTTTGTTTTGGGCCTCACGTTTTACCCACTTCGGTCCACTAACCCATGCGTTCAAAGCTAGTCACTGAGCTTCTTTCTTCCTGTTTTGTAAAACTGCAACACCTTATGTTCTTCCTACTACAGAATTTGCGAATGCCCAGGACAACCACTGTCGAGTTCTTCAACTGGATAACTACTCTCTCCGGTCTGCCACTCATCGAACTCCTCTCCAAATTCTCCATATGTATAAAAACCAAAATCATTGTTTGCCGTGTCTACTTGATCGTCGCTTTCTAAGAACTAGAAAAGCGTGATTTATGAAATAATACTGCAAGCGCGCAGATCGTGTAGTATGCAGGTCGAATCACAGGGAGGCAAGTTAAAAATTATTATTCATAGAATTTCGTGGGCGAGTTAGACTACTTTTGAGATATAGTTGAAAATGGAACAATTAAAATTGCAACAAATAGGATTATCGTTGAAACAAATCAAATGATTAATCACTAATGAAACTAAACTGCAAAACAAGAATAAAAATGCAGAAAATAAAAGTGCTGAATAGAAATAACAACAGAAATAAAATTAGGATTATCATTGAAACTAATCAAACGATTAATCACTAATGACAATAAATGTAAAATACAACTAGTACTCTACCAAATCTAATTGTGTAGATGGCATTAGTTGCTAAGAAATAGAAAAAAGGTAGAAAAAAATTATAGAATTAAAAGAAAAGAGAAGAAGAAGAAAACTTTATTCATTCCAAGATGATTTTTACAATAAGAATACAATGGTATTTATAGGATAGATAGCCAACCCTAACCCTAACCCTAATACAATGACAAATGGGCCTTAGGGAATTCACAAAAGAGTTTACAATGAGAATTACAAATGGGCCTTAGTGAAATCTAGTGAATTTGGGCCTTTCCTCTTTTCCTCTTGCTCCTTTAATAATTATTCATTGATTTGTGATATATATGGCCTTTCTACTAGTTATTTTCTTGTCCAAAAAGCAACTGGATGTGAGATCTTTGTCAGCAAGTCTTCAAATGTAAATATGCAGTAATTTGATCTCTATTTTCCATTTTTCTGACTGTATCGGCATATCTGTAAAAATGACAAAACAATACCCAAGTAATATTTATTTATATACAAAAGATAATATATAAGAGCATAAAATAAACACAATTCTATGTTAATCAAATACCCCCACACTTATCTTTTACTCATCCTCGAGTAAAACAAAAAAATGAAAAACTACACCGGATAGGTCACACTTTTGTTGGAAACACGATTGCATTGAGCGTATGCAACAAGCTATTAAACCTCTAGGTGTCCCTAGTAGGATGAGTGGTGTCTCGTGAGAGTTTTCAGCGGATACTACCCACAAAATCCAAATGCAGTATGATATGGTTGTAATGTAACTACATGAATGTAGAGGACTTAAGCAATTGAGAATAAAAAACGAAAACACGACTTGTTTCAGGAAAGTGGTACAACAAATTAAATTAACAATTTCTAGTCGGTGATTTTATTTTATATATCCCAACTTGTCACAAATTCCAGTTTGGCCAGTTAGTTCGGTCGATAACATAGTGCAGCCATGAAATAAATTCTTAGTTTGTTTGTCACAGTTTGTGAAGTGGTATTCTAATTTCCTTGTGTATGGCTAGTCAAATCAATAAGGTCAAGAAATGTTTGGGCATCATCGCTTATTCTCTGTCTCTATAAAAGTTAAAATTCATGTTTAATTACATACACTAACTTAAAAGATCAAGGTATGCGACCAATACACTCCCTTGCGGAGTGACGGAGAGTTATGACAGAGCTTGGCAGACTGTGCAGACCGACGCTGACTTTGTCAACAACATGTCAGTAATCCTTAGGTGTCCAACTCATAAAATGAGACCAAGATATTTTGACGCTGACTTTGTCAACAACATGTCAGATAGAGCTTGGCGGGTTTGCACACAAGTAGTGTTGGATACCCTTGGATTATTATTATTATTATTACTGAAAATATAAGAACAAGAGAGATTACACGAATTCAACTTAACACAACTTAGTTTTAAAGATTCGAAAAGCCAATATAAGTATTTTAAGTCCTCCACTCATTAAACAAAGACTACAATTTAGAATAAACTTTATGGCCATCACCTAAGAATCTCCCTATGCACCGGTTACACTATTATCCCTCAAAATTCAACTTTTCATCATATTTCTTATTTGATCTTAGTTGAGAGAAAAAATACTATCAACTGATTCACAATCTTTAACTTATTTTGTTGTATCAATCTAAAATATATCGTATTTTCCACAAAAAAAATTGGCATGTTATTATGATCTAAAATGCATGATGGTCCAAGCTAAATGCATGAAAGCAAAAAGGAAAAATTAAAGAAAATAAATAAATAAAAAGGATGTAATGCAGACTCCCCCCACCCCCAAACTAGAACTAAATAGTGTCCACATTGTAAACATGTTTCCTAAATTTGAAAGATCGTACCCAAAGGTGAATGAGGTGCAAAATTATTTGTAGAATGAAATACAATCTAACTATATGTAAAAATGGATCATATGTACAATGATATATGTGTTTGCGATGCATGCGATGCAAAGACTGCCACCAACTTTCCCCCCGCACTTGGTTCTAGCTCGATGAATCCCATTCCCTCTATGTCTAGGCATGTTTTCTAGTAAGCAAAGGTTTTTGAAAACCATCTCATCTTTATACCTAAATTTATAGTCCAGTAGATAAATAACCAGGGTCGTCCAAACATGAAGTTTTTCAATCAAGCTAACATTCCAAAAATAATTTATGTGCTCAACAAATTTATCAGTGTAATTGTCCAAAAATTTGTGATCGTATATAAACTCAGTTGCAATCGTGAAATTTAAATTCTAAGTGTGGTTCAAGACTATTTGATCACATTTCTCAATTCCATTACTAGGCAACATATTTTCGATCCTGACAACTTCAAGTTCGTTAGAAGTTTCCTCAAAGTTAAAATTTTCAAACTTGGATTCGTGGCCTGATTCTATTTCACCCTCATTTGGTAACTCATCCTCATACAATCCAAAAAATTCATGTTTGTTAAAATCCTTCTATAATTTTGAATTGAAAAATTCAACGTTTTTATTCTGTTCAATTTCTAGAATTTAAAGTTTTTCATAGCCTAAAAGAGGAAGATCAAAGTCTGAGCTTAAATCTTTTTCCTTAAAATAATTAAAGTCCAAAATAATTTTTTGAATTTTGAACAACTTCGTTTAGATCGTTATTCTCAAATTCCAAAGTTGTAATCTGAAAATTTTCACTATTAGTAAAGAATGGATTATTTTCTGATTCATTGCTTGTTTGAATTTGATTTTGTTGCTCTCGTTGTACTTTCAAAGATGTCATTAAACAAAGAAGTTCATCCATCTTTTTATTTAGCCTTTCTTCCTCTCTCTAAGAATGTTAAGATAATATTCTTCAAAATCGTTGATTTGAGAGCTCTCGTTTTGGATTCCTTGATTCTCAAAATTATAGTCCACATCAATTTCACGATCAATATTATTTCCAATGTTGTGGTTGTTTGAATTTTCAGAAATATGATAGTGATATTGGAAATCATTTTGATTGTAAAAATTATGTTCGTAACAAAAAATGGTGAAATTTGACGGAAAATTGCAATTTTGGTTATTTTCAAGATGTTGATATGAGCTATAATTTTGAAAATTTTGGTTTACACACCCATATTGATACGGGTCAAAGCCATATTAAGATTAAAAGCTATTTTGATGCGGATATGGCCCATAATCGAAATTATTGAAATTTGAAATGAAGTCGCAATTTCGATCATTTCTATGATTTTGAAAATGTTGGTCAGTTGGAAAATTTTGAAAATTGTTGGCATTGGGCTCACGAAATTTCTGAAAATTTTGCTTCATGAGTTGTAATTTATACTCATACTCTTCAAGAGGAAGTCTACTTCGATTATTATCCCACATTTCTCTCAATGATTTTTTTGAATTAGACATTTTAAAGAAGTCACGGCAAGACAGAAATTATTCTCACTTCAAAATAGTATAAAATACTAAGTTGTGCTTTATTTATTAACTGACTCAATCAGAAGGGGAAGATTGTCTTATGGCTGTTCACGTATAGTATAAATACTACGGGATGCGACTAATGTTTTACGGGTAGTATGCAACCTCTTTTGCTAATAGTACAATAAATTGAACTACTATATATCCACGATCCAATTATACGAGACAATCAACTTCACTAAGCATCACGTTTCAATTATATTATTTTACAATGTCTATTTTTATTGTTGAAAACAAAGAGAATGCAAATTTTAATTATGGAAATTTCTGCCAATTAGAACAATCAGGCAATAATAAATGCACAAATAAATAAAAATTTGTACAAGCAAGCCGTTGCCCCTGCAAAAGATTTTTACAAGCAATGTCTAAATTTTTTTCTTTGCAGTAGAACACCTGTAGAGTTTAGAAAATTTTACAGTGGTGCGTGGCAGTCTATAGAGAGCAATTCAATAGCTGTAGCGATTGAAATCCCAGTGTTTGCAATTTGTTCACCTTGGAATTCCTTGCACTATATTCTTCCTTTGACTTTGGCAATTGCCCTTGATTTTTTTTTTTGAAAAGAAAAGCAAATGAAACAAACAAAACTAGAAACAAAAGAAAAGGAGAGGGAAAAAACTAACAAACTGACTTAACTAAAAAAATAAAATAGGCAAACTACTCAGCTAAAAATTAATCCTACAAAAATAAAACTCAATCTTTTTTTATTTTATTTTTTTTATTTAAAAAAACTAACAAAATGACTAGCATATAAGAAATATAAAACATGTATAAACAAACTTAGCTAGGAAAAAAAATGAAAAACAAATCTAAACACAAAGAACCATGAGACCAAACTGGACTCGACCAAACTTGACTCAAAAAAACTTGAAATGAAGCCTAACGAAAACCAAATAGAAAAAAAATAAAAACTCAAACCAGAATAAACTGCAAATAGTTTGTGAACTTCCTCAAAATAGAATGCACTCACCGAAACAAACTGACCGCACCACTGACTAAAAAGAATGAAATCCCTCAAAAAAAATTAAAACGTTGGCCCTTTCTTTTTAAATTTCAACCACGAAACCCAAACTTACGCTCCTTTAATTTATTTGTTTCCCAAAGTAAACCAATCGAAATTAAGAAGCAAAAACTTGCCAAAAATGAAATCAGGAACCAAATCACACCCCTTCAAAATAAAGGCAACAGTACGGTACAGAATATGTTGCTCAACCAAGAATCTCAACCCCTTCTTTTTACATTCTTTTTATAACAAATCGTGACCAAGATGGAAATAAATCTATTCAAGCAAACGCAAGGATCACCAGGCTCTCTTCAATAACACGCCTCTTTTATTCCCAAATAACAACGCAAGATAGAAATCAGCAAGGACTCGCACTCTAATTTTTTTCCGGAAATGATGCTGATTCGATCTAGTTCAATTCGAATTCTTTTTGGTTTCAAATTTGGGATTTTCAAATTGGTTTGATGATTTCATATTTGGGATTATGGGTTTCGGTGAAGAGGTTCAAGCCGTCGGACAACATTGTGAATGGTTGGACTATGTTGAGACTTTAGGAATTTTGATTCATGTGGGTTGGTTTTCAATCGAGGCAGTGGTTTGCAGCGATGTGGGTTTAGACGAGGTGGGGGACTGTTTGGAAGTTGTTGGTTTGAACTACAGTAGCGTGGTGACGGCAATGGGAAGGTGGTGGCTTGTGAATTGCAGTTTGGTTTTTAGGGTGGTTGCGTAAGGGGTTGGTGTGTTGAAGTTTGGATGGTTTATGCAGAGGGTTTTAAAACTTGATCGGATTGGGATGGTATGCGGACTGTTTTTGGTCTGAGGGTAGGAATCTGTGGTATGGTTGTGATTGTTGTGGAGATCTTCAGGAAGTGAAAGAGGGGTCTGAAAAATGGTATTGGGTGGAGAGTTTTGACAGTACTGTTTTATGATGAGGCATATGTTGTTTTGCGTGGTGAAAATGATGGACGTGGATCAGGTGTGAAGGGTTTTTGACTTGTGAACGGAGGAGGAGAACGTGGAATTGTCTGGTGATTTGATGGAGAGCGTTTTGCTTGGGGTTGCATGAGTTTTGTTTGGCATAACTGTGGTGGGAATGAACTTTGTTGATGGTGCTCTGCGGTTATAACAGTTTGGTCAGGGAAGTGGTATGTGAAGCGGATGGGTGAAGCTTTTCTGGTGTGGTAGATAAGGTAGATGTGGTGATGGGGAAGAGGATTTGGTTTCCTGTGATGTGGTTGAAGACGATTTGGAATTTGCAGTGGATAGCAGAAGAAAATTCGCGGTAAGAAAATATAGAAGTGGGGGATTTTGTAATGGCACAAATTGTTGTTGGTTGATGAAAAGAAGATAGATGGAAATCAGATGAAGTCGAGGTCTTTGTAAAGAGAGAAAACAAAAAAAATATGGAATGAAATAAAGAAAAATAGGATTTTTTTTTGTTAAATAAAGAAGATGTAAAATGGGAAGAAAGTTGAAAGGCGGAAAGAAATAATGGAAGATTGGAAGTTTTTTTTCTTTGTTTTGATTATTGATGTAAGAGAATGAAAACTGGTGTATTAACAATTGGAAAGAAGTAAAAGGAAAGAAAGAATAGACGGAAAGAAATTAAAGAAAAATTGAAAATTTTGGCAAAATAAAAGAACATACCAATGACAATATAAATAAAGTAAAAAATGGAAAGAAGGAATAGATGAAGAGGGGAAAATGTAAAAAGGGAGAAAAAAAGAAAAAAGGGAAAGAAATAAAATAAGAAAAATCAAGAAATTTGGCGAGAGTCTTTTTTTTAGAAGATTATAGTATCAATTAACAATACCACATTTAACTAATCAAGAGTTATTCTATATATACAAGAAATAAAATGAAATAAAATAAAAACTAACACGAATCAAAAATTAAATAAATAATGAAATTTAATTGTTACCTCCCCGGCAACGGCGCCAAAAAATTGATCGTTGCTTTCTAAGAACTAGAAAAGCGCGATTTATGAAATAATACTATAAGTGCACAGATCGTGTGGTATGCAGGTCGAATCACCGGGAGGAAAAGTAAAAATTATTATTCATAGAATTTCGTTGGCGAGTTAGACTATTTTTGAGATTTGGTTGAAAATGGAACAATTGAAATTGCAACAATTAGGATTATCGTTGAAACTGATCAAACGATTAATCACTAATGAAAGTAAACTACAAACCAAGAATAAAAATGCAGAAAATAAAAGTGCAGAATAGAAATAATAACAGAAATAACATTAGGATTATCGTTGAAACTAATCAAACGATTAATCACTAATGAAAATAAATGTAAAATACAACTAGTACTCTACCAAATCTAATTGTGTAGATGGCACTAGTTACTAGGAAATAGAAAAAAATGCAGAAAATAAAAATTACAGAATTAAAAGAAAAGAGAAGAAGAAGAAAACTTTATTCATTCCAGGATGATTTTTGCAATGAGAATACAAGGGTATTTATAGGATAGATAGCCAACTCTAACCCTAACCCTAATACAATGACAAATGGGCCTTAGGGAATTCACAAAAGAGTTTACAATAAGAATAACAAATGGGCCTTAGTGAAATCTTGTGAATTTGGGCCTTTCCTCTTTTCCTCTTGCTCCTTTGACAATTATTCATTGATTTGTGATATATATGGCCTTTCTACTAGTTATTTTCTTGTCCAAAAAGCAACTGGATGTGAAATCTTCGTCAGCAAGTCTTCAAATGTAAATATGCTGCAATTTGATCTCTATTTTCCATTTTTCTGACTCTATCGGCATATCTGGAAAAATAACAAGACAATACCCAAGTAATATTTATTTATATACAAAATATAAGATATAAGAGCATAAAATAAACACATTTCTATGTTAATCACTACTCCTCCCTTCCTATATCCTTGAACCCATCACCATACTCACTGACCCGCAATCATCAGGATACACTTCTTCCACAAAAACATAACCTTACTTGTGGTGTAACTCTTTGCAAAAAGAGGAGTGTATACTGTATACATCTTGTGTAAGCCTCTGTTGCACGCAGACATGATTAGATTGGTGGATGAGTAAAGGAGTACATAACAATAGCACACAATAATATAGATTCTGCGCAAGCACAGTCGCGCCTACCAAGCAATTGTGCTGATGCACCCCATACTATCTTCCAACAAAAACACCATCATTGTTATTTCCTTAGTCCATGATTTTAAATACTTAATCAAAAAGGAAACGTGACCTTATCTTTTATTTTTTAGCCCATCATGCAAATCCCAAACCGCACCCAGCCTCCTTTTTCTCTTCCAACTCTTTCTCAGCTTTTCCCGTTCTGCACCGTGACAACAGCGAAAAGAACTCATAAACCATACCAAATTTTTGATGCGAACTGCTAACTTCTTCAAGAACTCAAATCAATGTCCATCATTCATGAACTCCTCAACCCTATATTTGATGTTGTAAAAAGAAGTGCGACGGAAAATTTTACATGATCCATTGTACCCTATACGAGCTTGAAGCTCCTGCTTCTAGGATTTCAGAAATATAAAACTTGAAATCTATAGAAGAGTATTTATTTTAGTATGCTTTTTTGGAAGCGAATTATTCAGTTCAGCCATGGCATTTTCCTTCCCGAAGCCAAAAGAACGCAAGTGTAGTCTGTGTATATTTATAATGTTAGACAACTTTGCTATTAAGTATTAGGCTATAGGGGTAATGTGATGTATATAGGTTTGCAGTGATTTGATTAACTGGGGAAACTTAATCCTTAAGGAATGAGTTGGTATACGCTGTGTTTTGAAAGGATGGGTACACGAAACTTAGCATGGAAGTAAAACTTTATGTATGCTTATATTTTCTCTTCCAGGATCATGAACATGATAGGGAGTTATTTGTTGTCATGTGGTATCCGACTGCATCCAAACATTTTGCAAATTGTCATTATATGAACACATCATTTAATCAAAAGGCACGTTAAAGGGATTGTTAGTTGTTAGGCCATATAAATCATATCTTTCTGCATGTTAAAAGTTTAACATGAAGGTGCAAACTAAAATTTTTACCTGTACAAGGACCTTACCATATCTATTAGTATTTCATTAAATTACTAATTCATTCCAGTTTAAGTTTTAGCACATACTTGCTTACACATCAAATTATTTGTACTTATTTATTTCTAGCATGCCTGATGGTGCGTTAACAATAGATGTTTGTTATCAAGCTTCAATCAAAATTATATTTGGTAAAGAAAACTTGTTTGGAGTTATTATAAAATTGTTCCTACCAACTAAATAATTAATATACCTAATTTATACAATATTTCCAATTAAGCTATTTCTGATTATTTCGGAAATAAATATATTATTATCCCATTGTTTATAAAAATTAAAAAACCAATATTATTTAAATTCGAACCATTTAAATTTCTCATACCATTATATCAAAATAATTAAATAAATAAATTATTATATCACAATAAAAATACGGGATGTTACATTCCTTCCCCCTTAAAAGAATTTTGTCTCCGAAATTACTAAGGTAAGAAAATGCTAATAATCTTATTAAATAGATTAAAATCAATTGTTTACTTCCTAATTTTAACTGAACCAATTAAATTTCAAATTGAATATAAATTTATTCTTACCAACGAATTTTTAAAAAATTATGGAACTTCTCTTACACTTCAAAATTCCGAAAAATTTCGCCAGCGTCTCCTTTGCACGGCTCAATCGGTACAACTACAACTCGCATCTTTAGGCCTTATCCAATCCAAAAGAAAATCAAACAACCAAGTGGATTTGCCAAACAGGCACATAAAAATCTCATACTCATATAAAATCAACCTTGTACCTTTTTGTCGGGCATTCAACCTTATCTCTTCAATTTGATACCCCTTCAGCATATACAGCTGCATTTCTAATTCATCTCCAATCAACTTATACTTAAATCCAGTCATTCACTTATATCCAAACAGAATTCGATTTCAAATTCAAATTCCAATATCAGTTCAAATTCTTACTCGATAATTTCATAACCAAGTTCAATTACATTCCAAAATTTCATTACTTCACCAAGTTAAATTTCTATTCCAATACGAGTCCAGTTAACTGGCCTCAATTCAGTCCAATTTTAATTAACTAAAATTTTAATTTAATTTCAAATTTATTTACTTTCACCATTCAATTTCTTTAACTTCACAAGTTAAATATAATTTCAGAATTCAATTTCCTGGGTTTTGTTTCAAATTATTTTGAAATCATATACATTTACATATAATAATAGCAATTTGAAACATTTGAATTTCTAATCAACTTTTTTCTCAAAACAATTCAAAACAAAATCTCTGTTAGTAACCCATTACTTAGAAACTTGAAAATGAACACTGATGATGCTGTAGTCATCATCAGAATTATATCCCAGCTATCGAAGTGAGTTCAATACTATATCATTTTCAAACTTAATCTTAAACCCTTCCAATTTGATAATATTTCAACATATACCATTCACACTATTTGGAAAACATTTCCAAATTCTCCCAAGATCTTTAAATTTCCGTATATTTAAATCAAAACCATTTACATACACCTTTCCGATTTTCTAGAGTTTTAATTCCAATTCAAATTTAAATTCATATTTAACTAAATTTATATATAGTCTTATACGAATTTTTATTGGTTATTTGTAACCATTTCAATTATAATCTTATTCGATTATAAATATAACCAACACATCCAACATATTATAATAATTCTAATATAAAAAATTTAATTTGGGAAAAACTATTTCATTTACCTCTTGTTAAAAAATACTGTGTCGGTTTATCGTACTAAAGTGTTTAGAAACTCCTATCGATCTTGTGGTGCCCCACTATCGATCAGAATTCATACCCCACTCAACCAATAAATCCCCACAATATAAAAATCACTTTTATATGATCTACAAATATAGTCTCTCGTATATATACACTAAACCTAATCTAGGGTATTACTAACCTTATCTTTACTGAGTTACACGACAAAGCTAAGGTAATCACTTAACCTTCAGCTCTGATACCACTGTACTGACCCAGGAATTTTCGATCTTGAAAATCAACACAACACACGAGGTTGACTATCCAAGCATTGTAAATACAAGGTCATTAATAGAAAGAAAGAAAATTAGAATAGAAGAAGACGAAGATCACCACATAACAGAATCTGTGTAACACGAATCTCATAGCGGAATGAATAAAATATATTGTATTACAGCTTTGGAAATACAAATTGGTAACTGTATGTACATACCATTATCACATAACGTCACAGCGGAAATAAACTCTATATATATCTAACTCCTAAGTGATCAACGCTAGTCTATGAATTAGAAAAGCGCGACATTTGTAATAAATTCTGCAAGCATACAGGTGTGTAGCATACAGGTCGAACACAGGGAGGAAAGTTAAATTTTATTATTTATATGTTTCGTGGGCGTGTTAGACGAACTTTGGAGGTTGATTTTGAAAATAAAACAAAACAAAATTAAAACTGTGATTTGATTCAGAACAGATCTAACTGAACCGACGATCAGATCACAATTTCAATGGAAAAGAAATAAAACTATGAATTAGATTTGAATCTAATCAAATCCAATTTGACCTAAGAGAATAATAAAAGCAGAAATTGAAATTGCAGAAATTTAAATAACAAACAAGAATTAAAATTAGGATTTCCGCTGAATATAATCAGACGGTAAATCACTAATGCAAATAAGTGCAAAATACAAATAGTGTTCTACCGAATCTAATCGTATAGACAACACTAGTTGCTAAGAAAACAAAAAAATGCAGAAAATAAAAGAGAAAGAAGAACTTTTATTAGAACAATGGAATAAGAGATGAGATGAGGTGGTGGCTACAAGGTTATTACAGGGGTATATATAGGGTAGATAGCCAAACCCTAACCCTAACCCTAATGATAAATGGGCCTGGTCATTACATCACTAATTAGTTTACAAATGAAAAATATAAATGGGCCTTTGATAATTAAAGCAATTTTGGGCCTTTTCTCTTTTTCCTCTTGCTTCCTTGACATTTCTTCATTGATTTGTGATGTTCAAAGCCTTTTTATCAATCCTTTTCTTGTCCAACAGCAACTAGATGTGAGATCTTCATCTACAATTCTTCAAACTACAAATACACTGCAAATTGATCTCTATTTCTCTACATTTCTGGTTGCATGCGGGCTGGGTTGGAATATCTGTAAAAGTAACAAAACAATACCCAAGTAATATTTATTTATATACAAAAGATAAGAAATAAGAGTGTAAAATAAACACATTTCTATGTCAATCAAATACCCCCACACTTATCTTTTATTCGTCCTCGAGTAAAACAAAAAAATGAAAAACTAAACTAGATAGGTCGCACTTTCGTAGGAAACACGATTGCATTGAGCGTATGCAACAAGACGTTAAACCTCTAGGTGTCCCTAGTAGGACGAGTGGTGTCTCGTGAGGGTTTTCAGTGGATACTACCCACAAAATCCAAATGCAGTATGATATGGTTCTAATGAAACTACATGAATGCAATGGACATATGCAAACAAAAACGAAAAAATATGAAAACACGACTTGTTTCTGAAGTGGTACAACAAATTAAGTTAACAATTTCTAACCAGTTGATTTTATTTTAGATACCTCGACTTGTCACAAATTTTCAATATAAATCAAGTTTTCAAATGTTAAATTCCAGTTTGGCCAGTTAGTTCGGTCGATAACATAGTGCAGCCATGAAATAAATTCTTAGTTTGCTTGGCACAGTTTGCAAAGTGGTATTCTAATTTTCTCATGTATGGCTAGTCAAATCAATAAGGTCAAGAAGTGTTTGGGTATCATCGCTTATTTTTTTATTCTATAAAATTTTAAGATTTATGATTAAGTACATACACCTAACTAAAAAGACCAAGGTTTACCACCCATGCACTGCCTCGCGGACTAACGGAGAGTAGGTAAAGAGCTTGGCGGATTGTGCAGGCCGACTTTGACTTTGTCAACAACGTGTCAGTAATCCTTAGGTGTCCAATCTCATAGAATGAGACCAAGATATTCCGACTTTGACTTTGTCAACAACGTGTCGGATAGAGCTTGGCGGGTTTGCACACCAACGCTCGATATACAAGCAATGTTGGATACCCTTGGAATACTATTATTATTATTATCGAAAATATAAGCACAAAAGAGAGTAACGCGAATTCAACTTAACACAACTTAGTTTTAAAGATTTGAAAAGCCAATATAAGTATTTTAAGTCCTCCACTTATTTAAACAAAGTCTACAATATAGAATAGATTTCATGGCCATCACCTAAGAATCTCCCTATGTACCGGTTACACCATTATCCCTCAAAATTAAACTTTTCATTATATTTCAAATTCGATCTAAGTTGAGAGAGAAAAATACTATCAACTGGCTAAAAATTGTAAACTTATTTTGCTGTATCAATTGAATATGAGTCGTATTTAAAAAAAAAATATGGTATGTTACTACGATATAAAATGTATGATGGTCCTATAAGAAAAAGAAAGAAAAATTAAAGAAAAAATCAAAAGAATGCAATGCAGACTCCCCCCCCCCACACTTGAACTAAACAGTGTCCACACTGTAATTTTTTTCTAAATTTGAAAGATCGTACCCAGAGATGGATTAAATGCAAAATTATTTGTAAAATGAAATGCAGTTTAACTATATGGAGAAATGGATCATATGTACAATGATATATGTGTTTGCGATGTATGCGATGCAAAGAGTTCCACCAACTTTTCCCCTCACACTTGGTTCTAGCCTGATGAATACCATTCCTACTATGTCTAGGCATATTTTCTAATAAGTGCAGGTTTTTGAAAATCATCTCATCTTTATACCTCGATTTGTAGTCCAGGAGATAAATATCTAGGGTCGTCCTAACCTAAAATTTTTCAACCAAACCAGCATTCCAAAAGTAATTCATGTATTCAACAAATTTGTCAGTGTAATTTCTCAAAAATTTGTGATCGTATATAAATTCAGTGAAAGTTGAAATCTGACTGTTGTTCAAGACTATGTGATCTCCTTTCTTGATTGGCAACGTATTATCGACACCGACAATTTCACGTTCATCAAAATTTTCAAACTTGGATTGGTGGCTTGATTCTGTTTCATCCTTGTCAATTAAAAGTTTTAGTTCATCTACGAAAAGTTCTTCGGAAGCTAACGTGGACACGTCAATTGAAGTATGAGAAACTTCCTGAAATGGTAAATGTGGCGTGTCATCAACAATGGTTTCTACCTTGTCGATCTGTCCTATTCCGGGTTCTTGGTCCTTCGGAGGAGAAGGTGTCGACGCAGGAAGTGGAAGAAGTAAAGTTATAGAAGAAGGTTTGTTGGGATTGCCAACAGTCAAAGAAGAGATAGTGTCGGGGTTGCCGATATCAGAAAAAGAGATGTTGGGATTGCCAACATTAAAAGAAGGTGGGGATTTGGAAGGTTCAGACGAATTGGCCTCAGTTGCCATTGGAAGAGCGTCATGATTTTTGATTGGGGTCAGAATCAAATGATTGTCGGGATTGGAGTCAGAATTAAGGCTTTCATCCTCACATAAACCAAAGAATTCATGTTCATTAAAGTTCTTTTCCAAATTTGAGTTGAAAAATTCCACATTTTCGTTTTGTTCAATTTCTAGAATTTCAAGTTTCTCACAGTCTGAAAGAGGAAGATCAAAATCTAAGCTTAAATTTTTTTCTTGAAAAGAATCGAAGTCCAGATCATTCGTTGAATTTTGAACAACTTCATTTAGATCGTTATTCTCAATTTCGAAAGTTGTTATCTGAAAATTATCACTATCCGTAAAGAATGGATTATTTTCTGATTCTTCGCTTGTTTGAATTTGATTTTGTTGCTCTTGTTGTTCTTTCAAAGTTGTCAATAAACAAAGAAGTTCATCAGCCCTCTCACTAAGAATGTTAAGGTGATATTCTTCAGAATCGTTGATTTGAGAGCTCTCATTTTGGATTTCTTGATTCTCAAAATTATAGTCCACATCAATTTCACAATCAATATTATTTTCAAAGTGATGGTTGTTTGAATTTTCAGAAAAATGACAATAATATTGGAAATCGTTTTGATTATAAAAATTATGTTCGTAACCAAAATTGTTGAAATTCGAAGGAAAATTGCAATTTTGGTCATTTTCAAAGTGTTGATATGGGCTATAATTTTGAAAATTTTGGTTTACAACCCCATATTGATGTGGATCAAAGCTATTTTGCGATTCAAAACCGTTTTGATGTGGATGTGATCCATAATCGAAATTATTGAAATTTAAATTGAAATCATCATTTCGATTATATCTATGATTTTGAAAATGTTGGTCAGTTGGAAAATTTTGAAAATTGTTGACAATGGGCTCACGAAATTTTGGAAAATCTAGTTTCATGAGTTGCAATTCATACTCATACTCTTCAAGAGGACGTCTACTCCGATTATTATCCCACGTTTCTCTCAAGGATTTTTTTGAATCAGACATTTGAAATGAAATCACGGCAAGACAGAAATTATTCTCAATTCAAAATAATATAAAATAATGAGTTGTGCTCTATTAATTAACTGATTCAATTGGAAGGGGGAAGAGGGTCTTATGGCCGTTCACGTATAGTATAAAACTAAGGGATACGACCAATGTTTTACGGGTAGTATGCAACCTCTTTTGCTAAAAGTTCAATAAATTGAACTAATATATATCCGCGATCCAATTGTACGAGACAGTCAACTTCACAGAGCACCACTTTTCAGTTATATTATTTTGAAAATCAAAATCACGTGTTAAAATTGAAAATCAATGAGAGTGATTAGTTATGGAAAACCGTTCCTCACCTCAAATTCAGAAATATCAGTCACAGAACAGTCACAGAAATAGAAATTGCAGAATTAAAATTTACATTCAAGCCGCTACCCCTGCAGAAAATTTTTACAACAATTGTCTATATTTTTTTTTTTCTTTTTCCTTTTGCAGCAGAGCACCTGTAGAGTTTTAAAAGTTTTCACCTTGATCAGCAGTCCTCCAGTGAATTTGGGAAGCGCTAGCGCGTTCAAACCCCACTTGGTGTGCAACCGCTCCAACCCATCTGAATCGTCCGCTGCTTTTTTTTTTGTGAAGGCAGGGAAATAGAGAATTGAAAATAAAAGGAAATGAACAGCTAAACAAAAAGGTACAATCACTTGGTGCAAATAAAAATATCTAAAGTAACTTGACCAACCCAGAAACAAAAGTGTTCAAGCCCACCAACTTACTAATTCAAGAATCCTTTTTTTTTTCGTTTTGACTATAAAACACCACAAACACTCTAAGCAAACCAAAATGATTGAGCCACACAAAAATTGAACTGGCATCCTTAATCAAAATCACCACGCCTCCTGTTATTCCCAATTCACAAAGCAAAGTCAACCCAATATAAATAAAAATCAGAGCACCCACTTCTCAACTAATTGGCGCACTAAACAGGTTAATGACTACCCCCTTTTTTTTCTTCTGTATATACTATACCATACCAAACAGGGAATGGAACCAAAAGGAAATCAAACAATTGGACCCCAAAACTTAAAAGCAAATCACGCTTCATTCATTTTGTCAAAGCAGTTCGTGAAACAAAACCTTATTTGTTTCCATTTTTTTCTATTTGCGGCAGTAAAAGAGCTATCACCAAAAAGAATTGAACCCAAACTCAAAAGTATTTCCTTTTTTTTTCCGAATTGGGTCTAGGGTTCGAGAATCGAGTTCGGTGAAGAGTTTTTAGGATTTTGCTCTTGAATTGGGTGTTTGAGGCTACTGTAATCAAGGTGTTTAGGTGCATGGATCTCACTTCTGGTAGGAGAATGGTTATCGGGTTTTGAATAGGGCTTTAGGTGTCGCGATGGTGCGATTTGGTCTGAGAATTTGGTGCGCGATTTGTTGAATCAGGTGCGAGGTGATTAAGGCGGTGAAGATGCTGACTGGAAGCGGTAATGTTCTGGTAGCACGATGGGGTTGAAGGGCGGTTTGGGTATGGTCGATGACGGTGATGGGTATGGTGTTTGATTGCGCGACTTTGTTGCTGGAAGTGGGTTTCTGAACGTTGATTAGAATGAGTTTACAGTGGGATTTGAAAGACGTGTGGGGTTTGGGCGGAGATGATGGTTTCTGTTGTGGTGGAACTGGTTGTTGCTGGGATGAGGCTGATGGATATTGTTCGCCTGTTGGTAAGGTGATGACATTTGTAAGATGAAGGGGGCCGTGGTTTTGTGGAGGGACGTGGTGAGATTGCAGGTGATTGATGCGTGCGACTTGCCAGGAAGGGCAGTGTACAGAACAATAGCAAGAAATTTGTTTTCCTTTTTTTTTTTTTTTTTTTTTTGGAAACAAAAGATTGTATAGAGATTTTGAAGGAAAGAAATAAAAGAACAGTAGAAAGATTATTTTTCTTTCTTTTTTTTTTTATTTTTTTGTATTTTTTTCTCTTGTAAAAGAAGAAATGAGAAGATTGGAAAGGGAATCAGGAAAGAAATCAGAGAATAAAAAGCAAGTTTTTTTTTTTTTTTTTTACATATATGACAGAAATCAAAAACAATAAAAAAAACTAACACGAATCAGAAATTAAATAAATAATAAAATTTAATCGTTACCTCCCCGGCAACGGCGCCAAAAACTTGATCGACGCTAGTCTATGAATTAGAAAAGCGCGACATTTGTAATAAATTCTGCAAGCATACAGGTGTGTAGCATACAGGTCGAACACAGGGAGGAAAGTTAAATTTTATTATTTATATGTTTCGTGGGCGTGTTAGACGAACTTTGGAGGTTGATTTTGAAAATAAAACAAAACAAAATTAAAACTGTGATTTGATTCAGAACAGATCTAACTGAACCGACGATCAGATCACAATTTCAATGGAAAAGAAATAAAACTATGAATTAGATTTGAATCTAATCAAATCCAATTTGACCTAAGAGAATAATAAAAGCAGAAATTGAAATTGCAGAAATTGAAATAACAAACAAGAATTAAAATTAGGATTTCCGCTGAATCTAATCAGACGGTAAATCACTAATGCAAATAAGTGCAAAATACAAATAGTGTTCTACCGAATCTAATCGTATAGACAACACTAGTTGCTAAGAAAACAAAAAAATGCAGAAAATAAAAGAGAAAGAAGAACTTTTATTAGAACAATGGAATAAGAGATGAGATGAGATGGTGGCTACAAGGTTATTACAGGGGTATATATAGGGTAGATAGCCAAACCCTAACCCTAACCCTAATGATAAATGGGCCTGGTCATTACATCACTAATTAGTTTACAAATGAAAAATATAAATGGGCCTTTGATAATTAAAGCAATTTTGGGCCTTTTCTCTTTTTCCTCTTGCTTCCTTGACATTTCTTCATTGATTTGTGATGTTCAAAGCCTTTTTATCAATCCTTTTCTTGTCCAACAGCAACTAGATGTGAGATCTTCATCTACAATTCTTCAAACTACAAATACACTGCAAATTGATCTCTATTTCTCTACATTTCTGGTTGCATGCGGGCTGGGTTGGAATATATGTAAAAGTAACAAAACAATACCCAAGTAATATTTATTTATATACAAAAGATAAGAAATAAGAGTGTAAAATAAACACATTTCTATGTCAATCACTAAGCCTCCTACTCCGAGCTCCTCCAATTGTATCTGTAAAATCCCGACTACTTGACTGCCCGTACAAAATTAGGCACCCAAGAGTTTAGGGAAAACAAACAAAATAAACTCTGGGTCAGTCATGTGACTAATGTGAGTAAAACTCTAATCATTTCATTTAACTTTTCCAATCCTTCTCAAAAACAATGATAATCGTAAGACCGATCCACACATAAACACTGATGGTTTTTACCTTACGATAACCCAAAACATTTTCTAAAACAATATTATTCTGATATTATAATAGTGTCTAATACAAGTACCTAGAAATCTAGCAGAACATTTTCGTCTCACGTTCTACATATATAATATACAATCAAAACCGTGGGATCTTATGGGTAATGGATTTCCAACTATGACAAGGTATGGAACCACCTTTTGATCAGTGTAATATAGAAGCGATGCACCGGAGTTCAACAAGAATATCTTGTAACTCAGCCACAAATGACCCACCATTCATTTCGCTTGAATGTTCTGTATATATTATTACCTTACAGTTGGTATACCAATATAACCGTTCCTGGGAGATATAGAAATAAAAAGAAGTAACGAATATGAATATTCTCTAGATGGTGACAATATACCCTACTTGGGTGTGACACACTTAGCCACGCTGCCGACCCGATTTCTGTAATTTCCTGATTGGGGAGGCTTGAGGTCATAACGTATCTTTTAACGGATCACTCCTTTATTTACTTTGAATGCCACATCATCATACCCTCAAATCTCAAATTGATTACCCTAAAACTACCACGGGTATAAGCTAAGAGAAAATAATTCCTCCGCTACCAACGTAAATACGTTTGAAATGATCAACTTACACGATATACTAGATATACTCTGTCTGACATTCGTCCATTCAAGTTGTCCTGCGACTGGACAACCCAAAGGCACTATTCTGTAAACCCATCTTAGACAATATCTAACTAGAATTTCCATAATAGCCCTTGCATATCTCCATCTTTAATTATCTTCATCATATTTGATTCGCAACGCTAAAGCCATACGGAGTGATTTTCAGATAATATATCTGACCCGGGTCTCTTATTTAACTACCAAAGGAAAACATGTGTACAAACAACGGTCGTATTTCCAAATGGAAATCTAACCGATCAATCATCATACCATTTCCCAATTTCCTTTATTTCTGAAAACCAGTTTCACTTCTCATGATTTTCTTGGAAAACGTTTCCATACATTCACAACTCTTTATTTCCCCAATTTCGAAAATATACTCTATTAACACAAGAAAACATTTTCATATCTTATCGCGCACCATTACTCTTCTCTATCCATTAGTCACTAACTGTAAATTTGTAAGAGAAAAACTTATTATATTCTAGCCCAAATCGAAATTTCATTTCTAATTTAAATAGATTATCCTTTTTAAAACAACAATTTCTTTTCCTATATATTTGAGTATAGTTTACGGTATTTAAATACCAATTGGTTCAGGTAATTGTTATTCAAACATCTCAATCACACAATAATCAATCATAGATTATTTATTACATCATATAATATAATATATGAAAAACAACAATAAAATTGTTGAGAAATCCAAATGGATCCCTCCATCCTGTTTCCCTGCATTAATAGATGTTAATCAGCATTTATTTCATATCAATATGCAATAACAAAATAAATAGAATCGATATTTAATTAATGATTTATATATATATAATTGTGTTTGTAATTTCAAACAATTAACAAACAAATCATCCAAATAACTATCACAACAACATCCAATTTTTATTGTCAATATTAAATAACGTTTATAAAATTATAAAATTGAATAGAGTTAGTGAGATTACTCACCTTGGTCGTTAACCGTTGAATATCGGTTAACGTTCGATAGGCCTGGTCAGGCGTTTAGTCTGCCTAAAAATGTAATGTGCTCCAAAACATTCCAAACTGATTCCAGTATGTAGCTCCCGGCCATACGATCCCAACGGATCAGACCGTTCGTGATTCTGATAGCGTATGGATACAATATTAACATTCTAAGTTCATATGTTATTTAATAACTAACTTAAATTATTTATATAGGGATTTGGGCCTTACCCATTTTTCTTGAACTGGCCCGTCTACTGCTAGCCCCGTGTACTATGCTCTCCCCTCTAAAAATAATACACATAACCTGCTATAACAATTCATCCTTCCTGTGTTTATCTTCAAAAATCCAAGTTTTCATTTACTTCTTTTTTTATTTTTTTTATCTTGGGCTTTGCTTTTTAATTTCGGCCAAACACCCCCACTTAAAAGACCCATCCGATAACTTCTAAAAATCCACCATCGCATCTTATTTCTTCCCCGATCAGTGGATACATTCCCCGTCTCCATTATTCATCCAAGCAAAAACAAACCCTTGCCTATTCGTAACACCTTAGAACATTTTTTGTTTTTGTTTTGGCCCTCATGTTTTACCTACTTTGGCCCATTACCCCATGTGTTCAAAGCCAGTCACTGTGCTTCCTTCTTCCTGTTTTGTAAAACCGCAACACCTCATGTTCTTCCTACTATAGAATTTACGAATTCCCAGGACACCCACTGCCGAGTTCTTCCAATGGCTAACTACTCTCTCTGGTCTGCCATTCATCGAACTCCTCTCCAAATTCTCCATACGTATAAAAACCAAAATCATTGTTTGTCATGTCAACTCCTCCTCCCTTCCTATATCCTTGAACCCGTCACCATAGTCACTGACCCTCCATCATCAAGATACCCTTCTCCCACAAAAACGTAACCTTACTTATGGTGTAACTCTTTGCAAAAGGAGGAGCGTGTACTGTATACGTCTTGTGTAAACCTCTGTTGCATGCAGACATGATTAGATTGGTCGATGATAAAGGAGTACATAACAATAGCACACAATATTATAGATTCTGCACAAGCACAGTCGCACTGTAACGACATGGATTTTGCCCGACCTTAATCGATCGCAAAATCGACCAAGACCGTTCAAAACTCGCGTACGTTAACTTTGGGAATACAATACATTAGAACAATAACAGCAGACTTTTATTACATTACAATAATGTTACATCAGAGTACAGAATATCAGAGTACAAATAAAGTAAACTACAGCGGAAGATAAATTACAACAGATTTAAATACATTAAACAGTGGAAGACTTCTATGCTCTGGACACAGCTTTTGGCTTCGATCCAGAATCCTGCTAAAGAGATAGATATCTGCAAAAAGGCTACTCGACTGTCCGTGTAGAAAAGAGGGCACCCAAGTTTGCAAAGTTAAACAAACTATGAGTCAGTCATGGGACTGGTGTGAGAATTCTAAACTAATATAACTAATAAGACAAATCCAAGGACCACGCCGCTTTCGCGGAACGGGTTTACTCCTATGGATTGCCAGTGCATAAAATAAAGTAAATCGAGAAATAACGCAATGCCTTTTTAGAAAAATGAAACCATTATAAGACCCAAGTCCCATCACACAATGCAACGCACACCAGAGGATAGGGTTTTTCCTTATAATGATCAAAAGATGATAAATACGTTAAACCGATATTATTATTAGTGTGTGTATGTTTTAAAAACAATTGAAAGTAAATATATCAATCCTAGACGACATGGGTACCATATATCATGTCACCATACTAGTTATACAATCAAAACCGCAAGGTCGTATTGGAAATTTGGATTCCATCATGAGTCGAGGCTAGGGGCAAGCTCCTCTCCGATTCGAGACACTCTAGCAAATGCCTCAGGATCCCCCGCAGTGAATCCTTGGAAGCGGTAGGGCTGGTCCACACATATGTGTATGGATTAGTTATGCTTGAACACACGTTTCCCGGTCCCTTTGGACCTATAGTATGACCACCAACGGCCTATAAAACACGAGGTACCTCAAAATCCATCATCCACAATGTGTAAAATGTCAGCGCTGGTAGGTCCCTGACAACACTCTAGCTAGAAAGAAACGTGTGCACTCCCTATGGTCCGTATCCCGTTTTTGACTCATACCGGGGTGTGAGGTTCGCGAAGTCACGTTATACACAAAGCTATGCCTAAACAGGTCATGCTTCGATCATCAACTACAAGGCCTGCTTTTCAACAAAAGCCTTGATCCATGCATCTTGGCAAGCCACATTGTCAGTCCAACCATATCATTGATTTCTACCAATATATAACCTCTAAGCTCGTATGTCTCAGAGAAGGGCGTTAACCACCAAACAGATATATATTAAGAGAGATCAACGAATGTAGTAAAAAGGGCTACAACGTCAGACATACATTCCATTTATAAAC